>CM040425.1:21848162-23049412 GCA_022702705.1 Papilionanthe hookeriana x Papilionanthe teres
TGAAAATAAGTTAAGGATAGTAAAGTACAAAATCATTAACAGGCTATCAAAAATTAGTAATCCTCACTTAAAAAAAGACATTGAAAAACAATCCAGAAAAAAAAGAGAAGAATAAAAGAAGAAGAAAAAAGTGAGAAGAAGCTTGAGGAAATGCCTAATCAAAAATTGGCTTCACTTGAATTATCTTATAGTAAGAAAACTGATTATATTTTAAACTTAATTTCTATGTACATATATTTTTACTAGAAAAATATTTCATGAAAATCTTCTTCTTGTAAATATTCTATGTGACCTTGATATGATAAACTACAATTATTATTGAAATAAATGAAAAATTGGAAGTCTTATGATTTGGTAGTTAAATGTTCTTAAATTCTTAAAATTAAACTTAATTAGTGAAATTTGGTTAATGATTTGCAAAAGCATTTATAAAACCAAAAATTATAAGGAATCTTAAATATTTTAACTTCATTCCAAATGTTATCTATTTTATGTAATTAAAAGGGTTACTTGAGGACAAGTAACGTTTAAGTTTGAGGGAATTTGATCTACCTAAAAAATACTTATTTTTATGCCTTATTTATGATTCAATTATCAAGGATATTATGCTTTAATGAAAGGTATTTTCATGTTTTTTGATGTAGATGATTAAAAAAGAGTCCAAGAAAGACAAAGAAGAAAAAAGGAGCAAAAAGGAATAAAAATGGAGCTTATATAGCAAAATTTTGGAATTATTGGCCTGGCGCCTATGCGCCAGTTCAATACAGACGCTGTTAAGTTTTTTTGATGACTTTGGGCAGTTATATTGACGGTGTTAAGCGATTATTGGAGCTTCTAGAAGACTGGAAGTTACTCCTAATATATAGGACATGTGAAACAATGTATTTGGACACAAGGAAATGATCTGGATCGTGAAGAGGTGCAACCCAAAGTGAAGAGGTTTGAAAGACCTGGTCACGGAGTTCAGCGTCTAGGCGCCAGATTTCGGCGCCTAGGCGCGACGGTTACCTTCTAGAAGATACATTAAATTTGGATGAATTTTGAAGAGGTTCCTTAAGCAACCCCTGGTCAAATTCAGAGCTCTATAAATAGGAGCCCATTCTACAAAGAAATGACACCAAACCCCCCCCCCCTCTTAGAACACATACCCATTTTAGCATCTTCTCTCTCATCTCTAGTTTTATTTAGTCTCTTCCATACTTAGGATGTCACTTTATTTTGTATCTAGTGAGTTTATTTTGAGTGTTTATTGTGTGTTATTGCTGTTGGAGTCTTTCATCATTACTTTGGAGTCAGTAGAAGTCGGCAGATCTCTTGAAGGAACACTTCAGATAAGTATTTGTACTTTGGTTCAAAGTTTTATAAATATGTTTTGTTTTGTTATTTCAATGAGTTATGAGTAGTTAGTTATCTTTATCTTTTCAACTATGAAAAGATTATAAATTAAATAAATTTTGTTAGAGAATTAAATATAAAATTTTTTAAAACATTGTGATGATATTAATACCTGATATTAGTTTACTTTTTAAATTGGCCATTTAATTTTTTAAAACCTGTTGAAGAATTTTGAGACCTATCCGGAGATAAATTCTTAACAAGTAGATATCACATGAATTCTTAGGTAATCGCAGGCTATACACTGATTGTTTAAGGTGAAGTGCAAATAAACAGGAAGATATTATTTATTGGGCGTAAAATTAATTAGTTTTTAGAGTGAACACTAAATTCTAATAATTTAGTTTATAGAAAGATAACGGGTCAGTGGTAGGGCCGACAATAGCCACACTTGGACATTTAGTAGTGTGAGCCTAGATTAACCCATTCTACTAATAAAACATCCTGAGCCTAACTATAGAATAGTCAATGTTCTTTGCACCTGGACCAAAGGGTAAAGAATACGAATGCTTTTATTTGGCACAATACCATAATCTTAATTCCCTACAAAAGATAATTAATCTAAAATTATTGGATTAGTTGAAAAAGGAGAAAGTCGTTTTTATAATTGCATTGAGTTTTAATTACTGCTTACTTTACTTTCCTGCTTATTGCTTACTTTCTTTTAGTAAAAATTTTTAGTTAATTAAATTTGAATATATAAAAAACAAAAAAGAGTATATATAAATTGTTTTCGAAAATTTCAAAATATTACTTATATCTCTTACTTTTTATTTCACTATCCCTGTGGGATCGATAACCGGGACTCCACTAGAGCCCTGTATTACTTGAATGATATGTACAATTTCTTTAAGTCATTTGCTGGAAATTAAATATTCTAAAAAGTGTTATCAAATTATTGTATTTTAAAGCATATTTAAAGTCGCATCGCATCAGAGAGCAGTAATGCCAACATAATAGCCCAACCTTCAGCCTTAAGAGGAGAGGAATCTATAACTGGTGAGGCAAAGTTTGCTAGACACCTTCCTTTACTATCATTAATAAGCCAACAACATTAGTAGCGTTAGAGGACCAACATCCATCAATGTTGTCCTTTAGCCAACCTATGGTGGGGAGGGGAGCATCTAAGCAATGTTGGTCTCCTAACTCTTCAGATAAGTTTGAAGCAACAGTAATAATCAAAGCTCTATAAGCTTTCTAAAGGTTAGTCAAATTAAAGAGACAATGGTACAAGGAGAAGGGGGGAGTGTTTTATTTATAATTGTTTCTAGCTAACCAGATGAACCACAAAACCATTAAAGGAAAGTATGATAATATTGATGGGATAAAAGTAGCCTCCTTCCAATCCCCAATAAATTTATCCAAGAAAAAGATAGAAGTCCACTAGATTCCAATTGATCTACCCAGAGTGTCCCAAACCTATCTAGCATAGCAGCAATCATAAAACAGGTGAGGGAGCATTGAATGAAAGTACCTCTAATGAAAGAAGGAGATAGAAGGTGAGATAAATGGGTGCCATATGTAGGAGCTCCATTTCCAACTCTGAAATGTGTGAGTGTCTACATATAGAATTTTGGTAATAGAGGCTGTGGATTGACATTTCCACAAAGGAATATCCCTCCTGTAAGCCTGAATATGAATTTTAGATATCAAGGGAGTTGTATCGCCCACCAAGGACCAAAGTTTAGTGATGTTCCAGCTGCCACTATCCCAGACATCAAAAACCAACAGGTTTTCTTTAGTAAAAGGATGAGGGAGTGCAGTAAGATTGGACAAACCCCAATGGTCATGCCAAAAGGAGATCTTGTCGTCACCAATATTCCAAAAAATAAAATTGGAAGCTACAGTTCTAGCCTGTAATATGGCCTTCCAGAGCTTAGAGTCCCTAATTTTCCAAACCACAGTAGAGGGATGAGCAAAAGAACAGTATTTATGATATAGGAATTTAGCCCATAAAGACTCCCCATCGCGAAACTTAAACCAAAGTTTAAACATGTTAATATCCACATTCTGATGTAGTGTTTTAAAACCAAGTCCCTCAGAGGAGCTTGGCTTACAAAGCCTTGCCCAACTTGTCCAGATTTTACCAGAACCACCCCCAACCCAAAGAAACTTTTTAAAAAGAACTTCAAGAGTACTTTGAGTACTTTTTTGTTTTGACAACACATATATGAATATATACACACACAAAAACACAAACACACACACACACACACACACACACACACACAAACACGCGCACACACACATACATATGTATATAAATTTCTCAATCTATCTTCCGAGCGACCTACCTCTGGCCGTTCCACTCTCATCTAAAATAGTGGAGGAAGGTAAATTCAAACAGCTTTCTTCCTGGCATATAGGATTAATACAAGATTCACAAATGTGGGCTTTAGGCTGCCAAACATGTGTCTCGAGTAAAATGCAGGTTAAATCCAAGCTTAATAGTCGATCAATGCTCTACTATGTACTTTTCAACGGACTGTAACACCTATCTGGCCACATTGCTGAGCACGCACCTCTGCTCCGGTCAGTCCCTTGTTGGCCGTCTGATCCTAAAAAAGGATGACTTGCATATATACCATTCAATTCTTGCATATTTGTATATTTCCTTAAATACACTTTAAATCTTTTAAATGCATCTAGCAAATCCCTCAAAAGCCAGCGACACTTTTTGGATCATAGCTATTCTAGTTGTCTCCGACAGGCCATCAACATACATTTAGTGCTCTGCCACTAGTCGGTCATTTCTAATTGTATTTGGTCAAGACTCAACAAGCACAAGTTCATGCATTCCAATAGCCGCTCAATTCTTGGGGGAACTCCAAAGATGAAGGATTTACAGCATAACACTCAGTTCTTATATATATATGTTTTTATATTCTTATACCTGTCATTTAATTCTTTTGCATTTTTATAATGCTAAACTCGCTTTCCACAACAAATCACCCTCTGTCCAACATTTCTCTGGCTGGACTCCATGACAATTAGTCATCCAAATCCATCCAATCACTTTGCTTCTATTCAAAATTAAGGAAGTTCTAAATCAGAAGCTATCAGATGCACTGCTTAATTTTGTCCAAACTGACACCCATAAAACTTGTTAAAACAGGCTACCCATTATTAGGCAACACCCTCCAATCAATTTTTGCTTCAGTGACCTCCAACCAACCATCTACCGACCAATCATCGCACATTTGACTGACCTTGCCCTCAGTCCCTCGAGACTGCATTAGCAACCTGAATTCTTCCCACAAAGTATGTTTTCATACTCTCTCGAACCATGACTGTACTGATTAACCAAACTCCACCTATCTACTGCCCTACGTCAACTCCCTCGCCTTTGGCAATCTCAAGCAATATGCGTTAGCGGTGTTCACCATCCTCAAATAAAAAATAAATCTCTCTAGAACTCTCATAATATGCCGCTCTTTATCTATCTCCCTAGGGAACCACCACGGCATCACAACATTTTTTGTCATCGCCTCATATTTTTGTTCAACCCCACTCCCCCTCCCAACCGCTTGACTGACCACTCTGCTCCAAGCAAAAACCATGGAGGAAGGAACAAAAAAGTTTTATATAAATGCGTACCATTCATTTCCTATCAATATTTGTTTTCATAGATGCCACCCAATTCCTATATATATATATATATATATATATATATATATATATATATATATATATATATATATTTATACCGAGGATTTATTGTAACTATAAATGAAATATTATCATAGAAAGTGATCATATAAGTCAATTAAATAAACCTTCAAATTCTGATCATTTCAGCCACAATTAAAGAGTGGTGTTCAAAACATTCGACAAGGTTGTCCCCTTCGTTGACTAGCGACCATCAGGTTATCATCCACTTTGTTTAGAAATTATACTACAAAACCTCTTGCTCTCTTCATTTCTCTTATCTTTTGTGTTTTCAATTGAGGGATACATTACAATAAAAACTTGCATGGATTTATTGAGTTACGAGTTCATCTTTTATGGATTATAACCAACCACCACTAATTCATGGCATCTAATAGGGCCTTTTATGTTACTCTTCATTTAAAAATATTATCATAACATTTATGTATGACCTTTTAAGGCCACCATTTAAGATTGTCAGTATACTTATTGCAGCTAGTCCTAAATTTAAAAGTTAACACTTGGGCGTGATAAGCTCTACAAGGGGTGTCTAATGATTGCTAGAGACCTATGAGAAGTATTGACACCCAACAAAGATAAGCTCCAAGAAGAGTGTATAAAAGATAGTATGGTGCCCAAATTATAAGGTTAACACCCCACAGCAACAAGCTCCATGTGGGGAACATTGAACTTCAAAGCTTGTCGTTGTTGGGTGTTAGCAAGCTCCGCGAGGGGAACATCAAAGATTTATGATGGCCTATGGTTAATTATTTCCAAACATGGAGGATTTACATAAGACTCAATTCCTACATATTTTCATATACCTCTTAATTTCTACACATATATACTTACTTTCATACATCTTAATCATTTTGTTTTCAGCACTCGGGGAACTTTAACCCTAGTAGAAAATTTGAGAACGAAGATAAAGCATAAGAAACAACCGACAAGGATGCTAAGTGCGTCTGATCGGTCAATGGCATATCAATAAACCAACGATGCTAAGATCTTATGATCGATAATAGAGGCCTATGGGAAGTATCAATACCCGATATCTACATGCTCATCAAGGTGCATAAATGATCATCCTGTGCTCAAATTATAAGGTTAACACCTGGCGTAACAAGCTCTGCAAGGGGTGTCTAATGATTGCCAGAGGCCTGTGAGAAGTATTGACACCCAACAACGATAAGCTCCATGAAGGATGTATAAACGATAGTCAAATGCCCAGATCATAAAGTTAACAACTAGCAGCGACAAGCTCCAAGATGGGTATCTAATGATCTCCATAGGCCTACGATACATATCAAAACCTGGCAAAGACATGCTCCGTGAGGGGTGCATAAACGATCATCATGCACTAAAATTATAAAGTTAAAACCAAACAGAGACAAGCTCCGCTAAAGGTGTACAACCCTAAGACTCTCATCCGAGACAACCAACTACGAGACTCCCCTCTAGGGTGAGTAATGCTTAGAATTTTCCTTTGGCGACCGATTCTTCCTCTAAAGGTAGATGTACCCTCTGACTGGCATTCGGAACCTGCCAACTTCATTCATACGGAAAAAACACTAGAATGAGATACTCAACAAGTGATGACAAAGATACATGAACCAAGCGCGAAAAGCGTTTAACAAGGAGTATTATTAGCAACTTATGTAGTTAAGGCTTGTTTAATTTATAAATTTCTTTGTCCTTGTTGTAGTTTCACAATCAATGAGCAAGAAAAAAAGGAAACTTAACGTGTAAACTCAAATTTGGTCTGCACAGATCTAGAGGCGATCCAATAATCAACCAGCTCTCTTAAGTTGAGCTCTCTCCCTCGGCCACTTGGCTTCGAGCGGCTGACAAAATGGATGTGAAAGTTTGCATCAATCTAGAGAAGATACCATCGATCGGAATAAAAATGATTAAAATGCTCTTTGCTTCTCTCTTTAAGGCATTAGCAATCATATTATTTTTGTAACTTTTACATATCTTATCTTCTATAAATAGGATGACTTCATGATATAAATGGTGGACTTCTTTGCCCTTGATTGTGAAAACTACAATAATTCCCTTGATTGTGACAACTACAATAATTACAAAAAAAAAAATGTAATTATTGTAGTTGTTATTATCATGGAGCAAGAATATTAGGGAACTTAATATGTATACTCAAAAGTGGTCTGCAAGAATCTGGAGGCAATCCAATAGTCGACCACCCATTCTTAGTACCGCAAAGCTCTCTCCCTTGGATATCTAACTTCAGTCGACTGACAAATATGGACTTTAAAGTTTGCGTCGATATCGAGACGATGCCAATGATGGGAATAAAAAGAATAAAATACTCTTTGCCTTTCTCTTTAAGGCATGACAAAATATGTAATTTTTGTACCTTTTACCATACTCTTCTTCTATAAATATAAGTGTTTCATGATACAAATAGGGGATTTCTTTTGGCACCTCTCATTGGTATTCTCTAAATTTATGGAATGAAATGGGTCTACAAGCCCAGACACCCAATTCACCACCACCCCTCCTGGGGAAGTCTTCCTCCCCGCTTCTTTATCTTTTCGTCTCTCAATTTCTTTCCCTCTATCCAATGCCTCATTTCTTGAGAACAACACACTGGACAAATTTGAATCCAACAATGTTCTATGAATATTAAAGATAATGATTAGATGTTATATATTTAAATACATAGAAATTGAATCGTATGTATGTAAATTACTAAATATTTAATTACATTAGTAAAAAAAGTGTTAGTCCTGGTCAATATAACTAATACCTGAACAGCTACTAGGATGCACGGAGAACGATAAATCAGTTAAAAAATATATGGACTCAAATCACGTGCGCGTGCGTACTCAAAAGAGAAAGCTTTACATTACTTTTCAAAACAGTGATAAAAATGAGAATTCCAACAAAAAAAAAAAAGTTTTGGGGTCTTGATGAATTAAATGATTATTATTTATGAAAAAGATGGTGTTCTTTATCGCATAGGGGTACGAACATTTTCCTTGATGCAAATTCGCTTTATAGGATTTGGCAATAAGGGGTTGGATCGATGGATATTTCCTGAGAAATGGTGTCTACAACGTTTACATATTTATATATTTATTTATGAATGTTTATCCCCGTATAAAGTATTGACTTCAAAAAGTCCTGTGCAAAGGATATTTTGACTGATATGTTATCAAAATATTTTTATTTGATGGTGTAGTATTTCTTTTTTAATTGCTACTTTATACCAGCATATTTTATCAAGCCTTTATTGTTATATGATTCTAATTTAAAGGTGTTAATTTGAAGAGTACGATGATTTAAAAATACTTAAAATTAATTTTTTGTTAAATGTGTTATTTTCCTTTTTTTTTCCTTCCTATGATTTACATACACACCACTTATTTCGTACGTATTTACATATTTAAAATTTAAACTTTATTTATACCCCTGAAGTTGAATAATATTGGTTTAAAGTTGTTGCACTTCAGAAAATTCACAGCTATAGAATAATAATTTAACTTCTTAAGATTGTATGAAAAATCCAACATTCAGCGGATGAGTAAAAAAGTACCAAGAGAAAAACATCACGATTTTTCACATGGAAAAAGCCAGAAAGAGAAAAAATCGTGTTGATTAGCTCAATTGAATTGATCCCTTATGAATTCACAAGCACAAAGATAGACTCTTGACGCACAATTAAGAAATTGGTTACCGTACAATAATTTTTTATACACAATACATTGAAAGATGCAATGTATTCAAATAGAGTGGTCATAAGTATTTACTGTCTGGTGTTGTTGTCGGCTCTTCAATATATCGTCTTTGGGATACGTCAATGCTAAATATTTGAGCTATTCTATTATATTGTACTTAGCATACTTTGTTACTCAACAAAGTCCACCAGGATACTTCCTCACTCAATAAAGTCCACTAAGACACTTTGTTACTCAACGGAGTACACCAAGATACTTTGTTAATAAATAGAGTTCATCGATGACAGTGAACAGGAAGCAGGTGGCCATGGTTGACGGCAGCCGAAGAACGGTAGTCGATTGTGTTCGGTGACTGCAGAAGCTAAAAATGTTCATAGGGTCGTCAGTCCATAATAAACTAGATTTGAGTCCTCTCAGTCTAGCTTTAATTCCAAGTCCCCTTCCTTGGGCTCCCATTCATGAAGAGTGTAATGCTCTATTTATAAAGTTTGGGAAAACCTCCCATGTAGATAAGAATCCACAACATTTCATTAGATAGTTAGAGAAATTCTCAAAATCGGATGACGTATTGTAGACATTTCAGTTCCTCAGTGATGTCACAGTTGAGTGATCTTAGACTCGTTGGCTGGATCTGATTGAGACATCCGATTTAACTACGAGCACATCAAATTATAAATCTATTTGACCCACAAATTAGCTGCTTAAAGCTTCTCAAAGTTGTTTTACCTAATCTATCTAAGTTTGATTTGACATAGATTGAACAAATTTTGGTGTCATTATATTTGTCTTATCGAGCTGGTCAGCTTGACTGTAAGTTTACTAAAATACATGTTCTAGAAGCTATTTTATTTGAGTTTGACTATTTATTGTTCAAAAAATGTGCTTAGATATATGTTAATCGTCGCAAGATTCATACCAAAAAATAAAAGTTATCAAAGAAGTATCAGTTATAAACTCAGAAAGGCCAAAAACAACGGCTAAAATTTGTGTTGACCCGCTTCCTCTTGCGCATGCCATTCAATTTCGAGTAATTGGACAAGAAAATCAAATCTGCATGAACTGCGCACTTTAATGCCTGAAAAGGAGCCTCCATTGCAAAGCCGGCAAGCATAATATGTACAGTACTGGCATCAATTTTTGATATCACGTGTGTAGGGTAATCATTGAAATAATTTCTTTATTTTTTTAACAACCTAGTGTCGCCCAATATCATATACTTGTTTGCACGCGCCTAATTGTCCAGTTTGCACTTTCTTGCAAGAGCCTAAGGGCCCGGTTATGAATATCGAAGTGGCCCACTTGCACGCGCCTAAGTGCCCATTTAGGGCGGCGAGAACCCTGCTTTCCCATGTCCTGGCTCCCGATTGGGCGCTCTTATGCCCACTTGGACGCACTGAAGCACTGTACTTGCACACGCCTAAGCACCAATTACCAGCCCTCCTCGATTGAAAACTTTGACTTTTTTCTCACTTGTCTATATGAGCAAGGATAGCGAGGATTAGGTATGTAGGGAATTAATTGTTCAAATTTGATGCCTTTATCGGTAGCCAACCTCTTCAAGGGCCTATAAAATGGTTTATCATGGAATAAACCATCTTAGTTTAATTTATCTTGTTGAAAAAAAAGGATATAGGAAATTAAGTTGAGGGAAGACGGGGTCATCTATATTCTTCTATTTATTTATTTATTTATTTTTTAATTTTGTGTTCTCAATTGAATTGGTTTTGTCTTTGTAGCTAGAACTCTCTTTTCTCTTCATTCAAAAATCATCCTTGCTGCTTTCTTATTGGATTTAAATTCTACTTTTATGAATTCTACCCATTAAGAGTCATAGGGTTAATGAGTTATCTTCCTCTAATTTAAGGTTGTCAAGGTTCCTTGGATGACACAACACATTGGTTGCTGACAAGAGATCTCAGGTCAAGCTGGATTAACTACATTCACAACCAAGAAGATAGGGTCTTAATAGCTTGGGATGACAGATCCATGGAGTCATAACTTGTCTTTCTCCTCCTGATTAGGATTTTCAAACTCTTTCAATGGTAAACCCCTTTAAGCCCTTTTAATCCCTTAATAACATGTTGATATCATCTCGCAGACCCCGTTGCCAAAAGGCTGCCACATGATGTCATCTTATGAGATACTGTGATTCGCCCTCTGCCTTTATGGCCTGGTACATGATTTAAAGCATAGGGATCATCTCATTTGAGATGACCCAATTATCTTCTAGACATCATTTGTAGATTAGATATCATCCACTTTGGATATGAGGGATTCACCCCTAGACTTTCAGGCTTAATATTGTTTTTGAAGCATATAGATGTATCCAGTTGAAGTGACCACATTCCATTGAAAATCCCATTTTGTTAGTTAACACAAGATTATAAGAAAGTTCCTATTATTGAGGGTTAATTTGGGTATCCCTAAGATGTAAGTAACCAAAGGGACACATTCCTTTAGGTGTTGACTTTGGAACAAAATATAATTTTGGTTCCCTAGTTGTGGATTACTTATGTAAAGATTATATTTGTGGATATGTGCTTCAGGGTACTTTTATCTAATCTCGTTTTGGACATATATTCTTGACCTATCACATCGTTTACCTTACATAAATTCATCATTTTATTTTTATTTTCTTTTCTAGATATCATCGTATTCTCTCACTTTCCAATCCAACATCTACTTAAAATTTTTTGACAATCCAAGAAAGAGGGTCTTAAGAAATAGAGAATTATATGATGACAAATAGATAATCTAGCAACTCTGAGTTTTAAAAGAAATCAAAACAAAATTGCCACCCATTTATAAGAGTTTTGCTTACTCTTTTAAACCTATTTTCATCTTCATGTCTTTATTTGATAATTTTAAGACTCTATATTCAATCCATGTGTCAGCTGTTACAGTTAGAAATGATAATATTTCATCCTTTTTCTCATCCTCAACACTTCATTCGCTGCATATCATATGCACTTGTACTACTGTATACTTTTTTGAGGATATCTGAACTTAGTATTAAGCTTGATTGGCATCCCTTTTGATAGATAAAAATGGTTAATCAGAAGGTGATTACAGTTGAGATGCCTGGTTTCTTTCAACCACCCTTTTAATATTACCTTATGTAAGGATACACATGTCGAGACATCTGTTTTGTTCTCTCTTCTAAATAAGAACATTAGTGCACATAACACTATGTCACGACACGTGCTTGCGCTTGATACACCAAAATAATGCGCAATTTTATGTATATGTTTAAATTTGGTGATATTGCTTTTTAAAGAATGATATTTTGATGTTTTGTTGTAGTTTTATTGATTTTATACATTTGGAGTAAAAAAAGGAAAAAAAGAAGCAAAAAGAAAGGAATTTGAAGTCAAAATGCTAATTTTCAGCATTCTGGTGCCAAAGACGCTAATGCAAAATAAAGTATATTTAATTTTTCATATACATTTGGTACTCTTTTTTTGTAATATTACAATTTAATGGAAGGTATTTTTCACATATTGCTGTAGGTACGATGATTTTAAGCAAATTGAGCAAAGAGAAGCGAAAATGAATGAATTTGGTGCGACAAAAGGCAAAAACCAGGAATTTAAAGTTTTGGCGCCGACGCCACCCAAATGGTTGCTGACGGTGCATTTTTCCAAAGAGTTTAGAATTAAATCGCACGATAGGGCGCCGATGGTGCCCAATGTCGGTGGAGGCCGATTTCAATGTATTTGGACGACATTTGGAGGGATTCTTGAGGCAACTCTTAGGAAATTCTTTCCTAGGCTATTTTCATTTTTTTTAGGGCGCCAGATATTTGGTGTGTGTGTGTGTCTATGTAGGTGAAGTAAAGTGTTTATGAGTGAAGAGGAAGTCTTTAGAGAGAGTTCTGAGTCTTGGGTTTGTTGTCAAGTGTAATTTTGTGATGGATTCATCTCAAAAGAGTTGTAGGAGGAGTGGGAAAGTGAGAGATTTCTTCTTTTTTACTATTCCAAGAGAAAATTGTGTGTTGTTGTGAAGAGAGAAGGAGATTCAAAAGAACTTCAACGGATTTGCTTGGGGAAGAAATTAAGATAACTTGTATTTACTTTTCATAGTTTGTATAAATTTTCTTTTATATATAAAATCTTTGTTTTTTTGTATCTTCCTCATGAATTTTGAGTAGATTTATTTGTCTTTCTTCTTGCAATGATAAAAGGTGAAGTGATCATTTAAATTGGATGTGTCATTTGAAAGATAAGAAATTGTGATAGTTTTTTACTTTGTTCTTCATTTACTTTTTTATCAGACCAATTGAATTGTTAAAATATGTTGTTAAACATACGATCCGAAAGGGCTATGCTCTACAACAAAAGTTGAGATTACATTCAATGTCCATGAATGATTGATACAGTTCATGGTGGAGGACACTTTCTCCAAAATTCTAGTGAATGAACTAGCATATCCATGTATTATCAACTAGCATATCCATGTATTATCAACTAGCATATACAATACAAGAGTAAGATTTTTTTTCTAGAAAACTAAAGTCTAGGTGTATAGGATCTTTCACTGTCATAAAATTTTATCAGTTGGGAGCTGTTGATATTGAAGACCCTAAAACTAGAAGAATATTTAAAGTAAATGGGCATCGACTAAAACCATATTTTAAGGTTCACCACCTAATTTTAAAGAGGTTTTACTGTTAAGTTATCCTGTTGAAACTAATATTTGTGAGGCTGACAATATTTGATTTGATTTTAGTTGATATTACTATTAAAGAGTTTTATATTTGAGTCTTACTCACTCATAAATATCCTAAAAGGTGTTAATTATTGGATTGAATTGAAGATTTGGAGTTTATTTGGACAAAGATGATGATTGGAACAAAATTGTGCTCTGGAGCCGATGACGAGTTTTTCCAGAGAACTTATGTAATATTTGGAGCTTGGGCACCGATGGCGTCCTATTTAGCACTGCAGTGCTGACGACCGTGAAGCGGTTTTTGGAGTTTTAAATGGCTGAATTTGGCAGTTTTAAGTGAGAATTTCACCCTTATAACTCCCCAATCTCATTTTTGAAACCCATCAACTCCAGAAAAATGAAAGGGTAGTTCCAAAATTTGTATCCATGGCTTCCAACTTCTTAGATTCTCCAAGATTTAGAGTTTTCCACTGGAGAAAGTTTGTCAGTATCGAGGCAAAGTGATTTTATGACAAAGTTCTTATAAAGAGGAGACTTATCAAGGAAATAGGCTTTGTTAATTGAGTTATTAATCTTCATAGTGCTCGTGTTAAAGAAATTATTATGCTGACACGTTAAGAAGTCTTTTGTTATACTACTGCTGAAGTTGTCATTCTTGTAGTGAAGGAACTTTATGAAAACTTTCATGGAATCAACCAAGAAGTTGTCTATGTGCGAGGTAGGTGGATATCATTCACTCATTCAAAGATTAATGAACTTTACATGATATATAATATGCCAATATGTCATTATATCATTTGTGTCCTAACAAGAGACAAGATGAATGAAATCTATCAATATCTGATGGATGAAGGTGAAGATTAAGAGGTAAAAGACAACGGTTATGTCAATTTCTCTACTACTTTATTGAATCCTGTGTAGAAGCAATAACATTTCTTCAAAAATTTCAAATTAGTCCCAACCATGAAAATTAGTAAAGCGATAAAATAATGTGCAATATTGAACTATTGTATTCAAACTGGAAGGCCTGTTGATGTTGGCACCATAAATGTGAAATTTGTTTTGGGTTTTATTATGCATGGGTCAAATTATGACTTGGGACATCCTTTCATTATACTTCTTCTTTGCAGTCAGTCACAAGAACTATATGAAATTTGGGAAAAAGTGCTTCTCACATGGAAGCCCATGGACCCAACCAATATTTATGACAGTCTAGCAACTGAGGATGAAAATGATCTGAGCATAACTGTAGACTATCCATCTCAGAGTTTAGTTCCTGTTCAACCTCATTTTCTTTAAAGTGCACAGTTAATTCTAAAGAAGATCAAGAAACTGGAGAAAGAGGTACGAAATGTTATGGATGTAATTAATAATATATCTGCATTATTTGATAACTTAGATTGGAGGATGAACAAACAATTTGATCATACTTGGCGTATGGAAGAATGATTGATATGATTGATGAAGAAAAGGGCTAGGATTGAAGAGGATTTGACTAATGAATTCCTTTATCGACCATATCAGAGAAGATAGTACTAAAATTGATGAGAAGTAGTGATTTTCTATTTTATCTACTTTCTTTAGTATTTTTGACGTTGTTTAATTTAGTTGGTTTGTATTTGGCTTGCTTATGGTGTGATATCAGACTTATTAGCTTGAGATTTGAATTTATGTTATATTTTCTACGTTAGAGTGTTGTTATTTGATTTTGATGCTGAGTTAATGATGTATTAGAAGGATTGATGTGTGTAAGTTTGTAACTTTGGATTTTATATATAAAAATGATGTTTTGTGTTGTTTGTGTGATATTAGTATTAGTTAATCATTTAATATTGAATTTAGATGCTTAAAAAGGCTAATTAGATGTCGTCATAACTTAGAAATGTTGAAATCGTGAGAAAATTTTGGAACTAAAAATTTGGTCCAGCGCAGACGGCGCCCAAAACCTGAAAGTATCAAATTCCCTTATGAATTTCAATTTTGAATAGTAACTACCGCATTTATGACCTTCAACCTCCATCCAAGACCGAAAAAGATCTGTAGGGCTTACTTGCATTTAGATTTGAGGCGATTACGAAGCCTTTTGAGGTTAGATCTCATCTTCTCTTTGTAAGAGCTCTACTTTAAACTAAAAATTTTTTATTTTCACCATAGAAATCTCTACATTAAAGAGATAAAAAAAATTGGGGTTTTTTAAGAAAACTTTAAGAAAAACCATGGTGAAATGCTCTTACTAGTTAGATTTAACTTTTGATTTTATAGCATTGTGAATTTGAAATTTATTGGGATTTATTTACAAATTTTATAGAAATTTTGTTATGGTTCCAAATATGTTTAAGGGAAAGAGAAAGGTTGATTTTGATGAAAGGAAATTTGTGAATGTTAAAGCACAATACCAATTCAAATCTACACTCAGTAGCAAAAAGTGTATACAAGATCGAGGATTTAAAAATATGGGTGAGTTGTAAAACAGGTGATTGATGATCGGAATTGGGAAACTTTTTTTTTTATTTTTCTACCGATGCAGTTGCTGATGTAGTCCGCAAGATTTATGTTAACTTGTGGTATATTGAAGAAGAGTATGTGTTGGTACGAGAACAAATGGTAGAACTCACTCCTACACGGATCAATGCTTTCTACCATTTGAGAGATAATTCGTTTTGTGAGTAAAAATATTTTGGTACTGTGGATATTGCATTGAATGAGGTAATTACTTTTCTTACTAATGGAAAATGGGAGTGGAAAACTAAGCAAAGTTAAAAGATAAATTTTTCTGCTTCTAGTTTTAATGTAGCATCTAAAGCCTGAAATTACTTTATTTCTGCAAGACTACTACCTACTTACCATCATAGTGAAGTTTCTAAAGATAGAGCAATTCTAAATTATTGTATCCAAATCATAAGAAAAATTGATATTGGAAGAGTTAGTTACAATAGCATTCTGACTATAGCTAAGCGAGAAACAACTTGAGGATTGGGACAGCCTACCCTGATTTATACATTATGTATACAATCAGGAGTTGAGGTTGATAGTAGCGAAGAATTGGTTCATCCTTTGAAGCCTACTAGTAAGGCCAACATTCACACTTATAAATCTCATGTAGGATGGATATCTAAAGGTAAGAGTAGTGAGATTCCTTCTGCTAGTTATGACATATCTTCAACCTCCAGGGCTCCTACTATTTCTAATTTTATGGAGTAGCTGATGATATAACAAAGTGATATTACGAGGCTTCATAGGAAAATTGACGAATTAGAAGCAAGAAATAACATCAATGATGATTATCAGAGAAGAAGAGTGGAATATGATATTGTTTATTATGATGCTCAGATGAGATTTAAGAGGGGACATGCTGGTGTGATATTTCCTACATACCCCTGTTATATTCCTTATCAGCCTGAGGAAGGAGAAGGAGCAGAAGAAAAAAGTGACGATGATTGGTAGTGTAATACTCTTTATGTTTGTTATTATTGTGTTGATATTTGTGTTTTTTATTTGCTTTTGTGGTAGTACTTGTGTATTAATTGTACTTCTTCTTATTTTAGTTAAGTTATATTGAAGTTTATGGTATTTTGTCACTACAACAACAACAACAACAACAACAAAGCCTTAATCCCACTAAGTGGGGTCGGCTACATGAATCCTTTTTCCCCATTGCGTCCTATTTAGTGTCAAATTTTCGTTTAATTCTAATAAATTAAGATCATTTTTTATGCAATAACCCCAAGTTTTCCTAGGTCTGCCTCTGCCTTTCTTAACATAAGTTGTATTTAAAACATCTACTCTCCTAATCGGATCATCAAGTGGTCGACGTTTAATGTGACCAAACCATCTAAGGCGACTCTCTCTAATTTTAAACGATATTACGGATATATTCATTTCGCATTTTGTCTCTAAGTGTAAAATTGTAATGGATTTTGTGTTAAGTGTTTAAAGTAGTGTTTTAAATTTTCTATACTCTGTGAATCTCTGATATATATGTGAATAATGCTTCTAACTATTTTATGCCTATAATTAAATTTTTAATCAATACCTGCATGCTTCAGAAGAATCAAAAGCCGGTACAAAAATATTAATAGTTTAATTAAGTCTAATGTGTAGACTTAATTAAAGTTTAAGATTGACTAAACCTTAGTTGATTAAAGTTTAATAGATTAATTAAGTCTAATGTGATAGACTTAATTATGGTATAAGATTGATTAAACCTTAGTTTGTTAAGGTTTAAAAGTTTAATTAAGTCTAATGTGTTGACTTAATTAGGGTTTTAGATTGATTAAATCTTAGTTGATTAAGGTTTAATAGTTTAATTAAGTATAATGTGATAGACTTAATTAGGATTTAGGATTGATTAAACCTTAGTTGGTTAAGGTTTACTAAATTAATTAAGTTTAATGTGATAGACTTAATTATGGTTTAAGATTGACTAAACATTAGTTGGTTAAGGTTTAATAGTTTAATTAAGTCTAATGGATTAGACTTAATCAGGGTTTAAGATTGATTAAACCTTAGTTGATTAAGGTTTAATAGTTTAATTAAATCTAATGTGATAGACTTAATTAGAGTTTAAGATTGATTAGACCTTAATTGGTTAAGGTTTAATATTTTAATTAAGTCCAATGTGGTAGACTTAATTAGGATTTAATCTAGTAGGTTTAATATTAATTAAACCTAATTTCGGTAAAGTTTAATTGATTAATTCGACTTAATTGGGGTTAAGTTTGATTGGTTTAGGATTAATTAAACCTAATTTGGGTAAGGTTTAATTGATTAATCAGACTTAATTAGGGTTAAATCTAATAGGTTTAAAGGTTAATTAAGTATAATTTAGTTAAGACTTAATAGTATAATTAGGTCTAATGGATTAGACCTAATTAGGGGTTGATTTTGTATTAAATCTGATTTAATTATGGTTTAAGAGGTTTAATTAAGCTTAGTGATGTCTTAACCTTAATTAGAGTTTGATTTCGTATTAAACCTAATTTAGTTAAAGTTTAATGGGTTTTAATTAAGCCTGGTGGTTTCTTAAGCTAAATTAAAGTTTAATTTTTCTCATAAACCTAATTTAGTTAAGGTTTAATGGGTTTTAATTAAGCCTAGTAAATTCTCAAGCTTAATTAAAGTTTAATTTTGTATTAAACCTAATTTAGTTAAGGTTTAATGTGTTTAATTAAGCCTAGTAATGTCTTAAGCTTAATTAAAATTTGATTATTATATTAAACCTAATTTAGTTAAGGTTCAATGTGTTTAATTAAGCCTAGTGATGTCTTATGTTTAATTAAAGTTTGATTTATCCTAAGCCTAATGTAATGAAGGCTAAAGGAGAATTAACTAGGTTTAATGTATGGTTAAACCTAATTAGATTTTAATTTTTTCTTTAATCCTAATTTAATTAAGGATTAATTGAGTTAATTAGGGTTAATGTTGAATTAATCCTAATTAAGTTTTGATTTGAGTCCATTGAGTGTTTGAACTCAATCTTAACTCATGGGGGCATGAGTTAGATAAAGAGTAAAAATATATTTTAGGTTTTTTATATTTTAAAATTTCAAAATTTTAACCCTAACAAGAAAATGTCATTTAAATTTTCCAAAGGTTAGAGTCTATCATTTTAGAGTTTAGAATTGTCCCCCTATATTTCTAACTAATTTCTAATTTAATATTCCTATTTTGTGATTTTTAGCATTATTGTTAAACATAATTGTCCAATTTCATGAAAATTAGGAAATGTTGTCCTAGAAAATTTTCCTAGCCTTGGAAAAATCAGAGATTGTTCCTAAGGTTCTATTGATTAATCCCTCAAAGTTTCTTTTTTTTATTTATAAATAATTTTTAATAATTAAAATAATCGAGAGAGTATTTCATTAATTAAAAATCAAATATAAATAAAAAATTTAAAATTTCATTTTCACATTGTTCTCCTTACTAGCTTGAGTTCAGAGGTATTTTTGTTACTTTTTTGTGATTTTTGTGTGCAAAGATATGTAATTTTGAAGTGTTTAAGGTTTATCTAGATTTTATTAAATCCAAATAAATCTTAAACCGCCACGTGTCCTCGGACTGATCGAAATGCGGCTGATCTATTGTGGGGATCTGAACAGCGAATCAAGCTAGAATGAATCACAACCGTCCATTTCTGAAACACGAAAATGGACGGCATTCATTCATCCTCTTCATCTGTTCTAAACTCGAACAACGTACATGTTCTAGACATAAGATCTCGTTGATTCTTGATGGAATCAAGCGATTTTTGTTTCTAGAGCTTCATCTAAAGGAGACGAACATATCCGCAAGGATTTGTGTGGGTTTTAAATTGACTAAACCTACTCTAGACCCAACCCGAGCTTGAGTTGGTTCTGAATAACTGTACCTTGGCCTCAGTGAGTATAGACTCAAATTGGATGGATTGGAAGCTTTGTTTTGACCTCAAGAAGCTTTTCCCCAAGTCAATTTGAGCTGAAATCGGGTAGTATATGACTTTGTCCTCGAGGTATCTCAGCTTGAATGAGCTTAATCAATTAATGGCTCAGAGGCTATGAGGATGGCTGATTTTGATTGGGCTTGTCTTTGTAGGGTCCTAGGAAGCTTCAGGGATGGTTAATTTGAAGTTTCGGATAACTTCATTTCAAACCCAAAATTTGTCCTATTTTAGGGTTTTCAGGTTAGCTTAATTGGAAGGATTGAGTGGGTTTAAGAGCTTAGATGCATGGGGAATCAATTGCTTATGTCTTAAGGGACAATTTTGGTGTTGAGGGTTTGAGGATTTGAGCAGTGGTTTGCTACTTCCTATCTTGGTCTCCCTAATGGGTGCTCTCGGGTTTAGGCTTATTTATAGCCAAGGAAAACCTTAGTTTGGCTAGGATTGATATAGGGGAGTTTTTAACTCCCTCATGATGGTTTTTAGGATAGAATTTTGGTTGTGGATAAGGGAATTTGGTTTTCCCAATGTTAACCCATGTGGATTTCCATGTGTAGTGAAGCTTTAACTCAAGGCTTGGCTTGCTTCCATTGGTTGGTTAGAGAGGTGTATAGATTGGTTTAAATGCTGTGGCTAACTCAAGTCATGTCTTCTTTCTATTAGATAGAAGAGAGGTGCATGGTGACTCAATAAAAGCTAGTCATTGACCGCGCACTTTATATTATGCAAGAACTTATGAACCCAAATTTATATATTTATAATGATTTTGTAAAGTCCAAAATTCGACGCAAGTATACGTATCTTATCAAGTAATACAGGGCTGTAATGGAGTCCTGGTTATCGATCCCACAGGGAAGGCATGTTCCGTACAATATATAGCGTAATACTGAAATCCAATACTCAAATCGCAATTAAAGTTTATGTTTACTTCTACTAACAAGATGCAGAAAATAGTAACAGTTAAGCAAACCTCAATTACTTCTAATATCTTTAAACATAATTAACTAACAGACACACACTAAGCTATGTATTTAAAAGGTTTTGATATATATTAAAAGTGACTTTCCTCTTCAACGAGTATATGATGTGTGAATGATATGGAATTATTATTTATTGTATTGTGTCAAATAGGAGCATAAATGTTTCTTTACCCTCAAAAGAGTACCCCCTCTTCCAAGCATGAAAGGAATATTGACATATCCTATGTTTAGTCACTAAATTTAAGGCTAGGCTGAGAGGATACCGGCTGTCACTACGGAGCTCCCACTCACCCTTCACCTTAAGGCTAACCTTCGAGTTTAGTTACCAATCTTAGGACTAATTTGGGGATCTCAGCCTGTCACCCTGAAACCTCCAATTTGAAGCATATCAAAACATATTTCCCTATTTATTTGCACTTAATTCCCATGAACTATGCAATTCATTCATGGACATTGAATGGATTCTTCATTATTGTTGTAGGACACTCAATCCTTCCTGAGTTAATGTACAACAACAAATTTTAACAATTCAACTGGCCAGATCAAAAAGTAAATTAAGTTCGAAATGAAAACCCATCACAATTTCTTTAATAATTTAAAAGCACTTCAAATCCACATCATCACATCTCTATGCAAGAAGAAAGAGAAAGGAAACTACTCAAAATTCATAAAGAAGACACAATAAAACATGGATTTTATATATAAAAGAAAAGTCATACAAACCACAATAGCAAATATAACTTATCCCTTTCTCTTCCCTAAGAAAATCTCTTGAAGTTCCTTTGAATCCTTTTCTCTCTTCTTTTCAACACACAATTTCCTCTTTAGAATGGAAAGGACGAAGCAATCTCTCACTTTACTCCTTCTTTTTCACTCCTTAGAGAAGAATCCCTCTCAAATCTTCACTTCTACACTCTTCTCTTCCAAACCCTAACTCTAAACAACTCTCTCCCTCTCCAAAACCTCTCTCACACACTAAAGCCCTCACTTTTTTCATTCAAAACAGTTACATATATGCTAGAAACGAATTTCTAAGAGTTTCCTTAAACATCCCTTCAAAAAGTTGCTAAAACTCTTCAATGATGAATTACACCGACATTAGGCACCGGCGAAGCCCGATAGGGCGACAGTGGCACTCTATCGTCAATTAATTTTGGGTTTATCGGGAAAATGGCGCCGGCGCCGGCCATTCTGGCGCCAGCGGCGCAAGAAGCTGTTTTCTCCCATTTTGCTCATTTTCACTCTGAATTCATTCCTTTCTTCCTTCTTTTTGCTTCAATCACCTAAAATTATCATACCTGCAACAAATCATAAAAAATACCTTTATTTAAAGTGTAATATCACCAAAAAAAAGGTAAAGTTATATAGCAAAAACAATATATATTTTTGGTGCATCAATCATCATCAATTTTCCATGTCAATTAAGTTTTAATGAGAGGATGCCATGTAATACTTACATTTTCCAAATTTTATAATTTTCGCCATGATGAGGTATAATGAAGTTTAACCATGGTATAAGGGTGGGGTTAAGTGGTGTTCCATCCCCATTGGCATGTGCATAGTACACTTAGGGTAGTCGACCATCTCATCCTAAGTGAGAAAGTGAGTCATGCTTTAAAATGAGGCGAGATTGCCACATCATTTTTCTCATCATGATGAGATTTAACCATGGTTAGTATGATGTGGCATAGGTTGAATTTATTTGTAATGGGTCATATGG
Source organism: Papilionanthe hookeriana x Papilionanthe teres (assembly GCA_022702705.1). Taxonomy (NCBI): domain Eukaryota; kingdom Viridiplantae; phylum Streptophyta; class Magnoliopsida; order Asparagales; family Orchidaceae; genus Papilionanthe; species Papilionanthe hookeriana x Papilionanthe teres. Next base: position 21,870,690 of record CM040425.1, read on the forward strand.
GTTGTGTTTAACTGATACTAGGTCACTCATGATGTCATAAAGGGTTTCGGATTTTGAAAACCATTTATTGTGTCACGTGTGATGTCATGTGTCCATATTTTATTTTATGGCTTTTTAATTATAATTGCATTTTTAATTACTTATGTAATTAATAAAAAATGTTGGAAATTATATTATTAGCCAATAAATTAATAAAAAAATATTGGGATTAATTATTAGATTAATTTTATCATTTTTGGTCCATAATTGGGTATTTTGACCAAATTTGACAAATGTTGACTAGAGTTGACCAATGTTGACCTAAGTTGACCTAGGTTGATTAATTTTGGTCCAAGGGTGACATATTTTGACTTTTCTAACCTTCTCATGGTTTGATTAGTCACAATGTCCATGGGTTTTGTCATTAAGAGCTCGATTTGGTCATGTTGACCAATTTTAGGGTTTAAGTCAATCCAAAATTCAATGTGATGACTTTTGAATTAAATTTTGGTCACTTTAATCAATGTCAAGTTAATCATGTCAATCGTTGTCTTTGAAGTTAATTTTATGGTCAAAGGGGCATGGGTTAACCATTTGGACCAATTTTTACCCTTTTAGGTCAAGAGTTGACCTATGGGGCTAGGTTGGTTATCTTTGTGTCATGAATGGATTGTTCTGATCAAATTTTAATTTTTTATGTCAAATAATGACCAATAAGGTCAATGCAACAGTCCTTGGGTCATGGTTTCAACATTTTGATCTAATCTGTTTTTTTAGATCAAAGGTGACCCATGAGGTGAATGTGGTGATCTTTAGGTATTAAGTTGATGATTTTGGTCAATTTTGACTTTTTGGGTCAAAAGTTGACTATTTGGGTCAATGGAGTGGTCATTGGGTTAATGATTAACCATTTTAACTAAAGTTGAGTTTTGGTCTAAAGTTGACATATTGAGTCAATGGGGTATTCATTGGGTCAGAAATTGATCATTTTGACCAAAGTTGACTTTTTGGTCAAAAATTGACCTGTTGGGTCAATGGGTTGGTCATTGAGTCAGAAATTGACAATTTTGACCAAAGTTGATTTTTTGGTTAAAAGTTGACCTATTGGGTCAATGAGTTGGTCATTGGTTCAAAAATTGACCATTTTGACCAATGTTGACTTTTTGTCAAAAGTTGACCTATTGGGTAAATGAGGTGGTCCTTAGGTCAGAAATTGACCATTTTCATCAAAGTTGACTTTTTGGTCAAAATTTGACCTATTGGGTCAATGGAGTGGTCATTGGGTCAAAAATTGAACATTTTGATCAAAGTTGACTTTTTGGTCAAAAGTTGACCTATTGGTCAACAATTCATTAAATCAGTGTTTGTCACTACTGATTTAATCATTTTGGGTTAAAGAAGGATTTATAGGGTTTTACCCTAATCAGGGTTTAGTGACTATCAGTGAGATTTAGGAATTCAATATTGGTATAATTCCAACCTCAAACTGACATTGAAATGATCCTCACAAAAGTGAGGTCAATAGCATTATAGAGATTTTTCTGTTTCAAGCCTAGACAGATGATCAGAAACTTGATTATCAGCACCCTTCTTATCTACTATTTCAATCTTGCAACAGAAATCTATCCTATCAGTTTTGGTTTTGCATCCTTCTTCTTCATTAAATATTTAATTGCAGAATGATTAGTATGCACAAAACATTTAGTTCCAATTAAATATGATCTGAATTTATCAAAAGCAAATACTATAGCTAATAAATCTTTCTCAGTTGTGGTATAACTAATTTGAGCTTCATTAAGAGTTTTACTAGCATAATAAGTTACTTTAAAAAATGTATCATATTTCTGACCTAAAACAGCTCCAATAACATAATCACTAGTATCTCACATTAATTCAAAAGGTTTTGCTTTTAAAGTTTTAAAAGCTTTTAGGCATTCATCATAAAAATAAAAAATTATATCTTTTTCCAGTAAACAGCATAAAGGTTTCGAAATTTTTGAAACTTCTTTAATATAACACCTATAGAATCCAACATGTTCTAAAGAACTTCTAATTCCCCTTACATTGGTCGGGCAAGGTAAATTAGAGATCACGTCAATTTTTGCAAGATCTACCTCCATATCATTTTATAATATACGATGTCCTAAAATTATTCATCCTGCTACCATAAATTGGCATTTTCCCAGTTAAGAACCAAATTAGTTTCTTCATAGCATTTTAGAACTTTAGACAGATGTTCTAAACATGATTAAAATGAAATTCCAAACACTGAAAAGTCATCATAAAAACTTAAATTCCTTTTACAATTAAATCATAGAAAATTGTCATCATACATCTCTGAAATGTAACAAGGGCATTACATAAACCAAATGACATTCTTCTAAAAGCAAATGTACTATAAGGACTGGTAAACTTTGCTTTCTCTTGATCCTCAGGCGCAATCTGTATTTTGTGGTAACCATTATATCCATCCAGAAAACAAAGATATATATACTCAGCTAGTCTATCTAACATCTGATCTCGAAAGGGAAGTGGAAAATGGTCATTTCTTGTAGAAAGGTTTAATTTTCTATAGTCAATACATATTCTCTATCATGTAACTTGTCTTGTTGGTATAATCTCATTCTTTTCATTAACAACCACAGTAGCTCCTCCTTTCTTAGGGACACAGTGAATAGGACTAACCCATGCACTATCTGAAATATGCTAGATAATTCCAGCATCCAACCACTTTAAAATTTCTTTTTTTAACAACTTCTTTTATAATAGGGTTTAAGCTCCTTTGAGGATCATCCTGAGGTTTGCAGTTATCCTCCATAAGGATTTTTTGCATACAAATTGAAGGACTGATTACTTTAATATCAGTTATTGTCCATCCAAAGGCTTTCTTACGTTTCTTTAAAATTTCAAGCAAACTATCTTCTTATTTCTCAGTCAATTGAGAGGAAATTATAACTTGCAAAGTTGAGGAATCACCTAAAAATGCATGCTTTAAATGGTTAGGAAGCAACTTTAAATCAAGTTCAGGAAGTTTTTCAATTGATGGACCAAAAGATTCATCTTTTTACGTCATGTCCAACAATTCAAAATTTTCATGAACATAATTTAAATCTTCCTCATGAAAATCTTCAGAATGTTGTAATTCCTTTTCTTGCTCGTGTTCCAATTTTTCACTTTTAGGATTTTCTTCATAAGTTTATTTGAAATGACATTCACTTAAATATCCGATAACATCCATCCTATAGCATTCATCATCTTTACCTCTTGCAGGATATTTCATTGATTTTGAAATATTGAATGTAACAGTTTGATCACTGACTCTCATTGTTAATTCCCCTTTTTGTACATATATCATCAGTCTACCTGTGGCTAGGAAAGGTCTCCCTAAAATTATGGGTATCTCTTTATATTCCTCCATATCTAATACAAGGAAATCAACAGGAAAGATAAATTGATCCACTTTCACCAAAACATCCTCTATAACTCCTTTAGAATATGTGATCAAACGATCCGCTAATTGCAAAGTTACAGTAGTAAGGGTAATTTCTCCTAATCCCTGTCTTTTGAATATTGATAATGGCATAAGGTTAAGGCTTGCACCTAAATCACATAAAGCTATCTTAGGATTTATGAAACTACCAGGATCTTTCAGCTATTCAGGAAGCTTTTTCTGAATTATTGCATTGCTCTCTTCACTAAGTGCAACAATTTCATTATCTTCAAACTTCCTTTTTCTGCTGAGAATATCCTTCATAAATTTCACATAGCTTGGCATTTGTTCTAAGGCTTCAGCAAAAGAAATGTTGATTCTATGCTTCTTAAATATCTCAAAGAACTTTGAAAATTGCTTATCTAACTTTTGTTGATGATGTCTCTAAGGAAATAGAGGTGGTGGCTTTTCTAAATCAATCTTAGGTGGAGAAATAGGACTTTCCAAACCTTTCAGAGTGTCCTCTTTTGGTTTTTCAATCTCTTCTTTCTTTACTTCAATCTCTTTTTGAACTATACCTTCCAACTCTCTTCCACTTCTTAGTTGAATTACTTTTACTTGTTCTTTATTCTTATCTCTTAAATTTACTTCAGTATTAATAAGAAGTGTTCAAGGGATCTATTAATTAATGAATTGGCAATTTGTCCCAATTGAATCTCAATATTTCTGATTGTAGCTCCTTGGCTTTGTAATTGATTTTTCATTTGTAACACCACTTCTTCAATAGACAAATTCTTCTCCTTAAATTGTGAAATATTACTAAATCCTAGAGGATAGGTTGGTCTATAATTATTATTCACTTGGTTGTTCCAGTTCCTCAATGAGTTTAGTTGGTTGTTCCCCCATGGTTGATTACTACCACCCTGATTATTGTTATTCTTGTTAAAGTTTGCATGGTTTTTCTAACCTGGGTTATAATAATTGGAATATGGTTTTATTAGGCTTACTTATAGCATTCAAAGTTTCTAATAAATTTTGAGAATCAACCATTTGGCCTAATGAATTTTTTTCAATCATGGAAATTGGCTGAGAAACATTCATTCCAATTTGGTCTATCTTTCATGAAATTGCAGAAACTTGATTTGCTAGCATTGCAAAAGCATCATTATCAAGAATATTGGCTACCTTTTTAGGATTTAACCTTTCTGAAGGCCATTGAAAATTGTTAGTAGTCATTTCTTCAATTAAAGCATAAGCATCAGCAAACTGTTTAGACAAACCAGTAGCAGTGGCATCGATATTAGATCTAAGAGATCCAACTAATCCATTATAAAAGGTCTGAATTATTAACCAATCTGGTATCGAATGATTTGGTCATTTTCTTAGAAGATCTTTAAATCATTCTCATGCTTCATATATAGATTCAATTTCAAACTGATAAAATGATGTGATATCATTTCTAAGATTTGCAGTCTTTGATCATGGAAAATATTTAGCAAGGAATTTTTGTGCTAAATCACTCCAAGTTCTGATAGATCCAAGTGCTAATGAATTTAATCATATCTTAGCCTTATCCCGCAGTGAAAAAGGAAAAAAGTATAAGTTTAATAGCATCATCAGAAACACTATCATATTTAAAAGCACCACACAATTCTAGAAAATTTGCAAGACGTAAATTAGGATCTTCAGTTGGTTCTCCCCCAAACTGATTATTAGATACCATTTGGATAATAACAGGTTTAAGTTCAAATGAATTAGCAACTACAGCAGAGTGTTGAATACTACCATGAAGTTCATCCACTGTAGGGTTAGCATAATCTCTTAAAGGTCTGAATTGTTGATGGATGTTAACATTTTGATTTTCTTGATTCAACATTTCTTTAATATTTTTATCTTTTTCAGTATTTTTACTTTTTTTTTATTTTAATGATAGTTCTCTCTAATTCAGAATCATGAGGCACAAGTCCTTCAGAACCTGAACTACGCATACAAAAATAAAATAAGATAAAGTAAAACACACTAACAGAACCAAAGATAAGCAAAGGTTTTAATTTTTCTTAATCTTCTTTATAAGAAATTTTAATTAATTTCACAGACAACGGCGCCAAAAACTTGATCCCCAAATATTTACCCGTACATTTTTTAACTTTATATTTCTTTCCAATGATATTATCTCTTTCTTTACAATGAATGACAAAAACTTGACTCTGAAGAAAATAAGAAATATATTTCAATTGTTTTATAATATGGGACTCTACGCAAGTATATGTATCGTTTATCAAGTAATATATGATTTTCTGATTAAACCTCGAGATATCGAACCCACAGGGAAATGTCTAATAATATAAAGAAATAAGAAAATTAACTTTTTACTTTTTAAATTGATTTTGTAAAGTATGTTTTAAAATAGATAATTTGAAAATTGTTTTTGGTATTTTATATTTAAGAAAAAGTAAAACAAGCAATTAAAATTAACAAGACTACTAAATGGTATGAAAGAAATGAGAATAAAATATCTTTTTCCTCTTTTAATAAATTAGTAATAATTAGGGAATTACGTTATGGAAGTATCTAAATGTGTTGTGCCCAATAATAACAATTATGTTCTTTACCCTTACTTGGATCTATAAAGAAAATTGGTTAATTTGAAGCTTTAAAATTTTTTAGATGAGTTTGGAAAGGAAGATATCAGCTCTCACTCTAGAGTTCCCTCTTTTCCCTCCACCTGGGGGCTAAAATCTCATAACAAAAGTTTTCACCTCAAATCAAATTAGGGGGTTTTAGCCTGTCACTCTAAAGTCCTCTAATTTTACTCCTCATTAAAAATATATCTCCTTATTTATTTGCATTCAATTATAAGGAAAATAATTCTCATCCATGCAATTGTATGTGATTCTTTCCAATTTTTGATTGAGACAATACCGCATTGGATCATAAATAATCTCACAACAAATTTTATATACTTAATTTGCCAAATCAAGATGTAAATTAAGTGCAAGGAAATAAATCATCACAACTTTTTCTAGCATTAAACTTATATACTTCACATAACTTCCTTCCATAATTTATTTTCTTCATCATTTAAAAGGAAAAGGATAAAGAAAACTATTCAGAACTCATGGAGAAAGCATAAACACAACTTGATTCGAAAGTAGAAATCATGGTGAAAATACAATAAGTTTTACTTAAAAACCAAATGTAAAAACCAAGATAAACACTTATCTGAAAATCCTCTCCACAAGACTCCAGAAGTTCCTCTGAAATTTTTCATTCCACTAAAAGACTCCACAGAGGTTGGCACCCAACTTTATTGACTCCAACTTTGACTTTAGACTCCAATACAAACTAGATACGGATGAAAGAAAATTAGTGAGATTAAGGCTTCACACCAACCCCTTTCTCCTTTAAAAACTCTCTTAAACTAAATAGACTTCACTAACTAACTCTAAACAGCAAAAAGAAGACTAGAAAAGGACTCTAAGAAGACTAAAAAGAAGGATCTAGACTGATTCCATGTCTTCATTTTAATAATTCTCCAAAAGGTGCTTTGGTGTCTCTTCAAATCATGTCCAAATTCAATGTATCCACCAAAGAATGCATCTCTTCATTCAAATCTGCTGCCCAAAGTAAGTTAAGGATGTTACCACCAAAAATTGCTTCAAACAACCCTTGTGAATGGCGCCAAATTGAATTTAATTCGTATTTTTAAACTGTCGCGCCTATGCATCAACCATGCGGCGCTTAGTCGCCACAGTTCAAATTTTCACATAGCCCATTTTTACTCCAAATTTGATCTTCTTTTGCTCCTTTTTATTACAATCAGTCATTTTAATTATACCTTCACGAAAAACATAAAAATACCTTCCATTATAGTGCAATATCATTAAAAATAGGTATAAAAATGTGCATAAAAATACTATATATTCTAGGTGTATCAAAAAGCTATACTAATTAAAAGTAATCATAGCATGTTGCCTCCCTATGTGTTAAATGTGCTTAAGATGAAGACTAGTTGATGCACTGAAAATATATACGGTTTTTGCTATCTAATTTTACCCATTTTTGGTGATATTATACTTTAAAGAAAGATATTTTTCATGATTTGTTGCAGGTATGATTTAGGTGATTGGAGTGAAAATAAGCAAAAAGAAACGAATCTGGAGCAAAAAGGAGTAAAAAGGAGCAAAATGGTGGAAAAAGTGTTTTGGCGCCACCGGCGCTAGAATGGGTGTCGCCGGCACCCAAATCCAAAGAGCACAGAATAAATTGGCACAATAGAGCGCCGTCGGGCCCGAAGTTGGTTCAATTAAAATTTCAAGAGTTATGACGACTTTTTGAAGGGATGCCTATGGAAACTCTTGGGAATTCTTCCCTATCTTATAAGTAAATATTTTTGGATGTAAATGGTGTGCTTCTTCAGTTGTTTTAGAGTAGTTTAGTGAGAGTGAAGTGTTAGGGTTTAGGAGTAGAGAGTGTAGAGTGAGGATTTGAGAGGGATTTTTCTCTGGGAGTAGAAGAAGTAAAGTGAGAGATTGCTTCTTCCTTTGCATTCTAAAGAGAGAATCAAGTGTTGTAAAGAGGAAGAGAAGAGGATTCAAAGGAGGAATTGCATAGGGGAAGAGAAAGAGATAAGTTGAATTTTTCTTTTGTGGTTTGTATGACTTTTCTTTTATATATAAAATTCATGTTTTATTATATCTTCTCCATGAATTCTGAGTAGTTCCATTGTCTTTCTTCTTGCATAAGAGATGTAATGATGGATTGATGTGGATTTGATGTGCTTTTAATGAGATGAAGAAATTGTGATGGTTTTTTATTTAGAACTTAATTTACTTTCGATTTGGCCAATTAAAATGTTAAAATGTGTTGTTGAACATTAAGTTTGAAAGGATTTAATGTCCTACAACAATAATGAAAGATACATTCAATTTCCATGGATGAATTGCGTAGTTAATGGGAATTAAGTGCAAATAAATAAGGAAATGTGTTTTGATGGACTTCAATGTAGAGATTTCAGGGTGATAGGCTGAAATCCCCAAATTGGTTCTAAGATTAGTAACTAAATATCAAAGGTTAGCCTTCGGGTGAAGGGTGAGTGGGAGCTACTAAGTGAGAGCCGGTATCCTCCCAGCCTAGCCTTAGAGTTAGTAACTAAATTTAGAATATGTCAATGTTCTTTTCTTCTTAGAAGAGGGGATACTCTTTTAAGGGTAAAGAATCATCTATGCTCCTATTTGGCACAATAATATAAATATTTGTTCCATATCAATCAACACATCATATTTTCCTTGCAAGAGGAAAGAAACTTTTCTTATATATCAAAAACCTTTCAAAAACTTAATTTAGTGTGTCTATTAGTTAATTTTGTCCTTAAAGTTGTTAGAACTATTTGTAGTTTAGTTAACTGTTGTTGTTTTCTACATAGTGTTAGTAGGGGTTTGTGTTAAACTTTAATTGTTATTTAAATATAGGACTTTAGTGCCATCTTACTTATCTTGGGATCGCTTTCTTAAAACTTTGAACTTCCCTGTGGGATCGATAACCAGGACTCCATTAGAGCCCTGTATTACTTGATATGATACGTATACTTGCGTTGAATGCTTGGACTTATCAAAATCATTAAAAATATATAAATTTTAGTTCATAAATTTAGCAATATTAGTCCCGTGCATCAAGTTTTTGGAGCCGTTGCCGGGGAAGGTAACAGAGTTAAGAAAGAAAGTGTATATGCGTAGTAGCAGATCTACAGGTTTGGTGCCTTAGATTCGGAGTTATAGCGTACTTTCAGAACAATTAGAAAACAACAAAAACAAATTGAAACTCCTTGCAAAATTGTGAATATTCAAGATAATCAGAGAAATGAAATTTGAAATTTGCCCAGACCTTTAAGAGATTATGCTAACCCAACAGTAGATGAAATTCACATAACTATTCAAAATCTTGATGTTGCTGCTAATTCATTTGAACTTAAACTTGTTATTATCCAAATGATACAAAACAATCAATTTGCTGGAACACCTAATAAGGATCCAAATTTGCATCTCACTAGTTTTTTAGAACTGTGTGCTACTTTTAAATATGATGGAGTGTCTAGTGACGCTGTTAGACTTAGAATTTTTCCTTTTTCATTAAGGGATAAAGCTAAAGCATGGTTAAATTTGTTAGCACCTGAATCTCTTAGAACTTGGGGAGAATTATATCAAAAGTTTCTATTAAAATATTTCCCTCCATCAAAGACTGCAAAACTAAGAAATGATATTACATCTTTTTGTTAGTTTGAAGGAGAGTCAATATATGAAGCTTGGGAGAGATTTAAAGTTCTTCTTAGGAAATGCCCACATCATTTTTGACCAGATTGGTTAATAATTCAAACATTTTATAATGCATTAGTGGGATCATTGAGATTTATTATATATGCTGCTGCTGGTAGATCATTAATGTCAAAACCTTTTGATGAAGCATACACATTAATTAAAGAAATGGCTACAAATAATTTTCAATGGCCCTCTGAACGGGTAAATCCTAAGAGAGTAGCTAGTGTTCATGATTTAGATATGATGACTATGGTAATTTCTCAGATTGCAGCCCTTTCAAAGAAAATAGATCAATATGGAATGAATTATTCTCAACCACCTCAAGTGTTAGAGAAAAATTTATTTAGGCAAATAACAAAATCTCAAACACCTTATGATACCTTAAATGCTACTAATAGACCTAACAATCCTTATTTGAATTATTGTGATCCTGGTTGGAAGAATCACCCAAACTTCAGTTGGAATAAGAATAATGTCAGTGTTAACCCGCATTGGGCTAACAATTCTATGAATGCAATTAGAAATTCAAACAATCAAGGAAATTCTAATTTTACACCATATTATCCCCCTGGATTCCATAGTAACCCACAATTTAAGGATAAGAAGTTGTCTACTGAAGAAATGATTATGAATATGGGAAAACAATTACAAGCTCAAGGTGTTGCTATGAAGAATACTGAAAATCAATTAGGACATATTTTCACTACACTTAATAATAGACCTTCTAGAAAACTTCCAATTAATGTGGAGTTCAATCCAAAAGATCAAAACAAGGAACAACTTAAGGCTATTCAATTAAGGAGTGGAAAAGAATTAGAAACTAAAGTGCAAAAAGAAGTTGAAATAGAAAAGGAGAAGGTGGAAATTGAAAAAGGTTCAAACAAGATTTATCCAAACTTGGATTATCCTCTTGTGCCAATGAAGATAACTATCGAAAAGCCACTACCTCCATTTCCTCAAAGATTAAAGAAACAAAACAGAGATAACAGATTTGAAAAAATTTTTGAGATCCTTAAGAAATTAACAATTAATATTGCTTTTGTGGAAGCATTGGAACAGATGCCTGCCTATGCTAAGTTTATGAAGGATATTTTGAGAAAGAAATGAAATTTTATAGATCATGAAACTGTTGCACTTAACGGAGAGTGCAGTGCAATAATTCAGAAGAAGTTTCCGGAAAAACTTAAAGATCCTGGTAGTTTAACTATTCTATGTGTTATAGGTGAAAAATTTTTTGGAAAAGCTTTATGTGATCTGGGAGCGAGTATTAATCTTATGCCTTTATCAACTTTCACAAGGTTGGGAATAGGAGAAATTTCTCCTACATATGTGACTCTTTAGTTAGCCGATCGTTCCAGTACTACCCTAAAGGAGTGGTGGAAGATGTTTTAGTGAAAGTGCATAAATTTATCTTTCCTGTGGATTTTATTGTACTTGATATGGAGGAAGATAAAGAAATTCCGATCATTTTTGGAAGACCATTCCTTGCTACTAGAAGAGTGGTAATTGATGTTAAAAAAGGAGAATTAATTATGTGAGTTAATGATCAAGAGGTGACCTTTAATATTTTAAAATCTATGAAGTATCCCTCAATGGAAAAAGATAATGAATGTTTTAGAATGGAGGTCTGTGATTACTTGAGAAACGATCATTTTGAAAATATATTTGAAAAAGAAGAAGAATATAAAAATATGTTTGAAGAAGAAAGTGAAGATGAAGAAAATTCAGATAATGAAAAGAATGAAGATTTGGAGTATGTTTAGGAGAGATTCGAAGTATTAGACACTATGGAAGGTGGAAATAAAAGTTTAATTCCATCTATCTTAACCTCCTGAACTTGAAATGAAAATTCTTCCTAATCATTTAAAGTATATATTTTTAGTTGAATCATCTACTTTGCCTGTTATTGTATCTTCGAAATTAAACGTATACCAAGAACATAAGTTGTTGGAAACTTTAAAAAGATAAAAGAAAGATTTTGGATGGACTTTGGTAGATATTAAAGGAGTTAGTCCTTTGATTTATATGCACAGAATTTTATTAGATGAAGAACATAAATCGAGAGTTGATCCATAAAGGAGACTGAATCCTATAATGAAAGAAATAGTTAAGAAAGAGATTTTAAAATAGCTGGATGCTGGAATTATTTATCTTATTTCAGATAGTGCTTGGGTAAGTCCAATACATTGTGTATCGAAAAAGGGAGGAGTGACTGTTGAAGTGAATGAATGTAATGAAATTATACCCACAAGACAAATTAATGGAAGGCGAATTTATACTGACTACAGGAAACTAAATGTCGCCACAAGAAAAGATCACTTTCCTCTTCCTTTTCTCGATCAAATGCTAGATAGACTTGTTGGACACAAGTACTACTATTTTTTGGATGGATATACTGGTTACCATCAAATACCTTTGCTCCTGAGGATCAAGAAAAGACAACATTTACTAGCCCTTATGGAACATTTGCTTTTCAATGAATGCCTTTAGGACTGTGTAATGCACATGCAACATTTCAAAGATGTATGATGTCTATCTTTATTAGTAAGATAGATAATGGAATAGAAGTGTTTATTGATGATTTCTCTATATTCGGGACTTCATTTGAAATTTTCCTAGAAAACTTAGCGAAAGTTTTGGAGCTTTGTGAGAGAATAAATCTAGTTCTGAATTGGGAGAAATGTCAATTTATGGTTGTAGGAGGAATTGTGTTTGGGCATAAAATATCTAAACATGGTATGTAGGTCGACCCTGCTAAAATTAGAGTGATTGAGAGATTACCGCTACCCACTACTGTGAGAGAGGTGAGAAGTTTTTTAGGACACGATGGATTTTACAGACGATATATTAAAGGTTTTTTAAAATTATTAAACATTTATGCCAACTTTTAGAAAATGATAGAAAGTTTGATTTTAATGATTAATGCTTAAGAGCTTTCGAATTATTGAAAAAAAAATTAATCACTGCACTTATAATTGTTTAACCCGATTGAGAGAAACCATTTGAACTTATGTGTGATGCTAGTGATTATGCAATCGGAGTAGCATTAGGGAAAAGGCATGATAAAGTTTTCAAAGTCATTTACTATGCAATTAAAACTCTTAATGAGGCTCAAATTAATTACACAACAACTAAAAGAGAATTATTAGCTATAGTGTTTTCTTTTGAAAAATTTTGACCTTATTTAATTGGAGCTAAAAGTATTGTGCATACAGACCATTCGGCTATCAAATATTTAATGTAAAAGAAGGATACAAAACCTAGACTTATTAGATGGATACTTCTTATGCATGAGTTTGATTTTATGATAGTTGATAGGAAGGGAGCTAATAATCAAATAGCTGATCATCTATCCAGAATAGACTATGATAAATTATCTGAATTTGAAAAAGAATTTACTGAAATTTTCCCTGATGAGCAACTCTATACTTTTATGAGAAATAATTTGCCTTGGTATTATGTTATTGTGAATTATATTGTAAGTGCTATTGTACCACCTGGTTTAACAAGGCAACAACAAAAGAAGTTTAATTATGATGCAAAATTCTATTTTTGGGATGAGCCCTATCTATATAAACAGTGTAAGGATCTGATTATTAGGAAATGTGTGCCACAAGAAGAAACAAATTTGATTATTCAACGATGTCATGATTCTGAATTTGTAGATCATTTTGGTGTTGATAAAACTGCTTTTAAAATTTTACAATCTGGATTTTATTGGCCTACTCTTTTTAGAGATGTTTATAGATATATTAAATCATATGATTGAAGCCAAAGAGTAGGTAATATCTCTAGAAGAAATGAAATGCCTCTAAATTATAATTTGGAAATTGAAATTTTTTATGTGTGGGGATTAGATTTTATGGGACCATTTACCTTCATTTGGAAATATATATATATATTGCTTGCTCTTGATTATGTCTTGAAATGGATTGAAGCTATTGCTTTACCCAGATGTGATGCTCAGAGTGTTTCAAAATATTTAGAGAAAAACATATAGAGTGATCACAACTGATGGTGGATCCCATTTTAGGAATAATTAAATTAATAGATTAATTAAAAAATATAATATTATTCATAGAATCTCTATTGCTTATCATCCCCAGGCTAGTACTTTAACATAAGTGTTTAATCGTGAAATTAAAAGAATTTTGGAGAAAACTGTGGATAATCATAAATTAGATTGGTCTGCTCGATTAGATACTGCTTTATGGGCTTATAGAGCTGCTTTTAAAACCCCTATTGGAATGTCTCCTTATAGACTAGTGTTTAGTAAAACTTGTCATTTACCAGTTGAATTGGAGCATAAAGCATATCGGGTGATAAAAGAGTTAAATTTTAATTTGAATAATGTTGGAGAGAAAATATTTATGCAATTGAATGAATTGGAAGAGATTAGAAATGCATCTTATCACAATGATAGGATCTATAAAGAGAAAAGGAAATTATGGCATGATCGAAAGATATTGAAAAAAAATTTGGAAAATGGAAAAAAAGTTTTATTATACAGCTCAAAATTGAAGTTATTTCCTGGAAAGCTCATGTCTAGATGGTTAGGACCTTTTTACAGTTGTAAAAGTTCATTCTTTTGGAGCTGTTGATATCAAAGATCCTGATACTGGAAACATTTTCAAAGTTAATGGGCATCGATTAAAGCCTTACTTTGACGAGTTTAAACCTGATTTCAAAGCGGTTTTAATGTTGAGTAATCTCAATTAACTGAATGGCTTGTCGGGCTGACAACGTTAAACCAAGCGCTTTATGGGAGGCAACCCATATGTATCTTTGTTGTGTGTTTGTTTGTTTGTTGTAGTTGTACCTTTTTAGATAGTTGATTTTGAATCCTAATTACTCTTAAATAATTAAAAATTTGATAAATGATGGATTGAATCGAGATATTGAAATATTTTAGATCAAATGAAGTTCGCTGAGAATTTTGACCACTGGCACCGCCGGCGCCAGAATGGACGCTGCCGGCTCCCTATCGTTTCTGTCCCACGGAACTTAACTGTTTGAGCGCCGCTAACGCCCTATCGAGCGCCACCATTGCCCATAATTTGTTTGACGGTTTTTAAGTTTCTAAATGCGAGTTTTCGCAATTTTTGGCGAAATCTTCATCCTTATAACTCCCCAAACTCCATTTTTGACTTATTAACTCCAGAAAAATGAAAACCACCTATCCCAATTCATCGGATTTCTTTCCCATTGAAACCCCTCGTTTTCGTGTTTTCAATCGAAGAAAGTTCATAAGTTTTGAAGCGCAGCGTTTGTTCAACAAAGTGATGATGAAAAGAAGGATTATCAAGGAACGAGGCTTCATAAATCGAGGTATGGATAATCCTACTACTAGAATTGAAGAAATTATTAAAGAGAGACGTTAGGAAGTACTTTGCTACATTACCGCTGTCATACTTGTTCCTGTTGTAAAAGAGTTTTATGCAAATCTTCACGGGATCAATCAAGGGTTTGTATTTGTGCCTAGTAGATTTGTACAATTCACTCCTGCACAAATCAATGATCTCTTTATGATCGAGAACGTACCTATTTGCCATTATTCTAATTTCAATGCCACTAAGGATAATATGAATGATGTTTATCGATATCTAATGGATGAGAATGAAGAATGGGAAGTTAGAAAGAATGGATACATGAGTTTCCCATCTGCATCTCTCAATCCAGTATTGAAGCAGTGGCATTACTTTATTTCGGAAAAGTTATTTTTGACATTGAAGATTAGCAAGGTAACCAAGAAAAGCGTCATTTTGAATTTTTGTATTCAAACTGGAAGGCCGGTTGACATTGGTAATATTATTGTGAGATCAGTACTTTGATTAATTGTGCATGGTTCCAAATATGGGCTTGGATACCCGCCCAACATATTTCCATTATGTAGTCAGTCATAGGTTCCTTATGAAAGTTGGGAAAAAGTTCTTCTTCCATGGAGGCCTATTGATCCAACTAATCCATACGACTACCAGACAATTGGAGATGAAAATGACATGAATTTACTCGCTGATCAACCAACGCAGACTTCATGGCCAATTCAACCTTATTTTCCTGAAGGTTCCAGGATGATATTCCAGAAGATCAAACAACTAGAGAAAGAGGTACGAAATGTTATGAATGCGATCAATAACATTTCTGATTTATTTGATCATATAGATTGGAGAATGAAAGAGCAATTCGATGACATAAGTCTAATTGAGATGTGCTTGATCAATCTGATGAAGAAGAATGTGGTTATTGGTGAAGAATCATCTAAAAAATTTCCATTTCATCCATTCTATAACTTGTTTGTGCATCAGCAATCAATAGGAGACATTAGATGAGAGGATAGTTCTGAAACTGATGTGGAGTAATTGATGGATTCTACTTATGTATGTTGTGTGTTTAGTTTATTTTGCTTAGTTATGTTTGGTTTGTGTAGTATTTGCTTTACTTTGAACTTGGAATTGGATGTGTTAACTTTCATTGTGCGCTTAGATTTTAGTGTTTTCCTATCGTAGAGTACTTGCTGCACTAAACATCTAAGAATAGTTGGTTTCAATAAGCATATTTAGTGTTTTTTATTGTAACTTGGATTTTATATATATAAGATTGTTGTGTGTTGTTTGTGTAAAAATTATGTTAATTAGTGATTATGGGATGATGTAAATGCTTATTGAAGTGTTAAACATCATTGTCGACGTCGAAACGATCAAAATTACGAAAAAATTTTCGGACCAAGAAATATTTTGGACTGGAGCCGCCGGTGCCCAAATCCAAAGAGTTTGGCCATTTATATTAAATAGAGTGCCGTCGGCATCTTATCGAGCACCGCCAGTGCCTAAACCACTAAAACCCTCAAATTTGCGATTTTTGCCCTGGGACCTGCAAAATTTTTCCATTTCCTTCGTCTTCCTCCTCCATTTTCGTGATTTTGAAGATCTTGGGCTTGCTAGAGCTCAGATTTAAGGAGATTTCAAGGCTATTCGACACCGGATTTGCACTTCTCTTGGTAAGAGCTTCACTTTAAGTTAAAATTTTTGGATTTTCACCATGGAAATCTCTCACATTGCCTATGGTGGAATTTTTGGAATTTTAAAGAGATATTGAGATTTCCATGATGAAATTTTCTCTTACTTGCTTAGAATAGTGTTTGGATTGTTACATTATGAATTTGAGATTTTTCTTTTTTTTTTTTTTGCAAATTTTAGAAATTCCCATGGCTCCAAGAGGAAAGAGGAAATTGGATTTGATGAAGAGAGGTTTGTCAACGTCAAATCCCAATTTCTCTATAACTCTATCCTTCACAACAAGAAGTGTATTCAGGATCGAGCTTTTGGTAGTCCTGGCGGATCTGTAGAACAATTAATTGCAGAGCGAAACTGTGAGTGATTTTTTTATTTCACTGCGAATGCTGTTATGAGAGTTATTAGAGAATTCTATTCTAACATACCCTGGACTGAGACTGAGTATGTGCTTGTAAGAGGAAAGTTGGTTGAGTTTACTCAGTGTATCAATGTTTTCTATCAGACTCGGGAACCATTCATATGTGAGTACAAAAACTTTGACACTGGGAGGGAGAATATGAGAGAAGTGATTGCTTTTCTGACTGATGGGCGACCAGAATGGAAAGTAAGTCAAAAACAATTGATAAATTTCCCCGCCTCCACTTTGAATGTTGCTTCAAAAGTCTGGCATTATTTCATTTCTACAAGATTATTACCATCTTATGACCACAGCAAAGTTACTAGAGATAGAGTGATTTTGAACTATTGTATACACAAGATAAAAAAGATTGATATTGGAGCTATTATTTACAAGAATATTTAGACGCGAGATGACTGGAGGATTAGGACATCTTGCCTTAGTTCATGCCCTTTGTGTTTAGTCTGGAGTGGAGTTCAGTAGTTCTGAGGAAGTGGCTATAACGTTGAGACCTATTACAAAGAATATTATCCGTACTTATGAGTCTCATGTGGGAGCCAGAGCTGAGCGTAGGAGTACTGATATTCCTACTACGACTTATGATGTACCATCTAATTTTGAGCCACCTACCGTATCTGATATTATGGAGCAGCTGAGATTACAGAGTACTAGTGTGGATAGACTCTATAGCCGGATGGATGTGTTTGAGGCGAGGAGTGATGTGAACGAAGATTATTTACAGTGAGATTTGAGTTTTATATGGCTTATTATGATGCTTAGGTTAGATTAATGAGGGGGAGTCTGATGTGATATTTCCTATTTGCCCCAGCTATACACCATATAGGCCTGACCCTGCTGATGACCCTGCTGCTGATCCTGGTGATGGAGACTGATAGATAGTTTGTTTGTTTTATTTCTGTTGTTCTTAGTCTGTTGAGATGTATTGATGTGATGTAGTGGATATTTACTTTTCATGTGATGTGTAACCCTGTATTGTATTGTGTGATGTAGTGTTATTTACTTTTCATGTTAAACTGTTAGTTGAACTGTAGTAGTGTGATAGTTTGTTTCATGCTATAATGTTATGTTAGATATTTAGATGTTTAATGTTAATTTCTCTTTATCTATGCAAATATTTAAATATGTTATATCACCGCTACTAATTGTTTCATGCCTGCTATTAGTAAATTTTGATTAATACCAGATAGCTGTTGAAGATTTCAAAATCTCAGCATAGAAAGGTTAGTTTTCTTTTACTCTCAACTATTTCAAATTTATTGAAAAATTTAAGTTTGGTGGAGGGTAGAGAAATGCTAAACTTTTATTTATTCTCAATTATTATATTTTCAAAAATTATTAACATAACTTCAGGCAGTTGAACCTCATTGTAAGATAACTAAAACTTTTCATTTCAGTTGAATATTATGGAAGGATAGGATGGAAATGTTTGGTAACAAAGGCTAAATTTATAGAAGTAAGATATTTGGTATGAAAGGATTTGATTATAGTCAACTATTTAAAGTAAAGAAAACTGTATTTTTAAAATATTATAGGACTTAAAGTATTATGTGTTAAGAAGAGATTGTAACTTTATGATGAATAATAAAGATTGTACTTAACTATAAAGTAAGGAGGTGACTTAAGTTTGAACTTTAGAAAGAGGAGAGTGAAGTTTAAAATTATTAAAGGCTATCCAGATATAGTAATCCTCAGGAAAAAAAAAAAGAAAAAAGAAAAAGCAAAAAGAAAAGAAGGAATGAAAAACAATCCCAAAAAAAAAAGAAAAAGTAAAAGAAAAGAAAAGAAAAAGAAAGAAAAATATTTATGAGGAGAAGCTTGAGGAGATGTCTAATAAAAAATTGGCTTCACTTGAATCACCTTAAAGGGAGAGCTTGATTTCATTTCTGAATTTATGTTTAAAGTACTAACCTACATTCTAATGAAGTTTGCATGAACTCCTTTTTCACATAGTCTTTTAAAGCACTCTTAATGTAACAAATTATGGTTCATCTTGAAATAAATAGAAGACTAGAACTCTTAGACTTAATTTATGAATATTCTTATACCTGTAATGTTGACCTAAGTTACTAAACTTTATCTGAAAATCAAACCACTATATTCTTTTGAATGAAAAATTTGAGTCTCTTACAATTGAAAAGTACATTGCCTAGAGTTATATTTTATGTAGTAAAAGGATTACTTGAGGAAAAGTAATAGTTTAAGTTTGGGGGATTCTAATGCACTAAAAATATATACGGTTTTTGCGATCTAATTTTACCCATTTTTTGTGATATTGCACTTTAAAGAAAGGTATTTTTCATGATTTGTTGCAGGTATTATGATTTTAGGTGATTGGAGTTAAAAGAAGCAAAAAATGAATGAATCAGGAGCAAAAAGGAGCAAAACGGTGGAAAAAGTGTTCAGGCTCCGCCGGTGCCCAAATCTAGAGAGCACAAAATTAATTGGCACGATAGAGCGCCGCCGGCGCCCTATCTGGTGCCGCCGGCGCTCGAAGTCGGTTCAATTCAAATTTGAAGAATTTTAGCGACTTTTTGAAGGGATGCCTATGGAAACTCTTGGGAATTTGTCCCTATCTTATAAGTAACTATTTTTGGACAAAAATGGTGTGCTTCTTCAGTGGTTTTAGAGTAGTTTAGTGAGAGTGAAGTGTTAGGGTTTAGGAGTAGAGAGTGTAGAGTGAGGATTTGAGAAGGATTTTTCTCTAAGGAGGAGAGTAGAAGAGGTAAAATGAGAGATTGCTTCTTCCTTCCCATTCTAAAAAGAGAATCAAGTGTTGTAAAGAGGAAGAGGAGAGGATTAAAAGGAATTTCAACGGAATTGCATAGGCGAAGAGAAAGAGATAAGTTGTATTTTCTTTTGTGGTTTGTATGATTTTTCTTTTGTATATAAAATCCATGTTTTATAATATCTTCTCCATGAATTCTGAGTAGTTCGGTTGTCTTTCTTCTTGCATAAGAGATGTGATGATGGATTCATGTGGATTTCATGTGCTTTTAATGAGATGAAAAAATTGTGATGGTTTCTCATTTAGAACTTACTTTACTTTCGATTTGGCTAATTTAAATGTTAAAATGTGTTGTTGAACATTAAATTTGAAAGGATTTAATGTCCTATAATAATAATGAAAGATCCATTCAATTTCCATAGATGAATTGCGTAGTTCATGGGAATTGAGTGCAAATAAATAGGGAAACGTGTTTTGATGGACTTCAATGTGGAGATTTCAGGGTGACAGGCTGAAATCCCCAAATTGGTTCTAAGATTAGTAACTAAATATCAAAGGTTAGCCTTCGGGTGAAGGGTGATTGGGAGCTCCGAAGTGATAGTCCATATCCTGTCAGCCTAGCCTTAGAGTTAGTGACTAAACATAGAATATGTCAATGTTCTTTTCTACTTAGAAGAGGGGGTACTCTTTTAAGGGTAAAGAATCATCTATGCTCCTATTTGGCACAATAATATAAATATTTGTTCCATATCAATCCACACATCATATTCTCCTTGCAGGAGAAAAGATACTTTTCTTATATATCAAAAACCTTTCAAAAACTTAATTTAGTGTGTCTATTAGTTAATTATGTCCTTAAAGTTGTTAGACGTATTTGTAGTTTAGTTAATTGTTACTGTTTTCTGCATGGTGTTAGTAGGAGCTTGTGTTAAACTTTAAGTGCTATTTAAATATAGGACTTTAGTGCCATCTTACTTATCTTGGGATCGCTTTCTTAAAACTTCTAACTTCCTTGTTGGATCGATTACCAGGATTCTATTAGAACCCTATATTAATTGATACGATACGTATACTTGTGTTGAATGCTTGGACTTATCAAAATCATTAAAAATATATAAATTTGAGTTCGTAAATTTTTGCAATATACATTTCGTGCATCACTAGTAGACAACATCATCTTGATGTGTTCTGAAAAAAATTCTTCTAGTCCTGTGAGTCGAAAAGGAAGCACTGGACAAACTGGAAGAAAGTGTGTAAACCAAATTAGGCTGATGGGTAGGTTCTTAAAGAACTTCAGCATATTGTAGATGTTAGTGCAATTAAAATTTAGTTTATATTGCAAGATAATTATTCTATTTGGGCTAATTTCATGAATTTGAAGTATTGCTGAGTTACTCACCCTAATCATGCTACCTTCAAGCCGGGCAACTCCAAATTTTGGAAAGTTCTTCTTAAGGCTAGAGAGTGCGCTGAGAATTTCATCTATTGGGACATGGGCATTGATGATATCTCCTTCTGGACTTATGATTAGTGCAAGGATAATTTGTCTAGAGTTTAGAATAAAGCTTGTGGGGAATACAAAGTGGCAGATTTATCGGTTAACAATAGTTTGAATGTTGAGAAAAATGTTTGGGGTTTATTTGGATAATAATATATCAAATATTTCTGTAGATGTGACTAGGAAGGATAAAAAGCTAACCAAATTTACATCAGTATTCTCATTTACTAAAGACATATATTTGAAGCTGTACTCACGGCGATCTGTGGAGTTGGCGAAGAGAATTTGGAACAAGAATTTATCTCCATCTATCTCCTTCTTTCTCTAGCTTCATTCCAATTTGTTATCATATGTTGACATTCTAAAATTGGAAGGTTTATGATTACCATCTCAATGTGTTGTCGAGCGTTTAAATTTAAAAAAGAGTATTTTAAAATGTGGTTTAGATTTAAAATAGTTTGATTTAAAATAGTGGGATATAACTTTAAAAAAAAAGTAATATAATTTTGGAAAATTGAAACGAGATGTCGTACATTCAATAGTTTGGATTAGTCGAGTGTAACATTACAAGTGAATGCATTTATCCCGAAGGGTAAACACATCACTTGAATAGCGACACTCAACTAAATGAAATAAAGAATCTACGGTATCTGCTTAGTCTGCGAAACCAGTCTTTTATAAGCCGCAAATTCCCCTATTTAATATAAAGAATTAAATAGGGTTTATATTACCTCGGTTCTAAAGTTCACTATAAGGGCAAGCCGCTATAGTTAATTACATCCTAAGTGACGAGATTCACTTAAGAAAACTCTCGATAAGGATTAGTGGTTTTGCATTCAAGAATTTCAAAGTTTGAGGTTTCAAAGGATTGGTTTTTTGGAAATTTTAATAGGGAATAGATCAAATTTGGAACAGTTATTTTAGGAATCCAGAGGAAGAGAAGTAGGGGATGTCACAGACCCGAAGTGAACTTCGGTGACTTCCCGACTATCCTATTTTTTGGTTTCAATTTAAGCATTTATTTAATGTTTCAATCCTGCCAATTTTAATTAATTAGGGCTTATACTTGTATGACATGATCATACAAATAACCTAGAAGATGTGAGGATTTATGTCGTACCAAACGACTACCTATGAGTCCTAAGACCAGTTAGGGCTTAAATTGCATAACACAATTATGCAAATGCCTAAAGAGAAGTTGAGGATTTATGTTGCTCCAGGCAAACTACCTCGAAACCCTATGGCTTGGTTATTAAAACTAAGGAAAGGTTAAGCTGGTGAAGATTTGTTTTGCTGTTGAAGATGGTCATGCTACCCACTGTGCTCCAAGCTCCTCATTGTTGCAGAAGGTTTAGTTTTAGAGAGTGGCAATCAAGAGATGAGAGAAGTGTTTTGGTTCAGAGAGGTTGAAAATTTAGAAGTCTTAGTGTTTTAATTAAAATAAATCTTAAACTTGATTAAGCAGAATCGATTAAGAACCCACGGTTCTGTCATCCCGACACCACTATTTTCATCGGATTCACTTAGTTCAAATGAATTTGCTAAACTCAATTGAATGAGTTCCACACTTTCATATAGACCACGGGAAATCTCGTTAGCAACACTTGGGTTACATCATTCGAGGGATTCCCGATCATCCAACGAGACGTTTTGATTTTAGTTACAATTGCATTTTTATTTTTTTTGTTGATTAAATTTTGAGTTGTTTAAACATGTTGAGTTCGATCTTTTTCATGTATTTGTAAGTACAGGAAAGTAAGACATTTAATAAATTGTTGAATGTAAATTGCAATAAACTTAAATGCGTACCTGGTGGGCATTCCCGTTGTTTTCACCTACAATTAAAACACATGTTAAGGCATTTATATATTTGCAAAAAAAAACCTAGGTAAAGCTAAGGGAAGGTTCTGGTTATCTACCAAAATCCTAATCCTATTGCTAGTCAATTCGTATGACGTCTTGGTGCTTGTGTTTTGTTAAGGATGATTTTCTTCATTAAAGAACAATGAAGTCTCACTGTTCTTTTAAAACATCCCATCAAGTTAGGGAAGGGCTCGGAACTGAATTCCGAACATCTTAAACATTTTAGGGATTATTTTGAATTCAGTTGATTTCATTTGGTGATGAATCAATCACCCAGGTTTAGTTGAGTTTTAATTCTTGCTTAGTGAATTTGGATGTTTGATTATCCTTGTGAATAAGGTGAAGTTTCATTTGATGCTTCGTTTAAGAGTTATAATAATGAAAGCCTTTAAGGGCAAGTTAGTTCATTAAAGAATTTAACCGTTCTTAATTTAAAGTTTGAATTGATGGTTTAAAAGTGGTTTAATTTAGTTGTAAAGTTTTGATTGATCTTTTTCAAATATGTTAAATTATTTTAAGTTTGAAGGACTGTTCAAGTTGTTTACCTCAATTAAATTTTAATATTTTAAGTAGTCTTAACTTTTTGGATTAATTTTAAATATTTTAAACTGATTTAATTTTAATTATAACACATTAATTATAAATTGTTACAAATTAACCTCAATGTTTCACATTTTTTTTAATTCGAGTCTTAAACAATTTCAAATTAGTCTTAACATTTTTTTTTGGTTTGTTTTAATTGGATTTTTTTTTCTTACTTCAAATTGGTTTTAATGTTTTAAGATTTAGTTTAATTATAAATTTTTTTTAGATTATCTTCCTTTCATTAGTTTCAATTATTATTTTATAGCTTAATTAATTAATAAGAACTTATTGATATTTCATTAAATCATTGATTAGGGATTTAATTTAAAAAATTAGAATCTGCTTATATCACAGCCCTAATCTTAATAATTCAAGTCTTAATTAAACTTCCAAAGTTTAGGTGATTTAATTAATTAAAATCTCTTCTTTAATGTTCAAGGAGATTAATGAGTTTCTGTCTTTTAACTTCCTATGTTGCAATCATCCAAGAGGAAAATTAAGATTAAATGTTTACCATTCCCTTTGTTTTAGCCTAAATTTTAATTAAGGTTATAATTCCTAAATTACCTTTATGCCCTCTTAAGCTTGCTCATCCCATAACTCATCAAATTAAGCTCAAATGAACTTGAAATTTTTATTTCACCTCACACACATATCAATTAAGACATTAGCGGAGAAAATGTGAATTTTCTATTTTTAATTTAATTTATATAATTATTTTGATGAAAAATAAGGATTTTCAATGAAAATTCCACAACATGACCAAGAAGAAGTTTCTGTCCTTAGAAAAATTAGGAGAAGTTCCCATCAACAAGAGGACCATTTGGACCAATTTTGGTGATTTTTTTAATGTAATTTTATTTATTATAATTATTTTGATTTTTGGGGTATTAATTAATTATAAAATAAATCTGAGGTAGAAAATTAAGTTTTATGTATTTATTAAATTTCTTTAATCTCAAGAAACTCAGAGAAATAAATTTTATATTTTTGTGTTTTTTATTTGAATTTTTAGAATTATTTTAGTGAAAAGGTTGAAAAATCTATTTTTAATATTAAAAATTACTCTAAGCATTTAAAATTCAATATCTTTAATTAGAGACTTGGGAAAAATTTTTGGTTGGTTCCTAAGTGATTAGGGGACCAAATATGACATTTTTATGCATTTTAATATTTACATGATTTTTATAATTAAAATATCTAAGAATATGTGAAAAATGAAAAATTTAGAAAAATTCTAATTTTAATTTTCATAGACTCACCTGATATTAGAGAGTCCTCAAAACCAATTTGGTGAATTTTTTAAATGTATTTGAAGTTTTATGAATTTTTTAATTCCAAAAGTGGCCTGTAACTTAGAAAATCCATTTAGTGGGCTAAATCATTTCCAATTGACTTGAAATTTTAATGTAGGATTACCCCTGACCCTAAAGATCAGTGGAGAATTGATTTCAAGTTATTTACATTTTTAATTTACTCTAATTAATTCAAACTTGATTTGAGGTCATGTGAACATTCAGAGTTATTTTTAATATTTTAGCTCATGAAATAATGTCCCTCTTGTCATAGGGAACCTATCCTAATTTTCCTATAAATTTCCAAACAATATACTAATTATTGGAATTAAAATACCAAAACAGGCATAAAAATTTGAAAAATAGATAACTTGCCATGGACATAGCCTCTGGCCTTGAAAAATTCAGGAAATCTTCCTAAGATCAGAGACTACAAAAGCCCTATGGTTTCATGTCATGGTGAATTGTGTGTGTGAGTAGAGAATTGAAACATTCAGATCAGTTTTTAATTAATTAAAAATCATAGACTTAACAAAATAACCTAATTCTTTTTCTACATTGCTCTCCTCTGTTCACTGAGAAAGAGGGTTTTTTTTATTTTTAGATTTTTCTACACAAAGATATGAATTTTTTATGTTCCTGGTATTTATACAATACAGAAATTTTTTATGTTTCTACGGCGGCTCTGAACGCGCACGCGTCCTCTCCTGGTTGGGCCGCCATCCACCTCAACACCACGCGGCTCCGCATTTTAGTCTCATCTGCTTGTCCGTCGCAATCCTGACCGTCCATTCGTTACATGCGCGATCTGAGTGCTCTGGGTCATCGTCTCCGCCTGGTGTGAACCCACAACCACACGTTTTCTAGACCTAGTATCTCCCTCATTTCTCAACCTGTCGACATATTTTTTGGTTTGTGTTTAGAAATGGGGTCGCCTACAAAACTTGTTGACGAATTTTTAGATTTTATGTTTAATTTATATTATATATAGTTTAAAAAGTAGAATTTGATTTTTGAAAATAATTTTAAGTTTGAAAATTTTAAGACATAAAATCAAACCAATCTCACATCCCATATAGTTTATATGAACGAGCACCGCAACAAAAACCGTGTATCTATCCCGAGGGATCACAATGCTTGATGATGGGGCTCGATTAAATAAACTAGAAGATTTGTGGCATCTGTTTGGTCTGTGAAAAAATTTTATAAGCCAACAAGTTCACCTGCTTAATATAAAGGAATTAAACAGGGTTTATATTACCTAGGTTCTTAAAGTTCCCTATAAGGGCAAGCCCCTATAGTTAATTACATCCTAAATGTCTGAAGACACTCAAGAAAACTCTCGATTATGATCAGTGGTTTTGCTCTCATAAATTTTAAAGTTTAAGGTTTTCAAACAATTGGACTTTAGAGATTTCAATAGGGAATAGCTCAAATATGGAACAATTTATTTTGGGAATCCAATGGAGGAGAAGTAGGAGAAGCTGAGGATCCAAGAAGAATCTTGGCAACTTCCCAAGCTATCCTATTATTTGGATTCAATTTGAGAGAATTATTTAATGTTCCCATCCTGTCAATTTTAGTTAATTAGGACTTATATTTGTATGACATAATCACACAAATAGCCTCGATAATGTGAGGGTTTATGTCATACCAAATGACTACCTCGGAGTCCTAATACTGGTTAGGTCTTAATTTGCATAATATGATTATGCAAATGCCTAACGGAAAGTTGAGGATTTATTTTGCACTAAGAAAACTACCTCGAAATCCTATGTTTTTGTTATTTAATCCTAAGAAAGGTTTTGCTGAAGTAGACACAAATTTTGCTGATGAAGATGGCTGTGCTGCCCACTATGCTCCAAGATTCTTGTTGTTGCAGAGGTTTAGTTTTAGAATCTGGTAAATCAGGAGATGAGAGAAGTGTTTCGGTTTAGAAGATTCATAAGGTTCAAATGTCTTAATGTTTTAATTAAAACAAATCTTAAAGTTGATTAAGCAGAACCGATTAAGATCCCACAGTTCCGTCATCTCAGCACCGCTATTTTCATCAAACTCACTTAGTCCAAATGAATTTGCTAAACTCAACTGAATGAGTTTCGCACTTTCATTTAGACCATAGGAAATCTCGTTAGCAACATGTGGGTTACATCATCCGAGGGATTCCCGATCATCCAAAGAGACATTTTAATTTAGTTGTAGTTGTAGTTTTGTTGTTCTGTTTGTGATTAAATTTTGATTTGTTTTATATTTTTTTGAATGTTGTGGCGGTGAATTTTATCTTGTGTTGATATTAAATTTAGTTTTAGGTTTCAGTTTTGTGGCTATCCTAAAAGGTTTCAGTTTTCATGCAGGGTGACATTCTTATTTAACATGCAAATTTGCAAAAAATAAAAGTAAAATACAGTATAAATAAGTAAATTGCAATAAAATAAAAGCGTACCTGAAGGGTCTTCTCGTCATTCCCGGCTGCACTTAAAACACATGTCAGGACATTCAAATATTTGGAAGAAATATCTAGGTAAAGCTAAGGGAAGGTTCTGGTTGTCTACCAAGATCCTAATCCTATTGCAAGTCAATTCCTATGACGTCTAGGTTCTTGTGTTTTATTAAGGATGATTTTCTTCACCAAAGAACAATTAAGTTCAATTGTTCTTCAAAAACATCTCATCATATTGAGAAAGTGCTTAGGACGAGTCCTAAACATCTTTTCAATGCTTCTGTGATTATTGTACAAGTGAGTTAATCATCCAAGAATTTAATTAAGTTTGTTTCTTACTCAGTGAACTTGGACATTTGATTATACGATGAGTAAAGTGACATTTCACTTGATGCTCCATTTGAAAGTTATAACTGTGAGAGCCTCAAGGGGCAGATTAGTTCATTGAGGAATTTAACCATTAAAATTGGGTTAATGATTTGAAACAATCCAATTTAATTATAAGGTTTCATATTGATTTTTTTAAAATGTTTTAAAATCACTTAAGTTGAGAGAAAGAGATGCTTAAGTTATTTAATTCTGTTTAAATTTTCAATGATTTAAATTCGTTTTAATTTAGTTATAATATTTTAGATTAATTTTTAATTGGACCATTAAATCTTAATTATAAATTATTTTGAGGTTAAGTTTAATATTTCAAAATGTTTTTAGGTTGAGTTTTAAGTGATTTTAAATCGGTTTTAATGTTTTAAGTTTATTATTTTTTTCTTTATTTGATTATTAAATCATTTTGATGTTTTAAACTTGAGTTCAATTAAGGATTATTTTCTTTTAATTATTAATTTCAATTATCCATTTTTAGAATTAATTAAGAATTAAACATTATTTGATTAGTCCATTTTTTTTCTTAGGGATTTTAGATTAAATAATTGCAATCTTCCTAAATTTTATCCCTATTTTAACAATCCAAATTTTAAATTTTTAATTAATTAAGGTTCACTTTAAATACTTTCAAGATGATTAATGGGTTTCTACCTCATAAATTCCTAAGTTTCAATCATCCAAGAGAAAATTAAGATCAGATATTTTACCCTCCCTTTGATTAGGCTTAAAGTATTAATTAAGGTTAAAATCCTTAATTACTTTTATGCCCTTTTAAGCATATTCATTTCATAACTCACTAAATTGAGCTCAAATGAAGTTTAAATTTTTATGTCACTTCACACACATGTCAATTAAGACATTAGAGGAGAAAATGTGAATTTTTCATTTTTAATTTAATTTATATAATTATTTTAATGAAAATAGGGATTTTCAATGAAAATTCAACAACATGACCAAAGTAAGGTTTCAGTCCTTAAGAAAATTATGAGATATTTCTACTAACCAAAAGACCATTTGGACCATATTTGGTGATTTTTTGAAATTTTTTTATTTATTATAATTATTTCAAATTTTAGGGTATTAATTAATTATAAAATAAAATTAAAGTTAAAAATTGAGTTTTATATTTTTCTTAAATCTCTCTAACCTGAAGGAGTTCAGAGAAACAAATTTTATAATTTTTTTATTTTTATTTGATTTATTAGAATTATTTTAGTGGGAGGTTAGGAAAATTCATTTTTTAAATATTAAAATCATCATATGCCTTTAAAAATTCATATTTTAATTTAGAGACTTTGGAAAAATATTTTGATGGTTCCCAAGTGATTAGGAGACCAAATGTGGTATTTTGGTGAATTTTTACATTTTTTATGATTTTTTATAATTTTTAATTATTAAAGTGTGTAAAAGTAGGTTAAAAATGAAATTTTTAGAAAAACTCCAATTTTAATTTTTTTAGACTTCTCTGATCCCAGAGAGGCCTCAAAACTAATTTGGTGAATTTTTTAAATGCATTTTAAGTTTTATGAATTTTTAAAGTTTAAAAATGGTCATGTAACTTAAATAATTCATTTAGTGAATTAAATCATTTTTAATTGACTTCAAATTTTTATGTGAGGTTCTATGTATCCTAAGTGACAGTGGAGAATTAATTTCAAGTGATTTTAATATGTAGTTACTCCTAATTAATTAAAATTTAGTTTTAAGTGTTAAGGCTAATCAGGGTAATTTTTAAGGAGTTAGGTCAAACCATAATTTTCCTAGGGTCCTCTGGTCATAAGATACTTCCCCAAATTTTTCTAGATTTTTATAATCATTATGTTAATTTTCACAATTAATTTTCAAGAACATGTTTGTGAACTTATAAAATAGATAACTTCACATAGACATAGCCTCTAGTCTTGAAAAATTCAGGGAATGTTCCCATGTTCAGAGGCTACAAAAGCCTTATGGTCTCATACTATGGTGAATTATGTATGCAAGTGGAGAATTGAAACATTATAGAGTGTATTTAAATCATTAAAAATCATAGAATCAACAAATTAACTTAATTCTTTTTCCACATTATTCTCCTCTGTTCACTGAGCAAGAGGGTATTTTTCTTTTTTTTTTTATAATTTTTCTATGCAAAGTTATGCATTTTGAAAGTTTTCTGAATTAATTAAATAGAAAAATCCCCTATTTTTCTACTTATCCAGTGCGGCGCCGAGTCATCCTAGGTAGCTCCGAAGCCACACGCGTCGCTCCGCCATTTAACGCCACCATCTGACTGGGATGCCACGCAGTCCGCTCTTCCGCTCCGTCTCCTCGTCCGGCTTGATCTCCACCGTCCGTCCAATACAAGCTCGAATGGACGGCATCCGTTCATCGTCCCCAGTCGTTCTAACCTGAGAACCGTCCAACTTCTAACCCTAAGATCTCACTCGGTACATAACCAAATTACATGATCTTGGGCTCTATGAACTCGTCTCGACAAGACGAACACATCTATATGGCTATGATGCTTTAAAATTAACTCAAACAAAATAGAGAATCGAAACAAGCTCTCGGGAAGGAGGAGTTCAATACCTTGGCTCTGAGAAGTGAGGTTTCAATCAGAGATGTTTGGCACGTTCGTTGGAGTCCAGGGAAGCTAGGGATGATGCCTGGAGCTGTGGTGAAATGCCTAGGTATGATTTCCACCAAACCC
Organism: Papilionanthe hookeriana x Papilionanthe teres; assembly: GCA_022702705.1. Taxonomy (NCBI): domain Eukaryota; kingdom Viridiplantae; phylum Streptophyta; class Magnoliopsida; order Asparagales; family Orchidaceae; genus Papilionanthe; species Papilionanthe hookeriana x Papilionanthe teres. Next base: position 21,901,323 of record CM040425.1, read on the forward strand.
GATTTCAAGCTTTAATCTCCAGCACAAATGGGTGGCTTGGTGAGGGGGCTTCCACTGGGAACTTCTTCTCTTGGTCTAGTGATGGTGTAAGGTCGATCAATTTGGGGTTTTGCTCACTGTGGTGAAGTATCCTGTTTTGGCCTGAGAATTGAGCTATGAAATTTTGTTCAATCAATGGGGATTAGGGCAGGAGAACAGTGAAGAAATTCTTCTCTGTGTTAGGGGATAAATTTAGGCCACTTGAATGGAGGTTTTGAGAGAGTTCGGTTCAACCAACCCTTTGGCCGTGGAGGTTGGCTGTTTAAATAGCCATGGCTCAAGGGTTTACCAGGGCCAATTGGAAGTTGGGATCAACTGCTTAGAGGAGGAGAAGAATAGCCATAATGGCCATTGGGGTTGGGACAGCCAGCAAGTAGATTTTGAATTTTTGAATCAAACCAAGCCTCTCAGCCTGGTGATTTCCAGCGAGCCAGGTGGTGGTCCATCCAGGGTCAAGTCATCCTCACGGTCAGTGAGGTCAGGGCTTGAAGTTTGTGAGCTCAATTGGCTGCTGTCATGTGTAAAGAAGTTGATTTAAATGGCATGGGGGAAGGGTTCATTTTGGGTCAAAAATGGCCCAAGTCATGGATTAGGCTTGGTGCACCTCCCCAAGGCCTGATTTTGGACTGAGGGAAACCAGTTGGGTCAGCTTGATTAGTGGGTTCAAGTCACAATCCAATTAGGCTTAAGCAATATTTAGGAGAGTCATGAAAAGGCTTAATCACCCTTAAGAGAATCATTAAAGGGCTCCCTCCTTTTGCCACTTTGGGTATCGTGAGGTGGAAAGATCTCCCATGGCTATCATGTTGCTTGTGCATGGCTCCTTGGCTCACCTTTGGCTTGAAAAATGTTGGCTCATTTGCATGAGAAAGGATTTTGGGATTTTTTTGATATCTTGATGAAAATTTGGATGAAGGTTGATTTGGAATGGTTTAAGGATGACTTTGAAACTTAGGGAAGATTTTAATTGAATGCATTATGAAGTGGAATGTTATGTGGTCCTTGGATTGAAAACTTGGGCTTTTGGAATGTTTTAGAGCTTAGGTTTGGATTTTGGGCTTTTAATTTGGGGTGAATTTAGGCTTAAGCTTAGGTTTGACCTTGACTAAAATTTGGGCTAGATGAATGTCATGTTTTTTTTATGGAAATGTTAAGAAGGTTTTAGAAAAGATTTGGGGTCAATTGGAGTTAAATTGGGTTGGTTTGGGGCAAGTTTGGGTCATAGGCCAAAATTGGGCTTTAAGCTTCAAATTGAAACTTAATTCAAATCTTAATCAAATTAGGCTTATATTTGGTTTAGATTGGTATTGGGATATTGAATTAAAGTTTAAAATTGAATTGGAACCAAATTGAGGTTGATTTGGTTTAACATTGGGTCCATGTAGGTTAAAAATGTGTCAAATTGGGGATTTTAGTAAAAGTAAGCTAAATTGGCAAATTTGGCCTATGGTGTAGTTGAATAAAATGAAATTGGAAATATTTGGGATTTTCTGGAATTTTTTAGGAATTTTTTAGAATTTTTTGAATTTTTGGCCAAAAGGGTATTTTTAGGGTATTTGGAGGTTATTTGGAGAGTATTGGGGTATTTTGGTGGATATAAGAGGTGGAAAGTGTTTCAAAATATTTTTTAGGATTTTAAAACTTTGGGTAATTTTCAGGAAATTTTGTAGAGTTTTGGGGTTGTAGGGGCAATTTAGGTAATTTTGGGTAAGTTTAAGGACCCAATGTCAATACCAGGAATTTTGGCAAAAGTGAAATTTGAACATGGTAGAGGGGAATGGGCAAGCTTAAAGTGGGCCATGGACCAAGAAGTGTCCATTTTGAACATCTCATAGGTTGTTCCTAACCCTCTTAGCCAAGGGCTAGGGGTTTGGGCTTAGCCACGTAAGTGCTCCAATGAACCAAGAGTCAAGATTGGGTGAGGATGGTTCAGGGTTTAGGATGGGTGTGAGAGTATAGTGTGTGCAAACCAGACCTCACCAAGACCAGGCCACCCAGGGTTTTCATAAGGCTTGAGCATCCTATAGGAATTCATCCTTAAACCTCCAAATTTGACTTTTAGCCTTCCAAGGAGGCTTGGAGGTTTATGATCATCTGTGGGGTTCAAGAAGCGTTAAGAGGTGTTTGAATTTCTAAGTGGTGGGTCCCATCTCTAGTCTTCTAGGATAGTCAAGGAGAAGTCCTATGGCTAGATCCTAAGCACTAAGAGGAAAGAAAAGACCTCACCAAAAATGAGGTCAACACAACCAAATCACATGGGGTTTGATCCTATGTGTTTTTCTAAGCAAGGGCTACAAATCCATACGGCTAACATGCATCAAAATTAAACCAAACAAAATGGAGAATCTCTATAAGCTCTGGAGAAAGAGAAGTCTCCATACCTTGGTCCAAGAGGTGAAGCCTCGATTGGATGTGCTCGGCACGTTCGTTGGAGTCCCAGAAGCCTACGGATTGAGCCTCGAGCGATGGTGAAATGTCTGGCTATGAAAGTGTCCAAACCTGATTTGGTGTTCTGGCTAATAGAAGAAATGGCTGGCCTGGTGAGGGGGCTTTCAGGGGGGAACTTCTTCTCTACCTCTGTTGAAGGTGTGGGAAGATTTAATTTGATTTCTGTGGAGGTTCAGAGGATGTCCTGTTTTCTGGCCTGAAATTGAGCTCAATCAGTGGGAATTAGGGCAGGGAAATAGTGGGGTCATGCTTCTCTTGGCTGGGAGGAACTCTGGGAGTAATTTGGAGTTTCTCTGAAGAAAGTTTCAGCACCTTGGTTTGGCCGAGAGGTGGTGCTTATATGGCCAGAGCCATTGAGCTGAGTTGAGGTTCAATTGGGGGCTGGATTCAGCTGCTTAGGTGGAGGGTAGAAGGGCTCCATTGACAATTTTGGCTGAGGTGGCCAGTAGGTGGAGTTTAGGTGAGCTTAACTTGGGATTGGCTCTCGGTTTTGGCTCCCTTCGGTGACTAGGCCGGCCGGTAAGGACAGGGGAGCTGGCCCTCAGGTCAGGTGAGCCAGAGAGTAGGGTTGTGGGGAGGTTTAAGGTAAGGCAAAAGAGGATTTAACCACTTAAGGGAAAAAATCCCTTAAAATGGAAGACCCTTGGTCCATGGCTTGGGCTAGGTGGATCTAGAGTGGTTCCTAGGGTTCACTTGGTGGCTGTGGAAGTGTTGGTTTAGCCACATTTGGTTTAATTTGGTTAGGTTAGGTCATAGGTTCAATTTGGTTCATTTGGGTTTAGGTTGGGCTAACTTAGGTTTGGTTTTGATTTAGGTCCAAATGTCTTGATCAACAATGTGAACATGATTGTAATGAAGAACTTTCATGAAGACATGAAATGGTTTTGAGTTCAATTGAAGGGTCAATTTAGTGGATTTTGAGATTTTGATCAATTTGGGTAACGTTGGGTCAACTTGGGTCTAAGTTGGGCTAAGGTGGGGTTTAGACCCAATTGAATGATTCAAATGATTTAAGGGAATGTATTGAAGAGTTACCATCATCAATTGGGAGGAAATTTTAGGATTAGGCCAATTAATTTGGTAGATTTAGGACATGTATTCAATTTGGGTTAAAATAGGATAACCTTGGATTTCAAATGGATTTAGGCTAGGCTTGGGCTCAAATTGGGATAATTGAATGTTGCATGGGTTTCATAGGAGTTCCATGGAAGGTTTAGGATTAAGATTTGGGGGGAAATGGTTGACATTAGGTTAATTGAGGATTTTGGATTAAATTGGCAAAATTAGGGATTTTAGGTTTCAAATAGAATTGAACTCAAATGTGAATCAATTTAGGCTTAGATTTGGTTTATATTGGTATTTAGTATGTTGAATTAAAGTTTAGAATTGAAATTGGGCAATATTGAGGTCAAATGGGTTGATTTGGTTTGATATTGGGTCCATTTGGGTTAAAAATGGGTCAAATTGGGGATTTTGATAATATTGAGTCAAATTGGCAAAATTAGGTTATGGTTTAGTAAAACAAAATGAGATTAGGAATATTTGAGATTTTCTGGAATTTTTTGGGAATTTTTGGAATTTTGGGCAAAAAGGGGGTATTTAGGGTATTTGAAGGTTATTTGGAGGGTATTGGAGTAATTTGGTAGATTTAAGAGGTGGGAATTTCTTTAAAATGATTTTTAGGATTTTTGGGAATTTTAGGTAATTTTTGGGAAATTTTTGGAGAGCTTGGTGGTTGTAGGGGTAATTTAGGCAATTTTAGGTAGGCTTAAGGACCCAATGTCAAAACCAAAAATTTTGGGAAAATGGATTTGGTTATGGTTGAGGGAGTGAAGCAGCTTAGGTTGAGCCATGGACCAAGAAGATGCTCATTTTGAACATCTCATATGCTTTGTTCCTAACCCTCTTAGTCAAAGGGCTAGGGGTTTGGATCCATCCATATGAGTGCTCTAATGAACCAGAAGTCAAGATTGGGTAAAGATGGTTTAGGGTTTAATATGGGTGTAGGAGTGTAATGTGTGCAAGCTAGACCTCACCAAGACCAGGCCACCCAGAGCTGTCCTAAGGCTTGAGCATCCTATATAAATTCATCCTTGTCTTCCTGCACATTGGTCCTAACCTTCCAAGTGGCTTGGAGGTTGATGACCATCCATTTAGGATTCCAAAGAGAGTCAAAATTTGGTTTGAATTTCTAAATGGTGGGTTCCATCTCTAGTCTTCTAGAATAGTCAAGGAGAAGTCTTATGGCTAGATCCTAAGCACTAAGAGGAAAGAAAAGACCTCACCAAAAATGAGATCAACAAGTGTGTTATACAAGAATAATGAGGAAATGGGTAAACATTTATTGCTAAACTACCCCTTCTCCTTAGGAGTGTGAGATAAGATTGGTAATTTTTTTGGTATTAGCATACCTAGAAATTGCATGCATGATTTAGCTAAAAGTCTTTATGTTTGGAGGAAACAATACTTTCATTCATTGTCATATGTTATTATTTGGTTCATATGGATGATACAAAATAACATTAAATATGGGTGGAGGATGCCCAGAAACATTGGGTTGTGGAAAATATTTAAGAATTTACTATAAATTAGAATTATACAATAGGGGCAACGTTAACTCAATACATAGCTCTAACCTTGTTGTGCGGTGAGAAAAAAGGATTGCTTGTCAACAGGTTGCACAAAATAATTTGAATAAAACATATAATTTCGTGGTTTAAGGTAAATATTGAAGGTAGCTGGTCCTCATATATGGCTAAAGTTGGGGCATTTTCTCTTTAGCCATTCATGTATAATCTCTCGTGGAATTTGAAATTTGGGCCGCTTGGGTAGCGTTGAAAACTTCAAGTACATTTAATTGGCGTTATATACATTTGGCAACTGACGGCATGCAACCTATTTCTTTTTTTTTCAATAGGGAAAATGTTCAGCATCATAGTTAATAGGTCTAGTTTGGAAAATTTTGGAGGTTGCTTGGAATATGCAGGTAATGTGGAGCTTAACACCTAGATAAGGTAATTTACTGTCTAATTGGCTTAAATAATGGGGTCTGATTTGATGGGGTTATTATGGGGATCTCTCCACCACCAGTTCTCCTATGTTTGATTAACATTGATAAGTCTTAAATTCTCTACACTAGGGCACGTAATGTTCCCTAGAAAAATAAATGGAGTGATAGTGCAGTTGTATCCTATACTTCATTGAATTAAATTTATGAGGGGACTTATTTTACTTGCTATAGTAGTTAACTAAGTATGGGTGGTGAAGGTGGATAGCTAGATCAGCTTCTTCAAGGGCTGAGTTTTGCACTGGTTGTGCTCTGGAACAAGAATCTTTTGTGCATTTCAAGTGTGTGATGGAATTCATTTGATTATTATTGATGTTATGGTTGCTTGGTTTCTTGCTGAAACAAGGTTGGGCATAAATTTATTGCTAATGAGATGGTTGGTGGTAAATTAACGCTTGTGGTAAGATATTGACACGTTTTACAGCTGGTTATTGAGGCAGGTGGTTTGGTGCTGTCTTGTTACTATTGTACATAAATCGATAATTATATCATATATGGGCTACTGATTTGATGAGCCTTGGATGTCTTTTTTTTTAATTTTGTTTGGGGGCTGGCTCGATGGCTTTTTGTGGCTGGTTTTTTGGTTTCTCCATCTTTATCTGGTTGGGGCTACGCTGTTAGTTGTTGAAGATGCACATATATTTCTTTTGATGACTTTTATGTCTGGAATTTGATTAAGTTCAATATAGCAGATGGGATGGTTGGTGTGTATTTTTGTTTTTGTTCTGTTAGTGGTAGGCTTTACTGCTGGTTGGTGAGGTATTTTGGAGTTGGGTTGGTTTATTGCCTGGGTGATGCGGTTTCAAATTATGTTTGGGTTGTTCCAGCTTATGATCATCTGCTTCAAGATTATTCAGTGATCACTGCTTTCATTTTCAAAACATTATTTAGTTATATGTTTTTTCTTTTGGTTCAACTTGGGTCTACGAGTGCTTTTGTTGGATAATTTGGATAATGGAACAATACATCAGAGAAAAGAGGATAACATTGGAGGCACTTCAACTAATGTATAAAGTTACTTTCGTGAATGAAAGTTATTCTTGTTACTGGGATATACTTGTACATGATTTTGGAGTATCTATTTTTGGGTTACTTGTAATTATTTGGAGCTTCCATTGCTCTGGGTGTTCTCAATGTAGTGGACTCATAGGAGTGAGTTTTTTAATTATTTATCCTTTGGTTTAGGACCCACTTACCTAAGATACTAGTAACCATCTTTTGTGAGAAATAAACTTACCTACCGGGTTTTCAATATATATATATATATATATATATATATATATATATATATATATATATATATATATATATACTTTGGAAGGATCTGAACTTTGGTCTCATTTGAACATTATTGGTCGAATATAACCGAAGGATGGATTGTGGGAGGGGACTTTAATTGTATTACACATCCTTGTGAGAAGAAGGGGGGTAGGAATCCTAATCTTCAAGAGATGCTGAATTTTACTAATCAAATCAAGGTTGCCAATTTATTTGATCTTGGATTTGAAGGCTCACCTTTTACATGGAGAAGAGGTTCTATATATGAAAGATTGGATAGAATTTTCACTAATCAAATCTGGCTTGATATGTTTAATCTTTCTAAAGTAAAGCATCTGGCTAGATTTGGATCTGACCATGCTCCTTTGCTAGTTCAATTCTCTCAACTACCTATTGTTAAACAAAAAGGATTCAGATACTTAAATGTCTGGTCTACTCATCCCAATTGTAAGCAGGTAGTTGAGAACAATTGGATCATTCCTTATCATTATTTAGATGCTAATCCTATGGTGAAATTATGGCAGTTACAAAAAAGAGTTGCTAAGGCTCTAAAATATTGGAATTGATCTGAATTTGGGAATCTCAAACAAAATATTCAGAATGCTGAAGTTATGGTAGCTAAGATGGAAAAAAAGGTGGAAGAAGGAAGAAAATATGAAAAAGAACTTGTGGAAACCAATGGAAAACTGCATTCTGCCATACTACAGGAGGAGTTATTTCTTCAGCAAAAAGCTTCTGCCAATCATTTCTTCCATGGGGATCGAAATTATAAATTTTTTTCATGTTATAATCAAATATAGAAGAGCTCTAAATAGTATACTGAAAATTAAGTCTGCTAACAATATCTGGTTATATACTTCACAGGAAATTGCTGATGATGTTGTTTATTATTTCCAAAATCTATTTTCTTTCATGCTTCCAACTCTATGATGTTTTCAGACAATCTTATGCAAAATGTTTTACAGTTGGCAAGTGATTGTCAATTAACCAATTTGCCAAATGAAGAGGAAGTGTTATCTGCTATAAATTCTTTAGATAGTAACAAGACAGCTAGTCCTGATGGGTATACTTCTGATTTCTATAAAAAATTCTGGCATATTTGTCGGCATATTTTTAGGTTATGTGTTTTATTTTGAAAAGGGAGTCGCCTACAGAAATTGTCGGCGAATTTTTAATTTAATTTAAATAAATAATTTGAAAAGTAGTATTTTATTTTGAAAATAATTTTAAATTTGAAAATTTTAAGATATGAAATCAAGCCGATCTCACATCCCGAATAGTTTATATAAACGAGCACCGCATCACAAACCGTGTATCTATCCCGAAGAATAGACACACTTGCTTGATGATGGGGCTCGATTAAATAAACTAGAAAGGTTTGTGACATCCGTTTGGTCCGCGAACCAATTTTATAAGCCGACAAATTCCCCGCCTAATAAAAAACATTAAACGAGGTTTATATTACACAGGTTCTTTAAAATTCCCTATAAGGGCAAGCCCCTATAGTTAATTACATCTTAAGTGACGGGAATCACCTAAGAAAACTCTCGATAATAATCAATAATTCTGCTCTCAATAATTTCAAAGTTTAAGTTTTCAAAGGATTGAACTTTTTGAATCTCAATAGGGAATGGATCAAGTTTGGAACATTTTATTTTGGGAATTCAAAGGAAGAAAAGTAGGAGAAATTACGGATTCGAAGCGAACTTCGGTAATTTCCCGACTATCCTATTATTTGGCTTGGATTTAGGAAAGTCCTAATGTTCATTTAATGTTTTAATCTTGCCAATTTTAGTTAATTAGGGCTTATATTTATATGATAGAATCATACAAATAACCTGGAAGATGTGAGGGTTTATATCGTATCGGACGACTACCTCGGAGTCCTAAGACCGGTTAGGGCTTAATTTGCAATGCAAATGCCTAACGAAGAGTTGAGGATTTATGTTGCACTAGGCAAACTACCTCGAAGTCCTATGGCTTTGTTGTTCAAACTAAAGAATAGTTTTGCTGATGTCGACACGAGTCTTGCACGACGACGATGGCCGTGCTTCGCCCACCATGCTCCGAGCTCCTTGTTGTTGCAGAGGTTTTAGTTTTAGAAATCATAAATCAGGGGATGAGAAAAGTGTTTTGGTTTAGAGAAGTCTTAATTTCCAAGTGTTTTTTTGTGTTTTAATTAAAACAAATCTTAAAGTTGATTATAACAACACCGGTTAAGTTCCCACGGTTCCATCCTTCCGGCATCATTATTTTTATCGGATTCACTTAGTCCGGATGAATTTGCTAAACTCAATCGAATGAGTTCCACACTTTCATTTAGACCGTGGGAAATCCCGTTAGCAACACGTAGGTTACATCATCCGAGGTATTCCCGATCATCCAACAGGACGTTTTAATTCGGTTGTAATTGTAGTTTTGTGTTCGTTTGTGATTAAATTTTGAGTTGTCTTATATTTTGAAATGTTGTGGAGGTGAATTTTATCTTGTAGTGTCTTTTAATTTAGTTATGGGTTTCGGTTTTGGTTTCGTCCTAAAGGTGTAGGTTTTCATGCAACTGTTGTTTATCATGCAAGAAAAATAAGTGCGATGCGATTAAATAAATTGCAATAAAATAAAAGCGTACTCGGAGGGTCTTCTCGTCATCCCAAGCTGCACTTAAAATACAATTTAGAGCATTTAAGCAAGTTCCTAGGTAAAGCTAAGGTAAAGGTTATGGTTTTCTACCAAATTCCTAATACTATAGCTAGTCATTTCCCATGACGTCTAGGTTCCTTGTGTTTTTAGTTTGAAGACGATTTTTTTCATCAAAGAAAAATTAAGTTCAATTGTTCTTATAAATATCCTATCATATTAAGGAAGTGCTTAGGAAGAATCCTAAACATCTTTTCAATATTTCTAGGATTGTTTTAAGTCCAAATGAATTTAAATTGTGTAAATGAATCGATCGTCTGAGGTTTTCAAGTTTTGTTAACTTGCTCGGTGAACTAGGATATTTGAATGTCCTATAAGTGAAGTAACATTTCATTTAATATTCGTTTAGGAGTTATGATAGTAAAAGCTCCTAAGGGCAAAATGATATTTAATGATTTGTGATTGAAATTTAAATTCAAATTAATGATTTAAGTTTGGAATAGTGTTCAAGTTATCTTAGATTTATTTTTGAATTCTTCATGTCTTTATATTTAATTTAATTTAATTTAATTTAACTTAATTTAATGTAATGTGATTTAATTTAATTTAATTTAACTTAAGTTAATTTAATGTAATATGATTTAGTTTAATTTAATTTAATTTAATTTAATTTAATTTAATTTGGTTTGATGTTACATTAAATTAATTTGATTTAATTTAATTTTTAATTTAATTTGATTTAATTTAATTTAATTTAATTTAGTTTTTTTAATTTAATTTAATTTTTAATTTAATTTAATTTAATTTAATTCTTAATTTAATTTAATTTTTTAATTTAATTTTTAATTTGATTTAATTTAATTTAATTTAATTTTTTTTTAATTTAATTTAATTTAATTTTATTCATTTTAATTTTAATTAAAGAGTTCAATTATTTAATTTTAGTTTAATGATTAAGTCTTTCAATGTTTTAAATTTGAATTATCATTTTAATTAAGAATTAAACATTAATGAAATGATTAATTTAGGGATTTTTAAATTAAAGAATAAATCTCTCCCTAATAATATCCCTATTTTAATAATTCCAATTTTATTATTCTTCCAAATTTAATCAATTATTTAACTAAAGTTTAATCATTTTAAATTGCTTAATGGGTTTCTACCCTTCAATTATTAAATTTCAATCATCCAAATCAGATTAGGATCAAATATTTTACTTGTTAATTTTTTATTAAACCTAAAGTTTTAATTAAGGGTTAAAATTTTAATTACCATTTTGCCCTTTAAGCTTAATAATTTCAAAACTCACTAAATTGAATTCAAATGAACTTGAAATTTTTATGTGACTTCACTCATATGTCACTAAAGACATGAGAGGAGAAAATGTGATTTTTCTGTATTTAATTTATTTATATAATTATTTTTGGTAGAAAATAGAGATTTCCAAGGAAAATTTAATAACATGACCAAGGGAAAGTTTCTGTCCTTAAGAAAATTAGGGGACATTCCTGATGACCAGAGGACCACTTGGACCAAATTTTGTGATTTTTTTGAATTATATTTTATTTATTAGAATTATTTTAAGTTCTGGAGTATTAATTAATTTAAAAAATAAAATAAATGTTAAAAAATGAATTTTATGTTTTTCAAAAATCTCTCTAATATCAAGGAAATCAGAGAAGCAAATTTTGCAATTTTTTGATTTTTCTATGATTTATTATAATTATTTTAGTGAAAATGCTAGAAAATACATTTTTTTAATTTTAAAATTACCCTAGAGCTTTAAAAATTAATATCTCACCAAACAGGCATAAGAAAAATATGGGGTTTGTTCCTAAGTGATTAAAATTAAAAATGTGACATTTTGGTGAATTTTATTATTTTTGTGATTTTTTTTTATTATTTTTTAATTATTAAAAATATTAAAATAATGTTAAAAATCAATTTTTTTAGAAAATTGAAATTTTAATTTTCTTAAATTCCCCTGATATCAGAGAGGCTCTAAAACCAATTTGGTGAATTTTTGAAAGGTATTTTGAAAGTTATGAATTTTTAAAGTTTAAAATGACTAAATGGCTTAATCAACCCAATTAATAGGGCTAACCAAGTCCAATTGACTTCAAACTTTTATGGTGGGTTCCTCTGATCCTAAAGGTCAGTGGAGAATTGATTTCAAGTCAATTTGATCTATGGTTAACTCTAATTAATTAGAGACCTATTTTAAGTGTTTAAGCCAATTAGGGTTGTTTTGAGTGGACTAACTCAAGTCCTATTTTTCCTAGGGTTCTCTGGTCATAAGGAACATCACCAAATTTTCCTAGAATTTATTTCACAACATGCTATTTATTAGAATTAAAATACTCAAAACAGTGACATGAATTTGAAAAATCAATAACTCTTCATAGGGATGGCCTCTGACTTTGGAAAATTCAGGGAATGTTCCCAAATTCGGAGGCTTCAAAAGCCCTATGGTCTCATGCCATGGTGAATTGTATACATGCATGGAGAATTAAATGTATGCAGAGAGTAAATAAATTATAAAAAATAAGATACTTGATGAAATTAAATGATTTCTTTTCCACATTATTCTCCTCTCGTTCACTCGAGCAAGAGGGTATTTTTATTTTATTTTTATGATTTTCCTACACAAAGTTATGAATTTTTGAAGTTTAGGGAATTAAATAAATAGAAAATACCCCTAATTTTCTACTTATCCACGCGGCGCCGCGTCATCCTTAACATCTCCGAAGGCACACGCGTCGCGATCCCATTCGACGCCGCCATCCGCGTCAGCGCTCCCGGGACCCGCTGTATCGCTCCGTCTTCTGATCCGACGCGATCCTGGCCATCCGTTCCCGCGTGTATCAAATGGACGGCATCCGTTCATCGTCCCCAAGTGTCCTCACCCGAGAGCCGTCCACACTAAATCCTTAATATCTCACTCGATACTCAATGGATTTTCATGTTCTTATGCTCTATGGATTCGTTTTGAAAAGACGAACACATCCATACGGTTTATGTGGGATGAAATTTACACAATAAAAATGGAGAATGTTCAGAAGCTCGGGAGGAAGAGTGAGGCCATACCTTAGCTCTGAGAGGTGAAGCCTCAATCAGAGATGCTCGGCACGTTCGTTGGAGCTGCAGGAGGCTAGGGATGAAGCCTGGGGATGTGGTGAATTGCCTAAGTGTGATTTCCACCAAGGCTGATCACAACCTTTGGAGTCTGGAACAACTGGGTGGCCTGGAGATGGGGCTTTTGCTGGTGGACACCTTCTCTTGGTCTGGTGAAGGTGTAGGACCAACCAATTTGAGGATTGATCCACTGTGGAGAAGTGTCCTGGTTTTGGGCTTGGATTTCAACTCTGAAATTGAGCTCACAGAGCAGAAATGGCAGGGGGATTTCAGTGGGGATCAAGTGCTCTGTGTATGGGGAGTAGTCTGGAACAATTTTGGCAGGGTTTCCTTAAGGTTTGTTTCAGCACCTTCTCATGGCCGAGAGGTGGGGAGTTTAAATAGGCGGTGGTCGAGGGCCTCCGTGGGGAGTTGAGGGTCGGGATCGACTGCTCATGGCAAGTGAAGAACAGCTGCAATGGCCACCTGGGCATGGGGCGGCTCGACGAGTGAGAATTCCAAGCTTGGATTGACTTGGACTTCTCGGCCATGGAGTTTTCCGGCGATCGGGGTGGCTGGCCGGCAGGCAAGGGTCACCCTCGTGGTCGGGTGGGTCGTAGCGGGTGTTTGTGCAAGCAATTGGCAATGGCCAAGTGTAAAGGCCTTGATCCAAAATAGAATGGGGCATGGCTAGTTTTGGGTCTAAATGGGTCAACTCAACCATTTGGGCTTGGTGCACCCTTCAAGGTGGCTTTGGGTGCTGTGGGGGATCAAAGGGATCACTGGTTTGGCATGGAGAAGTCTCCATCCAAATATATTTGGATTAAATTTAGGTTTAGGTGAATCATGATTAAGGCTAATGAGCTTTAGAGATTAAGGAAAGGGGCCCTCCTTCCTACCCAATATGGTATGGTGACATGTAAAGAGGCTCTCATGGCTTCCATGTGGCTCATGCATGGCTTCATGGCTCACCTTTGGCTTGGGAAAAGTCAAGTCAATTTCATGTAAATGGATTTAAGAAAAATTTTGATATTTTGATGTGAATTTGTATGGGGCTTGATTTGGAATTGTTTGATGATGGAATTATAACTTAGGGAATGGCTTTGATTAAATGGATGGCAAATGGAAATGTCATGTGGGCTTTAGGGCCAATTTTGGGCTTTTGTATTTGGTGGAAATGGGCTTTTAGGAAGGTTTAGGGAAGTGGGCTTTTAAGTTTGAAAATGAATTTATGGATAGAAATTTTGTAAAGAGGTTGGGCCAAATAATTGTTGAGTTTGGTTTAGGGATGTGTCATGAGTGGTTTGGAGTCAATTTGGTGTGATTTGGACTTGAATTGGTTTGAATTTGGGTTTAATTGGTAAGTAGGCCTATGTAGGTCAAATTGGGCTAACTTGGGCCAATGTTGGGCTAGAGTTGAAATTGATGTAAAATTAATCTTGGGAAATGTTTATGGGAGTGTTTCAAAGAGGTTTTGGCTTTGATGGGTTTTGATTTTGGGGTTTGGGCTCATTTGGGTTAGGTTTGGGTTTAGGTCAAAAATGGGCCTTTTAGCTTTGGGTTGAATTTGAGTGGGGTTTGGATCAAAATCTTGGGCAAATCATGTTAGTTTTTTGTTTATGGGGATGTCAAGGAGGGTTTAGAAAAGATTTGGGGTTAATTGGAGTTGAATTGGGTGAGTTTGGGCTAAGTTTGGGTCATGGGTCCAAATTGAGCTTTAAGGCTAAAAGTGAAATTGGATCCAAATTTCAATCAAATTGGGCTTGGATTTGGTCTAGATTGGTGTTGGGGATGTTGAATTGAAGTTTAGAATTGAATTGGACCAGCATTTGGGTCAATTGGGTAGGTTAGATTTGACATTGGGTTTACTTTGGGTTAAAATGGGTCAAATTGGGGATTTTGATAAAAGTGGGGTAAATTGACAAAATTGGCCCATGATGTAGTTGAAAAAAATGAAATTGGGAATATTTGGGATTTTCTGGAATTTTTTGGGAATTTTCTGAATTTTTGGATTTTTTGGCTAAGAGGGGTATTTTGGGTATTTGGAGGGTATTGGGAGGTATTTTTGGAATTTTTGATATTTTTGGGTATGGATGATCAATTTGAGTGATGTGGAAATGTTTGGGAATGATTTTGGAGAATTTTGGGTGATTTGGAAATTTTTGAGAAATTTGGGTTATTCGAGGCTTCGGGTAGGTTGGCGGGTGTAGGGTCCCGGGGGTCAAAAATTGAAAATTTGGAAAATTGAAGATTAGGTGGATGTAAGTGGAATGAAATCATTTTTGCTGAGCCATGAAGCCATATCAAGCCCACATGAGCCATGAAGGGACTCATTTGAGGCATTCATTATGTTGTTCCTAACCCTCTTAGCCAAGGGCTTAGGGGTTAAGGACCATCCATGTGAATCACCTACATGAGTCAGGAGGTCAAGTCGAGTATGGGTGTGTTTTTAGGGGATGTATGGAGGTGTAGTGTATGAGTGTAGTGTGTGTGTAAGTCAGCCCCTTCATCGGACCGAGCCACTCGAGGCGATCCTAAGGCCAAAGAGTCCTATAGGAACTCATCCTTTAAACTTCCACATTTGATTTCAACCCTCTAGGTGATTAGGGGTCTATAGTCAAGTTTGTGGAGTTTGCGGGAGTTAAGAAGTGGTTTGAATTTCTAAGTGGTGGATCCCAATTCTAGTCCTCTAAGATAGTCAAAGGAAAAGCCTAAGGCTAGATCCTAAGTACTAAAGAGAAGAAGAGAAGACCTCATCAAAATGAGGTCAACAATATTGTTAGAGTTAATGTTATTGAGGCTGTCCAGTGTTTTTTCAAAGGAGTGGATCTTCCAAAGTATTTTGTTTCTTCCTCTATTATTCTTATTCCTAAGGACAGAAGGAAGGACTGTTGGCAAAACTTCAAGCCTATCAGCATTACTTCTACTTTTTCCAAAATTATCAGCAAGATAGTTGTGGCTAGAATTCAACCTCTTATGGATATTTTTGATTTCAGAAAACCAATCAGCCTTTGTTATAGGAAGAGGTATTTGTGAGAGTATTCTATTGGCACAAGAATTACTTACTGATATTGACAAGCCTTGTAGGGGTTCAAATATGATTCTTAAATTGGATCTTTCAAAAGCATTTGATACTATTAGTTGGTCCTTTATTCTAAAGGTGTTATCTGCTAAAGGTTTCAGCTCTGAATTTTGCAGCTTAATCTCTAGATGGCTTAATAACAAATATTATAGTGTGTTCATTAATGGTGGAAGTAATGGGTTTTTTCAAGCTAGAAGAGGAATTAAACAAGGTGATCCCTTATCTCCTTATATTTTAATATTGGCTTTTGATTATCTCTCTAAGCCCATTAATCAAGCTCAGATCAACTTTCCTTACACTCAGTATCAGCATAGATCTAGCCAGTTGGTCAGACACCTTGCATTTGCTGATGATGTAATTGTTTTCTGTAATGGAAGTAATAATTCCATAAGATGTATAATTAGAACTTTATCTCAATTTGAAAAAGTCTCTGGTATGACATTTAACAAATCCAAATGTCAATTTTTAGCCAGTTCCAATGCTCAGGTGAATACCAAGAAATGGATTTCTGATTTGACTAGTTTCAAAGAAGCCAGTTATCCACTTAAATATTTGGGTTTTCCTTTAATTAAAGGTAGACTAAGAGTTTCTCATTATGATGAAGTGGTTTCTAAAATTTCTGCTCAAATTCAGTGCTGGACAAATTCATTCTTATCTAATGGTGGAAGAATAACTCTTCTTAAGAGTATATTAACCACTTTTCCTCTTTATATCCTTAAAATGATTAAGATGAAGAAAAGCACTCAAAAATTACTTTCTATTACATTCAATAAATTTCTTTGGGAAGGACAACATAGGCAAATGCATTGGACTAATTGGGACAAAGTTTGTAAACCAATTGCTAGCGGTGGATTGGGGTTCAAAAGTTTTCAGCAACTCAGTTTTTCTTTCTATTGTAAGCAATGGATTAATTTCAGAGCTAAGAAATCTTTATGGTCAAAATTTATGCATGGGAAGTATTGTCACAATAGTCATCATTCTCAAGTTCAGATGAAGATTGGGGACTCAAAAAATTGGAAAGAATTGCTGAAAGTAAGAAATGATGTTGAATAACTCTTTGTTTGGGAGCTTGGGGATGGCCAAATAAACTTTCGGCTGGATAATTGGGCTTTTTATTGACTCTTTAATTGATCAATGTGTTCATCCTACTTCTATCCAAAAAAGTGGCTAATTGTTGGAGCAATTATGAATGGGATGTTATTAAACTTAATAATTGTGTTAATAGAGAAACTCAGAAGAAGATTTTAGCCATTCCTATTCAGCCAGCTAAGAAAGACAAATTGATTACTAAAAATCCTCAAAATCAAAGTTTGTCCAAATATATCTCTAAGGATATTTGGCCTATTAATGATTGGGAAAAATTATTATGGAACAAATTTATAACACCTTCAATGTCCTTCTCAAGTTGGAGGTTATTCTAGAAGTTTTTTCCAACTAATGATATATTAAAGTTAAAAGGTATTCGGGGTCCTTCCATGTGTCATTTCTGTCATTCTAATAAAGAATCAATTCCTCATATCTTTCTCAAGTGCTTAGCTGTTCAGGAAATATGGAAGTCTTTTTTGGATGTCATTAGCTTTTCTTCTAAATTCTACTTATGGCTCAACATTGAATTATGTTGGCAAGATTGAAAATGCTCTTCAGATTTTTTTATTCCACTTGTCATTTTTTAGTATATTTGGATAAGTAGAAATGATGTTCTTTTCAACAATAAGGAATTTTCCATCCAGACATCTATAAAAAATTATTTATCTTATATTCATAAGGTCAAGCATTTTCTGAATTCTCAAAATGTTCCTGTTGTTAGCAAAGTTTAGCTAGCTATTTGGAGATCTCCTAAGGTTCCTTGGATTAAAATTAATTCAGATGGAAGCTTCTCTTCTTCTGGTGCTGGGATTGGAGTTCTTAGTAGGAACCATTGTGGGAAATGCCTTTGGTATCTTTTAGCTCCGGTAGTGGCTTTTAATGGCCTTGAAGTGGAAGTAATAGCTTCTTATTGGGGTCTTAAAGCTGCCATTTTGAATAATCATAGTTTTATACATATGGAGATGGATTCATTGCTTTTAGTGCAAATTCTACTACA
Source organism: Papilionanthe hookeriana x Papilionanthe teres (assembly GCA_022702705.1). Lineage (NCBI taxonomy): Eukaryota > Viridiplantae > Streptophyta > Magnoliopsida > Asparagales > Orchidaceae > Papilionanthe > Papilionanthe hookeriana x Papilionanthe teres. Next base: position 21,919,068 of record CM040425.1, read on the forward strand.
GAAAGTTGTTGTCCCGTGGAACTTGCATATTTGGATTAATAAGATCATCAAATTATCTTTTTCTAAAGCTGTTACTTGGAGCCATATCTATAGAGATGGGAATCAACATGCAAATTGGCTTGCTAAGAGAGCTTCTTCTATGAATGAAATCATATGAAATTCTTGTTCCTCTACTGTTTTTTGTTTTTTCTGCTTTTTCTGTCTTTAGAGCTCTTTTACATGGGATCTATTATCTATCCCTCATGTCAAATGTAACAAAACCACCAAAACTTAATAATATTTGATTTGTTGGTAATATATATATATATATATATATATATTAAAGAAAAGGAGCTAAAGCTTCCTACATGTTGCAGTAAAAATTACAAAAAAGAGAGTAAGGGGTAGTTCCAAAACCAAGAAACCAAACCCCTGCCAACAAAGCAAAGGAAACCCCAACAGAACCTACTAAACCAAAACAGTACAGACACATAAACTCCACACAGACATAGCACCCACCCAGACCAAGGATTGATAAACGGAAGACACTTAACAAAATCAGCAGTTAGTTTTGTGCATAGTAATCCAGTCTGAGGTGGGGGAACCCCAAATTGTCCCCAGCAATCAGAAATAGTAAGGCAAATGAGGGTGACTGAGAAACCATAACCTCCCGGGTAGCAGATCCAGTACAGGCTAACCAGTGTGCTGGTTTATTCCCTTCTCTTAGAATAGCAGAAAATTTTGCCTGGGGGGGGTCTAATATGTTTAATTTGTTGTATCCAGTAATTGTGATTCCAATTTGTATGAGTGTCATTTTCCAGACTATTCAGCAGCACAGTGGAATCAACTTCAACCCATATATTACACCAAGAGGTAATCCTTACTAATTGTAGTGCCCAGAGCACTGCAATTAACTCAGCTTCACGAGCATCTTGTGCAATCACAGGGGCATGAAAAAATAGGAGACACTTGCCAAGATGATTTCTGAAAATTCCCCCCACCCCAGCATTGTCTTTGGAGAAGCTTCCATCAGTATTGATTTTAATGGTAGGGCTAAGAGGGGGCTCCCATCTAACAGTTTTGACAAGTGAGAAAGCAGCATCAGTTGGAAGAGCAAGGTGTAAAATATTAGGGAACCTCTCGTGTGTAATGATCTTGATCAGGTAAGCTTTACAATTTCTCACCACTTTAGCAACAGTAGCAGTGGTATCTTCAAATTTGGCATGGTTTCTGGCCATCCAAAGGAACCAGATTACAATGAAATGAACAGTGTGAAAATTTTGATAATTCTAGTCTTGCCAGCAGTTATGGAACAAATCAAATTGAATAGTGGTTTTCTCCATACAGGAAGCCAGATCCATCCAAACATCCTGGGAGAGTGGGCATCTGAAGAATAAATGAGGAATGGATTCTTCCTGTTGGAGACACAACACACATTTTGAAGGCCCCCTTAAGCCTTTCATTTTAAGTATATCATCAGTGGGGATGATGCTATGGAAAACTCTCCAACACAGGAAGGACATAGATGGGGACAAGTATTTGCCCCATATAATTTTCCCCCAAGGTACAAGAGGCCATTGGAAAGATTTTCTATAAATGGCTTTGGTTATGCTCTGAAGTTGGTGAATTTGCCAATTAATTTTATCAGGTCTGCCTCTGTTGAAGTTAATAGTGGAGATCTGTTGGGCAGAATGATCCTGTAAAATGGCTTTGAGGTGTGGGAGTGACCATTTTTGGCCATCCCCAAAATCAGCAACCTTATAATTGTAATCAGCTTGATCAACTCTAGGAATTAACCAGTCTTTTGGGCACCAATTATCCAACCAAAAATTTATTTCCCCAGTACGTAGTTCCCAGATAAAAAGATCCTCAGCAATTTGTCTAATTTTAAGCAGTTTTACCCAAATTCTGGAATCCCCCAATTTCCTGACAACAAGTCAAGGATGTGTGTATCTGCAGTACTTGCCCTTCATGAATTTAGCCCACAGGGATGTCTGTGCTCTGAAATGAATCCAAAGTTTACATAAATTGACCTGCTGAACGTGAGGAAGGCCTTTGAAGCCCAATCCATATATATATATATATATATATATATATATATATATATATATATATATATATATATATATATATATATATATATATATATATATATATATATTGCTTTAGTCTTTTTGGTACAAAGTGATGCACTTAGCATCCCTCGTGTCAGATCCATGTAATCTTTTCCTTTTGATCAATATATCTACCTAGGGCTATTTCATCCCCTAGGTACTTTTGCTATATATATATATATCTATATATATATATATATATATATATATATATATATATGAATATGTATATGAAACACATTGTAAGTGAAATTGTATGGGTGTAAAATCAGTTGGCAACAAACGCTGTGATGTGTCGTTGTTTGTGAGCGTTTACCATTGATTTGCAAAGGAGACCTTCAGTGTTGACGGAGTAGTGGCGGGAGCGGTGGGTGGTTATGATGCATTAACACATAATCATTTTATTTATGCGGGAAAATATGTATTTCATATTTATAAAATAAAAAAGATGATATTTATGATGTGATATGAAAGAATTGGGCGGGAAATATGCAGAAAAGCAAAGTTTTGGAGTTAAATACATAGAAATCGGGTGGTGTGTAGGTAAATGCCGTAACAGTAATATTACATTTTTTTATCAAATACATTTGAAACAAAACTCCACCGGAGTTTCCTTAAATACAAGTTCAAAATAATTTAACACGGGCCACATATGCTTTAACTCAAAAACAAGCTAAATTGCAGTAAAACGAAACTTGTTTTGTAGTTATAATTAATATTTTATTTAAAAAGTATTTGTTATGTTCATTATTACTAATTGCAAACCTAATTTGATTATGCCCTTAACGTTGACGGGGGCCTGCTTGCCAAACCATTAATGAAGTGTATTTTCATATTTTTAAATTTTATATTGTGATACATCAAGCAAATTCAAATTCAGCCAACAATTAAAATTTCACAAAACGATTTAACCTGATTGTTTTTAATAATATTAAACAATCTTAAGAAAAAACAATTATCTTCGCATAATGGCTTGAGGAAATCATCATAATATGTGAGACTAAATTTGTGATTCTCTTCATCTTTTTTGAGAAAAGAATGACATGATTACAGCTCATGAAATGATTATGTTTCACTAAAATATAAATAATATATTTGGAACTAAAGAGTCCTTTCGTTGGATTTGCGGCGATGCAGTTAGGATAAAGCATTCATCTTGCCCACTATCATTATGCACATAATTATTCTCCCAAGAAATTCAATGATTACTAGAATCTACACTTTTGATAGCTTATTTGTAAATAAAGAAGGCATGCTAAAATGAAAAATAAAATAAATAAGAAAAAATCTTATTTTGAAATAATATGTATGCAATCTTTTTTAGGAATAAAATTTATGTAATCTTTTTTAGGAATAAAATTTATGTAATCTTATTTTTAAGAGTAACTTTTTCATTTGTCCTTTTTTTTATCAATTTTTGGGATAATTTACTCGGCAACATACCAAGATGTTCTTCTATTTGTAGGTCATAAGAAAATACCTGATAAAATAATAGGTTTATTGAAAATAAAATCAAATTATATATAATTTTTCTTTTAACCAATCAATTTATTGTGCTGTCAAGCATGTTGAATCCCAAATTATCTCATGGATCACACTAAAGGAATAGAACATTAGCAGACTGAGAGGAAACAGAGTAGGAGAAGATTAAGCTCAAGTAATACTAGTTTTTGTGGAACTATTTAATCATCCATCTTTATGAAATGACTCTCCCTTTTATAAGTCATAGAAAGGTTAAGGTAAATTACGTTACTGTCCCCATTTAATGGAAACATTACAGTAACTTATGAATAATTACACTAACATATTTACAGCTAACATAAACACAATTTGACCCTGTAACCCTTGCTAACACAGTTTCATTTTTGTAACTGTATTTGACATCGTTTCTCTTTTTTAACTATCTAGTTTGATCACCTTGTATTCATTATGTTGTCCAAGAGTAATAGCTGATCAAATGATTTTTAATAACCACTTCCAAAGAAGTTTGTTGTGAGGCCTCATCGCCTTCGTGAAGGTTTTTTCTATTAGGCAGTGGGTATTTATCGTAATCTGACGGACATCCTTCCATCGGATAGGGAGTGATTAGCACTTTCCTCTCCATTCTTGAATTTTGTATCTTTCAGTCATTTTTTCTCTATAAACGAGGATGCCATGTGCCAAGAATCTAGAAAGGGAATAGGCGTTAATGAGAACTTTTCGGCTTTCTACTTCGAAGATTCGTCCTTCAAGAGATGAGAGAAAGTATGAACTTGAGAGTTTTCACCCAATTCTAAGGAAGATAGCTCGCGAAGAAGGTTGGTCGGCAGAGGCAAGACTAGAAGAAGGGATGAAAGTGGCACAAACTAAATGACCGGCATAAGTGACTAAGCTTGAAGGGCCTGTGTCAATTAAACAACCAATGACGAAGCAATTGTGAGTTAAGGAAGTTGGAGAATCACCTGACTCGTTTCCCTTACTGGAAGTTAGGACTCAGAAAGGAGAATGTGTCTCGGAGTCTATTCTTTGAATCCAGAGCCACTTTACCAACTCCCAACCCAACTGTTGTCATTGGAGCAGGGGCAAATTAGTGACGACTTCTCAAGTTCCACCTCCACATTTCATCTTGATCCAACTTTTGATGAAGGAGATAGTTTAGGATGAGACTTATATCTCGGCTAGGTATCTAGCACGGGCACTGTCGAGGCAGGTTGCCACAGATGGTGTCCAAATGGGGGGAAACGTTCCCATTCCGTAAATGGATAAAGGGGGTGTTTTGAGTGATGCTAGTCCACTCTTTGCAGGGAATTTCCGTACATCAAAGCTTGTCAGCATGATTTTTAATCTTGATTATCCTCATTAGATTTTTAATTTTATTTTCATAACGTCAAGCCTAATGTTGTCAAGAAGAAGTGTGGATCGCTCAGTCCTGGATCACGAGGGTTAAGTGACTTTCTGAACCAGAGTCTTTTGCCACGAGAGATGTTTCATCTGTATCACCTCATGTTTTTGCTTTGCCTCCTCCTTCATCCGATCCAGAGAGATACACGAATGGCTATAAGGAATCTCAAGAACCATTAGTTTAGCATATGTACGAGAATACAGACTCACATGTCCAGGCTACGGGTCTTCAAAGAGAGATCGACAAATCATATTTGAGAGGAGAATTGGTGATACTCTATGCTAGTATAATCGATCTCTGAATTGAGAAGGTGAATCTATAGTCCAAACTGGTTGAAGTTTAGACAGCTGTCTTGATATTTGATATCTGGGGATAGGAGAGAAATATGAAAAGTATATGTTTGGTGGGCGTGCGTTGTACACTAGTCTATTGAATAAAGGTTTCATCTTGGCCAAGGTGGTAGATGACCCACTAGAAAATATTTATTTTATATAAATAAAAATCTTGCATAATTTTTTAAATTATTGCATCCTCAAATTTTGCCCAAAACTGCCTTATTTAGTGGTGCCCGATGAGGTCAACTTCTTCGCAAGGCCTATATATAAAGTTGAATGGATATTAAATGAAAATTTACATTTTTCACATTTTCACACCCTGGTCAATTTTTTTTCAAAGCAAGATGGCATCTAAATACTCTCCTTAGTTGTTCGATTCGGTCTAGTCGACCAAAAGATCAATCCTTACTAACTTTGTTGTTTTATTGGTAGATGAAACTTGTTTGTATGACACAATTGTTACTCTCGAGCGAGTGGGTATTGATGTCCAGGCTATGGATTAATTTGGAGGTAATTTGATCTTCAAGTGGGATCAATTTCGATGTGTGCATTAGTTGGCCTTGTGCACGGAGCTGCGTTCGATTTTCAACAACTATGGAGTAAATCAGCCTAGGTAAAGCCTCATTTTATAGTTATTGGAATGACTTATGTAATATAACTATGCTAGATGGAGGTTCCCTTGTCTCAAAAATTATTCTCGCACATGTTCTCCTTCCGTGTCAAGGCAGATGTGTTTGTAGTTTTTAGTAACACAAGAAAGTTCCATCTAGTAGGCTTAGAAAATTAAATAAAGGATTGGAAGCTTTGTTTTTTTTAAGGTTGATTTTCTCGGGTTTTAACTTCACTCTGAAATGAGGCTTTTAAGTGTCATATAGAGTTGAAGGTTTTGCTTGTTCAAATAATCAATCGCATCATCGAAAGTAGTAAACCACCTTAAAAAGTAGAAAGACATTTTTACGATGGTATGATTATTTAAACTAAGGAAACATTGAATATCTGCACTACTCTACGGTTTAAACCTAACAGATCATTTCCCCAATCTAAATTGAAGACTAGATAAGGTATAGATTAGTTCTAAGGTCATCTTCTTCCTATAAGTTGACACCCTAAAGTTTATTATATCTTAAGCAACTGATGTTACTTAAGAGACTCTCGATTAAGGTTGTGGTTTTGTCCTCAAGAAGTTTCTAATTTTAGGCTTCCATGATTGGACATTGGATTTACACATGAAAAAAGCTCAAAAGTTGAACCAATTGTTAATGAACGCTAAAGGAAGAGAATGTAGGGGGCACTTGGAGATATTAAGGCAGCCACAGTAGCATCGCGGATTATACTACTATTTTGCCCTTTACATATTTGAATAAAATTTAATGTTTCATCCTGATGTTTTCATGGAATGTTTGGACTTATACTTCACAACATAAATTCATGTAGGAGCCTATAGGTAAGGATTTACATCTTAACTAGAACAACAACCTCAGATTCCTATGGTGAAGTTACCGAGGGAAGTGAAACATTAGAACCCTAACATAAAAGAAGGGAAACATGGAATACAATGGACATACAACCCTGCCTAGAACTCGATGCAATTTAAACCACCAAATCACATTCAAAACCTTGCATGGATGGTCTTAATGATGCAAGATTAGTTAGGTTGTTATTCCTTAGAAGTAGTAGGCGTTATGACTTGATCATAAATCACTCTACATAAGTATTCATGGTATACAAAATGTCCTAATACTAATGCGAACATATTTCAAAATTTCAAATTTAAGTGTTTTATGCCTCACCGCACTAAAAAAATATTTAGTTGTATTTAATTCATGTTAAGCGAATTGAAGCGAGCTATGTAATACGTTATACAAGTCCATGATGATGAATTCATTGATAGTCCATTCAAAAAGATCAATTGATGTGCCTAGGCAGAACTCGCTCTATATGGCAATGGTTTTCACGGGTCTGTTGACCTCACTATTGTTGAGGTCTAGTATATCTTCCTTAGAAGCCTGAGATCTAGCCATAGGACTTTCCTGTTAACTATCCTAGGGGCCTAGTGATGGAGCACTACCTCAGTAGAAATTCTAAAGACCTCTATACTCTTCTTGTAATTCCACATGTTTGGTTCTAACCTCTAGCACTTAGTAGGATGGAGCCAAGCATAAGGGAGCTCAAGAAGGGTCCTTATAGGACTGTCTGGCCTTAAGGTTAGCTCTGGGTGGTGTGGTCTTAGTTAGTCTTGCACTCACACACATCTCCTCAGCTTCAACCGCATCTTATAACCCTAAACCAGTCATGCTTAGCTTGGTTCCCCACTCTTGTGGAAACTCATGTGGGTGGTCCCTCAAACCCTTAGCCCTAAGCTAGGGTTTGGCTAAGATCGACAGATGAAGGATCCAAAATGGGATCTCTCTTGGTCTCATGGCTCAAATAAGGGGAATTTTATAATTAGCCTTCTTAATTGATCCTAATTTTGCCAAAATCTCTAATTTTGACCTTTTAGCCCCATACTTTTCCAAAATTATAAAAATACCCATGAAATCCTAATTTTCCTAAAATTTTTCAAAATCTCAAATTCCCTTCAAAAATCATATCAAATCATTTCAAACCACTTAAGTTGAACAAAATATTTCAAAATTATCACAATTTTCAAAATACCCCTAAATTTTTCAAAATTACCAAAATGCACCTCATGCCCCAAAATCTCCAAAATCTCCAAATCCACTCTGAATGTTTCCAAGTTCAAGTTGAACCATTAACTGACCTCAATTGTGCCCAAACCCACCAAAATTTTTTAAAATTCCCAAATTGCCCCTAAGTGCCTAAATTCGTCAAATCACCTCAAATTTCCACCAAATTGATTTCAACTCTCCAAATTTCAAATCTAATAAAATTTGATCTTGTCCAAACCTAATTTGAACCAAATCATAGCCCAATTGAACTGACTTCCAAGTCCTAAATCCAAATCCAAATGAATTGAATCAAGTTGACCTTACCCCCAAATTTCATTAAATTCAACTCCATGACGAATCCAATTTCACCACTTTCAAATCTTAAATTCTTCATGATAACTTCCTACACTAAATTGAACACACACACGACCCATATTCAAGACCAAGCCTAGCCCAAACCCAAGTCCAAGCCAAAACCCTAATTTTGAGCCAAAGACCCAAATTAACTTAACCAATTGGAATTAGCCCATGCCTAATCCTTTCCCGCCATGGTTAACCCTCCTAGAATGCTAATCAAATCACCTTAGCGCACCTTAGTTGAGCCATGGGCCAAGGGTCCCCCAAATTTGGGAGCTTCAAATGAGGCGATGTGGTTGACATGGTCCAACTACCCTTCATAAGCCTCCAAAGCCAACAATTTGATCTTTTCCTAGGGCTCCAATCTAGAGATGAGGTAGAATAATATGTTCACAGGATGACACGATGTGTCAGGGTGCTTTAACCGCTGTTTCTCCACTTGTATATATCTTGTGCTGACATATTATTGTGAGTCATGGGCCCCTTTGGACCATTGTTCAACCTCCTGCAGTTTTTCACCGGTTTGGTTTCCTGCGGCTAATTTTTCTTCCGGGCTTGACCTCCTGCCAAGACTGAGATGCCTCTTAGAACCTTTGTTATTTAACTCAACACTTGGTCCGTAATCTAATTCTTCATCTTCTGCATCCATTGCCGCAAACGTTCCTCTATGTCCTTTCATGCAGGTTTTACGTTGGTTATTTCTCTTTGGATAACCTCTTCTCTTCATGATCGCTACGCTCCTCTACTTATTGTTGACATTGCTCCACACTCACCACACCTATTAGTATGTTGAATGTCAATTGTCTGGAAGACACATCCAATTAATAGAGCACGTCAAAAAGGAAGAAAGAGCAGAAAGGTGAGTAGTGAGCAGTAAAATTGTGAAACCTTTATTCCTGAAACAGAGCCCTATTTATAGGAATAGGGGATGTACAATTACATAGTATACCTCTATTATATGTAGGTACGAAGGGGTGTTTTAATCTATACATAAATATAGCCCAGTGGCCCATGGATGTTCGACACAAAGGGGTCAGGTGGTCATTTTATCGGGCTGCCAGTAGGTCGGGTTGTCTCGATTGGGCATAATTAGGTTGAGCGGCTATTGGGCTGGGTGGCTACTTGCTGAGACCAATTCCAACAGCTCTAAAACTGGGTGGTTAGCTCTAATCAACCAGTCTGACCAGAGTAGATGTCACTGGGCTTATTCGTGTGAGTTTAATCAAATAGATTCTTTAGGAGAAAAGCTACTATTGTTCCGCTCGAGAATTACTTCCTCTTTGTACACACGAGCCGACCAGCTAAGCATGTGAACCCAGATCGTCCTCTACTAGCCATGAGATATCTTCAAGATTCATGCTGGCATATTTTTGATGTGCAGTGCTAAATAATTTGATAAAAAATTTTTATTAAAAAACCTCTAACTTAATCTTTTACATTAAGAAATAAATTAAGTATATTGAGCCATATGCAAAATTTGAACATTCAAAATTCATCATATTATCTTCTAATTCACTAAAACTCAAAAGTTAATTTCTTGTATTATTACTATTATTATCTTTTAAATAAAAATATAATATGTATGATTGTAATTCATCAATCGAATATTAAACTCTCAATCACTATAAAACTCAAGTTACTGCTTAACTTTAAAATATTAAAACATGATTGAAATGCTAAAGCGCGAAGCTGAGTTACAGGTTGCATTTAAATGAAATAAAAATGCAGGCGCCGCTATTTTAATTGCCCTATAATAATCATCTCCGCTCTATTTCTCTAGCTAACTGTAGCCATTGCTAGTCTTAATTGGAGAGAATAATATTGTAGCTGCCATGGCCCCAAATATGATGCTTACTTTCTAAACTGTATGGAGCAAGTGGGATAATTAAAGTTTATATGAAAGAGGGTGTAAAGACTAATTAAAACTTTTTGATATGCATGATTACGATCATGTCACAAATGATTATATAAATTTATTCATAAGCCTAGAGAGGATATGTGTCGCCTCTAATCCCTTTTTCTTCATCATTTTATGTAGTTCTCATAACTATTCTTTTTTTACTTTCTTTATGTGTTTGAGTATTTATGATAATAGAAAGAGAATTCATCATCTTTATTAAATAAAAGTATTACATATATGCAAATAAGTTAAGAGCAACTCTCATAAGAAATTAGATTTTTTACATGAAAATTTTTGAAAGAAAAAACAACATTAACTTTTAACCTAATTGAATTGACCAATGCGAGTTGTATATCAAGAAAGATGCACTTCCACATGACTAGGGAAGTAATCAGTACAACGCCAGCTACAATATTTTTTTCTACGTTTAAAATACATATCTTAAAATATATGAGTTTTCATTGATTATTGTTGATTTAAAATTTCAGATGTGATGTTTCTGTTATAACTCAATCATTTAGTTTTTAATCAAAGGAACTGGCAATTAAAAAAGGTGAATATTACATATCCATGAGTAACAAGTGTCATATGGTAGTTAACAAGAAATGTTAGGTTTTGGGCAATAAAAGTACAAAAATATTTAAATAAATTATATTATTTGCAAATTGAAAATATGACCACAAAACTCGTGATGAAATTCAATGGGACTAATTTACTGGACAATAAAGGACTGCATCTGCAAAGTCAAAAGACTGTAACAATAAGCATCGTCTCCTTTGGTTTATGGGGCACATAATCCGAGGAACTGTCATTTACAATCAGCTCCCTTGGGTGATTCTGTGACTCTTCACAAAGATGACCAATTGGCACCCTATTGAATATCTTTCCAATCTTCTAAGAAGACCCCTTGTACAGAGAGAGTTGTCTGTCAAATTACACCGATACACCCTCTGCCTGACAGTCCCAGTTCAACTTAACGACATGAGGGCCTCTACTGAATATTCTTTTGAGGATTTCGACCAAAGACCTTCCAGCTAACAGAAGACTTTTTAGTCGGCCAAACAATTATTAGACGGCCAATAACAACACCAGCGGACCATTAAATAACCATTAAATGAACCTCTTCACTCATTTATAAATACGAAGTGATGCCAACATCAGTTACATATAAAGAGTCACTATGAAAATGTGTAATAATGTCTTGTAACTTCCTTATTAAAATGGAAAAAATTATGGAACTTTACTAGATACTCATGAGATCTATAAATATGGGGTCATTTATTCAAGAGAACTACTAAGATCACCCTCTCAGACTTGTGTTACTATATACTTTATCTTTCTCCCTTTCTCTCTTTGTTCCTCTCATCCGCCCAACACTCTATATCTTAGTGTGATCTATAGGATATTATTGGATTCAACGCTATCCTTTGAGCTATGAGTTGATCACTATGGGCCCGTTTCATAACAAGGCAGAGCGCCGTTCTCTACAACAGAACAGCCACAATGCATGAAGCTATTGTTTGGTGTATCATCGTGGCACAGCATACGTTTACAGCAACTTCTTTTTTTAATCATTTCAGGGCGTCGGAACTCCATTGCTACTACTCCGTGACCAACATTCCGCACTATTTTGGAAAATTAAAATGTCCAAAATAATCCTCGGAATAATAATATTTAAAACATAATTACTTTTTTGGAAGATTTACATATAAATACAGTAATTAATATATAAATTTTTACGTCGACACTTATGCGAGATGATGCGTTCAAGGCAATTTCTGAAATTTCTTTTAGTAAAATTAGTTTTTAGAAATGTTGGTAATATTAAAAAAAAAAAAATAGATATAGAAGTGTTTTTTTAATAGTGTTAAAAAGTAAAAAAGAAATCTATTCAAACGGTAGGATGGACTTTAGCAATCATAATTTTAACCCTTGTTTTCTTCTGAAATTGTTTTAGCTTTTATGAAAGAAGAAGCTCCAATGTCCAACACATCAATAACTACCACCTTCTATTCATCTCTTAGCACAATTGAGGGACAGATCACCTCACATCAAACCCCACTTAGCGAATACAACTCCATGGATGATTGTCGTTGGACACATCAATTAGTTCTTACTATCGTGATGTTAAGAATTTTTCAAATGTTATTAGGCTGGTAAGCAAAATAGCAGATAAATAAACAAACTTAAGTATTGTCTTGCTTGCTGTTTTGACTTCGTAAGCATTATTAATTATTGGATCTTCCTGAAGGACCTCTACATTCCAAAATGAACAAATCTAAAATATTTTTTCAATTACTAATTTTTCGACAAAATATATTAAAGCAAAACTACTCGTATACCCGCTCATTTCCTCACTCGAACCCATATATAACCTTTTTGATAAAGGCACCATGAGCCAACGAGTTAAAATTACAGTTTATAGCCTTCTGTTAAAATTAATAAAAATTTGGATTGCTGTTAAATGTCCAACATTCAGATTAAGGGTCTGTTTGGTTCGGTTGCGAACTTTTCGAACTTACGAGATTGCGTTGCTTGCTGCAAAGCAATTGCTGGAATACTGTCTCGTGTGTTTGGTTACAGTTCGTGCGAAAATAAGTATGCAGGCGATTTTTTCGTAAAAATGACTCGACTCGCCTCGTTTATTAAAACTGTTATAAACTATAAGAAAAGAAAAATAAAAAACCTGTTTTACTTATTTTATTTATTCCAAGAATAATATATGATTTACAGGTTATATTGTGTGTTAAAAGGTTATTTAACCCCGAGCCTATCTCACCTCCTTCAATCATCATCGATCAATCCTCTATCGCTCCCATTGAAAGTATTACACTGAGTTCCTCTCCGGCCCCAATCTCTCCTTGCATTTCCTACTCTCCGCGCACCCTCGCCGCCTGTTCGCGATCTTCCCGGCGAAGTTTGCAAGCTGAGCACTCCACTGCAGAGGAGGCAATCCATCCCGCGTTCTGTGGGTTCATAATCGCAGGTTTACCTGCTTCGTCGAGGAAGTAAAGCACGGGACATCGCTAGAAGGCTCGGGAACACCAGGCGGAGAAGGGCAAGAGACGAGGAGCATTCGCCAGACAACATCGCGGGGCTGGGAGGTAATATTAGTGGGGCGAACGCGGGGCCGCGGGGTCGATCCCGCGGCCCGCTTTCACCCAACTTCGCGGCGCGTTGCCGCGAAGTCGCGCTCCCGTAGGGCGCATTGCGCGAAAGTTCGAGCTATTTGCCACGTCGCGCGACAAAACGCCCAACCAAACGGGGCCTAAGCCAGCCCGTATTAACATAAGAATACTTTGAGAGATGTATTCTAAGCACAGAAATACTGATCCAAAATTATTTAACAAAAATATTCTTGATCGTGTCTTCCGTGGATCCCATAGTTTGGTATAAAGCATGTGTCAAAAGATGAATCTGAATTAATGTGGCGGTGCCTAAATGAAAAGGCCAACCAACCAATAACCAATCGTTCTAGAGGCTGGCCGATCGAAGACTGTCTGAGAAGAAGACGGCCTGCTATAGACCGATCAATCGGGAGTCGACCTACTTAAAACTGACTTATCAAAAGTCGGATGACTAAAGAGGATCAGAAGTATAAATTATCATTTCACAAAAAATTTAGTCCCTTAATAAATGGCACATTAAATGTAAATATTCTCTTTATTTAGTTATTGGAACCTAGGATAGAAATAATTTTTTTGAAGTCTCTTCCTCGTTCATAGGTTAGATTCACGAGCAAATTTAAGTTCAGCAGTAATATAATAAAACTTCTGATTATTGTGCAATTCTCCACTTTTCATTTCCTTTCTAATCTCTCATTAAGTTTGGGAAATGTACTCAACAAATGGTTAGCAGACAAAAAACAAATTAGAAGACAAAGGAAAGCTACTCGCACAAAGCATTCCACAGTCGTCCACCAACAACACTGGCATTCCAAAGTGAGTTCATATTAATCTTGATGGCTTAGATATTAAAAAAAATGCAGAAATATATAGTAAGCTATAAATAATTTACGTATATATATATATAACACAATTCTTATATATTTACATATGTTTAAACTTTAATATTTACATGCATACTACACAAATGATAATTTAAAGCATAATACACCTTTTCGTGCATATATTTATCATATCAAACTGTTATAAGTATAAATATAGAATTCTGAGTGTTACAAATGCAAATATGTAACAATTGTGCTGTATATAAGTAAATTTTTCAAAAATAATCACAGTATGACCACTCTCATTCACAAAAAGTTAATTAACTACGCAGACATCTACAAATTCTCATAATGGAGTGGCTTGGTCCCAGGCACAAAATTAGAGGGACCAGAGACTGGAGGCGATAGAGAGAGATAAGAGATTAGTGAGATCTTTCTTCATAGTGAGAGTAATCATATACATCAATCTCCCATGCCCATAAAGAATGGCTCTTTTGGCTTGTGCAGGAGTCTTTTCTCCTGTATTATCCACTACTACCTGTTGCTCATTGAGGAAGTGGCCGGCGTTTCACTCTATCTTAACATCTCTCTCTCTCTCTCTCTCTCTCTCTCTCTCTCTCTCCAGATATCTGAAGCCTTCAACGATCCTCCCTCTCTTCCTCTCTCTGCCTCTTTTCGCTTCTAAGGATAAATATAGAGGCTGGTGGGATGAATGATAGAGAAAGAGCAGCATGTGTGGTGGTGGGGAAGAAGCATGAAAAAGTAAAAGCTCTCAGACTGCAATTAGATGAATAAATTAACAGCATGAAAAGACAAGAACATCTCATAGCAGGTGGCTGTCTGGGATCACTTTGATATTATTTTATTTTGTTATTCATTTATAATAAAGTTCTTTGAAACTCTGAATAAATATTGTTTTAATTTTTTTAAGAGCATGTCTTGGCAGCCTATAACACTGTCGTTGCCGGTCCCAAGCCCGGATGTGAAAAGTGGAGGGTTGCGTTAGGTAGTCGACAGCCAGCGTAAAGCTTGTCGAAAAAAAATCATGACATGAATCCTTTTGATCATTGTGTAAGTGCTAGGGCGTCCACTAGAAGCGACGCTGCTGTATGGCTCGAATACGAGTGGAAAGTGTACGAGGCGCATTACACCGGCGTCCGGGTGTAGTGTCAAGTAAGCAAGGGTTCCCACATTACGGACGGATGCGGGTAAAGAAGTTAGTTCATGATACTAGTATTAGGATAGGATCTTGGAATATAGGTACTCTCAATGGTAAATTAATGGAATTGGTTGATATTATGATCCATAGAAAGATAAATATCCTATGTATTCAAGAAACTAAATGGGTTGGAGAAAAAGCTAAGGAAATTGATAACTTAGGTTTTAAACTATAGTATTCAGTAAGAGTCGTACGAGAAATGGTGTAGGTATAATTATAGATAAAAGTTTGAAAGATAATGTTGTTAAAATTAATAGAGTTGGAGATAGACTTATAAAGACTTAAGATTATTATTGATACTAAGATTTTTAATATTATAAGTGCTTATGCTCCTCAAGTTGGTTTAGATATAGGCTACAAAGATAAATTCGGAATGATTTAGAAGACTTAATACACTTGATACCTCTTGAAGAAAAAATTTTTATTGGAGGAGATTTAAATGGACATGTCGGTAGAGTGGTAGAAGATTTCAAAAATATTCATGGTGACTACGGTTATGGAGCGATTAATGAAGAAGGTAGAGCCATTTTAGATTTTGCTTTAGCGTATGATATGATTTTTACTAATACTTTATTCAAGACAAGAGATGAGCATCTTATTACTTATAAGAATGGATCTAATAAAACACAAATTGATTATTTTCTTATGAGAAGAAGAGATCGTCGAGATTGTAAGGATTGTATGGTCATTCCAAGTGAGCAATTAAGTACCCAACATCGATTATTAGTTCTAGATTTTAAGATGAAGAGTTGTAAAATAAAGAATACTAGGATTTAACATCGTAGAATAAGATGGGGGCACCTAAAAGACACAAATAAAATTATTTTTATGAGTAAAATTCAAGATTTAAATATTTGGGATGCTCATGAAGACGCGAATGTTATGTGGGAAAAATTAACTAATACTATTAAACAAGTGGCTAAAGATGTACTTGGAGAATCAAAAGAAAAAGTTTCTATAAATAAAAATAGTTGGTGGTGGAATAATAATGTGCAAGAAAAGATAAAATATAAGAAATTATGTTATAAAAATTGGTTTAAATGTAAAAGCGTAGAGAATTGAGAAAAATATAAAACGGCCCGTAGGGAGTGTAAAAGAATAATCTGTTACGCTAAAAATTCTGCTTTTAGTGATCTTTATAACATGTTAGATACTAAGGAAGGTGAAAAATATATGTATAAACTAGCCAAACAAAGAGAAAAAAATAGTAAAGATTTAACTCAAGTAAAGTGTTTTAAAGATGAAAATCAAAAAGTGCTTTTCTTAGAAAAAGATATTCAACATAGGTGGGTGAGTTATTTTGATAAACTTTTTAATGATGATGCTGAAAGTACGATCGACCTTAGTGATCTTAATATCGTTAATAATAATAAAACTTTTCACTTTTACCGTCGCATTAGTAAAAAAGAAGTTGATGAGGCTTTAAAGAAAACCAAGGGGAAAGTCCAGTAGGACCTGATGATATCCCAATTGAAGTGTGGAAATGTTTAAGTGATTTGGGGGTTTCCTGGCTTACTAAACTTTTTAATATTATTTTAAAAACAAAAAAGATGCCTGAGGAGTGGAGAAAGAGCATTTTGGTCCCCATTTTTAAGAATAAAGGAGATGCACAAGAGTGTGCAAATTATAGAGGAATTAAATTGATGTGTCATACTTTAAAGTTATGGGAGAGGGTAATTGAACATAGGTTAAGACGTATTACGAAGATTTCTCATAATCAATTTGGATTTATGCCGAGCAGGTCTACCATGGAAGCTATACATTTATTAAGAGGTTTGATGGAGAGGTACAGAGATAATAAGGAGGATCTACATTTGATTTTTATTGATTTAGAAAAAGCTTACGATAAGGTTCCTAGAGATGTTCTTTGGAGAGTCCTCGAGAAGAAATGTGTTGATTTGACTTATATTCAAGTCATTAAAGATATGTATGATAGAGCCGTTACATGTGTTCGAACCGAAGGAGGATTGACCAAGTATTTTACTATTTACGTTGGTTTACATCAAGGATCGGCTTTAAGCCCATATCTTTTTGCTTTATTTATGGATGGTCTTAATGGCCATTTACAAGAGGATGTACCTTGGTGTATGCTTTTTGTTGATGATATCCTCCTGGTGGATAAGACAAGAGAAAAAGTCCAGGAAAAACTTGAATTATGGAGGTCTACATTGGAGTCTAAAGGTCTTCGTTTGAGTAGAACTAAAACTGAATACATGGAATGTAATTTTAGTAATAGTAGGTCTAGTGACAGAAGTGTAACTTTGGGTGATCAAATTATTAAAAGGTGTGAACAATTTAGATATCTCGGGTCCATTGTTCAAAGCGATGGTGATATAGATGAGGATGTTAATAGTAGAATTCAGGTTGGTTGGTTGAAGTGGAGGAATGCGTCCGGCCTATTGTGTGATAGAAAAGTACCGCTTAGACTGAAAGGAAAATTTTATAAGATGGTGGTGAGACCTTCAATGCTCTATGGTGCTGAATGTTGGCCTTTAAAAGAGAAGCATAATGTTAAGTTAAGTGTTGCCGAGATGAGAATGATTAGATGGATGAGTGGCTTTACACTTAGAGTCAAAATGCGAAATGAATATATCCGTAATAGGGTTGGAGTTGCACCAATGACGGATAAATTAGAGAGAGTCGCCTTAGATGGTTTGGTCACATTAAACGTTGACCACCTGATGATCCGATTAGGAGAGTAGATGTTTTAAATACATCTTATGTTAAGAAAGGCAGAGGCAGACCTAGGAAAACTTGGGCTTATTGCATAAAAAATGATCTTAATCTATTAGAATTAAACGAAAATTTGACACTAAATAGGACGCAATAGAGAAAAAGGATTCATGTAGCCGACCCCACTTAGTGGGATTAAGGCTTTGTTGTTGTTGTTGTTGTTGTTGTTATATGTCTTGGCAGCCTATAAGATTTATGTTAATTAGGCTTTTATAAATCTCGTAATTTTTAATTTATCAAAATTAAATATCATAAATTCATAATATTGTTTGGTTCAATTTAAAAATTATTTCATTAAACATAATTTTGGTGTTTGGCATAAATCCAATATTGTGTTATTCTTCTTAAGCTAAATCAATAAAAAGGAATAAAAAGGAAAAAGTCATAAAAAAGGTGAACGTTTTTATTATTCTTGCCCTCATACTCTCCAAGCGACAATATTTATAAAACAAAGTAATTCTATTTGAACTATTTATTCTGTTAATTTATCACATATAACCACTCAACTAATTATATTTAATTCACATCAGTACTCTGTGACGATGACAATGTCCTCAAGGTCAAACTTACAAATTAATCCAACGAAGGTGACATCCATTAAATTAATCACAGAATTTTCAGTTGACATTTCTAGCGCATTAGATCAACAAAGAAGTTGCAAAAGAAACCATTGACTACTTCGCTATTTGAAGATCTCTGAGATAATCTCTCAGTGTTCATATATGTTGTGGAGGCACTTTTCTAATCACGGTCTTATTCAATCAGTCTTGTGCATTGTTTATAAATCCATTACCATATTGCTCATTTACTTTTTAACTTCTGGTGAATTTGCATACGCATATTCCATGTTTATTTATATATCTAACACTATAAATTTGATATTTACATTTATAATACCTTATGTCATAAATGTATGTATGAAAAGATATACGTACTTTACTTCGAAGAAAGAGTGATAGTGATACATTTAATGTGATGTTAACGATTTGAGTTGTTTGCATATAAATATGGATGTTTGAGTGATTGATATGTAAATACATAAGAATTGTTTGGTGTTATGTATGTAAATGCACCATAATTTATTTAGGTAATACACTTGCAATATTATGATTTACATTTTACTCAGGTTGATCTACAAAACCATGTCTATTTCAACAAACACTTAGGTAAACTATAAGATGTTGTACATCTAATAGGTTATTACAACATCTAATAGGTTATTAGAAGAAAAAAACCCATCAACCTGTAGAAGCTATTAATTAAAGAAGATTATCCACATTGAAAATTATTTCAACATTTCTTGAAATACTCATTTAAATCTCTTTTATTGTTTATTCATGCAGATGTAGTTGATTATTATTCTATATTAGAGTTAGATGTCAGGAAAAGTCATTTAAAATCTTCATAATTGATGAAATTTTCTTTTTTGTTATGCCAATTCTAAATAGAGAATCATCCATCACTTTGAATTTAAATCACAATAGCATAGATTAGCATCATTCATGTAGTTTTAGGTGGTGTTTGGCTGGGATTTGGATTTACGTTGAATAGGATTTATCAAATATGTGTAATTGAATTTATCTAATTCTCTACAAATCTCGAGAGCGACAACTTTAATAAGATGCTGAAAAGGCTGAAAATTACAAGCTATACAGAAGAAGAAAACTTAACTAGAATAGCAATTACATACTTTCTCCCTTAAAATTACAAAGATGTGACGTTACATTATTTATAGTAGAAGTAGAATACTCTAGAGAAATAGTAGAATGGTACTTAGCTAGGTAGTTTTGATTTGAGGAGAGTAGTATCACTCAATTTGTCTTTATGTCCAGTTGTCATATTAGTACTTTCATCCCCCGACAAGGTGATGGGTTTTTGTCGAACCATCAGCTTGAGTTTGAGTTGGTTGAACCAGGATTTCTGAAGATGCTTCGCAAGAATATCCATGGGTTGGTCTTGAGTATGTATATGATGAATCTGTATTTCACTAGAATTAATATGATCACCTATTAAATTATAATCAATCTCAATGTGTTTCAATGCATGAAACACCGATTATTGCTATAGCCTTAGCGAAGAAATTGTCACAATGTAGTTTGGTGGGCTGTAACTAAGGAATATCAAAGTCTTGGAGCGAGCGTCGTAGTCATATGACCTCTTTTGTCGCTATTGCAGGTGTCTGATATTCGGTCTCCTTTGATGACCAAGCCATGGTGTGTTTCTTTTCACCGTCCATAAAATTGGTTTGTTTCCCTAATATAAAAAATATCATATAGTTTAGCGCTGCTAAGTAGAATCTGCTGCAAGTCAAAGTCATGGAAGCTTTGTAAATAAAGGTCAGATGTTGTAATGAGAATGCCATAATCAATTGTACCCTATAAGTAGTGGTGTAAGTTAGATGGATTTTGCATATGTTGGCACAACTGATTAACAACAAATGAGATGTCTAGTCTTGTAATTGTGAGATATTGCAGTGACATGTCAATTATTGATATTTGGTAGAGTCTTCCATTGAGCTTACAATTTCCAGAGAATGATTAGACTTTAAGGATGAAGTAGCGGATGCAATTTTGCAACCTTGCATACCTGCCATTTGTAAGAGTTGATAAAGGTAACTTGCTATCCAAAGAATAAGAATTATGGAGTGTGAGTAACTTTAATGTCGAGATACCTCTATACTTGAGCCAAATAATTTATCTGAAAGCTATCATAAAGTTGTTGTTTGAGTTCTACTAGGAGAGATACACATTGACCAGTGATCAAGAGGCAGCAGGGTTTATATGATTGCGGAGCTTTATATTATATATTTTATAAATGATTATCAGACTAAATAGCAATTGTGTCCCCCCTCTTTTTATCAACGCAAGTATACGTATCGTTCAAGTAATAAAGGGCTCTAATGGAGTCCTAGATATCGATCCCACAGGGAAGTTTAGAGATTAAGAACTAATTTCAGCGAGATGCAATTACTATCTAGTGTACGGAAATAAAGAGCGCTTATACTAAACTCTATTACTTAATTTTTAAATAGAAGATTGCAATTTAGAAAAAGTATATATCTCCTTGTTAAGAGAATTAAGTGAATGAATAATTAAATTAGTTAGAATTATATTGTGCCAAATAGAAGCATTCATATTCTTTACCCTTTGGTTCAGGCATAAAGAACATTGACTAATCCTATGCTTGGTTACTGAATCTGCGGCTAGGCTGGGAGGATACCGGCTGCCCCTTCGGAGCTCCCAAGTTCCCCTCGCCTGAGGGCTAACATCTACACTTCGGCTCCCGAACGATAGGACCGAATTGAAGATTTTAGTACGTCACACTAAAATACCCAATTCTACGCCCGATAAATAATATTTTCCTATTTATTTGCACCCTCCTTCCAAGGCTTTTGACTTCCCTGAATCTTAGATGTAATCTTTACTATAGTTGATAATTCAACATATTTTAACAATTCAATTGGCCAAATTGAAAGTAAATTAAGCATTTAATATTTTTAGGCACAACTAATTCAATTCTTCATTTCACAAAATCTCAACAACAAGGAGAAAGACAGAGAAAACTACTCAGAATGCATAGTAAAAATAACACAAAACTTGGATTTCATTTAAAGTTATAAAACAATAAATAAAAACTTATCTCGAATCTTCTCCCCAAGCAGATTCCTTGAAGTTCCTCTAACTCTTCCTTCTTGTACAACACAATTAATTATACTTACTAATATACTCTAAAACACACTAATGCACACAGAATAGACTCGCCACACACTACTGACTTCCACAAGACACACACACTTTTCAGCCTAAATTCGTTTATAATTAAAGAAGAAGGAATATATCCAAAGGTTGCTTAAGCACCTCTTCAAAAAGCGTCCAGATTGAATGTATTTGGCTTGAACCAACATTTTCACCGTCGGTGGGCTCGATCTCGCCGTCGGCGGGCTCCTTTATAATATATTCAAAACTTTGGGAAAATCAAGCCGTCGGCGACCTATTCCTCGCCGTCGGCGGGCTAGTTCAATTTCCATCTCTTTTTAGTCCTTTTCGTTCCAGATTTGCTTCTTTTCGATCTTTTCGCTTCCAATACCTATAAATCTTCATACCTGCAATAAAATATAGAAAGTACATCTCTTTAAAGTGCAATTTCATATAAAATTGGTATGAATTTCTTAATACATTTTCTTGTGGTTAAAATCCCCCAAACTTAACTATTATTTGTCCTCAAGTAATCTTGATACTATATAAAAGTAATGATTATTTGTAACAAAATTTTAATTCAGAAATACTATGAATTTGATTTAAATAAAATATTATAGTAAAGTTTATTAGAAAGATTTTTAGATAATTAAATTAACTCTATAGATGTAAGGATATTTAGTCATTAAGTTTAAGATTTCTAGTCTTCTATTTATTTCAAGAATGACTATATTCTGCAATATTAAATTACTTAAGATATTCAGATGATAGGAATTTCATGAAAGCACTACTAAGTAAAATACTAATCCATATATATAAGTTAAGAAATGTAACTGAGTTTACCCTTTAGGTTGATTCAAATGAAGTCAATTTTTGATAAGGCATCTCCTCAAGCTTCTCCTCACTTTTTATTTTCTTTTCATTTGGATTAATTTTTCAATCCTTCTTTCTTTTTCAAGTGAGGATTACTGTATCTGGATAGCCTGTTAATAATTTTGAACTTCACCTTCCTCTTCCTAAATTTGAAACTTGAAACATTTACTTATCTTATATGTATTTCAAAGTTTTTACTTCATTGAGTTTCAATCTTTTCTTTATCAACAAAATACTTAAGAATTTCATATTTTGAAATATAGTTTTCCTTACTTTAAATAGTTAACTATATTCTTATCCTCTTATACCAAATATCTTAATCTACAAAATTAGTTTAATCACTAGAAATATTTCTTTTAACTTTTTATAATAATTAAATAAATTAATTCTACTTTACTGAATTAAATTCATTACAGAAAATCATTTTATAATAATTTTTGAAAATATAAATTGAGAACATTTTAATAATTAAATTTTTTATTTTTTTCCTCCCCCAAACTTAAATTTTTCTATCTATTTATATAGGGTGAAAAGAAAATAAACTGTAAATTTAAATCATACCTTCGTGCTTTAGGTATTTCTCCTTTTTGAAGTTCTGCAAATTCTTTTCATCACTTAATTAATCTGTATTGTTAATAACTTTCTACACATATATAATATCAAAGAAATTGCTGGGTAAAGAATTTTTGAAATAAGTACAACTACTAACACAATTTTGTACCACAACATAACACAACATCCACATATATTTCACAAATCTAATTTCAAAGTTACAATCACAAATTGAAATATTAAAATTTAAAAGCCACACAAATTTAACTTATACAACAATATTAAAATGTCTTACACAACATAATAATCAAAGTTCAAAAACTAAACATCAATACTGAATCTAAGAAAACAAACAAACAATCACATAACATAAATACCTAAGCATAGAATCTAATCATCAACATTGAAATCCCAAACTATATCCTCGTCTCCTTGTTCAGCAGGTGGAGTAGGCTGGTAGTGAGTATAATGGGGGCACTCAGAAAATATAACATCAGGCTCTCCTCTCCAATAACGATTCTCAGCATCATAGTAGGCTATCTCAAATTCAGAATGTCTCTGGAGATAATCGCTGTCATAATTATGCCTCCGTTCTAATCCTCCAATTCTCTGATCAATATGCTCCAATTTTTCTTCAATCTTTTCAAAACTTTTTCGCTGCAGGGTCATTTCATTCATCAAATCATAAAGGGTAGGAGAACTATAGGTAGGAGGGTCATAACTGGTAGAGGGAATATCCCTACTAGTTGAAGGTGCATAGCTCCTAGTCCCAGATCTCCATCCTTCGTGGTATTCATAAGTTTTTATATTAGCCTGGGTAATGGGTTTCATAGGTTCAACCCATTCCTCATCATCTCTAGCCTCTACTCCAGACAATTGGCAGAGTGCATAAATTAGATTAGGATGTCCTAGTCCTCCTCCACTTTCACTTCTTGTAGTGGCTAATATATTTTTGTAAATAATACTTCCCATATTAATACTTTTGTGGTTCTGAATACAAAAATTCAGAACCGCTCTATCTCTTATTACTTCACTATGGTGATAGGTAGGTAACAAAGTAGAACAAATAAAATAATGCCAAGCTTTAGAGGTTGCCTTTAACATAGACAGAGGGAAGTTTACCCGTTCACTCTGCTTAATTTTCCAAGTCCCTTTCCCATCAGCGAGAAAGTTAATCACCTCTCCAGCGGTCCTTCCATTGTTCCGAATGTATCGTACTCGCTGGTATGCAGATCTTGTACTTCATAGAAAGGATTTATTCTTGCAGCATTAAAATCAACTAAAAATCCTCTAACCTTTATTGGTACATCTTCTATCTCAGTCAGGTTGGCATAAAATTCTTTCACGATTTCAATCGCAAGACTATTTGTTGTATAACGAAAAATTTCCCATCTTCTCTCTTTTATCGTTCGTTCCACTTCTCCTCCTGGATTCTTAAAAACTCTATCTTGAATGCATTTTCTTGCTTCAATATTAATGTTGTATCTTGATTGAGCTCTAGCATTCACGAATCATGTCTCGTCATAATCTAGTCGCCTCTCGATCTATCAAATTTACAAAAATCTTGACTAAACTTCAAAATAATACTAGAATGGCTTCCAAAGGTGACTTAAAATAATCTAAAATGAATTCCATGGATTTCTTCCAACTATTTTTTCTATATTTCAATTTTTTCCAAAATCCCTAAATGTGGAAGAAATACTCGGTGAAAATCAAAAAATTTTGCATGGGAGTGAAGCTCTTACCAAGGGAAGATAAAATATGATGTCAAAATGTGTTGATATTGCTCCAAATCCACGATCTCTCAAGCCCTAGGTCGGTTTTTCGAAGTTTTAAGGAAGGGGACGATGAATAGTGACGGTTGACCGGTCAAAAAAAAGTATTTTTCGGGATCTCGCCGTCAGCGGGAAAAATCTCGCCGTCGGCGGGCTAATTAATTCAAATAGGCTTAAAGTTTCTGGAAAATCTCACCGTCGGCGGCATCATTCTCGCTGTCGGCGGGATTTTTCGGGAATTAATATTTTTAATATTTATAATGTTTTCGATTTATTTTAAGCCTTGATAATGTTCGATCAATCAATTAAATACATTTTATTGTGATTAGATACTATTTTAACTCACATAAATTCACACAACACAAAACATAACACTTTTATATATGAAATCCAAGGTTTTACGATATGCATACACCACATTTACTTAAGACATAAAATTCAACATCACAATCCAAACCACAGTACTCAAAACGCTGAGACTAAACAAACAACACATAATCTCATCTATACTGAGATCAAATCTTAAAATCTAAAATATCAAAAGTGCAAATTTCATAAAAATTAAATTCAAACTAACTCAACACATAAACAAATACGAATGTCTTCTACTCGTCGATGTACTGTACTAAATTCATCTCTGATATCTCTGATAGAACGTAGATGAACGAATAGATTGTAGAAAGGCCTGTAAGGAAATTCTTCTGTAGAATCTTCTTCAATCCATCCTTTCTTTCTCAAAAGCCGTATGAAACTAGTCTCAAGATGTCCAGAATAATCGAAGTATTCTTTCATTCTCCAATCAATATGATCAAATAAATCAGAGATATTATTAATGAAAGTCATCACGTTTTGTACGTCTTTTTCCAATCCTTTGAGTTTTCATAAGATCATATTTGTTTTATCAGTAAAGGACCTGATTGAAAGAGAGTTTTGAGATGCTTGATCCGCAGTAATGGCTGTCTCATTATAGTTATCCAGAGTAGGAAACATATCAGTCAGATCTAATGGTTTCCAAGAAAAAAGTACTTTTTCCCAGGCTTCATAAGAAACTTGATACTGACTGCATAATGCAAAAATTGTTGAAGGTTGTCCAAGCCCATAAATCGATCCATGCACAATCAGGCCTAAAGCAAACTTTGCAATAATTGAACCAACATCGATAGGTAATCCTGCTTGAATATAATAATTCAGAATTGCACACTCCTTAGAAACTTTGTTTACCCTCATAGTGGGTAACAATTTTGAAGAAATAAAGAAGTGTCAGTGTTTAGAGACGGGGTTTAGAAGTGATGTAGAAAATCTAACATACCCATCTTCTCTTGTTTCCCAATCTTCTGATTCATCAGTCAAATATCGATAAATCTCATTCATATTATTTCTTGTAGGAACAAAATTGGAATAGTGGCAAACAAGTGTATTTTCAATTGAATATAACTCATTGATTATAGAAGGAGTGTAAATTACCCATCTGCCTCGTAAATAAACGCTTACGTTGTTGATTCCATGCAGATTGGAGTAGAATTCTTTTACTACGGGGACGACTACTACAGAAGTTGTATAGCATAATACCTCCCAACGTCGTCGCATAATTATCTCCTCGGTAGGCGTTGTCGAATTCTCCACTCCTCTATTCACGAATCCTCTTTCTTTGATTAATATCTTCTTCATCATAACTTTGTTGAAGATTCGCTGGGCCTCATAACTGACAAACTTTCTTCGATTGAACACTCGGGATCTAGTGATTTCAAGTGGATTGGATGCCATAATGATGAGTTTTTGTGGAGTTTCAAATCATTTTCAGGAAGTAAATGGTTTAGATTTTGAGTTTTAGGCATTCTTAAAGAGTTAAAACACTTAGAATCGCCAGAAACCGTCAAAATAACTCCCTAAACCGCTCATTCACCGATCTCGCCATCGGCGGCAACGATCTCGCCGTCCACGGGATTCTTAAAAATATGAACTGAATTTGGCGGGCAAAACTCACCGTCGGCGGCGTCGATCTCACCGTCGGCGTGCTAAGGCAAAATTGCCCAGTTTCGCTCTGGTCCGAATGCTTTCCAATTTTTTCTATGTATCCAATATCGTGATGATTATAAATATAAATTTGAGTAGTAGAATTCATTTTATACCAAAAATAGTAATAAATCAAATAAATATACAATTATTAACACCTAAAAAAATATCACTATGGGTTGCCTCCCATAAAGCGCTTAGTTTAACGTCGTCAGCCCAACCTATTCTAGTTATTAATCAGGTTGACTGAGCATTAAAACCTCTTTAAAATTTGGTCTTTTTCCTTCAAAATATGGTTTTAATCTATGTCCATTTACTTTAAATTTGTGTCCAGTCTTTTGATCTTCAATTTCTACAGGTCCGTCTGTAAATATTTGAGTTATAGTGAAAGGTCCTAACCATCGAGATTTTATTTTCCCAGGAAATAATTTCAATCGTGTATTATAAAGTAAAACTTCTTGTCCTGGTTCAAAAATTTTTTGGTTAATATTCTGATCATGCCATAATTTCATTTTCTCTTTATAAATTCTATCGTTATTATAGGATTTATTTCTTAATTCTTCTAATTCATTCATCTGCAACAATCTCTTCTCACCAACATCTTTTAAATTATAATTGAATTCTTTAATCGCCCAATACGCTTTTTGCTCTAATTCAACTGGTAAGTGACAAGTTTTTCCATAAATGAGCCTGTAAGGAGACATTCCAATCGGGGTTTTATCAGCAGTCCTGTATGCCTATAATGCAGTGTTTAGTCTTGTAGACCAATCTAATCTACTAGGGTTTACAGTTTTTTCTAAAATTCGTTTAATTTCTCGATTAGAAACTTCAGCTAATCCACTAGTTTGTGGATGATAAGCAGTTGATATTTTATGAATAATGTTAAATTTGTTTGCCAATTTCTGAATATATTTATTCCAAAAATGGGATCCTTCGTCAGTGATAATCACTCTCCGCATTCCATATCTTGTGAAAATATTTTTCATTAAAAATTCTGAAACACTCTTAGCATCAGAACGAGGTAATGCTTGTGCTTCAATCCATTAAGAAACATAATCAACAGCAACTAATATATATGAGTTTCCAAATGAAGGAATAAAAGGTCCTATGAAATCTAATCCCCAAACATCAAAAATTTCAACTTCTAATATAAAATTCAGAGGCATTTCATTTATTCTAGATATATTACCTACTCGTTGGCATTTATCGCAAGTTTTGATATATCTATAAACATATTTAAAAAGAGTAGGCCAATAAAATCCAGATTGTAAAATTTTATAAGCTGTTTTATCAGTCCCAAAATGTCCTCCAAATTCATAATCATGACATTTTTGAATAATCTATTCAAATTATTCATAAGGCACACATCTTCTAATAATTAGATCCTTACATTGTTTATATAAATATGGTTCATCCCAAAAATACGTTTTAGCATCGTAAATGAATTTTTTCTGTTGTTGCAGAGTTAGCATGGGTGGTAAAATATCACTTACAATATAATTAATTATATCAGCATACCATGGTATTTTCCACTCATTTATATTATAAAGTTGTTCGTCAGGAAAAGCGTACGTAATTTCATTGTCGATGTCGGATAATTCACAATATTCTAATCTTGACAAATGATCCGCAATTTGATTATCGGTTCCTTTCTATTAATTATTTCAAAATCAAATTCTTGCATCGGTAATATCCATCTGATTAATCTTGGTTTGGTATCTTTCTTTTGCATTAAATATTTAATAGCAGAGTGATCAGTATGCACAATACATTTAGTTCCAATTAAATAAGATCTAAATTTATCAAAAGCATATACAATTGCTAATAATTCTTTTCCTGTAACTGTATAATTGATTTCAGCACTATTGAGAGTTTTACTAGCATAATATATAACTTTAAAAATTTTATCGTACCTTTGTCCAAGAATAGCTCCTATAGCATAATCACTAGCATCACACATAAGTTCAAATGGTTTCTCCCAATCAGGTGAAACTATTATAGGTGTGATCCATAAAAAATACCTATTTTTATGCCTTGATTTTTATCAATTTCTAAGGATATTATGCTTTAATGAAAGGTATTTTTGTGTTTTTGGATGTAGGTGATGTAAAAAGGTCCAAAAAAGGAAAAAGGGTGAAAAAGGAGCAAAAAGGAGCAAAAAATGGAGCAAAATACAAGAATTATAAAAAATTATGGCCTGGCACCTAGGCGCCAGAAGTTGGCGCCTACGCGCCAGACTCGATACAGAAACTATCAAGTTTTTGACGACTTTTGGATTGTTATTTAAACGGAGTAAGCGGTTATTGGACATTCTAGGAGACTGGCAGTTGTTCCTTGACAATAGGACATGTGATAAATTGCATTTGGACGCTCCAAAACGGTTTTAATCGCGAAGAGGTGCGAGCCAAAGTGAAGAGGTGCGAAGAACTGGACGCGGTGTCCGGCGCCTAGGCGCCAGACAGACCTTCTAGAAGATTTATTAAATTTGGACATATTTTAAAGAGGTGCCTCAAGGCAACCCTTGAAGCTTATAAATAGGAGTCCACTCCTTCAGAAAAACGTGCCGCCCATTGTAACCCCTATCTCTTAGCCACTTTAGGATCTCTCATTCTTAGAGAGAGAAATAGAGAGAGAAAGTTAGGGCCACTTTTATTTAGTTTAGTGAGTTTATTTTCAAGTTGTTGCATCTGGAGTTCATTACACTGTGGAGTCAGTAGGAATCAGAAGATCTGTAGAAGGAATATTTGAGATAAGTATTTTATTTTTGATTCAAAATTTATTTATTATGTTTCACAGTTTATATTCAATGTGTTCTGAGTAGTTAGTTTACTTTCTTCCTTCGATTATGAAAAGATAAATAAGATAATATAAAATTCGATGGAGAATTGAAAATCAAAATATTTTCAAAACATTGTGATGATATTAATACCGATCTTACTTTACTTTTTAAATTGGCCATTTAAATTGTTAAAACCTGTTGAAGAGTTTTGAGACCTAGAAGGAGAAGAACTCTTAACTTGTAGATGTCACATGAATCCTTGGGTAGTCGAAGGCCATGCGCGGGCTATTCAAGGTGAAGTGCGAATAAATAGGAAGATAAGATTTAAAGGGTGTAGAATTGATAAGTTTTTAGAGTGACAGACTAAATTCTTATAATTTGATTTATAGATAAGGAAAGGGTGACTAGTAGGGCCAACCATAGCCACCCTTGGACATCTAGTAGTGCGAGCCTGATTAACCCATTCTACTAACAATACATCCAGACCTGATCTGTAGATTAGCCAATGTTCTTTGCGCCTTGGTCAAAGCGTAAAGAATAGGAATGCTTCTATTTGGCACAATACCATAATATAGATTCTCCAATGAATATTAAATTAACTTAAAAATCTTGGATTAATTGAAAGGAAGAAAGTTGTTTGTTTTATATTGCTTTCACAAAATCATTTTCTTATTATTGTTTTCTTTACCTGCATCTAGTAAATTAAAAGTAATTTATAGTTAGATTAAAATACAAAAAGATTTTGAAATACAATATTTAAAAATTTATTACCATTTTTTCCCCGTGGGATCGATACTGGGGTCTTTGTTTCAATGCCCTTTATTACTTGAAACGATACATATACTTGCGTAGTACCCAAAAAGTATATAAAATATTTTCCTTTAAAATTATATTTTGCTATATAAACATATATTTAAAAAGTATTAATCACTAACGGCCTAGCATTTAGTAGCAATCAAGTTTTATTTAATGCTATTGCCGTAAATTAAAATTTGGTACATATCTATATAACAAGTTATTCCGGGTCAAGTGTTTCGCACCTTTGCCAGAAATTAAATTTTCTAGCAGTGGTAACAAATTCTTGTATTTGGAAATACAAAAATCGGGTCAAGTTTTTGGCGCCGTTGCCGGGGAATCGAAGGTACAATTTATAGATTTTTAAATATTATATTTCCAAAAACATAAAAAAATATAATAATATAAAAATAAAAATAATATAAAAATAAACTTAAAAAAAAATTTTTCCTTGCTTTATTTTTTTATGCATAGTTTTGGTTCTGAAGGATTAATACCTTTAGATTCTTAACTAGAAAGAACAATTAGAAAAATTAAAAAGGGAAAACAAATTCAAAAATTTCAAGAAATGGCTACTTTACAAAATCCAATTGAACTTAATGATCAAAATATTTATAAACCATTAAGGGATTATGCTAACCCTACAGTTGATGAACTTCATAGTAGTATTCAAATACCCACTGTAGATGCTAATTCTTTTGAACTTAAACCGTCTATTATTCAAATGGTGCAAAACAATCAATTTGGTGGAACACCAAATGAGAATCCAAATTTACACCTTGTTAGTTTTTTAGAACTTTGTGCTACCTTTAAATATAACAATGTTTCTGATGATGCTATTAGACTTAGACTCTTTCCTTTTTCCATAAGAGATAAAGCAAAAGATGTGGTTAAACTCAATAGCACCTGGTTCTATTAAAACATGGGCTGAAATGGCACAAAAATTCCTTGCTAAATATTTTCCTCCTTCTAAAACTGCTAAATTAAGAAATGATATTACTTCGTTTAGTCAATTTGACGGGAAGACAATATATGAAACTTGGGAAAGATTTAAAGAACTATTAAGAAAATGTCCTCATCATGCTTTACCTGATTGGTTAATTATTCAAACATTTACAATGGATTAATTGGATCTTTAAAATCAATTATTGATGCTACTTACTTGGAGGTTCTTTAATGTCTAAATCATTTGAAGAAGCTTACACTTTAATTGAAGAAATGGCTAATAACAATTTTCAATGGCCTTCCGAAAGGCTTAATCTTAAAAATATGACAAGTATTCATGATAATGAAGCCTTTTCTATCCTAGCTTCACAAGTAGCAGCAATATCTAAAAATTAGATAATTTTACAATTAATATTTCACATAATAACTCTATTAATGTTGAAGATTCTCTAACTATTGAAACTTTACAAGCTATTGCAAGTAAAAATAATCCTTATTCAAATTATTATAATCCTGGGTGGAAAAATCATCCTAATTTTAACTGGAATAATTCACAACAACAATGGGGTAATAATCAATCTCATCCCACTCGGAAATTGGAATAATCAAGTTAATCCAAATTATAAACCTTCTGGATTTAATAATCAACGATAAAAGTTATCAATAGAAGAATTAATTTTACAAATGAATAATCAATTACAAAATCAAAATACTGTTATTCGTAATATCAAAAATCAAATAGGGAAAATTGCTACTTTAATTAATAACAGACCTCTAGGAACACTTCCTAGTAATGTTGAAATTAATCCAAAGGAAACTGGAAAAGAACATGAACATGTTAAGGCTGTGCAACTTAGAAGTGGAAAGGAATTAAAAGAAAGAATACGAATGAAATTGAAAAAGAGATTAAGGTTGAAGAGATCGAAAAACCTAAAGAAACTCTCTCTCCTAGTCAAGATCAGACTGTTATACCTATTAATGTGGAAGTTGAAAAACCACCACCACCTTTTCCTCAAAGACTTAAACAACAGAAACTTGATCATCAATTGTCTAAGTTCTTTGAAATTTTTAAGAAACTTACTATTAACATACCTTTTGCTGAAGCTTTGGAACAAATGCCAACTTATGCGGAATTTATGAAGGATATTTTAAGCAAGAAACGAAAATTTGAAGCTTTTGAAACTCGTTGCATTAAGTGAAGAATGCAGTGCAATAATTCAAAAGAAATTACCTGAAAAGCTTAAGGATCCTGGAAGTTTCACTATACCCAGTGCTATTGGAGAAAAATTTTGTGGAAAAGCTTTATGTGATTTAGGAGCAAGTATTATTCTCATGCCATTTTCTATCTTTTGAAGATTGGATTTAGGAGAGATTACTCCCACCGCTGTAGCCCTTCAGTTAGCTGATAGATCTAACACTTATCCTAAAGGAGTTATAGAGGATGTCCTTGTTAAAGTGGATAAATTTATCTTCCCTGTAGATTTCATCGTACTTGATATGGAAGAAGATAAAGAGATACCTATTATTTTAGGAAGACGTTTTCTAGCTACCGGACGAGCTATGATTGATGTGCAAAAGGGAGAATTAACCATGAGAATTAATGATCAAGAGATTAAATTCAATGTTCTTAAATTAATGAAGTACCCTGATAAAGAGAAATGTTATCGAATGGATATAATTGATTATTTAATTGAGAAACATTATTAAGAAAAATGTAAAGTCATTTCTGAAGAAAAATTTGAATTTTTAATTGATGAAAATGAAGAAGTAGAAGAAGAAGAGACTCATTTTATTAAAGATAACTGGGAAACTTTAGACATAACTCAAAATGATATACTTTTACCATCAATTAAAAAAGCCCCTGAACTGGAATTAAAAATGTACCTTCACATTTTAAATATGCGTTTCTTGGAAATTCGTTAACATTACCTGTTATTTTTTCTTTTGAACTGAGTAAAGATCAAGAAGAAAAATTACTAGGTGTGTTAAAGAATTATAAGAAAGCCTTTGGTTGGACTATTGCTGATATAAGAGGAATAAGCCCTTCCATTTGTATGTATAGATTTTTAATGGAAGAAAATTTTAAACCTACTATTGAACCGCAAAGAAGATTAAATCCTATCATGAAAGAGGTTGTTAAAAAAGAAATTGTTAAGTGGTTAGATGCTGGTTTTATTTATCCTATTTCGGATAGTCATTGGGTAAGTTCTATTGATTGTGTTCCGAAGAAAGGAGGTGCAACTTTCATTGTTAATGCTAAAAATGAACTAATTCCTACAAGAAAAGTTACTGGATGGCGAATTTGTATTTATTATAGGAAATTAAATAACACCACTAGAAATGATCATTTTCCTTTACCTTTCTTGGATCAAATGCTAGATAAATTAGCTGGACACCCATATTTATGTTTTCTGGATGGATATTCTGGTTATCATCAATTACTTATTGCTCCTGAGGACCAAGAGAAAACAACATTTACAAGTCCTTATGGAACCTTTGCTTTTAGAAGAATGTCTTTTGGTTTATGTAATGCACCTGTAACTTTTCAAAGATGTATGATGTCAATATTTTGTGATTTGATTGACAAAGGAATTGAAATATTCATGGACGATTTTTCAGTTTTTGGAACTTCTTTTAAATCTTGTTTGGAAAACATTTCCAAAGTTCTGAAAAGATGTGAAGAAACAAACTTAGTTCTTAACTGGGAAAAATGTCAATTCATGGTCACAGAAGGCATTGTACTTGGTCACAAAGTTTCACAAAAAGGGATGGAAGTAGATCAAGCGAAAGTGAAAATTATTGCTGAATTGCAACCACCTACTACTGTTACTGATGTGAGAAGTTTTCTAGTTCATGCTGGATTTTATAGAAGATACATAAAGGATTTTTCTAAAATTGCTAAACCTCTTTGTCATTTATTGGAAAAAAGATGCGAAATTTGAATTTAACAAAGAATGTATTAATGCTTTTAATATTCTAAAAGAAAAACTAATAATTGCACCTATTATTGTTGCACCTAATTGGAATAAATCTTTTGAATTAATGTGTAATGCAAGTGATTTTGCAATTGGAGCTTTATTAGGACAAAAATATGAGAAGGTTTTCAAAGTTGTATATTATGCTAGTAAAACTCTCACTGAAACACAAAGAAATTACACTATCACTGAGAAGGAGCTTATAGCTATAGTATATGCCTTTGATAAATTTAGACCTTATCTTCTTGGTACTAAATGCATAGTTCATACTGATCATTCTGTTATTAAATGTCTAATATCTAAGAAGGATTCTAAACCTAGACTGATAAGATGGGTTTTAGTTTTACAAGAATTTGATTTTCAAATAGTAGATAGAAAAGGAACTGAAAACCAAAGTGCTGATCATTTGTCTAGAATTAAAAATGATATTATTTCGGAAGAAAATATAAATGAGAAATTTCCTGATGAATCTTTATATGTTATTCAAGGATGCAAAACACCTTAGTATGCTGATATTGTTAACTATTTAGTTAGCAATATTTTACCTTATGAATTGGATAACAAATTTATTAAGAAATTTAAATATGATGCTAAATCTTATATTTGGGAAGATCCTCATTTATTTAAAATTGGAAGAGATTCTATAATTCAAAGATGTGTACCTTATGAGGAAACTTTTGCTATTATTCAAAAATGTCATGATTCCGATTTTGGAGGACACTTTGGCATAGATAAAACTGCATTTAAAATTTTAAATTCTGGATTTTATTGGCCGGCCTTATTTAAAGATGTGAGACATTATGTGACAACATGTGATCGATGTCAAAGGATGGGAAATATATCTAGGAAGGATAAAATTCCTTTAAACTATATATTGGAAGTTGAAATTTTTGATATATGGGGTTTAGACTTTATGGGACCATTTGTTCCATCATCTGGAAAAATTTATATTTTATTAGTAGTTGATTATGTTTCAAAGTGGATTGAAGTCGTTGCTTTACCAAACCGTGATTCCAAAAGTGTTTCTAAATTCTTAAAGAAAATGATATTTTCAAGATTTGGAATGCCTAAGGAAATTATCACTGATGGTGGAAGTCATTTCAAGAATTTAAAAATTCAATCATTACTACAAAAATTTGGAATCAAACATAGAATTGCACTGCTTATCACCCACAAACAAGTGGAATGGCTGAAGTATCAAACAACGAAATTAAAAGAATTTTAGAGAAGACTGTTAATCCTAAAAGAACCGATTGGGTAGATAGACTTGATTCCGCATTCGGGCTTATAGAACGAACTTATAAGACACCAATCGGAATGTCACCTTACTCTGTTAATTTATGGTAAACATTATCACTTACCTGTTGAACTTGAACATAAAGCTTATTGGGCAATAAAGGAGTTTAATTTTAATTTGAATGAAGTAGGAGAAAAGCGATTATTGCAATTGAATGAGATGGAAGAGATAAGAAACGAATCATATGAAAATGTAAGGATTTATAAAGAGAAAATGAAGATGTTACATGATAAGGAACTTTCAGGAAAAATTTTTGAGCCTGGACAAGAAGTATTACTGTTTAATTCTCGTTTAAAACTTTTTCCTAGAAAATTAAGATTTAAATGGATTGGACCCTATATAATTGAGAAAGTATACCATTATGGAGCTGTGGATATTAAAGACCCCAAAACAAGAAAATTTTTTAAGGTAAATGGATTAAGATTAAAGCCTTATTTAGGAGATATTAAAATGATTTATAAAGAGGCTTATAGATTGAGTCAACCTGATTAAAGATTTACTTAAGTCGGGCTGACGACGTTAAACCAAGCGCTTTGTGGGAGGCAACCCATAATTATCTTTTGTTTTGAGTATTTTTATGTTTTTAATGTAAGGTTATGCCTCGATCTTGACTAATTTTATATTACTTTAGAAAAATTTGATGCTTATAAGTCTTTGTTGACTTAAGCTGAAGATTATTATGAAGTATGTAAGATTTAGAAATTGGATCATTCTATTCTAAATATGAGTAAAAAGGAGATCAAGTTAACCTTCATTTTGATTGCTTATAATTTGTGTTATTGAGTCTAGATTACTCTTACCAGTATAATTTACCTATCTTGGAGAATGAAACTTTGAAATTGGACGATTAGGCGAAACGGAGTTGAACATAGTTCCGGCGTCTAGGCGCCAAGATTCGGCTCCTAAGCGCCTGAGTTAAACTATGTATCAATAGGTCTAGCGCCTAGACGCCAGATTTGGCGCCTAGGCGCCACGGTTACTGGGTCATACAAAAACCGAAAATTTTCAGTTTTTCACACGATTTTCATCTTTAAATCAACCCATCTTCATCTCTAACCATCAAGCAATCAAAGTTACGTCCATTACACTTCATTCTTGAGAGATTTGGGAAATTTTTGAAGAAATGGAATGAAGAAATCATGGAGAAGAGGCTAGGGACAAGGTCTCAAAGGATCCTCAACCCTACTTCAATGGTTTCATCGCGGTAAGTTTAGAGAAAACTTCTAGTCGCTTGGATAAGTTTGAAGCGGAGTTTAAAAGCATTGGAGATCGCCTTCATGAGATGTTTCATCAGATTGAACATCTAAAATGGCAGATGAAACTTCAATTTGATCATTTTGTGGCTTATCAAGATGCTCAAGTTGAAATGTATGAAAAGAATAAGTGGATTGACAAAAAAATGGCTACTGATTTCCCGAGAGCGTTAGTGTTCTTTCCAAGCGGAATACACAATTTCCCTTGTGAAGATTAGACTATTTTGGTAATGAGATCATTATTATCTGGTTTGTTGAGTCGTTGTATCGATTTAGTGAATCAATTGTATTTGTTTGTGTATTTGCTTTCATGTTCAATGTGTGTTGTTTTTGCTTAGAAATTTTTGTGTTTGATTGTGTATTAGGAACTTGAATCAAGTATGATACTTATCTGGAATATATTGAGCCAATATTGAAGATTATAAATGGAATTTAGTGAAGTTTGATTTAAACTTTATGTTTAATTGGTGGATTTAATATTTAATTTTTAAAATTTTTGGAAAATGTTTTGGAAGTTAGAAACTGAAGCTCTACTCTAATGTGAGTAATTGGAAGCTGAATTTATGAATATTTGTGGAAAATTAAATTTAAAAATAATTTTTTGTGAAAGGCGAGTCTGGCGCCTAGGCGCCAGAATTCGGCGCCTAAGCGCCAGTTCGACCTATACCCGAAAAATTCCTTAAATACCCCCAAAAGCCATTATCGACGCCTAAGCCTTCTTCTTCCTTCATTTTTTTCGCGAAAATCAGCTTTTAGAATCCATTTTAAGGTCAAAACATCAAGGATTTGGGCGCGACACCACTCGATTTCTTCGTCTCAAGGTCAGATCTACACTTTAAACCATTTATTTTCGATTTTCACCATAGATTTCCCTAGGTTTTGCTAAGAACTGAGTTTTTGAAATTTTTTTTGATTTTTAGTGATTTCTTTAGATTTTTAAACTTATTTTAAGTTTTCGAAACTTAAAAAGAGTTTAAATTTTTTATTCTTAAATTTGTCTTATTTTTTTTCACGTTTAGATGGCTCCGAAATCTAAACGCAGGAAGGCACGAGATAACTTCGATAGCAGCAAATTTTCTACTGCGGCTGCGCATTTTCAATTCCACAAATTTGCGACGTCGAGGAAGTTCATTTCAGAACGAAGTTTCTATCATCCGGGGGAGATGATTGAAAACACTATCATTGCGCACAACTGGCAACAATTCTGTTATTTCACTGCTGTTGCTGATATCCCTATAGTTCGAGAGTTTTATGCAAATTTTCTGGATGCCGAAGATTATGAAGTTTTTGTCAGAGGTGTCGGAGTAGGATTTACTCCTGAAAGAATCAATGTATTTTATGACATGCCACCGACTATAGAGTGCCACTATTCTGGATTATCTCCATCTGAGAGAGATTTGGATATGATCATTGCTTATTTGAGTGACGGTACTGGATCTTGGAAGATCACGAACGGAAAAAGGGTAAACTTCAAATCCTCCAAGTTAAATGGTATTTCTAAAGCATGGCACTATTTTATTTCTACAAGATAGTTACCTTCTAACCACCTAAGTTAAGTGACTAGAGATCGAGCGATCTTAAACTACTGCATTCAGGAAAGGAAGCCTATTGATGTCGGCAGTATTATTTATGATTCTGTGGATTCTACTGCGAGATCCAGCACTTCTGTTGGACTGGGATTCCCATCTCTGATTTATTCATTATGTATTAGCAATGGAGTCACTGCAGATATTTCAGAGGAAAGGTTGAAGACTACTATGCCGATCGGTCAGGAGAGCATTATCATATATGATCGTCTTCGAGGGAAGAAATCTACTGCTCCTTTTTCTTTTGCACCCACTCCAAGTAGACCTTCTACTTCCCGACCTTCTACTTCTGCTAAGCCACCATCGAGTTTCTGGGAGACAATGCATGATCAGTTTATAGAGCAGCAGCAGGAGTTATTTCAAACTCACTGCAGGGTTGATAGTATTGATAGGAAACTTGATCATTTATCTGATTATACCCAGAGGAAGAGTAGCTATGATGCTGAGTATAATGAAGCCCTCGTCAGATTTCTGAAGGGTGAGCATGATGTTAGTTTCCCTACTTTTCCTAGTTTCACACCATTTGTTAATCCTAAGGATGCTGAGTATTCCTTTGGTGATGATGACGATGATGAGGCTACAGCCAGTGACAAGTAGTTCATAGATCTTTATGTTGTGCTACTTTGTTGTTAGTTTGTTTTGTTTGGTTTGTTGGTTTGTTTGATGTTTGATGTATGTTGATTTGTTATGTACCTGTGTGGATTGATTAGTGTTAAGATTCTGTTGTTAGAATATTCTTAGTATATTGTGTTTGAGACTGAGATTAGAGTTAATTTATGATATGTTTGTTTCAGTCTACTGTTTAGTAATTAGTAATTTTGCTCTGCTTTTATTTTGTTTTAAATTAAGTATAATCATAAAAATTAGTCTGCTTACTTTTTATACCTGCTTAAATTTTATCTTTATTATTCATAAAAGCATGAGTAGAAGTAAATTTTTCTTTTTAAGATTGTTTTTACAAAAAGATTGTCTTAAAAAAATTAAATTATCTTAAAAAACTTTGATTAATTGAAAGGAAGAAAGTTGTTTGTTTTATATTGTTTTCACAAAATCATTTTCTTATTATTGTTTTCTTTACCTGCATCTAGTAAATTAAAAGTAATTTATAGTTAGATTAAAATACAAAAGATTTTGAAATACAATATTTAAAAATTTATTACCATTTTTTCCCCGTGGGATCGATAATGGGGTCTTTGTTTCAAAGCCCTTTATTACTTGAAACGATTCATATACTTGCGTAGTACCCAAAAAGTATATAAAATATTTTCCTTTAAAATTATATTTTGCTATATAAACATATATTTAAAAAGTATTAATCACTAACGACTTAGCATTCAGTAGCAATCAAGTTTTATTTAATGTTATTGCCGTAAATTAAAATTTGGTACACAACTATATAGCAAGTTATTCCGGGTCAAGTGTTTCGCACCTTTGCCAGATATTAAATTTTCTAGCAGTGGTAACAAATTCTTGTATTTGGAAATACAAAAATCGGGTCAAGGTGCTGTGATTAATTTATATTTTAATAATTCAAAAGCATTTAAGCATTCTGTAGTAAATTCAAATTTCTTGTCTTTTTCTAAAAGTTAGCATAAAGGTTTAGTAATTTTTGAAAAATCTTTTATATAGCGTATGTAAAATCCGGCATGTCCAAGAAAACTTCATAGCCCTCTCACAGTAGTAGGAGGTGGTAATTTAGCTATAACTTAAATTTTTGCAGGGTCTACTTCCATGCCATTTTCTGAAATTTTATGCCCTAATACAATTCCTTCTGCAACCATAAATTGACATTTCTCTTAATTTAGAACTAAGTTAGTTTGTTCGCATACCTCTAAGACTTTTTCAAGATGATCCAAGCATGTGTCAAATGATGTTCCAAATACAGAGAAATCATCCATAAATACTTCTATTCCATCATCAATTAATTTACTAAATATAGACATCATACATCTTTGGAATGTTGCAGGTGCATTACATAATCCAAAAGGCATCCTTCGAAAAGCAAATGTTCTATAAGGACTAGTAAATGTAGTTTTCTCTTGATCCTCAGGAGCAATAGGTATTTAATGATAGCCGGTATATCCATCTAAAAAATGAAAATATTTGTGTCTGGCTAGTCTATCTAACATTTGGTCTTGGAATGTTAAAGGGAAGTGATCTTTCCTGGTGGCTGCATTTAATTTTCTATAATCAATACATATACACCATCCAGTAACTTGTCTTATAGGTATTAAATCATTATTTTCATTAACTTCAACTGTCACTCCTCCTTTCATAGGAACACAATGAATTGGGCTTACCCAAGCACTGTCCGAAATAGGATATATAATATCATTGTCTAACCATTTCAATATTTCTTTCTTGACTACATCTTTCATTATTGGGTTTAATCTCCTTTGGGGATCAACTCTTGGTTTATGTTCATTATCCAAAATAATTCTGTGCATACAAATCGAAGGACTAATTCCCTTAATATCTGCTAAGGTCCAACCAAAAGCTTTCTTATACTTTTTTAATGTGTCCAGAAGTTTTTGCTCTGGTGATTCATTTAATTATGCCGATATAATAACTGGTAAAGTTAAAGAATTTCCTAAAAATGTGTACTTCAAATGAGTAGGTAAAACTTTTAACTCAAGTTCAGGAGGTTTAATAATCGACGGAACTGTATTCTTTTTAGTTTTTTCAGTAATATCCAACATCTCAAATCGTTCTTGTATATAATCTAATTTTCATTGTCTGTTTATTCAATTAATTCTGTATTTTCTATTTCTGGTTTATCTTCAAATAAAATGTTCATTTCGTAGATGTTCAAGAGTCTCCATTCGAAAACATTCATCTTCTTTTTCTATAGCAGGATATTTCATTGATTTTGCAATGTTAAAAGTTACTTCTTGATCATTTACTCTCATAGTTAGTTCTCCTTTTTGAACGTCAATCATAGCTCTTCCAGTAGCTAAGAAGGGTCTTCCTAAAATTATGGGTATTTCTTTATCTTCCTCCATATCTAAGACAATAAAATCCATCTGGAAGATAAATTTATCCACTTTTACTAACACATCTTCAATAACTCCTTTAGGATATGTCACTGAACGATCAGCTAATTGAAGAGTTACCGAAGTAGGTGAGACTTCTCCCAATCCTAATCTTTTAAAAATTGATAGAGGCATAAGATTTATGCTGGCTCCCAAGTCACATAAAGTTTTTCCATAAATTTTTTCTCCAATAGCACACGGTATAGTGAAACTACCAAGATCTTTTAATTTCCCAGGAAGCTTTTTCTGAATAATTGCACTACACTCTTCGCTAAGTGCAACAGTTTCATTATCTGTGAACTTTCTTTTCTTGTTTAAAATATCTTTCATAAACTTCACATAATTGGGCATTTGTTCTAATGCTTCTACAAAAGGAATGTTTATCGTTATTTTTTTTTAGATTTCAAGAAATTTAGAAAATTGCTTATCCTTTTTATGTTGCTTTAATCACTGAGGAAATGGTGGTGGTGGTCTCTCTACAGAAATTTTCATAGGAATTAGTGGATATTCTAAATTTCGATCTTGTTGATCATTTTCTTTTTCAGTTTCCACTTTCTTTTTTTCACTTTCAGTTTCTTTTTGTATTATTGTTTCTAATTCTTTTCCACTTAGTAACTATATCGCTTTGATTTTTTCTTTTCCTTGATCTTTAGGATTTATTTCCACGTTACGAGGAAAAGTGCCAGGAATTCTATTATTAAGTGCAGTAGCGATATGTCCAAGTTGAGTTTCAATATTTTTAATTGTAGTTTTTTGATTTTGTAATTGGTTCCCTTGAATTTGTAGCTGATTTCTTTGATTCTGCAAATGCTAACCCATATTTAATATTAATTCTTCCATAGATAACTTCTTTTCCTTAAATTGAGAGTTATTATTAAATCCAGGTGGATAAGAAGGTTTATAATTTGAATTTCCTTGGTTAGATGAATTTCCTAATGGGT
The DNA here is from genome assembly GCA_022702705.1 of Papilionanthe hookeriana x Papilionanthe teres. NCBI lineage: Eukaryota > Viridiplantae > Streptophyta > Magnoliopsida > Asparagales > Orchidaceae > Papilionanthe > Papilionanthe hookeriana x Papilionanthe teres. The sequence continues at coordinate 21,961,715 of CM040425.1, forward strand.
TTACTGAGTTGTTCATCCATTGTTGATTAGCAGAGTTGTTATTCCAATTAAAATTTGGATGGTTCTTCCAACTAGGGTTGTAATAATTTGCATAAGGATTATTGGGTCTATTATTAATAGCATATAAAGTTTCATATGAAGATTTAGCTTCTATAGGTTGTCCAGATGAATTTTCTTCTATTATATTAAGAGAACAATTCATTCCAAAATGATCTAATTTCTTGGATATAACAGCAATTTGAGAAGCTAATAGATATTGCATCAGAGTCATGTATACTAGCTATTTTCTTAAGATTCAACCTTTTAGAAGGCCATTGAAAATTGTTGGTTGCCATTTCTTCAATTAATGAATAAGCCTCGTTAAATGGTTTTGACATTAATGAATCTCCAGCAGCAGCATCTATAATAGATCTAAGAGATCCTACTAATCCATTATAAAAAGTTTGTATAATTAACCAATCTGGTAACGCATGATGTGGGTATTTCCTAAGAAGATTTTAAAATCTCTCACAAGCTTTGTATATCGATTCTCCATCAAACTGACTAAAAGATGTTATGTCATTTTTAAGCTTTGTAGTTTTTGAAGGAGGAAAATATTTGGATAGAAATTTTTGTGATAGTTCTCCCCAAGTTCTGATTGATCCAGGTGCTAACAAATTTAACCACATTTTAGCCTTATCCCTTAAAGAAAAAGGAAAAGCCTAAGTCTAACAGCATCATTAGATACTCCGTCATATTTAAAAGTAGCACAAAGTTCTAAAAAACTAGCAATATGTAAATTAGGATCTTCGTTTGGTGAACCACTAAATTGATTATTTTGTACCATTTGGATAATTGTAGGTTTAAGCTCAAATGAATTAGCCGCTACATCAGGATTTTGGATAGTTAAATGAATTTCATCTAATGTTGGGTTAGCGTAATCTCTTAAAGGTATGGGTTGATTTATATTTTCAATTGCTGGATTATTTGCCATTTGAGTTAAATTTATAGTTTCTTTTCTCTGTTTTCTAATTCTTTTAATAGTGCGCTCTAATTTCGAATCGTAAGGTATTAAACTTTCTGTTCCAAATTTATGCATACACAAATTAAGTAGATTTTTTTTAAAAAAAATAGTCCGTTACTCTAGTAATTATCTTTAATAATTATTTTATTAATTACCTTAATAATTACTTTACTTCCCCGGCAACGGCGCCAAAAACTTGACCTGGGGTCGGGAGGCAGCAGGGTTTATATGATTGCGGAGCTTTATATTATATATTTTATAAATGATTATCAGAGTAAAATTAGTAATTGTGTCCCCCCCACTTTTTATCTACGCAAGTATACGTATCATTCAAGTAATAAAAGGCTCTAATGGAGTCCTATATATCAATCCCACAGGGAAGTTTAGAGATTATGAACTAATTTCAGTAGATGCAATTACTATCTAGTGTACGGAAATAAAGAACGCTTATACTAAACTTTATTACTTAATTTTTAAATAGAAGATTGATATTTAGAAAAAGTATCTTTCTCCTTGTTAAGAGAATTAAGTGAATGAATAATTAAATTAGTTTAGAATTATATTGTGTCAGATAGGAGCATTTCTATTCTTTACCCTTTGGTCCAGGCATAAAGAACATTGACTAATCCTATGGTTGGTTACTGAATTTGCGGCTAGACTGGGAGGATACCGGATGCCACTTCGGAGCTCCCACGTTCCCCTCGCCTGAAGGCTAACATCTACACTTCAGCTCCCAAAAGATAAGACCGAATTGAAGATTTTAGTCTGTCACACTAAAATATCCAATTCTACGCCCAATAAATAATATTTCCCTATTTATTTGCACCCTCCTTCCAAGGCTTTTGACTTCCCTGAATCTTAGATGTAATCTTTACTATAGTTGATAATTCAACATATTTTAACAAATCAATTGGCCAAATTGAAAGTAAATTAAGATTTAAGTAAAAAGATTATCACAATTTTATTTAATATTTTTAGACACAACTAATTCAATTCTTCATTTCACAAAATCTCAACAACAAGGAGAAAGACAGAGAAAACTACTCAGAATGCATAGGAAAAATAACAAAAAACTTGGATTTCATTTAAAGTTATAAAACAATAAATAAAAACTTATCTCGAATCTTCTCCACAAGCAGACTCCTAGAAGTTCCTCTAACTCTTCCTTCTTGTACAACACACTTAATTATACTTACTAATATACTCTAAAACACACTATTGCACACACAATAGACTCACCACACATTACTGACTTCCACAAGACACACACACTTTTCAGCCTAAATTCGTCTATATTTAAAGAAGAAGGAATATATCCAAAGGTTGCTTAAGCACTTCTTCAAAAAGCGTCCATATTCAATGTATTTGGCTTGAACCGACATTTTCGCCGTCGGCGGGCTCGATCTCGCCATCGGCGGGCTTCTAGAACATTGGCTAACCGCTAAGGCTCGTTGTCGGCGTGCTTCTAGAACATTGGCTAACCGCTAAGGCTCACTGCCGGCGGGCTCCTTTATAATATATTCAAAATTTTTGAGAAAATCACGCCGTCGACGACCTATTCCTCGCCGTCGGCGGGCTAGTTCAATTTTTATCTCTTTTTAGTCCTTTTCGTTTCGGATTTGCTTCATTTCGATCTTTTTGCTTCCAATACCTATAAATCTTCATACCTGCAATAAAATATAGAAAATATCTTTCTTTAAAGTGCAATTTCATATAAAATTAGTATGAATTTCTTAATACATTTTCCTGTGGTCACACATGTATCTGCAATCAAAATATCATCCACATAAAGAAGGATGTTAACCTCACTTTGGTTTGGACCCATTCTGCCTACTTTGTACATGACCCTAATTTAGAGTTATATTTTATTGGGCCTCATTTGTACAATCTCTAGCCCTCATCCTTTGGTTGAGTGGGTTTAGGGTTTTGACCAGATAAGAACTTAAATTGACCATAAGGGTTAGACATGTCTTGGGTGAACCTAATTTCACTACTAAGGGCTAAATATACTCTAAGTCACCCAAATCAATCTGAATCCCTAGGGACTCATCCATAAACTTGAGAACTATTTTGACCATCAAATCCACCACGAAAGAGGGGTCCACATAAATTAATCCATAGCCTCACCAGAGGTCCTCATAACCCTACAAAAAACAAAAAATTAGACCTAAGTCACAATACATCCTTTGACCCCAAACTTTGGTAGCGCCATCAGATGGTTAAATCCAATTAAGTCAATCCTAATATTTGTCAAATCTTGACTAATTGACCACCTTCTCATCCAATTTGACTTCACCTAACATTTTCATGACACCACACCATGTGATGAACTCAATTGATACCATAAGGTCATTCCCTTTAATTCACTTAATTAATTAATTAATTATCTAATTAATTAATTAATTAATTAAGGGGATTATTGAATTTCATTTAGATTTAAGTTATGAGCTAAGTTCAATCTAATTAAACCCGATATAATGAGGTTAACACACTAAACTACCCATGAAGTCAAAATTAACATTATGGAGTCAACCCTTATAATTCAACTTATTATTCAATTAGGTCAAGCATAAAGACCCATTAGTGTCTAAGCCATTGAACTAGTATTAAGCATGTCCAGTTACTAAGACACAACCCATCATGAAAGGGGCTTTAGCCTAAACCCTAATCCTAAGACCTAAGCCCATGAACCACCATTCTCAGGTCATCCCTGAATATCTAAGACCAAAGCACCCATCAAGACAATGGGTGACAAATGTCATATATGAAATGAAATTTTAAATGAAAATCAAGATTAAAAAGGGAGAGGAGATAAAGAAGATTACACCTACCTGCCCCCCTCCCCGTCTATTGTTGTCATCCAAGTCTTTCGTACTCAAATCTTCTCTTGTTTAGGTCAACTAGACCAAAGCTGAGCTCAACAACCACACCTCCAACTCACCCATTGGAGCCTCCATGGTAAAGACTACCAAAAATGGGAAACGACACTCCTAATTCATCCAAGAAAGCATTAAATGCCTTGGCAAACTCTCTGAGAAGCCACTTATGCCCATCTCAACCCATGTCAAGCTCCCTCATGGCCATTAAAAAGAGGAACCGAAGAGCTCCAAAGACCATCATGCTCTCCACATAGACTCCTAAACCTTTGGCCTTCACTAGATAAAATCTTCTATTTGATGTAGGCATATGATCTCCCATCTCCTTAAGTCCTCAACCCCACTAAGTAACACAAATTGCATAACCCTAAGCTAGGAGAAATTTTGGCCTTGATATGAATCATTTCAAAACTCAAATCCAAGCATTCTAAAAGCTTCCTAAAAATCTTTACAACACTCCTCCAATCAAAATCAAGCCTTCTTGTGGCCCTTAACCTATCTCAACACCAAACTGATCCACCATTTGGCCTACCTCATAGCTAGAGCATATTTCAATCCAAATTTAGCTTATGATATGCTTTGTGGCGTCGAGTCGATCGTGTCTATCTAGCCCAATCAAGGCCACACCTCTTGAGAAAATGTATGGATAAAAAACCCTAAGATTTGCTTTGGGTTTGGTATTTTTGAAACAAATAGACAATTCATGCTTGATAAACAATATAGATCTGTTTGTCGAAGTTAGGTAATGCTTTAAAAGCAAAACCCATAATATTTCATGAAGAAATGAGGGAGATCATAGGATTTAATCATGAATGGTACTCAGTTTATCATCCTATGGGGATGATGAACCAATGCTATTCATTTTCATGTATTAGAAACGAATGGCTGTGATTAGATCATACCATCGAATAGCAGAGGGGAGGAGCACCGAACCTTAGCATAGTGCAACATCGATGTGGAAGGTGTCGTGAATCAAACAACACCACGTGGAGTTTCACCGCTGTCGAGAATGACAGAGATATCGCGTGGATAAGTAAGATAATTCGCTTTCACCTAATTAATCAAATCCAAATAATTCAATGCAACTTCAAAAATGCATCACTTTATGTAGAAAAAATAATAAAAATAAAATAAAAATACATTTGGACTCAGTAAACAGAGGAGAAAATAATAAAAATAATTGAAAAAAGATTAAGTTATATTTAAGTTTTAATTAATTAATTACTCCAAAGAGTATTTTATTTATTAAAAATTAAATATAAACCCAAAAACTATGAAGACTTTAGGGATTGTTCCTCCCACCTCTGGGAAAATTTCTTGTTATCTTCAAGGCCAGGGGCCCTCCCTAACGTAGTAATGATCAATTTTATACCATGTTTATAATTATTTTAAATAATTATAAAGAATCATAAAATTGAAAAATAAATATAAAAAGTGGAAAAGAAAATTCAAGGACATGAAATTGACTATAAAATGAAACTTTACACCTTTACAAAACCTATAATGAAAAATAAAAGATTAGGGATTAAATTGTAAATTTACTATTAACATTTTACCCCAAGTTATCGCTAATTATTGTTTAGGACATTAAACTAATCTTAAACAATTATTCTAAAAGCGTTAATATCATGGTTTCACTATTAATCATCCATAGTGGTTTAGGATTATCCTAACCTAAGCCTAAACATGATTTAGGTATAATATGGTTTACCAACCTTAGTGACTTCATAGATGGACTCATTCTAATTGGAGTTAAAGTTGGCTTAACATGGATCATGTTTAACCTAAATTGGACATAACCTTCAAACATTAGGTTCAAACCAACTTGAACCTAACTCTAGGTTCAACTCAAATTGGACCTAACCCTAAGTTCAAACCTGCTTGAACCAAACCCTAGGTTCAAATTAGCTTGAACCTAACCTTAGGCTCAAACTAACTTTAACAAAACTATAGGTTCAACCTAAATTGAACCTAAACATAATTTCAACCAAAATTGGATAGAACCCTATACCTCATGTTCAACCTAGATTGAGCCCAACCCTAAATCTTTAGGTTCAAGGAAAATTGAACCTAACCTTAGGTCCAACCCAAATTGGATCTAACCCCCAAATTTTGACGTTCAACCTACATTAAACCTAAATCCTAAGTCTAAACTATATTATACTTAGACAACTTCTTAGGTTCAACCTACATTGAACTTAAACTCTAAGTCTAATCTATATGAGACTTAGCCAACCTTTTAGGTTCAACCAACATTGAACATAACCTAAGTCTAATCTACATTAGGCTTAGACAATTATTTAGGTTTAACTTAAATTGAACCTAAACCCTACGTCTAATCTTAATTAGACTTAGTTCAAATTGAACTCAACTTTAGGTCTAACCCAACCTAGACCTAACTTAAATCTAAATTGACTTAGAATTAGTTCAAATTAAATACCCTTTATGTATGACTTAACCTAGACCTAACCTGAGTCTAACCTAACTTGGACTTAAGTTCTTTTGAATCAAACATAACTTTGAATAAAGTCAACTAAATTATCGAGTCTACTTGACCTAACTCAGGATAAACCAAAGTAACTAAATCACTAGGTCAACCGAACTAACTCGTGTTCACCTAAAGCAAATAAATCATTGAGTCAACCGAACTAACTCGGGTTCACTCAAATCAAATAAATCATCAAGTCTAGCTAACCTACTCGGATTAACAAAAATAAACTAAACCAATAGACCAACCTAACCTAGCTAGGGTTAACTCAAATCAACTGAACCACCGGGTCAACCTAACTTAACTCAGGTTAACCTAAATCAATTGAAACCAAAATAAACTGAACCATCGGGTCAACCTGACCTAACTCGGGTTAACCCAAATCAACAGAACCACCAGGTCAACCTGACCTTACTCGAGTTACCCAAATTAACTTAATCACCAGGTCAACCTGACCTAACTTGGGCTAAACCAAATAAACTGAATCACCGAGTTAACCCGACCTAACTCAGGTTAACCCAAATCAACTGAAACATTAAGTTAACCTGAACTAAATTGGGTTAACCTAAATCAATCGAATCACTGGGTCAACCCGACCTAACTTAGGTTCACCCAAATTAACGGAATCACCAGGTCAACCTGACCTAACTCAGGTTCACTGAATCAACTAAATCACTAGATCAAACCAACCTACTCGAGTTAACGCGATTCAGCTGAATCACTAGGTCAGCCCAACCTAACTCAGGTTAATCTAAATCAACTGAATCACCGGGTCAACCCAATGTTGACCTCACTTTTGTGAGTATCTATTTTAAATGACATCCATGATCTATCATGAAAAAGGGTCTACCAACATTGACTCCTTAAACCCATTAGGGATCCCCAAAACCCTAAAATTGGAGCAAACTTCAATGTATCCCCTTTTAACCTAAAAAATGAATAACACCTTAGATAAACCTAGTTTAGACCCTATGGTCACCACACTGACCAATTTCTCAACCTTGGACCCTATGACACACTGACCATTTGGTCCCTGGACCATATGGTCACCATGCTGACCATTTCGTCAACCTTGGACCCCATGGCACACTAATTATTTAGTCAAGCCTGGACCTAATGATCACCCTGTTGACCACTTAGTCAAATTTTGACCCTACAATCACCATTTTAACCTTATAATTGACCCAACTATCATATGGTCAAGGCATAACCATACGGTCAGGTTGACCACTCTGGACAACCCCTTTGGGTAACATGGTCAACACTAGACCATATCATTAAATCCAATGACCCAATGAATAACTCAATAATCACATGGTCAACCTATTGCCATATGTTCAAATAGAACATCAAGGTCAACCCTGGAACCCAATTGGTCAAACTTGGTCAAATAATTAGCCCTGGATCATCTTGGTCAACTCTACACCTTGATGGTCAACTTATGGTATTATGGCTTAATTTCTTTTTCTTTAATTAATTAGTTTTTTGATTAATTAAAGAAATATGAAATTAAGACCTATTAAGCTTGAAATTTGACCCTATGACCATTTATCAAAATTCAAAATCATGACAACCTAAGCTCATGATTAATACCCAAACTTAAATCTAACCCATGGCTTATTGTTAGTGAGTCGTCCATGACCTTATAAGACCCATCATGGAATGGGTAACCCACTAAAAACACATTAAGACACTCCACGCCACTACTTTTGACCAAGACCAAAAGTCATCATGAAAGGGGGGTGTATATAGCAGCTTGCCCAAATTTCACATCACACTCTTTGAAATTAGGTGGATTAGTTGAACCAGCTCATTACCTTGCTGTCCATCCACCTCATCCCCTCTCCAATAGGAAGAGAATCTTGCCTTAGCCTATTCGTTCTCCATGCATAAGCTTATGATGACCTAACCATGGAAATGGGAGAGGGGAGTTATCAATAGTTGAAAATTGATCTCTCTTGACTCCATGAGCCTCCTTACACCACCTCCCACCTCCTCAATTAAGCTTATGCTCAGCCAAGGACTCTAGTGGCTATAAAGGGCCATGCCCAAGAGCTCCATATGAGAGAAGAAGATGACATACAAACCTTAAACCTTGACACACTCAACAGCAAAGTTGTTCCCCACATCCTTAGCAACTAATTACCCATATTCTCAGCCTCTGCATATCACCAGAAAACCATAATTTCTCAAAAAAAAAAACATTCAATTTTTGGGGTTGGCACAAACCCTACTAAAACTCTAATCCAACCATTCCATAAGCTTCCCTGAACCTCATGAGTAAGTTTCCAATCCAAATTGACCCTTTCTGGAAGCTCTAACCTACTCCAAGTTGAAGTCGTAACCCCATTTAAACTAGAGTATACCCCATCCCAATTTCACTTCAAATTGATCTGAGGAGGAGCTTCGCAAGGACCAGATGATCATTTCTGTCAAGCTCCATTGAGGCTTCACCTCTTGAGAATGCTTATGTTCCTTCAACCATAAAAATTTTCTTGGTTTCAGACCTTTGTGAAGAAAACCATTACACTATAGCCACATAACCGTATGGATATGTTCGTCTTGTTGAGATGAAGCTTTAGGAACAAATTTCATGAAAATCCATTAAATTTAAGCAAGATCTTAGGGTTTAACCATCAATGGTTCTCTGGTTAACATCTCTCGGAGATGATGGGTAGATTTTGTCCATTTTCATGTATTGGAAATGGATGGCTGAGATTCATTCGAACCGCGAGATCATCCATACAAAGAAGTTAAATTGCGGAGCCACCTCAGCCCCCATGTGTAAAGACTGGATAAATTGAAATCTATGGATTTTCTAATTTAATTAAATCTAGAAAATCCTAAATAAATATAAAAAAATCATAACTTGACATAGAAAAATCTTAAAAATAAAATAAAAATATCCTTGAACTCAACAAAGAAAGGAGAAAATTATAAAAATAAAATTTGAAATTAATGAATTGTATTTAATTTTTAATTAATTAATTACATTTTGAAGTAATTTAATTATTCAAAATTAACTATAAACTTAAAAATGACAAAATTTTTAGGGATTGATCCTTCCATCACTAGGGACATTTTTTTATTTTTCTAGGGTTAGGAAAATCTCTAATATGAAATATCCAAATTTAAACCACATTTTTTAATTATTTTTAAAAATAATTATAGAAATTAGCAAATTGGAAATTTAAATAAAAGACATTTAAGAAATTTTAAGTAATCAAATTTACACATAAAATACAATTTCCATCCTCTAAAAATTCTTAAAATGACAAATTAGATATTTAGGTGTAAAAAAATTAAATTTAAGAGTCAAACACTTGGGTTCAACCTAAATGAAACCAAGTCAAATTTAAGGCCCTTGGGTTTACCTAAATGAACCCAAGTCAAATTTAAGGCACTTTGGTTTACCTAAATGAAACCCAAGTCAAATTTAAGACTTTGGGTTTATCCCAAATGAACTGTTGACCTCATTTTTTATGAGGTCTTTTGCTTCTCTCTTTAGTACTTAGGATCTAGCCTTAGGCTTTTCCATCGACTAATCTTAGCGGACTAGAAATGGGAACCACCACTTAGAAACTCAAACCACTTCTTAACTCCCTTCAAATCCCACATGTTTGATTATAAACCCCTAAGTCACTTGGAGGGTTAAAATCAATATGTGGAGGTTTAAAGGATGAGTTCCCTATAGGACTCTTTGGCCTTAGGAATACCCTGGGTGGCCTGGTCTGGTGAGGGTTGACTTGCACATACATTACACTCTCACACACATCCCAAGCCCTAAAACTACACTCTCACCCAACTTGACATTCTGACACATGTAGGTAATTCATATGGATGGTCCTTAACCTCTAAGCCCCTGGCTAAGAGAGTTAGGAACAACATCGTGAATGCCCCAAATGAGTCCTCTCATGGCTCATATGGGCTTAATATGGCTTCATGGCTCAACCAAAGTGATCACATTTCACTCACATTTGATCAATCTTCTTTTTTTCAAAATTTCAATTTTTGACCCCCGGGGCCCCGGACCCACCAAACCTACCAAACACCCTTGAAATGACCCAAAACTTGCAAAATTGCCTAAATTACCCAAGGTCCCTCAAAATCAACCCTAAACACTTCCCACAATTCAAATTGACCATCTTTGGCCTAAATTACCAAAATTTCCAAAAATACCCCTAAACCCCCCCCCAAAAATTACAAAAATACCCTTTTACCCCAAAAATGCAAAAATTCCCAAAAAATTCCAGAAAATCCCAAATATTACCAATTTGATTTTGTTCAACTACACCATGGGCCAAGTTTGCCAATTTACCCCATTTTTTACCAAAACCCCCAATTTGACCCATTTTTAACCCAAGTGAACCCAATGTCAAACCAAACCACCCCAATTGACCTCAATTTTGGCCCAATTCTATTCTAAACTTCAATTCAATATCCCTAATATATATTTAGACCAAATCCAACTCCAATTTGATTGACATTTGGGCCCAATTTCAATTTGAAACCAAAGGCCCAATTTTGGCCCATGACCTAAACCTAGCCCAAACCAACCCAATTCAACTCCAATTGGCCCCAAATCTTTTCTAAAGCCTTCCTAAAATCCCCATAAATAAAACACTAACTTGATTTGCCCAAAATTTTAACCTAAACTCCACCCAAACCTAACCCAAAACCAAAATCCCTTAAATTGATCTAAAACCAAACCTTACCCAAATGGGCCCAAATCCCAAAATCAAAGCCCAACCAAAGTTGAAAACTCTTTGTGACACTCCCATAAATATTTCTCAACATTAATTTTACATCAAATCCAACCTTAGCCCAACCTTAAACCAAGTTAGCCCAATTTGACCCACTTTGGCCCCTTTACTAAAAAGACCCACATTAAACCCAATTCAATTCAAAATCATTTCAAATTTGTTCCAAATCACTCATGACACATCCCTAAACTAAACCCAACATTTACTTGGCATGGTCCTTCACAAAAATTTCATCCAAAAGCCCATTTTAAAATCTAAAAGCCCACTTCCATAAAGCCTTTAAAAGTCCATTTTCACCAAAATTCAAAAGGCCCAAAACCTATTTCAAAACCCATATGACATCTTCATTGGTCATCCATTTGATAAAATCACCCCCTAAGTTTTATTTCATCATTTAAACAAACCAAATGTGGCCCCATGAAAATTTTCCATCAAAATGTCTAAAAATTCAAAACTCTTTTCATGTAATTGACCAAGCTTTGCCCCAAGCCACAAGGAGCCATGGAGCCATGCATAAGCCATATGCAAGCCTTCGATGCCACTTTCCACATCACCAAACCATTTATGGCTAGAGAGGGAACCTCTTTACAAACTCCTTCTTAAGCCTTTTTAACCCCTTAATCAAAATTCTTGGGATAGAGACTTCTCCATCTAAAGTCAGCTGAGCCAAATGATTCATTTCAGCCCAAATTAAACTCTTGGAGGGTGAACCCAACCCATTTCCATGGCTTGACCAAATTAAGCTCAAAATGACTCTTCCCCCTTACCACTTAAATCAAACTCTTTTACACATGTCAAGCCTCAATTGACTGCACCATTGCCAACCCCTGACCCTTCTGAGCCGGATGGTGACCCAACCCTACCGGCCAGCTGCTCGGGTCACCGGAAAACACCATGGCCGAGAGCTCCATGTGAGCCAAAATTTTCAATTCTTCCTTGTCGAGTTGTCCCGGTCCCGAACACCATGGCTGTTCTTCTCTTGCATAGAGCAGCTGATCCCAGGCATCAAACCCCCCTGGGAAGCCCTCCAGCCCTGTCTATTTAAACCCACCACCCTCTCGGCCAAATAGGGTGATGAAATAGACCTTAAGGAAACTCTGTCAAAATTGCTCCAGGACCTTCTCCTAACCCAGAGCAGTTGATCCCCGGTGTTCCTTTATCCTAATCCTCATTAACAGAGCTCAATTTCTGAGTTGAAAATCCACCCAAAAACAGGACACTTCACCACAGTGAGCCAATCTTCAAATTGATTGACCTTACACCTTCACCAGACCAAGAGGAGAAGTTCCCCAGCAAAAGCCCCCTCACCAGGCCAGCTATTGCTTCCGGCCTCCAAGCTTTGTGATCGGCCTTAGTCACTTTCATACTTGGACAATTCCCGCAGCCAGAGACTTCACCTGGAGCTTGCTTGGACTCAATCGAGGGTGACACAACTCTCAAATCGAAGCTTCACTTCTCTGAGCAAATGTATAAACTCATTCTTCTTCCCGAGCTTCCAGCAATTCTCCATTTTGTTTGGGTTAATTTCATGGCCTATAAACCATATGGATGTGTTCGTCTCTTCAAGACGAATCGATAGAGTATAAGAACTCAAAAATCCGTCGAGAATCGAGAGAGATATTAGGGTTTGAGTGTGGATGGTCACGGGTGCACACCAGTCGTAGACGATGACCAGGAGCCGTTGGATCGCACGTGTATCGAGAGGACGGTCGAGATTAAGCCAGACAGCAGAATGTTACGTGAACTGCGGGCCCCTGGAGCGCTGAGTCAGGTGGCGGCGCCGAATCACAGAGCGACGCGTGGGCTTTCGATCCGCCGTAGGATGATGCGGCGCCGAGTCGGATAAGTAGAAGATTAGGGTATTTTTGAATTATTTAAATACCAGAACTTCAAAAATTCATATCATTGCATAGAAAAATCACAAAAATAAAATAAAAATATCCTCTTGCTCGGTGAACAGAGGAAAATAATGTGGAAAAGAATTCAAGTTAATTGGATGAGTATTTTATTTTTAATAATTTATTTACTGTTTCCAATGTTTTGATTCTCCATTTGCATAAACAATTCACCATGGCATGATACCATAGGGCTTTTAAAGCCTTTGATCTTGGGAACATTACCTTAATTTTTCAAGGTCAGAAGCCATCTCTGTGAAAAGTTATTGATTTTTTAAGTTCATGTAACTATTTTAGGTATTTTAATTTCAATAATTAGCATGTTGTAAAATAAATTCTAGGAAAATTTGGTGATGTTTCTTAGGACCAGGGGACCTTATGAAAAATGTATTTTGAGTTAATTCATTGATAATAACCTTAATTGGCCTAAACCCCTAAAATTGAACTTGAATTAATTAGGGTTAACCACACATCAAATTGACTTGAAAACAATTCTTCATTACTCTTTAGGGTCAGAGGAACCTTACATAAAATTTTGAAATCAATTGAACTTGATTAACCCCACCAAATGGATTGATTAAGCTTCACAAGCAAAATGAAACTTTAAAAATTCATAACTTTAAAAGTACTTTTCAAAAATTCACAAAAATGGTTTTGGAGCTTCTCTGATATCAGGGGAGTTTAGGAAAATTAAAATTGGAATTTTCTAAAAAAGTTGATTTTTTTACAATATTTTAATATTTTAATAATTAAAAAATAATAAAAATCACAAAAATATTAAAAATCATAAAAATGTTACATTTTGACTCCTAATTATTTAGGAACAAACCAAATGTTTTTCCTAAGTCCCTAGGATAAGATATTGAATTTTAAAGGCTTAATGTAATTTTTAATATTAAAAAATTAAATTTCAACCTTTTTCACTAAAATAATTCTAATAAATCAAAGAAAAAAATCAAAAAATTATAAAATTTATTTCTCTAGACTCCTTGAGGTTAGAGAAATTTAAGAAAAATATAAAATCTATTTTTCAACTTTTATTTTATTTTAAAATTAATTAATACTCTAAAACTCAAAATAATTATAATAAATAAAATATGATTCAAAAAATCAAAAAAATTGGTCCAAGTGGTCCTCTGGTCATTAGGAATATCCCATAATTTTCTTAAGGATAGAAACCTTTCCTTGGTCATGTTGTTGAATTTTTTTTTAAAACCCTTTTTTTACTAAAAATAATTATATAAATAAATTAAATTCACAAAAATCACATTTTCTCCTCTAATGTCTTAATTGACATGTGAGTGAGGTGACATAAAAACTTTAAATTCATTTGAGCTCAATTTAGTGAGTTATGAAATAAATAAGCTTAAAAGGGCATAAAGGTAATTAAAAATTTTAACCCTTAATTAAAACTTTAGGTTTAATCAAAATGGAGGGTAAAATATTTGATTTTCTCTTGGATGATTGAAACTTAGGGAGATTAAAAGGGTAGAAACCCATTAAACACTTTGAAAATATCAAAATGAAACTCTAATTAATTAAATAATTTAAATTTTGGAAAGAATATATTTAAAATTTGGATTATTAAAATAGGGATATTATTAAGAGGATATTTATTCTTTAATTTAAAAATCCCTAAATAAGTCACTTTAATAATATTTAGTTCTTAATTAAAAATTAAAATAATAATCCAAATTAAATAAAAAAAATTAAATTAAAAGAAGATAACCTTTAAACGAATTAAAGCTTAAAATGTTAAATGGTCTAATAATTAAAAATAAAATTTAAAATCTTGGAATTAAGTTAAATTAAATTAAATTAAATTAAGTCAAAGTTTAAATTAAATAAAATTAACACCTTAACAATTAAATTAAATTAAATTTAAAATATTGAAAATAAAATTAAATTAAAATAAATTAAATTAAAATAAAATAAAATAAATTAAAATTAAATAAAAATTAAATTAAATTAAATTAAATTAAAATTAAATTAAATTAAATTAAATTAAATTAAATTTAAATTAAAATTAAATTAAATTAAATTAAATTTAAAATTACACTAAAATTAAAATTAAAATTAAAATTAAATTAAATGAAATTAAAAATTAAATTAAATTAAATGAAATTAGATTAAATTAAATTAAAATCACTTAACAACAAACCTAAATGAAATCATTAAGAGTTAAATCAAAATATATCAATAATTTCAATACCTCTTTCTATCTAAGTAAATTTAAAACATGAACATCAATATGAAATACTTAGATAATTGAAAGTGTAAAGATTTAAATTAAGTCTAAAATAATTTAAACACTATTCCAAACATAAAATTATTAATTAAAACTTCATAGTTAAATTAAATCACTTTAAATCATTAACTCAAACTTTTAATTAAGGATGATTAAAATTCTCGATAAACCAACTTGCCCTTAAAGGCTTTAATTATTATAACTCTTAAATAGAGTATTAAGTGAAATGTCACTTCATTCATCAGGTAATCAAATACCCAAGTTCACTGAGCAAGAGACAAAGTTTAACTGAACTCCTGGATGATTAATTCACTTATGCAACTAAATTTACTTGGACTCAAAATATTCCCAGAAGTATTGAAAAGATGTTTAGGACTCCTCCTGAGAACTTCCTCAATATGATAGGATGTTTTAGAAGAACAATTGAATTTAATTGTTCTTTGATGAAGAAAATCATCCTTGAACCAAACCAACAACCTAGACGTCATAGGAAATGACTAGCAATAGGATTAGGATTCTGGTAGACAACCAAAACCCTTCCCTTAGCTTTACCTAGATATTTCTTGCAAAATATGTTTACATGCTCTAACATGTGTTTTAAGTGCAGCTTGGGATGACGGGAAGACCCTCCAGGTACGCTTTTATTTTATTGCAATTTACTTTATTGCAATTTACTTACATGCACTGTACTTTACTTTTCTTGCATGATAAATAAGACTGTTGCATGAAAACCAAAACCTTTAGGATAGTCCCTGAACTAAAACCAAAACTAAATTAAAAGTCATTATAAGATAAAATTCACCGCCACAACATTCCAAAATATAAAACAACTCAAGATTTAATCACCAACAAAAATAAAATTACAATTACAACTAAAATTAAAACGTCTCGTTGGATGATCGGGAATCCCTCGGATGATGTAACCCATGTGTTGCTAACGAGATTTCCCACGGTCTAAATGAAAGTGTGGAACTTATTCAGTTGAGTTTAGCAAATTCATTTGGACTAAGTGAATCCGATGAAAATAACGGTGCTGGGATGACGGAACCGTGGGATCTTAATCGGTTCTGCTTAATCAACTTTAAGATTTGTTTTAATTAAAACATTAAGTCATTTCAATTTTCAACCTTTCTAAACCAAAAAAAACTTCACTCATCTCCTGACTGTCACCTTCTAAAACTAAACCACTGCAACGACAAGGAGCTTGGAGCATAGTGGGCAGCACGACCATCGTCGCCAGCAAAACTTGAATCTACATCAACTAAACCTTTCTTAGCATTAAAAAAACAAGCCATAGGACTTCGAGGTAGTTTTCCTAGTGCAACATAAATCCTCAACTCTTCGTTAGGCATTTGTATGATCATGTCATGTAAATTAAGCCCTAACCGGCCTTAGGACTCCGAGGTAGTCGTTTAGTACGACATAAAGCCTCATATCTTCCAGGCTGTTTGTATGATCATGTCATAAAAATATAAGTCCTAATTAAATAAAATTGGCAGGATTGTAATATTAAATAAACTTCCAAATATAAGCCAAACAATAGGATAGTTTGGGAAGATTGCCAAGATTCTTCTTGGATCCTCAGCTTCTCCTACTTTTCTTCCTTTTAACTCATGAAATTAACTGTTCCAAATTTGATCCATTCCCTATTGAAATTCCAAAATCCAATCCTTTGAGAACATTAAACTTTGAAATTCTTGAGAGCAAAACCACTGATCATTATCGAGAGTTTTCTTAAATGACTCTCGTCATTTAAGATGTAATTAGCTATAGGGGCTTGCCCTTATAGGGAACTTTAAGAACCCAGGTAATATAAACCCTGCTTAATTTCTTTATATTAAGCGTGGGAACTTTCGTCTTATAAAATTGGTTCGCGGACCAAACGGATGTCACAAATCTTCTAGTTTATTTAATCGAGCCCCATCGTCAAGCAGTGTGTTTGTCCTTCGAGATAGATACACGGTTTGTGATGTGGTGCTCATTTATATAAACTATTTGGGATGTGAGATCGGTTTGATTTCATATCTTAAAATTTTCAAACTTAAAATTATTTTCAAAATCAAATTCTATTTTCTAAATTATATATATATATATATATATATATATATATATATATATATATATATATATATTTAAATTAAATTTAAAATCTAAAATTCGCCGACAACTTCTGTAGGCGACCCCTTTTCAAAATATAATACTCAACCTAAAAATATGCCGACAATTTCTGGCGACTCCGCTGGGGATCGAACCCAGAATCTCTGGTTCCTCTCTCCATTTTTGATTAGATGGTTTTGCTTTCATAAATCGATAGTGAGTCCATATCCCTAGTGGACCAAAACTACCATTCTTCCGTTGGAATACCCCGTTCATTTCTGTCTTGAACGAGTATAGCCAACTCCCCTCGTATTTAGGAGCCATTGTTTAGACACCCCTAAACGGAGAGGTTCCGAGATATTTTTACCTCTTTTTCGAGGTGAGGTGGACCCCGATAGGTGTTAGTTTAGGAGCGGTCCTTCGAGTCGAGAAGTCTTGCATAAGACTTTCTCTTCCTTTCCAATTCTAAATTGGGCCCTTTACCTTTTATATAACCTTTTCCCTTTAATCGTTTTGTTTCTAACAAACGAACCCGCTAATAAACAACCTTCTAATAAACAATCTCTTTTAAAAGTCACAAATACACTAAGATAAACGAAAATGTGTCCGGACTCTTTCTTTTTTTCTTAAACTTTACGACGAAAAGAAGCATAACTCGCGGCTGACATTCGGAATCTGCCCTGCAGAAAATGACTGTCCTAAAGTTAATCTTCTCCTTCACCAATGGAATCGATTTCACCGTTTACAAGGTTGAGCTGCCCGACAATGGAATCATCTATTTCGGACAAGGATTCGGCAACACAGATGTCAAGTTCGCTGACGTCACTCTCTTCACACTAATGGACAAGGTGTCAGAAACTAAAGAGCCCGTGATTGAGTTCAACCTGAAATCGACTCAAGAATTCCCTCCCCTACAAAGGGTTCCAGTTGAAAGGAGTACTACTTGTTCGTAGGAGGATCGTTGTCTCTACCCCCACCAGTCTAGTCATCTCTGCACCTACCCCGACTTCTGCCAAACTGAAGGGGAAGGAAATCCAAGTCTGTGATGAGCTTGTCACCGTGGAGGGTACAGATTTTGCTACAATACCATTTATTTTTGAGATTGGGTCCAGTTTAAGAGTTGCACCCCTAACTCAAACTCAAAGAAGAAATAGAAGCAGAAAGATCACCAAGATCGAGAAAGCCAGAGCTGCTGAAGTTGCTTTTCTAGAAGAAATCCCTGAGGAAAGAGAAGAACTGCTCGAGTATATACCTCGTTGGAAGGGAGCGGGTTTCACCCTCTCTCGCCACATCGGATGAAGAGAATGTCCGTAGGATCGCCGCTACATTACCCCAACCCGCGTACTACAACAATTACAAGAGGAAAAGGGATAAGACTACGCCATTGGCTCGACTGCAAGCTGTGATAGAAAGATTGGCAAAGAAAGAAAGATGCCCTGTGTCAGAAATCTTAAGAAGGATAGGATGGGTGCCAGCTAAATCCCGCCTTGGACCGCGAATAGAGCCTGTTGCTGCCACAGAGAAACCAAAGAAGAAGATAAAAGCTAGTTCACTCGTTGTTGTATCGGGTCTACAAATTAGGGAAGATACCACCTTCCAACATATAGCCGACAGATCATCCGGTCCTAGGCTTCCGGCTGCAAGAAGGATGGTATGGCGACCTACTACTGGTGAGCTAAGACCAAAACAATGTCTTGAGAAGAAAAGTCTCGTCAGGAGACTTGAATCAAAAGAAAGTGCTACTGCAATAAAGGGGACTCCCGGAAAGGAAGTTCAAGAACAGTCACGAGACAACTGCGAGACCGTGCGGAAAAGGCCACTAGAGGATGCCATGGACAAGTTAAGGACCGACGTCCGACGGTTAGCAAAAGAAAGAGAAGAAAAACTAGAGGATGAAGTTGATTCAACAGAGTTCATGGATGAGGAGTACGCCGAGATCAACATGGTTGAAACGCGAGCATCATCCGCTTCACAAGGTGCTCCAGCAGCTGCAGAAAGAGATGAACCGGAAGTGATGAGGGCACAGCTTCGGGAAAGAGATGACACAATTTCCCAGATGGCAAAGAGGATGGAAGAGATGGCTGCTGCCTTAGCCACTCTCCAGAGTCAGGTACAACCTCAGAAAGAGACACCCCCAGAAATTATCCATATTGCAGATGGAGGAAAAGAGATCACATCCGTCAACGGAGACGAACAACCAAAGAAAGATCTTGCACAAAGAATGATTCCAGAAAAGGACATTAAGAGCATGGTAGAACAGCAGGTGGGAGAAGCCCTAGCACAATCCAAGAGTGGAGCATCTATTCAGATGGGTAGACCTTACCCTGAAGAATTCGAAGCAGTCCAATACCCGAAAGGCTACATACCACCTCTGTTTAAGAATTTTGATGGGATGGGAAACCCTCGGCAGCACGTTGCACATTTTCGTGCTAGTTTCTGCAATGCCGGTGGGAGTGACACTTTACTCTTCTGACAGTTTCGTCGACGGCTTGTCGTGGATTGCCTTCGACCGGTACGCGAGACTGCCGAACCGGTTCGGTAAAGACCTTTTCAGAACTAGAGAATCTCTTCGTTAAACAGGTTGCCGAGGCTCAGCACCACATCACTATCGGTGATCTAGTGGTAGAGCAACAAAAGCCAAACGAGACTTTAGTGGATTACATACTTCGATGGAGAAACTTAAGCATGAAGTGTGAACTACAGCTTCAAGAACAACATGCAGTCGGCATCCTACTTAAAAGTATCCATGGCCCGATAGCACTTCTCCTTAAAGGATTTACAATCAAGACTTTCGAGAAGTTGCTTAGCAAGGCCGGGAGCTTGCAAGAGGAAGCAAAGCAGCTAAGTTTCATAGAAAAGAACGATAAGCACAAGCCCGTGAAAACATTCAAAAAGAAATTTGGAATCGTCGCGGCAGTAGATAAGGACAAGCAGCCGGTTCAGATACAGTCAGAGCGGCCACAATCTAGTTATCAACCACCACAATGGACTTATCAGCAACCTCAGCAGGGCTATCAGTAACCTCAGCAGGGCTATCAGCAACCTCTTCCGGGCTATCAGTTGCCTCAGCATTATGAATAACAGCCTCGTTCATCGCGTACCTTAAGAGAACTTCTAAATAGAGAATATCCATTCAAAACTGAAGCAGTAGCGAAGATGTTCCGCAGCTTAAGGAAGACACCAAATTTTCAGTTGTCATAGCCCAAGAAGCCAGAGGAAGTCAATAAGAAAGATCATCCGAACTATTGCCCTTACCACCGGATGCTCGGACACAAGATAGAGGATTGCATCACTTTCAAGAGTTGGCTTGATGACAATCTCCGAAGAGGGAACATAACGATCCCAAAGGAATACATGAAGGAACCCCAGAAAGGAGGTTCCGTCAATGTTATTTCAACGGATCCCATTGTTATGATAAACCCGTACACGACTGATGATGGATGGAGTACTGTTTGGACAAGATCATCGAAGAAAATTTTGGATCACATCCAGACCGCTTCGGTGCACGCTTCAACTCGCAGTTTGAAACCCGTCGAGCCGCACTATCACTTGCGATCGAAGAACCATCCCAGAAGGAGGAGAAGATCGTGGAAGAAAAGAAGACCGAGGCTCCGAAGGGTAGACTAGGGGCTGCTTATCTTAGGATGGTTGTTTCTGATTCGGGGGAGAAATTCCTCGAACTCCTGACTCTGTATGATTATCTACTCACCCCGGCGGGATCTTATAATGATAAGGGTTATGGCGTTGGCTACGTTTTGACTGTTTCTAATGATTACGTAACTAGCGACAACCGGCTTAATTCGGATCTCGATTCCAATACAAATAACGATTCTTAAATCATACACAACCTCGACGACCATGATGAAGAAGATGTTCACAAAGGAGGCTACGAAAGCTCGACAAGCAACGAGTCCATTTGTGAATTCAGAGGAGCTCCGATCACGATAGAATTAGAACCATCAGACACCGAAGCAACTTCAGAAGAGCCAATTGCTCCGATTCGAGAGGAGACACCGGTAAATTTAGAAAAGATAACCGAAGTCAACCTAAGAAGCGGAAAAGTTCTACCCCCGAGAATGGGTCCAAAGGATAAAGGAAAGCGTGTGGTCGCTCGAGAAGAGCCAACCCCAGCAGAGGAACTGCCCATTAGGGAAGAAAATGAAGAACATGGTAATAAAGTGGACTATAACGTGCTAGCCCATCATAGGAAGCTACCTGCCAAACTAAGCATATACGACGCTCTGATCCTGTCAAAGGAGATGAGGGAGGCTCTGATCAAGGCTTTACTTGATCCAGAGATTTGTTTAGCTCAAATGGCCAATAATTCCTTCGACGTGGTTTGTTCATTAAGAGAGCAGCGAGGTGTTACCTTCACGGACAATGATCTATTACTGGGAACAGCTGATCACAACCGACCATTATACATTTCAGTCATTATTGGAAGGTTTACACTCTCCAGAGCATTGGTTGATCCGGGAGCATCAATCAACATAATGAATCTTCGAACGCTAGCATATTTGGAAGTTGATGCTCGCGAGCTTGAAGCAGACAAGATGCTATTAAGAGGCTTCAATCAAAAAGGAGAAAGAGCTCTTGGATCGATAACACTACTAATGAAGACCGGTGATTTAGCAAAGATAACCGCAAAATTCCACATAATTGATTCTGAAACATCGTTCAACGCTCTACTGGGTCGGCCATGGATCCATGAAAACTGGATGGTACCGTCGTCTCTGCACCAGTGCATAATGTATTACGAAGGAGGGGAACAGTGCATCAAAGGTGATTTGCAACCGTTCTCCGTGCATGAAATTGGAATTCATGAAGATGCGGCCTACTACGCGCCCCCAAAGAAAACAATCTTTTCCAGAAATACCATACCAAATGAAGCAAAAGAAATTCGAGACGATGAAGAACCTGAAGTTCTAGTCCAACAGTTACTCACCACTCCCTTACGGCGAGATGGTGAAGATTTCTCCGTAACTCGCACCCGAGGTCGAGGCCGGGGACGAGGACGTGGAAGAAACGTTGGAACAAGTTGGACGAAGAAACCGATCATCGATGTTGATTGGGAGAACGGCTCGAAGAAGAAGAAGAAATTGAGAAAGAAGCAGCGACAATAAGTCAGAAGGAACCACAATTCAAGATCTTTCTCGAAGATGAAAAGAATGAAGAATATAAATCAATGTACGAGAAGATTAACCATTATGTACATACTATGACCCTGACCCCGATCCATTCTAATAAAATCGAGGGTATGGTGGTCAAGGAAGTGCATGGTGGTGGTACTAAACCAATTAAGTGTTACCGTGGTGCTTCTTCTTCCAATACTGAAAAAGATGTACAATTTAAAGATGTTACTTCATCTGAATTAATGGAATTACCTTTTGAGTGGTACTCTCCCTGTGTTCAAAATTTAATTCAACGTGGTGTCTTACCTCGACAATGGACAAAAGGCCGATCACAACATTTTGAAAAATTATGGAATAATGTCGGTCAGCCTCCCAATTCAAAACATGGTCTCGGATTCGGCACAGTAGGATCAGTTGATGATACGGGATTTTGCTTGGTTATCACTTGCAAACCTAATAAAGAGTTCTTGGAAGCTTCAAAAGATCTTGAGGATCTACGAATCGGCAATGCTCCACCAGAATTCGAGGAAGAAATCAAATCTACAATAGACGAGTTAACGGAAGTTAACTTAGGTACTAGCGAAGAGCCTAGGCCTACCTTTGTTAGCTCCTTACTCATTAAAGAATACTCCGAAGACATAATCAAGCTACTAATGGAATTCAAGGACTATTTTTCTTGGAGTTACGATGAAATGCCAGGATTAGCTCCAGAAGTCCCAGTTCACAAATTAGGAGTAGATCCTACTTTCGTTCCTGTCAGACAAGCTCCCAGAAGAATGCGTCTAGAATTTGAGCAACAAGTAATAGCCGAAGTTAAGAAGCTAATAGATGCTAAATTTGTCCATGAAGAACAATACCCTACTTGGTTAGCCAACATGGTACTAGTCAGAAAGTAGAATGGTCAGATCAGAATCTGCGTGGATTTCAGAGATTTGAATAAAGCATGTCCAAAGGATGAATTTCCACTACCAATCCCAGAACTGATGATCGACATTGCTTCAACGCATGAAATCTTCTCATTTATGGATGGATCGTCGGGATACAACCAGATAAAGATGGAACCAGAAGACAAAAAGCTCACGACATTCAGAACGTCGATCGGAGTGTATTGCTACACAGTAATGCCATTCGGACTAAAGAACGTAGTAGCAACATACCAAAGAGCGATGACGAAGATTTTTGATGATCTCATTCACAACCAAGTCGAGTGCTACGTGGATGATGTGGTCATCAAAAGCAAACTGAAGGAGGATCACCTGTATGATTTGATAATTGTTTTCGAGCGACTAAGACAATACAACCTTAAGATGAATCCCTTGAAATGCGCTTTCGGCGTCACCTCCGGGAAATTCTTAGGATTTGTTGTCCGACATCGCGGGATTGAAATCGATCCGGAAAAGATTAAAGCTATTTTAGAAATGCCTCCTCCTAAAACTTTGAAACAACTACGATCCTTTCAAGGGAATTTGGCATATCTTCGACGCTTTATCTCGAACTTGTCAGGTAGGTGTCAGCCCTTCTCGGCATTGGTTAAAAAGGATGCCAAATTTGTTTGGGATGAGAAATGCCAGCGAGCTTTCAAGGACGTTAAGCAATATTTAATGACACCTCCTGTCTTAGCAGCCCCAGTCTCAGGTAGACCATTGATACTTTATACCGCGGCTTTAGATGATTCTCTCGGAGCCCTGCTAGCCCAGGTCAATGATGAGGGAAAAGAAAACGCTCTCCACTACCTAAGCCGTCGTCTAATCCCGACGGAAGTAAAGTATCCTCCTATTGAGAAGCATTGTTTGGCTCTGATCTTCGCCTCTCAAAAGCGCAGGCATTACATGCTTTCTCATAAGGTCAACCTTATTTCGAGAGTTAATCCGTTGCAATACTTGATGACCCAATCGACGCTTTCTGGCAGACTTGCCAGCTGGTCGATGATACTATTACAATTCGACATAACTTTCGTTCCTCTTCGCGCCATAAAGGGACAAGTCCTAGCAGACTTCCTTGCAGCACACCCTTTACCGGCAGATTCGCCTCTCGATGACGATTTGCCTGACGAGCAGATAATGATCCTAGAAGACCCTGATGATCGACGTTGGGAACTATACTTCGACGGTGCGTCCTCAGCACAGAAGAACAAAGAATTGCAAATGATAGTGCCCGGTAAGGCAGGAATTGGACTAATCTTTATAACACCGAAGCGGGGAATGTTAAGATACTCGTACCACTTAACAGAACCATGTACAAACAACGAGGCAAAATACGAATCCCTCATAACCGGATTGGAATTAACTATTCAGATGGGAATAACGGACATCAACATCTACGGAGATTCTCAATTGATCATTTAACAAGTCACTGGACAGTACAGAATTTTAAAGCCAAGACTCGAGCAGTACTTTCAGTATGCCATGAAATTGTTGGAAAAAATTCCAAACGTAACAATCTACAAGATTCCCAGAAAAGAAAATGCTCTCGCCGATGCGTTAGCCCGCATTGCAAAGGAATTTGCCTGCTTGCAGGGTGAGTCAGTTGAAGTGTTAGTTCAAGGACAACAAGTCCTATTACAGCTCGACATGGATACAATACACAAACAGAAAGAGCAGAAGAAACAATTGCAACAGTGACAGAAAATATAGAAGATTGGCTGCAGCCATTAATAGACTACTTGCAGACAGGAAACCTACCGGAAGATACGTTGATAGCCCATCAAATCAAGAAAAGAACTCTGTCTTACACATTAATGAACAATACATTATATAGAAGGTCTTTTAATCAGATGTGGCTAAGATGCCTGAGCGGGTCTGAGGCTCATTAAATCATTAAAGAAGTACATTCAGGATTTTGTAGCGCTCATCAGTCGGGTCCGAAAATGAAAATGAAGATTAAAAGACTAGGGTACTACTGGCCCTCAATGATGACCGACTGTATGAAAGTTTCCAAAAGCTATCACCAGTGCCAAGTGCACAGAGTGGTTCTACACCAACCTCCAAATGTGCTACATCCGACAATCGCGTCGTGGCCATTTGAGTGTTGGGGCACAGATATAGTGGGTCTGATAGAACCGCATTCTTCAAGAGGACATCGCTTCATTATTGCAGCTATAGACTACTTTTTTAAATGGGCAGAAGCTATACCACTCAGAGAAGTGAAGGCACACCACGTGCTACAGTTTTTCAAGAACCAAGTCGTCTACCGTTTTGGGTTACCGCGCAGGATCATTTCAGATAATGGGTCTGCATTCAAAAGTACAAAATTCAACAATTTTGTCAGAAGACACGGGATCGATTGGCGATACTCAACAATCTACTACCCAAGAGCAAACGGCTTGGCTGAGGATTTTAATAAAACTCTCGTTCAAATTTTAAAGAAAACTTTGGACGACAACAAGAGAAATTGGCAGGAGAAGTTGTTAGAAGCCTTATGGGCCTACAGGACGACTTTTAGGACTCCTACTCAGTCTACAGCTTAAGCTTTAGTGTACGGGTCTGAGGCCGTCTTACCCCTGGAAGTTCAGCTTCCGTCACTCCGAATTGCAGTTGCAGAAAAGATCACTACGAAGAAAATGCCAGACTACGACTGGAAGAATTGAAAAGCTTGGAAGGGAAAAGACTTTCCGCGCAGCAGAATTTGGAACTGTATCAAGCCAAGATGATCCAGGCCCATGATAAATTGGTCCGCCCAAAAACTTTCAAAGTCGGTGACTTAGTTCTTATTCTCAGAAGATCTATTCTTGCACATCGCAAGATAGGAGGTAAATTTGAACCAACATGGGAAGGGCCGTTCGTGGTCGAGACAGTCTACTCGGGAGGTTCCTACCAACTGGTGGATTGCCGTGGAGAACGACCCATGCTTCCAATCAATGGACGGTATTTAAAGAAGTATTACGCAACCTGATGTTTCGAAGGGTGGCCTCTAAAAGTAGAATCTTAACCCTAGAAACACAGGTGAAGTAATCACTTTGTGATTGGGTCCGAACCCAAAACAAAATAAAATGGATGATAAAAAAAAAATCTCATCAACGAAAATGTTAAAAAGAAAACATGGGAAATCATAATAATAAAATGTCAATCTTTCCTTTTAAATCCATTCATTCCTGATATTTTCTCATCTCTTCCTACTTCCTTTAAATTTAAAAGAAGTGAATAAGAATTTTTAAGTGTTTTTTCTTATTGTTCTTATTCTTAGTACAGCCCCTGATCCTTTCCTTGTTTTTTTTGCAGGGAAATGTCGAACGAGCGATTGGTTCTAAACTTTAGAAATGGCGTGAGTCTAGCACTTGATGAAAAGAGGGTGAGGGATGGAGCAGTGATAAAGATTGACTCAGACTTCACACCGGCCCGGCTTACAATATGAAGAAAATGATTGGATCCCGAGTTGATCGAGAAGAACTTCACGACGGACAGGTGATGAAAATGGGTGGCCCGAGCCACCAATCCAGCAACAAGAAAAGAAAAGCAAACACCGCACATACAACCGGAGAAGATAAGAAAATTAAGTCCGTGGTCGCCACAGCAGAAGTTAGGCTTGTCAGTGCCGCGCCCACAGAAATTCAAGGAGTAAGGAGAGCTACTCTCACTGCTACCCAGCGAAGAAATAAGAATCGTCGCATTCACAAAATGTTGACCAAGTTAGCAGAAGATCAACATAAACAAACAGTGGATACCGTTAGTGCAAATGCTCCAAGGAGACCGGTTAGTCAGGAACCAGAAAGAAGAAAGTCAACTCCAAGAAGGATGGAACAGATAAAAGAAATACCAAGAAAAGCAGAAATGGAGTCGGTACCTCGACGCCGAGCATATGTACCGGGTCCGAAGAGTCTTGTTGCGAAAGCAACCCCGGAGGATGTCCCTACAGAGACTATCCCCGAGGAGCCGAGACATGCAAAAGAATGTGCTGGGGTTGAGCCATACATCCTGCAGTATGTTAATAGACATCGAGGACTTCAGATAATCCCGGAATACTAGCTGGAGAAAATGCAACTAGTTGAGAAGAAAACCTTTAAATACTTTGAAAGAATTGGAAACAAGAGGGTCAACATCTTGGAAGGCCTCGAGCTGCATACAGATGTTTTCTCAGATTATGAGAAACAACAAATTGTAGATTGCATCCTTGAATTGTAGAAAATGGGTCGAGCTGGCCGCCTGAGAGAAAAGACATATTCAGAACCCCGAAGATGGATGCCAGGAAAAGGAAGAGTTACAATACAATGCGGATGTTGCTACAATTTTGCCATAGACAGAAAAGGAAATCCACCGGGGATACTCCGTCGCGAGTGAGGTGGATACGATGCCAAGAATCATTAAGAGAATGGTGAAAAGGATGATAACATGGAGGGTACTGCCTGCAGATTGCATACCCAACAGCTGCATTATTAACATTTACAAGGAAGGCGGCTACATACCTCCGCATATAGACCATCATGACTTTGTTAGACCCTTCTGCACAGTATCATTCGTCAACCAGTGCAACATCATGTTCGGATCTAACCTCTGGATTGCAGACCCCGGTGAGTTCCGAGGGCCGGTGGAGATACCACTTACCGGTAGGTTACGTCACGGTATTAAAAGGAAACGGAGCGGATGTTGTGAAGCATTGCATTCCGGGAGTGTACGTAGGAGCGGATCTGCGTTACTTTTAGAAGAATGGACGACAGAAAAATGCCTTACCACTTTCAGCCAGATCCAGAATTGGAGAGTCTCCGGCCCAACAAGCTGTGAGTTACATGGGAGATAGCACACCTCCAATGCACATCCATGCGGCACTCCTGCCAAGGGTGGCTTGGAAGGTGATGTTATTGCCCATGTTTCTTACTATTCAGACATGGATTTTTTGACAGACGCTTTTGAATGGATCAGCAAGAAGTTTACATAGTCCATTTTCGATTTACATGGATTGTATGAGACTTAAAATTTCCGAGGAAAATGTCATCATGACTAGATCAAGTTGTATGATGTAATTTCAGCAAGTTGGAATGAAAACGACTACGTCATATTTTGCCTTCACCTCTTTTTGTGCAAATTGACTGGGAAACGCGATTAGAGTTAAATGAACTTTGAACGAAGAACAAAAAAGAAAAGAAAATAAATGAGAATTTTTCCTAAAAATCGGAATATTAAAATGAACTTCAAATTCACATGAACACTAAATAAATATCAAAAATAAAAAGTGGGATCGTTAAAGGACAAACAAAATGAATCTAAATCTCAAACTGAACTCCAATCTGAATCCTCTGATTCGAACCTTTCAGTTCTTTCCTCAATTGAAATCTGTTTGAAACTCTTTTGAAATTTGAATATTCTTTTCAACTTGTCTTTAAGTCAAATCTTTTCAGTTTGGTACACTTACCTGCTCCTTTCAATTCTCTTGCTGGTGTGTCTTAGAGGATCAACTAGTTCTATTGACACGGAGCCACGAACTTTGTTCGATTTGGTTCTGATGGCATGGGATTGGGTCCCTCTTCATACAGATAAATCCTCTAGATTGGAACCAGTTTCCATTTCTCATTAAATTTCCGAGACTGGTACCTAAATTCCGGTTCTCTTCCTTCGAGGTCGGTACCTAAATTCCGACTCTCATTCGAGATCGATGCCTAAATCTTGATTCTCTTTCGAATTGATACCTAAATTTCAATTCTAAATTCCGAGAGTGGTACCTAAATTCCAGTTCTTTTCCTTTGAAGTCGGTACCTAAATTCTGAATCTCATTCGAGATCGATACATAAATTTCGATTCTCTTTCTAATTGATATCTAAATTTCAATTCTAAATTCCGAGACTGGTACCTAAATTCCAGTTCTCTTCCTTCGAGGTCAGTACCTAAATTCCGGCTCTCATTCGAGATCGATACCTAAATTTCGATTCTCTTTCAAGGTTGATACCTAAATTTCAATCCTCTAAATTTCGAGACTGGTACCTAAATTCCAGTTCTCTTCCTTCGAGGTCGGTACCTAAATTCCGACTCTCATTCGAGATCGATACCTAAATTTTGATTCTCTTTCGAGGTTGATACCTAAATTTCAACTCTAAATTCCGAGACTGCTACCTAAATTCCAGTTCTCTTCCTTCGAGGTCGGTACCTAAATTCTGACTCTCATTCGAGATCGATACCTAAATTTTGATTCTCTTTCGAGGTTGATACCTAAATTTCAACTCTAAATTTCGAGACTGGTACCTAAATTCTAGTTCTCTTACTTCGAGGTCGGTACCTAAATTTTGACTCTCATTCGAGATCGATACCTAAATTTCGATTCTCTTTCGAATTGATACCTAAATTTCAATTCTAAATTCCGAGACTGGTACCTAAATTCCAGTTCTCTTCCTTCGAGGTCGGTACCTAAATTCTGACTCTCATCCGAGATCGATACCTAAATTTCAATTCTCTTTTAGGTTTGATACTTAAATTTTGAATCTCATTCTCTCGAAATCAGTACCTAAATTCTGATTCTCATCCTTTTTTTCCGTCGATACTTAAACTCTGATTCTCACTCCGAGGCTGGTACCTAAATTCCAGTTCTCTTCGCAATCCCGAGTTGAAACCCAGGTTTCAATTCTCATTTCAAATCCAAATTTCAAATTCAAAATTTTCTTAAATTGATTTTAAATTAAACTTCAATCAAAATTGAGACTCAGAACAAATCAAAATCCAAACTCACACATTGAAACTAGAAATTTAAAAGTAAACTGAATCTAAATCGAATTCCCTATATCTTGTGATTTGGAGTTCATCTCCTTTTCCATTCCCCAGCGAGAATTCAGGAATCTCCAGTCTTGGAAATATACCTGATACTCCCAGATGGAAATTCTTCTACTTCGTCCTAAGTTTGTCACTTGGACATCCGTGTTGGTTTTGTTGATCTCTTCGGTCAACGCCAATACACGCGATGTACTTGGTCAGCACACCACACCTATTGGGGGTCCATTTGTTGACCTCATTTTTGATGAGGTCTTTTGCTTCTCTCTTTAGTACTTAGGATCTAGCCTTAGGCTTTTCCTTTGACTAATCTTAGAGGACTAGAAATGGGAACCACCACTTAGAAACTCAAACCACATCTTAACTCCCTTCAAACCACACAAGCTTGATTATAAACCCCTAAGCCACTTGGAGGGTTAAAATCAATATGTGGAGGTTTAAAGAATGAGTTCCCTATAAGACTCTTTGGCCTTAGGAATACCCTGGGTGGTCTGGTCTGGTGAGGGTTGACTTGCACATACACAACACTCTCACACACATCCCAAGCTCTAAAACTACACTCTCACCCAACTTGACTTCCTGACTCATGTAGGTAATTCATATGGATGGTCCTTAACACCTAAGCCCCTGGCTAAGAAGGTTAGGAACAACATAGTGAATGCCCCAAATGAGTCCTCTCATGGCTCATATGGGCTTAATATGGCTTCATGGCTCAACCAAAGTGATCACATTTCACTCACATTTGATCAATCTTATTTTTTTCAAAATTTCAATTTTTGACCCCCGGGGCCCTGGACCCACCAAACCTACCAAATACCCTTGAAATGACCCAAAATTTGCAAAATTACCTAAATTACCCAAGGTCCCTCTAAATCAATCCTAAACACTTCCCACCATTCAAATTGACCATCTTTGGCTAAAAATACCAAAATTTCCAAAAATACCCCTAAACCCCCCCCCCCAAAATTACCAAAATACCCTTTTACCCCAAAAATCCAAAAACTCAGAAAATTCCCAAAAAATTCCAGAAAATCCCAAATATTCCCAATTTTATTTTGTTCAACTACACCATGGGCCAAGTTTGCCAATTTACCTCACTTTTACCAAAAACCCCAATTTGACCCATTTTTAACCCAAGTGAACCCAATGTCAAACCAAACCACCCCAATTGACCTCAATTTTGGTCCAATTCAATTCTAAACTTCAATTAAATATCCCCAATATCAATTTAGAACAAATCCAACTCCAATTTGATTGACATTTTGGCCCAATTTCAATTTGAAACCTAAGGCCCAATTTTGGCCCATGACCTAAACCTAGCCTAAACCAACCCAATTCAACTCCAATTGGCCCCAAATCTTTTCTAAAGCCTTCCTAACATCCCCATAAATAAAACCCTAACTTTATTTGCCCAAAATTTTAACCTAAACTCCACCCAAACCTAACCCAAAACCAAAATCCCTTAAATTGATCTAAACCCAAACCTAACCCAAATGGGCCCAAATCCCAAAATCAAAGCCCAACCAAAGTTGAAAACTCTTTGTGACACTCCCATAAACATTTCTCAACATTAATTTTACATCAAATCCAACCTTAGCCCAACCTTAAACCAAGTTAGCCCAATTTGACCCACTTTGGCCCCTTTACTAAAAAGACCCACACTAAACCCAATTCAATTCAAAATCACTTCAAATTTGTTTCAAATCACTCATGACACATCCATAAACTAAACCCAACATTTATTTGGCATGGTCCTTCACAAAAATTTCATCCAAAAGCCCATTTTAAAATCTAAAAGCCCACTTCCATAAAGCCTTTAAAAGCCCATTTTCACCAAAATTCAAAAGGCCCAAAACCTATTTCAAAACCCATATGACATCTTCATTGGTCATCCATTTGATAAAATCACCCCCTAAGTTTTATTTCATCATTTAAACAAACCAAATGTGGCCCCATGAAAATTTTCCATCAAAATGTCTAAAAATTCAAAACCCTTTTTCATGTAATTGACCAAGCTTTGCCCCAAGCCAGATGGAGCCATGGAGCCATGCATAAGCCATATGCAAGCCTTGGAAGCCACTTTCCACATCACCAAACCATTTATGGCTAAAGAGGGAACCCCTTTCCAAACTCCTTCTTAAGCCTTTTTAACCCCTTTTATGTCACACTCTAACCCATGCTTAATCAAAATTTTTGGGATAGAGACTTCTCCACCTAAAGTCAGCTGAGCCAAATGATTCATTTCAGCTCAAATCAAACTCTTGGAGGGTGAACCCAACCCATTTCCATGGCTTGACCAAATTAAGCTCAAAATGACTCTTCCCCCTTACCACTTAAATCAAACTCCTTTACACATGTCAAGCCTCAATTGACCGCACCATTGCCAACCCCTGACCCTTCTGAGCCAGATGGTGACCTAACCCTGCCGGCCAGCCGCCTTGGTCGCCGGAAAACACCATGGCCGAGAGCTCCATGTGAGCCAAAATTTTCAATTCTTCCTTGCTGAGTTGTCCCAGTCCAATTGAACACTATGGCTGTTCTTCTCTTGCATAGAGCAGCTGATCCCAAGAATTAAACCCCCCTGGGAAGCCCTCCAGCCATGTCTTTTTAAACCCACCACCCTCTCGGCCAAATAGGGTGATGAAATAGACCTTAAGGAAACTCTGCCAAAATTGCTCCAGGACCTTCTCCTAACCCAGAGCAGTTGATCCCCAGTGTTCCTTTGTCCTAATCCCCATTAACAGAGCTCAATTTCTGAATTGAAAATCTACCCAAAAATAGGACACTTCACCACAGTGAGCCAATCTTAAAATTGATTGACCCTACACCTTCACCAGACCAAGAGGAGAAGTTCCCCAGCAAAAGCCCCCTCGCCAGGCCAGCGATGGCTTCCAGCCTCCAAGCTTTGTGATCGGCCTTAGTCACTTTCATACTTAGACAATTCCCCAGAGCCAGAGACTTCATCTGGAGCTTGCTTGGACTCAATCGAGGGTGACACAACTCTTAGATCGAAGCTTCACTTCTTTGAGCAAAGGTATAAACTCATTCTTCTTCCCAAGCTTCCAGCAATTCTCCATTTTGTTTGGGTTAATTTCATGGCCTATAAACCATATGGATGTGTTCGTCTCTTCAAGACGAATCGATAGAGTATAAGAACTCGAAAATCCATTGAGAATCGAGAGAGATATTAGGGTTTGAGTGTGGACGGTCACGGGTGCACACCAGTCGTAGACGATGACCAGGAGCCGTTGGATCGCGCGTGTATCGAGCGGACGGTCGAGATGAAGCCGGACAGTGGAATGTTACGTGAACTGCGGGCCCCTGGAGCGCTGAGTCAGGTGGCGGCACCGAATCACAGAGGGACGCGTGGGCTTTCGATCAGCCGTAGGATGACGCGGCGCCGAGTCGGATAAGTAGAAAATTAGGGTATTTTTGAATTGTTTAAATACCAGAACTTCAAAAATTCATATCTTTGCATAGAAAAATCAAAAAATAAAATAAAAATACCCTCTTGCTCACTGAACAGAGGAGAATAATGTGGAGAAGAAATCAAGTTAATTGGATGAGTATTTTATTTTTAATAATTTATTTACTGTTTCCAATGTTTTGATTCTCCATTTGCATAGACAATTCACCATGGCATGAGACCATAGGACTTTTGAAGCCTCCGATCTTGGGAACATTTCCTGAATTTTTCAAGGTCGGAGGCCATCTCTCGTGAAAAGTTATTGATTTTTCAAGTTCATGTCACTCGTTTTAGGTATTTTAATTTCAATAATTAGCATGTTGTAAAATAAATTCTAGGAAAATTTGGTGATGTTTCTTAGGACCAGGGGACCCTATGAAAAATATATTTTGAGTTCATTCATTCATAATAACCTTAATTGGCCTAAAACCCTAAAATTGAACTTGAATTAATTAGGGTCGACCACACATCAAATTAACTTGAAAACAATTCTCCATTACTCTTTAGGGCCAGAGGAACCTTACATAAAATTTTGAAATCAATTGGACTTGATTAACCCCACCAAATGGATTGATTAAGCTTCATAAGCAAAATGGAAATTTAAAAATTCATAACTCCAAAAGTACTTTTCAAAAATTCACAAAAATAGTTTTGAAGCTTCTCTGATATCAAGGGAGTTCATATCAAGGGAGTTCAGGAAAATTAAAATTGGAATTTTTTAAAAAAGTTGATTTTTTCACAACATTTTAATATTTTAATAATTAAAAAATAATAAAAATCACAAAATTATTAAAAATCATAAAAATGACACATTTTGACTCCTAATCATTTAGGAACAAACCAAATATTTTTCCTAAGTCCCTAGGATAAGATATTGAATTTTAAAGGCTTAATGTAATTTTTAATATTAAAAAATGAATTTTCAACCTTTTTCACTAAAATAATTCTAATAAATCAAAGAAAAAAATCACAAAATTATAAAATTTATTTCTCTGGACTCCTTGAGGTTAGAGAAATTTAAGAAAAATATAAAATCTATTTTTCAACTTTTATTTTATTTTAAAATTAATTAATACTCTAAAACTCAAAATAATTATAATAAATAAAATATGAATAAAAAAATCACAAAAATTGGTCCAAGTGGTCCTCTGGTCATTAGGAACATCCCAAAATTTTCTTAAGGATAGAAACTTTACCTTGGTCTTGTTGTTGAATTTTCCTTCAAAACCCTATTTTCTACTAAAAATATTTATATAAATAAATTAAATTCAGAAAAATCACATTTTGTTCTCTAATGTCTTAATTGACATGTGAGTGAGGTGACATAAAAATTTCAAATTCATTTGAGCTCAATTTAGTGAGTTATGAAATAAATAAGCTTAAAAGGGCATAAAGGTAATTAAAAATTTTAACCCTTAATTAAAACTTTAGGTTTAATCAAAATAGAGGGTAAAATATTTGATTTTCTCTTGGATGATTGAAACTTAGGGAAATTATATGGGTAGAAACCCATTAAACACTTTGAAATATCAAAATGAAACTCTAATTAATTAAA
The DNA here is from genome assembly GCA_022702705.1 of Papilionanthe hookeriana x Papilionanthe teres. Taxonomy (NCBI): domain Eukaryota; kingdom Viridiplantae; phylum Streptophyta; class Magnoliopsida; order Asparagales; family Orchidaceae; genus Papilionanthe; species Papilionanthe hookeriana x Papilionanthe teres. The sequence continues at coordinate 21,996,923 of CM040425.1, forward strand.
TAATTTAAAATTTGGAAAGAATATATTTAAAATTTGGATTATTAAAATAGGGATATTATTAAGAGGATATTTATTCTTTAATTTAAAAATCCCTAAATAAGTCACTTTAATAATATTTAGTTTTTAATTAAAAATTAAAATAATAATCCAAATTAAATAAAAAAAATTAAATTAAAAGAAGATAACCTTTAAACGAATTAAAGCTTAAAATGTTAATTAGTCTAATAATTAAAAATCAAATTTAAAGTCTTGGAATTAAGTTAAATTAAATTAAATTAAGTTAAATTAAATTAAATTAAGTTAAGTTAAAGTTTAAATTAAACTAAATTAACACCTTAACAATTAAATTAAATTAAATTAAAAATATTGAAACTAAAATTAAAATTAAATTAAAATTAAAATTAAATTAAAATTAAATTAAATTAAATTAAATTAAATTAAATTAAATTAAATTAAATTAAATTAAATTAAAATCAAATTAAATTAAATTAAATTAAATTTAAATTGAATTAAATTAAAATTAAAATTAAACTAAAATTAAAATTAAAAATTAAATTAAATTAAATTAAATTAAAAATTAAATTAAATTAAATTAAACTAAAATTAAACTAAAATCACTTAACAACAAACCTAAATGAAATCATTAAGAGTTAAATCAAAATATATCAATAATTTCAATACCTCTTTCTATCTAAGTAAATTTAAAACATGAACATCAATCTGAAATACTAAGATAATTGAAAGTGTAAAGATTTAAATTAAGTCTAAAATAATTTGAACACTATTCCAAACTTAAAATTATTAATTAAAATTTCATATTTAAATAAAATCACTTTCAATCATTAACTCAAACTTTTAATTAAGGATGATTAAAATTCTCAATAAACCAACTTGCCATTAAAGGCTTTAATTATTATTACTCTTAAATAGCAGTATTAAGTGAAATGTCACTTCATTCCTCGGTAATCAAATACCCAAGTTCACTCGAGCAAGAGACAAAGTTTAACTGAACTCCTGGATGATTAATTCACCTGTGCAACTAAATTTACTTGGACTCAAAATAATCTCAGAAGTATTGAAAAGATGTTCAGGACTCCTCCTAAGCACTTCCTCAATATGACGGGATGTTTTAGAAGAAAAATTGAATTTAATTGTTCTTTAATGAAGAAAATCATACTTAAACCAAACCAACAACCTAGAAGTCATAGGAAATGACTAGCAGTAGGATTAGGATTCTGGTAGACATCCAAAACCCTTCCCTTAGCTTTACCTAGATATTTCTTGCAAAATATGTTTACATGCTCTAACATGTGTTTTAAGTGCAGCTTGGGATGACGGGAAGACCCTCCATGTACGCTTTTATTTTATTACAATTTACTTTATTGCAATTTACTTACATGCACTGTACTTTACTTTTCTTGCATGATAAATAAGACTGTTGCATGAAAACCAAAACCTTTAGGATAGTCCCTGAACTGAAACCAAAACTAAATTAAAATTCATTACAAGATAAAATTCACCGCTACAACATTCCAAAATATAAAACAACTCAAGATTTAATCACCAACAAAAATAAAATTGCAATTACAACTAAAATTAAAACGTCTCGTTGGATGATCGGGAATCCCTCGGATGATGTAACCCACATGTTGCTAACGAGATTTCCCACGATCTAAATGAAAGTGTGGAACTCATTCAGTTGAGTTTAGCAAATTTATTTGGACTAAGTGAATTCGATGAAAATAGCGGTGCCGGGATGACGGAACCGTGGGATCTTAATCGGTTCTGCTTAATCAACTTTAAGATTTGTTTTAATTAAAACATTAAGTCATTTCAATTTTCAACCTTTCTAAACCAAAAAAAAACATCTCTCATCTCCTGACTGTCACCTTCTAAAACTAAACTACTGCAACGACAAGGAGCTTGGAGCATAGTGGGCAGCACGACCATCGTCGTCAGCAAAACTTGAATCTACATCAACTAAACCTTTCTTAGCATTAAAAAACAAGCCATAGGACTTCGAGGTAGTTTGCCTAGTGCAACATAAATCCTCAACTCTTCGTTAGGCATTTGTATGATCATGTCATGTAAATTAAGCCCTAACCGGCCTTACGACTCCGAGGTAGTCGTTTAGTACGACATAAACCATCATATCTTCCAGGCCGTTTGTATGATCATGTCATACAAATATAAGTCCTAATTAAATAAAATTGGCAGGATTGAAACATTAAATAAACTTCCAAATCTAAGCCAAACAATAGGATAGTTTGGGAAGATTGCCAAGATTCTTCTTGGATCCTCAGCTTCTCCTACTTTTCTTCCTTTTAACTCCTGAAATTAACTGTTCCAAATTTGATCCATTCCCTATTGAAATTCCAAAATCCAATCCTTTGAAAACTTTAAACTTTGAAATTCTTGAGAGCAAAACCACTGATCATTATCGAGAGTTTTCTTAAATGACTCCCTTCATTTAAGATGTAATTAACTATAGGGGCTTGCCCTTATAGGGAATTTTAAGATCCCAGGTAATATAAACCCTGCTTAATTTCTTTATATTAAGCAGGGGAACTTGTCGGCTCATAAAATTGGTTCGCAGACCAAACAGATGTCACAAATCTTCTAGTTTATTTAATCGAGCCCCATCGTCAAGCAGTGTGTTTGTCCTTCGAGATAGATACATGGTTTATGATGTGGTGCTCGTTTATATAAATTATTTGGGATGTGAGATCGGTTTGATTTCATATCTTAAAATTTTCAAACTTAAAATTATTTTCAAAATCAAATGCTATTTTCTAAATTATATATATATATATTTAAATTAAATTTAAAATGTAAAATTCGCCGACCATTTCTGTAGGCGACCCCTTTTCAAAATACAACACTCAACCTAAAAATATGTCGACATGAACCTATGTCAAATTCAAGACCCTAGGTTTAACACAAATAAACCCATGTCAAACTTAGAATCTTTAGGTTAAATTTGAATTCATTTCAAATTGAACCTAAACCAAATTCAGAACTCCAAATCCAACCACGCTTAAACTTAATTAACCTTAAAACTCTAATTAGGTCTAATAATAATTATACCTAATTAATCTCCTTAAGCCTTGGTTACATTAGGCTTAAGTAAACATAAACCCTAATTAGTTCTAACCCTAATTAGGCCTAACTAACACTTAACTCTTACTTAAATTAGGCTTAAGTAGCCTTAAACCCTAATTAAGTTTAACCCTTACTAGACCTAATTAACCCTTAAGACTTACTTACATTAGGAATAAGTAACCTTAAACACTCATTAGGTCTAACCCTAACTAGACCTAATTAACCCTTAAGCCATACTCACATTAGGCTTAATTAACCGTAAACCATAATTAGGTTTAACCCTTCTTAGACCTAATTAACCCTTAAGCCTTACTCACTTTAAGCTTAATTAACCTTAAAACCTAATTAATTCTAACCCTAATTAGATCTAATTAATCTCCTTAAGCCTTACTCACATTAAGCATAAGTCAACTTAAAGCCTAAGTAGTTCTAACCCTAATTAGACCAAATTAATCTCTTTTAAGCCTTACTTATATTAGGCTTAAGTCAACTTAAACCTTAAGTAGTTCTAACCCTAATTAGACCTGATTAATCTCCTTAAGCCTTACTTACTTTAGGCTTAAGTAACCTTAAAGCTTAATTTGGTCTAACCTCAATTAGACCTAATTAAACTCATTAAGCCTTACTTACATTAGGCTTAATTAACATTAAACTCTTATTAGGTTTAACCCTAATTAAACTTAATTAAACCTTAAGCCTTACTCACATTAGGCTTAATTAACCTTAAACCCTAATTAAGTCTAACCTTAACTAGACCTAACTAACCCATAAACCTTACTTACATTAGGCATAAGTGACCTTTAAACCCTAATTAAGTCTAACCTTAATTAGACATAATTAACCCTTAAGCCTTACCTACATTAGTCATAAGTGACCTTTAAGACCCTAATTAAATCTAACCATAACTAGACTTAATTAAATCTTAAGCCTTACTTACATTAGGCTTAAACCAACATAAACCTTAATTAAGTCTAACCTTAATTAGACTTAATCAGATCTTTAGTTTTATCTACATTAATTTTAAGACTTAAGTCAAATTAGCCTTAAATTCAACCTAAATTGAACCTAAGTCAACCTAAACTTTATGTTCAATCAAAATTGAACCTAACTCAACCAAAACCTTAGGTTTAACCCAAACTGTACCTAAGTCAACCCAGACCTTAAGTTCAACCCAAATTAAACCTAAGTAAACTTAAACCTTAGTTCCAATCCTAATTAAACCTAACTCAACCTAAATCCTAGGTTCAAACCAAATTGAACTTAAGTTACTCTAAGTCTAAACTACATTAGACTTAACCAAAAACTTTCTTATGCTAACCTAAGTTTGACCTAAACGTTAATTCTAACCTACGTTAGACTTAACCAAAACTCTCTTAGGTTCAACCAACAATGAACCTAAATTCTAATTCTAACCTACATTAGACTTAACAAAAACTCTCTTAGGTACAACCAACACTAAACCAAAACCCTAAGTCTAACATACCTTAGACTTAATTAATTTCTTTTTGGTTCGACTGACACTGAACCTAAACCCTAAGTCTAAACTACCTTAGACTTACCAAATTCTCCTTGGTCCAACTAACATTAAGTCCAACTTATCTCTCCTAGGTTCAACCTACACTGAACCTAAACCTCAACTCACATCTAAGTTAAATAAATAAGACAACCAACATAAAAATTAAAAGTATACTAAATATAAAATCCAGCCAGAAATTCACCTTAAAAGATCTTAAAATTTAAACTTGAACATTAAAATGCAACTTGGTTTGAGAAAATATTTTAGAGGAGGTAACCCATGGTTGCTAACAAAATATCTTCCAGTCATTTATGACAAGTTAAACCGCAAACCTAATGGCCTGGGACGATGAAACCATGGGATCTTGATCGAATAATCCCAAATAAAATAAAAATAAATGACAAAATTGCATAATTTAATCAGTTAATAAATCATAAACAACCTAAAATTTTCAACCCCTAAAATCTGAAAAAGACACTAAAACTTAAATGAAATTCTAACGAACAAAGATCACTAAATGTAACTTGAACCCTAGTTTTCAGATTTAAGAAGATCTCTTGGACGACGCAATCTATGGTTGCTGACAAGAATCTTTTGGTCCTGGTTTAAATATCTTTCTGACTAAGTAAATTTGAACACCCCAACGAACCTGAGACAACGGAGCCATAGACATCTTGACTAGGTCGTCTAAAAAATCAAAATATAATAAATTAAATAATAAATTAATATATAATTTTTTGCTGACATTTTTTTCCAGGCTTGATGAAGACATAAGGCATATTCTATTTAGATTTACTTTACATGTTATTAGGATGAGCTAACTGTTTTGTAGGGACGATATTCTGAAGCTTGAATGGTGAATCTCAAAACAACAAAATGACATCAACAAAATAAAAGGAAAACAACAAAACAAATCAACAAAATTACATCAAAAAAAATAATGACAACAAAATGATAACAAAACAACAACAATAAAACAAAATAGCAATGATAAAACAGGATAAAACCAAACCTTTAGGGTACTATGTGACACTTATAAACATATTACCCACAGGATTAAACATTGACGTTTCTATCCTTGATGCAGATACTTAAAGTTTCTTTGAGAATAAATGGTTAACCTTAATGATGAGTTTTCTTAAGTAGTTTTAACTACTTAAGTTGTAATTAACTATAGGAGCTTGCTTTTATATGAGAATCATGAACCAGAACAGGTATCTCACCTAAATCTGTGGTTAAAAAATACTTCATGTGGTTTTCTCTGTACAAATATCTCTGAAACCTTAGAGACCTCACTATAATGATTATCACAATGAATTTCTCCTCATCTTTTGTCTGTTTTTTATTCACTCTTTCTTTTCTTCTCCATGTTTTTTAATATCTTAAGGTCGTTTATATGATTCTGAAGAATAAGTTATTTGGAGATTAGAATGATGTAATATCTAAACAGAATAACAACTCCTTAACACCGACAAATAATGACTTTTAACAATCACATAGAGTTGGCGGTGATGGCGGCGACAAGTTCGGCGGCGACATCCTACCTAACTTGGGTTAACCCAAATGAACTGAATTACCGAGTCAACCTGGCCTAACTCGGATTAATCCAAATAAAAAAATCATTGGGTCAACCCGACCTAACTCAAGTTAACCCAAATAAACTGAATTATCATGTCAACCTAACCTAATTCAGGTTAACTGGCCCGACCCGCAATTACACAGTAAATTAACTTCCAAAATATGGCCAAAAACTTAAAACCAATTTATAAATAGCGGCTAGAGTGCAAAATCTTAAATGATATAAAAGTTAGAAAATATTTTACACACTAGGGGTACTACGCAAGTATACGTATCGTTTCAAGTAATATAGAGTTTTCTTTAAAAACCCCAGTATCGATCCCACGAGGAAGTGAAGTAAGAGGTCTTTAGTTAAATTCTAGTCTACTACTAATAATCCTTAGTTTGGAATGTCGATTAAAATTGTGTTTTATCTAGCAACTACTCCTAAATGCAAGTGTTAAATGTAAAGATAGTAACTATAACAAAATGCAAATAATAATTCTAAATATAACCCTTTTTTGTATGTAATAAAATGGATAGTGTATAGGAATGAGATGCATTTAATATTGTATGTGTCAAATAAGAGCAATCCTATTCTTTACCCTTTGGTCTAGGCATAAAGAACATTGACTACTCCTATGCTTGGTTACTGATTCTGCGGCTAGACTGAGAGGATACCGGCTCTCACTTCAAAGCTCCCACGTTCCCCTCGCTTGAGGGCTAACAATCTACACTTTAACACCCAAACGATAGGACCGAATTGAGGATTTTAGTTTGTCACTCTAAAATCTCCAATTCTACGCTCGATTAATATTATTTCCCTATTTATTTGCACTCAACTCTCATGAACTTCACCATCCATGGAATTTGAATGTGGTTCCACTTTATTGAGAAATACACTGCCCCTTCGGGTCAATGCAATTACAACAAATTTTAACACTACAACGAGCTCTTTTTGTAATGTAAATAAGTGCAAGTAAAAACCATCACATTTATAATTAAATTTACTTCTATCATGCATCACAAAATCCTAAACATGATTTCTACTCATTACAAAAGAAAAGTAAAATGAAAATAATGGCATAATCTTCTCATGTCACTATTTTCAAAGAAGAAGAAAGAGTAAGACAGATGCGTCACAAAGCACGAAGAAAACACAACAGAAACTTCATTTAACCAAAGCAAATCCACTAGGTAATTGTTTATAAAATTATAAGATAATGAAGAACAATACTTAGCTTTTTCCCCTTGAAAGAAAGACGAAGATCTCTTCCATAAAGTCTCCCGTCGATCCATGCAATGCTAGTGCAATCAGTTACAAATTCTCTCAAAATCTCCTCTCCAATCTCTCTAAAAGGGTAGAAATCTACATTTCTACTCTTAATTTAAGAATACTAAACATTCCTCTCTTTTTTCTCTACTTTTTCTCTTCTTTTTTCTATTTTTCTCTTGTCCTAAATCCGCCATTTTAAAGAGCATGGACGAAATTCTAAGAGTTCCCTTAAGCACCCCTTTGAAAAAACATCCAAATACGTATAAATTCGGCCTAAAACCGCCAAAAGTCGGTCTAGAACCTTCCCGGGCGCTGTCGGCGGGTTCGAGGCCGCTGTCGGTGAGCTTTTCAGTCATATTTCGGCCATCTTTGGAAAATCTTACCGTCGGCGAGATCGAGGCCGCCGTCGGCGAGCAGACTGCTGCGCAGCTCCACCGTTTGGCTCCGTTTCAGCTCTGCTTCGCCCCATTTCAGTTGTGTTGCATTCGTAACAGATAGCCCTACAAAATAAGCATAAAAACAACCTTTTTTTAAAGTGTAATCTCATTCAAAAACATTCAAGATGTGTAAAAGAGATTAAGCATCAAAAGACTTATCGAAAGGTGTCAGGGCAGAATTTCATTTCTTGCTCTTTTTTTGCTCCAAATTGCACCGTTTTTGCTTCCTTTTGCTCCAATCACCATTTCTTGTATCTAAAACAAAAAAAAACATACAAAATACATTCCTTTAAAGTGTAATATCATCAAAAATGAGTAAAATGATATTGAAAAAAATATATTTATTTTAGGCATGTCAAAATCCCCCAAACTTAACCGTTACTTGTCCTCAAGTAACACTATAAATTTAGAAATAAAATATGTTGACTTGTGGTTGTGGGTTTCAATAGATTTTTCTATAATTTCATCTTAGAAATATTATAGTATAACATAGGAGAAATTCTAGCAAATCAACCTAGGACTAGAGTGTAAGAAAATCTCATATTCAAGTTAGGAATCCTGATTTTTTTTATTTACTTCAAAAGTTATTGAAAATTGTCAAACTAAAGATTCATAGAAAGTATAAAAATGGAATTTAAGCACCTTACCCATACCAATTTAACCAATACCTTTTGAAATAAGAATAAGCTTAGGATTGTTTTTAAGTCTTTTCATTTAAAAAGATTCAAGTGAAACCAATTTTTTATCAGGCTTCTCCTCAAGCTTCTCCTCACTTGTTTCTTTTCTTTTTTTTCTTTTTTTTCGGGATCATTTTCAATCCCTTTTTTTCATCTTTTTTTCTTTTCGGGATCATTTTTAATCCCTTTTTTTTTTTACTTTTTTTATGGAGGATTACTATATCTGGATAGGCCTTTAATAATTTTGAATTTCACTATCCTCTCTCTAAAATCCAAAACTCAAAACTTTCCCTCACTTTTTATAAGTGTAAGTATTAGTTCGAAAAAGGTTTTCAATAAAGGCTAAATTCTCATTAAGTATAAATCTAAGAATTTTAGCTTTTCAAATATTCAACTCCTTTCTACCATAGATAGAAAAATCATTTTTCCAATGTTTCCTACAAAATATCTTAATTTTAGAACAGTTTCTTCACATAAGATTTCAATTAAGTTATTTTTCTAATATTCCTAAAATAAAAATTATAGTAACCTAAAGGTAACACCACATACCATAAGTCATTTTAAAAGTGATATCAAATTAAATATAGGCTACTGAGGACAAATAAAATGTTATAGGAAGAAAAAATAAAGGTTGAATATACTTACCACAGCAACATCCTATCAAATTCATATTCATGCATAATCAAGATAGAATGACTGTAGGAGAAAGTAAATCTAACCTAAAACATGCTTATAATAAAATTACATTAAAAGAAAGTATTTTGACATTAAAATTTTATTTTTCTTCCTACCCCAAAACTTAATTTTTAACATATATAGCATTCAGTACTGAAAATATAAGCAGGAAGAAAACAATTTAGAAATTATATCTACCATAAATGTCTATCAAATCCATTTGCAAGTATTCATTAGGACAAAATAATATACAGCAGAAAGTAAATCAAAACTAATCATGCTAGAATGAAATTTACTAAACCAAAGTCTAACTCGCATAGCATGTATCAGTAAGGGAATATAAAAATGTTCTTCAAGACCTAAATAAAGTTGTAACACAAACATAAACACACATATGATAAATGAGGTCAATTCATCCCTTAACTCATCAAATCTTACTAATTTACTTCCAATTTCTAATGGAATCACTACACTAATAATTTAGGAACATTCAAATGATTTTATAAATTATAATCCCAAAGATAAGATTATCCCTAATAAATTAGTTTCCGGACACCAATCTCAGGCATTATCTAATCCCTTTAATTAAGCACCTCTAACAGTTATAAAGATAGTGTAAGATCATCCACATGGTATTCATCAAATAGGTTCGCAGCTCCTATAAAATGAAAATAAAGTTGCAGAAATGAAGTAAAAAATTAAGATGGAACTATCAATTTTTGAAATTCATGATTTCTCTTGTAATACTCAAGTCTGGGTGAGACCCAAGTCACAGTGGACTTGTTAATCCAACTACTACAAGAGATAAAGTCTAGCCATAATAAGAAGTTAAGGAATCACTTCCCTCAAGACACACAAATATCAAATCAGACAACTAACAATCCCAACATATACCAATCAATAATCAAATTTATTAATCCACTATAAAGCAAATACAATACAACACTGACAATCATGACTCTCAAGCACACTAAATCAAAACACACTGATAACTATGGGTTGTCTCCCATAAAGCGCTTGGTTTTAATGTCGCTAGCCTGACAAATGATTCCACTTGGATCAAAATTCCAATTAAGTAATCCTCGATCAATCGCCTAATCATTTCTAAATCCAAGGATTCTTATAAAATTCTTAAATTTTAATTTTTCATTTAGCTCTTCATTTTTAAATTGATTTATATCATAATTCCTCATCCAATATTCTTCTATTGATTTTCTAAAATTGCATATAAATATCATCCTTGAAATTTATAAGAAATGGATCTTTATAAGATATTTCAATATCTTCGAAATTTTGGATCGGAATCTCTCTAGATAATTCAGATTCAGAATCAAATTCTTCTATGTTACTCTTTTGTTTCAATTTATCTTCTAATTCTTCCTCTTTATAATTATTAAATGATGGAGGATCTATCTTAGTTGAGGAAATAGGTTTTTCTAATTCCTTAGGAATTTCATCCAATGGTCTTCCAATATCCTTATCCTCTTTTCTAAACTCAAAGTTCTTTTGAAATTTATCCTCAAATTCTCTTCCAAGTCCTCGTTTAATAACTTTATCTTGTTCAACATTTAATTCAGCTTTTCTTGTAATTGAGTCGCATCTAAAGATATTAAGACTGGTTCTGTATATTAATTTCCTGAATAGGTAGGCTTTAAAATTGTATTGGGTACATTCATCTTAAGTTCATGAGATTTTTCAACAGATGGAATTAAAAGTTTACTATTTTTGGTAGCGTCCATCATTTCACAACTCTCTTGAGCATACATACAATGTTCTTTAAACAACATTTTCGAATCATCATGAAAGTCTATTTCATTCTCATCTGTTAACTTACTCTCAAAACTTTCTTGGAAATGGTCTTTACTTAGATAATCAATTTCATTTATCAAAAAACAATCATCATCTTTTTTCTCAGTTGGATATTTCATAGTCTTTAATACATCAAAAGTGACTTCCTGGTCATTAATATTCATAATCAACTTTCCTTTTTGCACATTTATCATAGTTTGTCCAGTAACAAGGAATAGTTGTTCATTATTGTTCTCTTTAAGTTTGATCTCAGTGTTGCTAAGAAATGTACCTTGGAGTCTATTGCTAAGTGAATTAGCAATTTCTCGCAGTTGATTCTCTATGTTTCTAATCACAACGTTTTAACTTTGCAACTGGTTTCCCATTTGCAATACCACTTCTTCCATAGGCGTCTTCTTATCCTCAAATTGTTGATCATCGTTAGAGTTCGGTGGATATGAAGGTCTATAGTTTGTGTTCCCCTGATTATTCCAACTTCCATTACGATTCGCATGATTATTTCCCCATTGTTGGTTTCCACCATCAGTAGTATGATTCTAGTTAAATTTAGGATGGCTCTCCTAACCTGGGTTATAAAATTTTGAATATGGGTTGTTTATAGTATTTAAAGTCTCATATAATAAGTTAGAATCAATCATATGTCCTAATGAACTTTGCTCACTTACAGGAGTAAATTGAGGTTGGTTCATTAAAAATTGGTCCAACTTCCTTGATATTGCAGCAACCTGAGATGCATGAATTGCAATCGCATCAGTATCATGAATTATAGCTACATCTTTATGATTTACCCTTGCAGAGGGCCATTGAAATTCATTTGTAGCCATTTCTTCAATTAACTCATACGCTTCATCAAATGGTTTTGACATTAATGATCCACCAGCTGCAGCATCAATTATAGACCTAAGGGATCCTACTAACCCATTATAAAAAGTTTGAATGATTAACCAATCAGGCAGAGCATGGCGTGGACACTTTCTTAGGATTTCCTTAAATCTTTCCCAGGCTTCGTATATTGATTCCCCTTCATACTGAAAAAATGAGATAATATCGTTTCTAAGTTTAGTAGTCATCGAAGGTGGAAAATACTTAGCTAAGAATTTTTGAGTTAACGTCTCCCAAGTTTTAATAGAGCCAGGTGCTAATGAGTATAACTACATTTTAGCATTATCTCTTAGTGAGAAAGAAAAAAGCCTTAGTCTAACAGCATCGTCTGACATACCGTTATAACAAATTGTAACACAAAGTTCTAGAAAATTTGATAAGTGAAAATAGGGATCATCCAAAAGAGTTCCCCCAAACTGATTGTTCTGCACCAGTTGGATAATCTGAGGATTTATTTTAAATGAATCAGCTTCTACGACATGATTTTGTATACTTAAGTGAATTTCATCTTTCGTAAGATTTATGTAATCCCTCAATGATTTATGATGATTTTCTAAGTTATTATCTTGAAAGTTTTTCATTTCCATTTCTAGTTTTTCAAGTCCTTTCTGTATTTTTATTTTTTTATTTTTTCAAACTCGGGATCATAAGGCACAAGTCCTACAAATCCTTTATTTCGCATACGCAACACAACAAATAATACATTAACAATTAAACAAATAATAGATGAAATATATTCAACACACCAAAACATTTTCACGAACCCCTTGTTTTTCACACAAATAGTTTTTTCACAACACTTTTTAAATAAAAACACTTTTCACAGAAAAATAGTTTTTACAACACTACAGTTTTCCAAGTCTAAGCCTAATTACTTCAACTAAAATTCTCCTAAAGTTCTTACCGAAGCCTCCCCGGCAACGGCGCCAAAAACTTGGCTCGACCCACAATTACGCAGTAAATTAACTTCCAAAATATGGCAAAAAACTTGACCTGGTTTATAAATAGCGGCTAGAATGCAAAATCTTAAATGATATAAAAATTAAAAAATATTTTACACACTAGGGGTACTACACAAGTATACGTATCGTTTGAAGTGATATAGAGTTTTCATTAAAAATCCCAGTATCAATCCCACGAGGAAGTGAAGTAAGAGGTCTTTAGTCAAATTCTAGTCTACTACTAATAATCCTTAGTTTGGAATGTCGATTAAAATTGTGTTTTATCTAGGAACTACTCTTAAATGCAAGTGTTAAATGTAAAGATAGTAACTCTAACTAAATGCAAATAATAATTCTAAAGATAACCCTTTTTTGGAGGAATTGGTTTGGAGAATTTTGAGATACTAAAAACTATTATTCTTATGTAATAAAATGGATAATGTATAGGAATGAGATGCATTTAATATTGTATGTGCCAAATAGGAGCAATCCTATTCTTTACCCTTTGGTCCAGGCATAAAGAGCTTTGACTAATCCTATGCTTGGTTACTGAATCTGCGGCTAGGCTGGGAGGATACCGGCTCTCACTTCGGAGCTCCCACGTTCCCATCACCTGAGGGCTAATAATCTACACTTCAGCACCCAAACGATAGGACCGAATTGAGGATTTTAATCTGTCACTCTAAAATCTCCAATTTTACGCCTGATTAATATTATTTCCCTATTTATTTGCACTCAACTCCCATGAACTTCATCATCCATGTAATTTGAATGTGGTTCCACTTTATTGAGAATTACACCACCCTTTCGGGTCAATGCAATTACAACGAATTTTAACACTACAACGAGCTCTTTTTTTAATGTAAATGAAGTGCAAGTAAAAACCATCACATTTATAATTAAATTTACTTTTATCATGCATCACAATATCCTAACATGATTTCTACTCATTACAAAAGAAAAGTAAAATGAAAATAATGGCATAATCTTCTCATGTCACTTTTTTCAAAGAAGAAGAAAGAGTAAGAGAGATGTGTCACAAAGCACGAAGAAAACACAACATAAACTTCATTTAACCAAAACAAATCCACTAGGTAATTGTTTACAAAATTATAAGATAATGAAGAACAATACTTAGCTTTTTCCCCTTGAAAGAAAGACGAAGATCTATCCCACAAAGTCTCCCGTCGATCCATGCAATGCTAGTGCAATCCCTTACAAATTCTCCCAAAATCTTCTCTCCAATCTCTCCAAAAGGGTAGAAATCTATATTTCTACTCTTAATCTAAGAATCCTAAATATTCCTCTCTTTTTTTCTCTACTTTTTCTCTTCTTTTTTCTCTTTTTTTTCCTCTCTTAAATTCACCATTTTAAATAGTATGGATGAATTTTTAAGAGTTCCCTTAAGCACCCCCTCGAAAAAGGGTCCAATTACGTCGAATTTTGGCCCAAAACAGCCAAAAGTCGCTCTAGAACCTTCAGGGCGCTGTCGGCGGGTTCGAGGCCGCTGTCGGTGAGCTTTTCGGTCATATTTCGGTCGTGTTGACCTCATTTTTGGTGAGGTCTTTTCTCTCCTTAGTACTTAGGATCTACCCATAGGACTTTTCCTTGACTATCCTAGAGGACTAGAAATGGAACCCACCACTTAGAAATTCAGACACCTCTTAACTCTTCTTGAACCCCACAGATGACCATAAACCTCCAAACCCCTTTGGAAGATTGAAAGTCAAGTGTGGAGGTGCAAGGATGAGTTCCTATAGGATGGTCAAGCCTTAGAACAACCCCAGGTGGCTCGGTCCCAGTGATAGTTAGCCGGCACACACCACACTCTCACACACATCCCAAACCCTAAAACCACTCTTACCCAACTTGGCTTCCTGACTCATGTAGGAAATTCATATGAATGGACCTCAACCCCTAAGCCCCTGGCTAAGAGGGTTAGGAACAACATATTGAGTGCCTAAAATGAGTCCTCTCATGGCTCTTGTGAGCTTAACATGGCTTTATAGATCAACAAAAATGATTCCATTCTACTCACATTCAATCAATCTTCATTTTTTCAAAATTTCAATTTTTGACCCCCGGGGACCTACACCCGCTAAACCTACCAAATGCCCTTGAAACTACCCAAAATTTGCAAAATCACCTAAATTACCCAAAATTCCTTAAAATCAATCCTAAACATTTCCCCCCACTCAAATTGATCATCCATTACCAAATATACCAAAATTTCCAAAAATACCCCCCAATACCCTCCAAATACCCAAAATGCCCTTCTTAGCCCAAAAATCCAAAAATTCAGAAAATTCCCAAAAAATTCAGAAAATCTCAAATATTCCCAATTTAATTTTGTTCAACTACACCATAAGCCAATTTTGTCAATTAAACCAACTTTTACCAAAACCCCCAATTTGATCCATTTTTAACCAAAGTGAGCCCAATATCAAACCAAACCACCCCAATTGACCTCAATTTTGGTCCAATTCAATTCTAAACTTCAATTCCATATCCCTAATATCAATCTAGACCAAATACAAGCCCAACTTGATTAACATTTGGATCAAATTTCAATTTGAAGCCTAAATCCCCTAAATTGGCCTAAACCCAAACTTAACCCAAATAGGCCCAAATCCCAAAATCAAAGCCCAACCAAGTTGAAAACTCTTTATAACACTCCCCTAAACATTTCTCAACATTAATTTTACATCAAATCCAACCTTAAACCAACATTAACCCAAGATAGCCAAAGTTAGCCCAATTTGACCCATTTTGGGCCCCATTACCAATAAGGCCCAAATTAAACCTATTTCAATTCCGAATGACACCAAACCTTCTCCAAATCACTCATGCCACACTCCTAAACTAAACCCAACATTTGTTTAGCCCAATCTTTCACAAAATCTCCATCCACCAATTTGTTTTCAAACTTAAAAGCCCACTTCCATAAAGCCTTTAAAAGCCCACTTTCCATCAAATTCAAAAGCCCAAAATCCATCCCCAAGCCCACATGAAACCTTTTCTTCATCATTCCTTTGATAATCCTATTTGACCAAAGTCTTAAACCATCATGAAATCAATCCATTTGTAGCATCATGAAAAATCCCATCAAAGGAATCCAAGGTTTTCAAAATTCCAAATAACCCTTTTCCATGCAAGTGAGCCAACCTTTTCCCAAGCCATGAGCAAGCCAAATGAAGCCATGGAGCCATGCATAAGCCATATGCAAGCCATGGGGAGCCCTTTCCACCTCACCATGCCACTTATGGCAAGAAGAGGGGAGCCTTTCCTAAGCCCTCACTAAACCTTTTTTAACCCCATTCATGATAGACTTTAACTAAAATTGGTCACCTCACCTTGGATGGGGACTTCACCACACATGTGAGGCTGACCCAAATGATCTCACATCAGCCCAAATCAAACCTTGGAGAGTGAACCAAGCCAAAACCATGAATTGACCCAAATTGGACCAAAAATGCTCCTTACACCCATGCCATCTAAATCTTTGACTTTAGACATGGCATAACCCAATTGATTGCACCATATCAAGCTCAATCATGTGAGTTTTTCTCAGCCAAAAAAAAAACCTTGGTGAATGAACCAAGCCAACCCTCATGGCCACCCAAGCTCCACCATAAACTTCCTTATTTAAACCCCACCTCCATGGCCAAGAGTAGGAGATACAAAGATTACCTTGGGGAAACTCTGTCAAATTATTCCCAAAGCTTCTCCAAGCACTCCTAAGCTCAATCCAACCATTTCCAATTGAGGCCTCACCTCTTGGACAAAGGTATCAAATTTTTCTCCTCCAACCGAGCATGTTTTAATTTTCTGTAATTATTCACATGCTTTAAGTATATCATCACCATATAGATGTGTGCTACTCGATTAGACAATCATTTTAAAAAAAATCATTCAATTTCGTTGAGAATCGAGGGAGATATCAAGGTTTGAAGTTGGACAGTTTTGAGTGAATAGAACAAGGAAAGAGGAGCAGCAGCCGTCCGATCAGGCATGTATCCAATGGATGGCGCTGATGGAGTTGGACGGCAGCTTCATCCGTGAATAGGCAACCACGCCAGCCAGTAGCAGCGCGACACGTGTCATTTGAGCGGGAAATGGATTTTTCTTGATTTATTTTTGAACCTAAACTTCAAAAACTCATAACTTTTCATATAAAACTCGAAAAAATAAAATAAAAATACCCTCTTGCTCACTGAAATGAGGAGAATAATGTGGAAGTTATTTCATATTTATTTGATGCATATTTTATTTTTAATTAATTAAATAGTGTTTTCAATCATTCAATTCTCCATGCATGTATACAACTCACCATGGCATGAGACCATAGGGCTTTTGAAGCCTCTGATCTTGGGAACATTCTCTAAATTTTTTAAGGTCAGAGGCCATCTCTGTGAAAAGTTATTGAATTTTCAATTTCATGTCACTATTTAGGTATTTTAATTCCAATAATTAGCATGTTGTGAAATAAATTCTAGGAAAATTTGGTGATATTCCTTAGGACCAGAGAACCCTATGAAAAATATATTTTGAATTAATTCATTCATAATAACCTTAATTGGCCTAAACCCCTAAAATTGAATTTGAATTAATTAGGGTTAACCACACATCAAATTGACTTGAAAACAATTCTCCACTGATCTTTAGGATCAGAGAGACCTCACATAAAAATTTGAAATCAATTGGACTTGATTAACCCCACTAAATGGATTAATTAAGCCACATAATCAAAATTAAACTTTAAAAATTCATAACTCCAAAGATACATTTCAAAAATTGACCAAATTGATTTTGGGACTTCTCTGATATCAGAGGAGTTTAAGAAAAATAAAATTGAAATTTTCTAAAAAAGTTGATTTTTCACCATATTTTAATATTTTAATAATTAAAAAATAATAAAAATCACAAAAATATTAAAAATCATAAAAATGTCACATTTTGACTCCTAATCATTTAGGAACAAACCAAATATTTTTCCCAAGTCCCTAGGATAAGATATTGAATTTTAAAGGCTTAATGTAATTTTTAATATTAAAAAATGATTTTTCAACCTTTTTTGACTAAAATAATTTCAATAAATCAAAGAAAAATCAGAAAATTATAAAATTTATTTCTCTGGACTCCTTGAGGTCAGAGGGATTTAAGAAAAATATAAAATTTATTTTTCAACTTTAATTTTATTTTATAATTAATTAATACTGTAAAACTCAAAATAATTATAATAAATAAATTATAATTCAAAAAATCACCAAAATTGGTCCAAGTGGTCCCCTGATTATTAGGACAGAAACTTTACCTTGGTCATGTTGTTGAATTTTCTTTGAAAACCTTTATTTTCTACTAAAAATAATTATATAAATAAATTAAATTCAGAAAAATCACATTTTCTCCTCTAATGTCTTAATTGACATGTGAGTGAGGTAACATAAAAATTTCAAATTCATTTGAGCTCAATTTAGTGAGTTATAAAATAAATAAGCTTAAAAGGGCATAAAGGTAATTAAAAATTTTAACCCTTAATTAAAACTTTAGGTTTAATCAAAATGGGGGGTAAAATATTTGATTTTAACTTTCTCTTGGATGATTGAGACTTTGGAAAATTAAGGGGTAGGAACCCATCAAACACTTTGAAAATATCAAAAATGAAACTTTAATTAATTAAATAATTTAAATTTTGGAAAGAATATATTTAAATTTGGATCATTAAAAATAGGGATATTATTAAGAGGACATTTATTCTTTAATTTAAAAAAAATCGCTAAAGGAGTCACTTTAACAATATTTAATTCTTAACTAAAAAATTAAAATAATAACTTAAATTAATAATTAAAACTAAAATTAAAATCAAATTAAATTAAAATCAAATTAAAATTAAAGTTAAACTAAGACTAAAAATTAAAATTAAAATTAAAATCAAAATCAAATTAAATCCAATTAAATTAAAATTAAATTTAATTAAAATTAAAATTAAATTAAAATTAAATTAAAATTAAAATTAAATTAAATTAAATTGAATTAAAAAATTAAAATTAAAATTAAATTAAATTAAAATTAAAATTAAAATTAAAATTAAATAAAATAAAATTAAATTAAATTAAATTAAAATCAAATTGAATTAAATTGAATTAAAATCATTTAACAAAAAACCTAAATGAAATCATTAATAATTAAATCTAAAACAATTTGAACACTATTCCAAACTTAAAATTATTAATTAAAACCTCATAATTAAATTAAAACACTTTAAACCATTAACTCTAACTTTCAATTAATTTGATTAAAATTCTCAATAAACCAACTTGCCCTTAAAGGTTTTAATTATTATAACTCTTAAATAAATTATTAGGGTGAAATGTCACTTCACACATAAGATATTCAAACATCCTAGTTCACTGAGCAAGAAACAAAACAAAAATACAAATCCTTGGATGATCAATTCATCCGTACAATAAAAATTCATTTGGACTCAAAATAATCCCGAAAATATTGAAAAGATGTTTAGGACTCGTCCTAAGCACTTCCTCAATATGACGGGATGTTTTAGAAGAACAACTGAATTTAATTGTTCTTTGATGAAAAAAATCATCTTTAAACCAAACACGAGAACCTATACGTCATAGAAGATGACTAGTTATAGGATTAGGAATTTGGTAGACAACCAAAACCCTTTCCCTTAGCTTTACCTAGGTATTTCTTGCAAAATATTTAAATGCATTAACATGTGTTTTAAGTGCAGCTTGGGATGACGGGAAGACCCTCCAGGTACGCTTTTATTTAATTGTAATTTACTTTATTGCAATTTACTTACATGCACCGTAATTTACTTTTTCTTGCATGATAAACAAGACAGTTGCATGAAAATCAAAACCTTTAGGATAGTCCCTGAACTGAAACCAAAACTAAATTAAAAGTCATTGCAAGATAAAATTCACCGCCACAACATTTTAAAATATAAAAAAACTCAAAATTTAATCACAAACAGAACAACAAAACTACAATTGCAACTAAATTAAAACGGCTCATTGAATGATCGGGAATACCTCGGATGATGTAACCCACGTGTTGCTAACGGGATTTCCCACGGTCTAAATGAAAGTGTGGAACTCATTCAGTTGAGTTTAGCAAATTCATCTGGACTAAGTGAATTCGATGAAAATAACGGTGTCGGGATGATGGAACCGTGGGATCTTAATCGGTTCTGTTTAATCAACTTTAAGATTTGTTTTAATTAAAACACTAAAAACACTTGGATTTTAAGATTTTCTCTAAACCAAAACACTTCTCTCATCTCCCGATTTATGACTTCTAAAACTAAACCTCTGCAACAACAAAGAGCACGGAGCATAGTGGGTAGCACGACCATCGTCATCAGTAAAACTTGGATCTACTTTAGCAAAACTTTCGTAGAATTAAATAACAAAGTCATAGGACTTCGAGGTAGTTTGCCTAGTGCAACATAAATCCTCAACTCTTCGTTAGGAATTTGTATAATCATATTATGCAAATTAAGCCCTAACCGGTCTTTGGATATTGAAATTTCCAAAATCCAATCCTTTGAAAACCTTAAACTTTGAAATTCTTGAGAGCAAAACCACTGATCATTATCGAGAGTTTTCTTAAGCGTCTTCAGACATGTAAGATGTAATTAACTATAGGGGCTTGCCCTTATAGGGAACTTTAAGAACCCAGGTAATATAAACCCTGCTTAATTCATTTATATTAAGCAGAAAAACTTGTCGGCTTATAAAATTGGTTCACAGACCAAACGGATGTCACAAATCTTTTAGTTTATTTAATTGAGCCCCATCATCAAGCAGTGTGTCTATTCCTCGAGATAAATACATGGTTAGTGGTGCGGCGCTCGTTTATATAAACTATTCGGGATGTGAGATCGGTTTGATTTCATATCTTAAAAATTTTCAAATTTAAAATTATTTTCAAAATTAAATACTACTTTCTAAATTATATATATTTAAATTAAAAATTTAAAACCTAAAATTCTCCGACAATTTCTGTTAGGTTACCCTTTTTTTAAAATACAACACACAACCTAAAAATATGCCGACAGGCCGTTTCTAGAAAATCTCACCGTTGGCGAGATCAAGGCCGCCGTTGGCGAGATCAAGGCCGCCGTCTGCGAGCTAACTGCTGCGCAGCTCCACCGTTTCAGCTTCGTTTCACCCCATTTAAGTTGCGTTGCGTTCGTAACAAATAGCCCTACAAAATAAGCATAAAAACAACCTTTTTTTAAAGTGTAATCTCATTCAAAAATATGAAATAAGTGTAAAAGAGATTAAGCATCAAAAGACTTATCGAAAGGTGTCAGGGCATAATTTCATTTCTTGCTCGTTTTTGCTCCAAATTGGAACGTTTTTGCTTCCTTTTGCTCCAATCACCATTTCTTGTATCTAAAACCAAAAAATATACAAAATACCTTCCTTTAAGTGTAATATCGTCAAAAATTAGTAAAATGATACTGGAAAAAACGTATATATTTTAGGCGTGTCATTAACCTAAATTAATTAAATTATTGGGTCAACCTTACCTAACTTCGGTTAAAATCCACCCTAAAAGTCATTAAAAGCTAAACTTGAACCAGAAAAATGCAACGTAGCTTGACAAGGTATTTTGGAGGAGGCAACCTATGACTGCCAACAAAATATCTTTCGGTCACTTGTAAGTAATCAAACCACAGACCCTAATTATAAACCAAATACATATTTGATTTTTCATATACATTTTATGCTTATTTTTTGTGATATTACACTTTAAAGGAAGGTATTTTCATGTTTTATTGTAGGTATGTTGATTTGTGGCATTTGGAGCAAAAAGGAAAAAATTTAAAGTCAAATGAGGTATTATTGGAAATTGCTCTAGCACTGACGGTGCCAGTATCTTAAAAGGGTGCAGAATCCAAACTGTGTTCTGGCGTCGACGGTGCCAGAATGGGCATCGACAGTACCATTTGAAAGAGCATGGGCACTGACGGAACCTAATTTGGCATTGATGGCACCAATGATGATTGTTGCAGGTTTTTTGGCAGATTCAACATATTGGGTTGATTTTTGGAAGTTTGCTCGAGGCAACTCTTGGGAAATTGATCCCTACACAATAATAGAGTGCTTGAATGCCAGAAAAAGGGTTGGAGAGTGTAGAAGGTGTGTAGAAGGTGTGTGGAAAGTGTGTATAAGGTGTAAGTATTGAGAGCGAAGTTTAAAGAGGGTTTTATCTAGAGTTGTAGGTGAGGAAGGAAAGTGGGAGATTTCTTCTTCCATACATTTCTAAGAGAGAATTGAGTGTTATTGTAAAGAGAGAAAGAGATTCGAAGGAACTTCAAAGAATTTACTTTGGGGAAGAGATTCAGATAAGTTGTGTATATTAATTATTTTTTGTATGAATTTTCTTTTATATGTACAATCCATATTTTGTTGTATCTTCCTCATGAATTCTGAGTAGATTTCCTTGTCTTTCTGCTTGCTACGAGATATGGTAAAATGAAGAGATAGTGGATTTGCAATTTAAATGTTAAATACTTGTGATGATTTTACACAATGTATTGCCTTTACTTTTCGATCTGGCCAATTGAAATGTTAAAATTTGTTGTGAATAATTTGATCTGAAAGGACTATGCATTCTGCCATAAAGTGAGAATCACATTCAATTCTATGGATGAGAATGTAGTCCATGTGGTTGAGTGCAAATAAATTGAGAAATATACTATTTTGGTCGTAGAATTGGAGTTTTTTGGTGTGACATACAAAAATCCACAATTCAGTCCTAGTGTTTGGAAACAAAAGCAAGTGTTAGCCCTCAGGCAAGGAGGAAGTGGGAGCTCTGGAGTGAGAGCCAGTATCCTTCCAGCCTAACCACAAATTTGGGATCTAAACCTAGGATTAGCCAATGTTCTTTATACACTCGGAAGAGATTAAAGAATAAGATTGCTCCTATTTGGCACAATACAATTTACAAAATCTAAATCTTTCACTAACCATAACCTCATTATAAGGGGAAGGATACTTTCTCCAATTTGAACCTTTCATTACAAAATAGTAAACCTTCGTTTAGAGTTAGTAATTTTACTTTGAAGTTTAGAAGTTAGTTTAGTAAACTTAGTTCTATTAGCTACATTAAATATCGCCAACTTGTGCTTTTCACTTTAAGTATTATATATTTTAAATGTTGTGTTTTAGTGCCACTATGATAAATTTAAACCTTCCCTGTGGATGATCCAACTTTTTTTTATATGCAAGGAATTATGAACAAGAGATTTATAATAATTTTTATAAAGTCACAATGATCCAACGTAAGTATACGTATCATATCAACTAATACAGGGCTCTAATGGAGTCCAGTTTATCGATCCCACAGGGAAGCAAGGTAAGAGGTTCTTAGTCAAATTCTAGTCTACTACTAATAGCCTTAGTTTGGAAGGGTGATATAAGTGGTTTTTCTAACAACTACTCCTAAATGCAGATGATTATATGTAAGAATAATAACTACTCCCTAATGCAAATATTAATACTAAAGATAACCCTTTTGGGGGAAATTGGTTTAGTGAATTTTGAGATAATAAAAACTACTATTCTCATGTAACGAATTGGATAATGTATAGGAATGAGATGCATTAAATATTATATGTGCCAAATAAGAGCAATCTTATTCTTTACCCTCTTCCAAGTACCCCCTCTTTAGAGTGCTATAAAGAACATTGGCAAATCCTAGGCTTAGTCTCTAAATCCAAGGTTAGGCTGGGAGGATACTGGCTGCCACTTCAGAGCTCCCACTTCCCTTCACCTGAAGGCTAACCCTAGCTTTAGTTACCAAACCTCCAATTTGACACCCATGAAAACATATTTCCCTATTTATTTGCACTCAATCCCCATGAACTACGTAATTCATTCACGGACATTGAATGTGGTTCCACTTTGTTGAGAATTACACTGCCCTTTTGGGATAATGCAATTACAACGAATTTTAACAATACAACGGGCCCTTTTTGTAATGTCAATGAAGCGCAAGTAAAACACATCACATTTATAATTAAAACATCTTTTAGCAAGCATCCAAATATCCTAAACATGAATCCTACTCATTGAAAAAGAAAAGTAGAATGGAAACAATTGCATAATCTTCTCATGCCACTATTTCCATAGAAGAAGAAAGTTTAAGAGAAAGACATCACAAAACACGAAGAAAACACAACTGAAAACTTCATTTCAAAGAAAATCCACAAAATAAGAGTTTACAAAATCATAAGATAATAAAGAGCACAATACTTAGCTTTTTCCTCTTGAAAGAAAGATGAAAATCTCTCCCACAAAGTCTCCCGTCGATCCATGCAATGCTAGAACCTTCCCTTATAGATTCTCTCAAAATTCCCACACCAATCTCTCCAAAAATGTATAAATCTATAGTTCTACTCCTATTCTAAGATCTATCATCATTCTCCACATTTTCCCTATCATCTCCTTTCATTTATTTGGCTTCAAAATCGGTTTAAAATAGAGTAGGGACGAATTTCCCAAGAGGTGCATGAAGAAACCCTCCAAAAAGCATCCATATTCGATGTATTTGGCCAAAAAACCGCCCAATATCTCATCCAGACCGTCTCGGGCGCCATCAGCGCTGAATAGGGTGCTGCCGACGCCCTATTTTTTGTGGTCTCGGGCTTCCGGCACCGCCGTCACCAGTTTGGGCGCACCCGGTGGCCATCCTGTGCAGCTCCACCCGTTTGCTCCGTTTGGCTCCATTTCAGCTCCGATTCGCCCTGTTTCAATTGAGTTGTGTTCCTAACAAATAGCCCTACAATATAAGCTTAAAAACAAACTTTCTTTAAAGTGTAATCTCATTCAAAAATATGCAATAAGTGTAAAAGAGATTAAACATAGAAAGACTTATCGAAAGGTGTCAAGCCAAAATTTGTTTTCTTGCTCGTTTTTGCTCCAAATTGCACCATTTTTGCTTCCATTTGCTCCACTCACCATGTTTTGTACCTAAAACCAAAAAACATACAAAATACCTTCCTTTTAAAGTGTAATATCACCACAAATGAGTAAAATCATATAGCAAAAAATGTATATATTTTTGGTGCATCTGTGGGATCGATAACCAAAACTCCACTAGAGTCCTGTATTACTTGAGCAATATGTATACTTGCATTGCTTCATTGTGACAATACAAAAATAAAAAAAAATAAAAATGTCCTCATCATGTTTTTAATGCTGTTGTCGGGGAAGGTAATGATGAATTTAGTAGCATTTGAAAGACTTTTATTTGATCTATAAAACTTATATTTGTGTTATTGCTTATTTTTAAGTGTGTTGATTGTGTTTGTTTATGTGTAGTATTGAATCTGAAGGTTTAATATCTTACGACGCAGACTTAGAACGTAATATTAGAAAAAATTTTAAAAAACGAAAAGAATCTAAATATTTTGAACAAAATGGCAAATAACTTAGATAATCAAAGAACTGAAAATGAATGTCAACAGAAACCATTAAGAGATTTTGTTAACCCTACAGCAGATAAATTCACTTAACTATTTAAAATCTTGATGTTGTTGCTAATTCATTTGAGCTTAAACCTGATTTTATCCATATGGTACAAAATAATCAGTTTGGGGGAACACCTACTAAAGGTTCTAGTTTACATCTTGCTGGATTTTTTATAATTGTGTGCAACATTTAAATATGACGGAGTATCGAATTATGCCATCAGACTTAGACTTTTTCTTTTTCATTATGGGATAAAGCCTAGGCGTGGTAAAATTCATTAGTACCGGAATCTTTCAGAACTTAGGGATAACTATCTCAAAAAATTTTGGCTAAATATTTTCCATCTTCAAAAACTGCTAAGCTTAGGAACGATATTACAACTTTTTGTCAAATTAATGGGGAATCAATATACAAATCTTGGGAAAAAATTAAATATCTCCTTAAAAAGTGTCCACACCAAGCTTTACCAGATTGGTTAATTATTCAAACTTTTTACAATTGATTAATTGGATCTCTTAGATCTATTATCGATGTTGGAGCTGGAGGATCATTTATGTCAAAACCTTTTGATGAAGCATATTCTTTAATAGAAGAGATTACTCTCTGGATTGGTAAATCCAAAAAGAGTATCTAGTATCCATGATTTTGGTGCAATATCTTTTTTGGCTTCTTAAATTGCTGCAATATCAAAGAACATAGATCAATTTGAAAAGAATTATTCTCAAACGCCCTTGGTGTTAGAGAAAAATTCATTGGGAAATATAATCAAATATCAATCAACTTATGAGACTTTGAATGTCATAAATAATAGAACCAAAAATCCCTATTCTAATTATCATAATCCTGGTTAGATGAATAGGTCTAATTTAAAATGAAATAATAATAAAAATTTAGTGAACCCATTGAGAAATTCAAACAACCAAGGAAATCCTAACTATAGACTTTATTATCATCCAGGTTTTATCAGTAACTCACAAGTTAAAGAGAAGAAATTGTCAATTGAAGAATTGGTATTAAACATGGAGAATCAATTACAAAGTCAAGGTAATCAATTACAAAGTCATGGAGCTGCTATTATAAATATTGAAAATTAATAAGGACATATTGCGACTACACTTGTAATAGACCTTCAGGAATTCTTCCTAGTAATGTCAAAATTAATCCAAAGGATCAAAATAAAGAGCAAATTAAGGCTATTTAACTAAGAAGTGGAAAATAACTGAAAAAAGAGTACAAAAAGAAAATAAAACTGAAAAATAAAAGGTAAAAATTGAAAAGGGTGGTCCGAATTTAGAGTATCCAATTAAACCAATGAAAATTACTATAGAAAGACGTCCACCTCCATTTCCTCAGAGATTTAAACAACAATAGAGAGATAAATAATTTTCAAAATTTTTAGAAATCCTTAAAAAATTAACTATAAATATTCCATTTATTGAAGTCTTCGAACAAATGCCAAATTATGTGAAGTTTATGAAGTATATACCTAACAATAAAAGAAAGTTTACAGATAACGAGACTGTTGCACTTAGTGAGGAGTGTAGTGCAATTATTCAAAAAAAACTTCCTGAAAAACTAAAAGACCCTGGTAGCTTTACTATACCTTGTGCTATTGGTGAACAATTTTTTGGAAAGCCTATGTGATTTGGCAGCCAGTATTAACCTCATGCCTCTATCAATTATTAGAAGGTTGGGTTTAGGAGAGATTTCTCCTACAATTATAACTTTTCAGTTAGGTGATCGTTCAATTACCTATCCTAAAGGAGTTATAGAAGATGTATTGGTAAAGGTTGCTAAATTTATCTTTCCGATAGATTTTATTGTTTTAGATTTGGAGGAAGATAAAGAAATTCTTATTTTTGAGAGACCATTCCTTGCAACTAGAAGAGCTGCATAGATGTTCAAAAAGGAGAATTAACTATGAGAGTCAATGATCAAGAGGTAACATTTAATATATCAAAAGCCATGAAATATCCCGCAAAAGAAAAAGATAGAGAATGTTTGAGAATGGAAGCTTGTGATTATATGAGTAATGATCATTTAAGGAAAAGTCTGAAGAGAAACTAGAGCAATAAGATTTGAAATATGAGGATAAGGATGAGAGGGAAGATAAAAACGTTGAGATAGAGATTGAAAAGTTAGATTATGTTCAGGATGGATTTGAGATGTTGGATATTATAGAAAATGTTAATAAAAATTGCATTCCTTCAAAGTATAAAACCTCATGAACATGAAATGAAAATATTACCTACTAATTTAAAATACATATTTTTAGGAGATTCATCTACATTAACTATTATTATATCCTCATATTTAACTGAATCACAAGAGATTAGAAACTTTAAAAAGATACAAAAAAAGCCTTGGGATGGACTTTAGCTGATATTAAAAGAATCAGTCCTTCAATTTATATGCATAGAATCCCATTGTATGAACAACATGAACCTAAGGCTGATCCACAAAGGAGATTAAACCTGATGTTGAAAGAAGTGGTCAAGATAGAAATTTTAAAATGGTTAAACGCTGGAATAATATATCTTATTTTAGACAGTGCTTGGTAATTCCAATTCACTGTATTCCAAAGAAAGGGGGGTGACAGTAGATGTAAATGAGAAAGATGAATTAATACCAACAAGAGAAGTCGGTGGGTGGTAAATCTATATTGACTATAAAAAATTAATTGCCGCCACTAGGAAGGATCACTTTCCTTTACCTTTTCTAGACCAAATGTTGGATAGATTAGCTATGCATAAATATTATTACTTTTTGGATGGACATACCGGCTATCATGAAATTCCAATTGCTCATGCGGATCAAGAAAAGACAACATTTTCTAGTCCTTATGGAACATTTGCTTTTCGAATAATGCCCTTTGGATAATCTAATGCACCTCCAGCATTTCAAAGATGTATGATGTCAATTTTCTTTAATCTAATTAAAAATGGAATGGAAGTATTTATGGATGAATTTTTAGTGTTTGTAACTTCATTAAAATCATGTTTACATCATTTAGAAAAAGTTTTGGAACTATGTGAAAAAAAAAATAGTTTTAAATTGGGAAATATTTAAATTTATGATTGCAGAAGGAATTTTACTTGTGCATAAAACTTCTGAAAATATCATAGGAGTAGATCTGGAAAAAATTCAAATTATTACAAAACTACCACCTTCTACGATAGTGAGAGGGGTTAGATGTTTTTTAGGGCATGCTGGTTTCTATAGGCATTGTATAAAAGAGTATTCAAAAATTAGTAAGCCTCTGTGTCAACTTTTAGAAAATGACCTGAAATTTGATTTTAATGAAGAATGCATAAAGGCCTTCAAATTATAAAATAAAAATTAATCACTAATCCTATAATAGTTTCACCTGATTGGGAGAAAACATTTGAGCTAATATACTATTTGAGTTGTTTTAGGGTAAAGATATGTCAAAGTTTTTAATGTAATATACTATGCTAGTAAAACTCTAAATGATGCTCAAGTTAATTACATCACTATTGAAAGGGATTTATTAGCTATTATTTTTGCTTTTAATAATTTTAGGCCATCTTCAATTAGAAAAATTGTATAGTGCATACAGACTATTCTACTATTAAATACCTAACATAAAAAAAGGATGTGAAACCAAGATTATTTCGATGGATACTTCTAATGCAAGAGCTTGATTTTGAGATAGTGGATAGAAAATGAATTGCTAATCAAATAGCTAATCATTTATCTAGGCTGGAACAGAAAGAATGATCTGATTTTTTAAATGAAATACGGAAACTTTCCCTGATGAACAATTATATAGTATTAATGAAATGAACATACCGTGGTATGCAGACATTGCAAATTATATTATGAGTGATATTTTACCATCTGAATTAACGAAGCAAAAACAGAAGAAATTTATTTATGATGCAAAATTTTCCTTTTGGGATGACCCATATTTATATAAATAATGTAAAGATCTAGTTATTAGGAGATGTGTGCCTTATGAAGAAACTAAACAAATTAGTCAAATATTTCATGATCTGAATTTGGAGGACATTTTGGAAATAATAGATCTGCACATAAGATTTTACAATCTGGATTTTATTGGCCTACTCTTTTTAGAGATGTTAATGAATATATTAAAACATGTGATCGATGTCAGCGAGTAAGAAATGTTCCTAGAAGAAATGAGATGCCTCTAAATTAAACATTGGAAGTTGAAATTTTAATGTATGGGGATTAGATTTTATGGGACAATTTATTTCTTCATTTATAAATTTATATATATTAATTGTTCTAGACTATGTATCAAAATGGATTGAAGCAGTAGCTTTACCAATATGCCATTCTCAGAGTGTTTCAAATATTTTATTGAAAAATATTTTATAAGATATGGAATGCCGAGGGTGATCATTACTGATGGAGGATCCCATTTTAGGAATGAATGAATTGAGAAATTGGTTGGACAATTTAAAATTATGTACATTTTCAACTGTTTATCATTCCTAGACGTGTGGTCTAGCAGAAGTATTAAATCGTGAAATTAAACAAAGTTTGGAAAAACTGTAAATCCCAACAAATTGGATTGATCTGCTAGATTATATACTACATTGTGGGCATATATGACGGCTTATAAAACTCCTATAGGAATTTCCCCATATAGTCTATTTTTTTGAAAGACTTGCCACTTTCCAGTAGAATTGGATCATAAATTGTATTGGGCTTTTAAGGAATTTAATTTCAATTTAAAGGATGTGGTGAGAAAAGATTGTTGCAACTTAATGAACCTGAAGAGTTCAGAAATGTATCTTATGATAATGCTAAAATTTATAAATAGAAAATTAAAATATAGCATGATCGGAAGATATTAAGAAATAAACTTAAACCAGAACAAGAATTTTTGTTATATAATACAATATTGAGCTTATTTCCTGGAAAACTAAAGTCTAGGTGGTTAGGACAATTCACTATTATTAAATTCTATCAATATGGAGCTGTTGATAATGAAGATCCCAAAACTCTAAATATATTTAAAGTTAATAGGCATAGATTGAAACCTTATTTTGAGGGGCATATACCACATTTTAAAAAGTTATAAATGCTGATTCATCCTGAGTAAAAATTGGATATGTCGAGCTGACGACGTTAAACCAAGTACTTTGTGGGAGGCAAACCATAGCTTTTTTTGTTATTTTATTTTGTTACACATTCTTATATGTCACAAAGCATGGCAATTAATGGATTTTATGGAAGATTTGGAAATCATTTGGACTAAAGAGAAATAGTGTACAAATTTGCTCTGGCGCCAACGGGGCCCAATTCCAGCGCCGACGTCGCCGCGGTTATGATGACGGCTTGGAAGCTTCTAAGAGCGGTTCTTGACGAATTGTTTGTCCTAATAAATCCCTAAACTTATTTTTAAAGTAAATTTAGACAGTAAAATGACAGAAGATTCGCCATTATCGAAATTCATAGCTTCCAATTCCCAAAGAACTTCAAGGTATGGAATTTTCAGTAGAAGAAAGTTCATCAGTTTCGATGCATAAAAACATTACAATAAAGTTCTACTGAAGAAGAGAGTAATCAAGGGAATATGCTTCGTGAATCGAGGGTTGAGCACTCCAAGTACTCAAGTGGAAGAGATTGTTGTCCAAAGGCATTGGGAAGTATTGTGCTACACTACTGTTGCGGTAGTTGTTCCTGTGGTGAAAGAATTTAATGTAAATTTTCATGGAATCAACCAAGGAGTCGTCTATGTTCGTGGTAAGTGGGTACCATTTACTCCTTCTAGGATAAATGATCGTTCATGATTGAAAGTGTTCCAATTTTCCATTACACAATTTTCTTCCCTACAAGAGATATCCTTAATGAAGTCTATTGATTCTTAACTGATGAAAATGAAAATTGGGAGACAATAGATGATGGGAATGTATGTTTCTCTTCTTTAATCATAAATTAACAAAGGAGAGTGCTATCTTGAATTATTGCATTCAAACGAAAAGGCCTATTGATGAGGTTCTATAATTGTAAAATTTGTCATGGACTTGTTTGTGCATCGATCTACTTATGGGTTGGGACATCCTTCTACCATATTCCTGCTTTTTAGTCAGTCACAAGTGTCATATGAACATTGTGAAAAAGTGATTTTACCTTGGAAGCCCATGAAACCCAATTGATAATTCTGACTACATAGGAAATGGGGAGGAAAATGATATGAACATTCTTACGGATCAACCATCTCAAAAGTCTTCACCATTACGGCTCTGCTTTGTTGATAGTTTGCACGTTATTTTGAAAAGGATCAAGAAACTAGAGAAAGAGGTTCAGAATATTATGAATACAATTAATAAAATTTCAGAATTATTTGATCATCTAGATTGAAGGATGAAGGATCATTTTGAAAATACAGGATGCATTGAAGAGGGTATGATAAGCATGTTTAAGAAAAATGCTTGCATTAAAGAAAATTAGACCGTTGAATTTTCGTGACCTTTTTACAGCCTATATGTGCATCACCAATTTATGGGAGACATTAAAGGAGAAGATACTACTGATAATGATGATGAGTAGTGACTCAGAATAATGGATTTCCAATATTTGAATTTATATGTACTTATGTGTGTTTGTGATGGATATGCTTTAATTTTATGTACTTATGTGTGTTTGTAATGGATATGCTTTAATTTTAGACTCTTTGTGCTTTGATTGAGATTTTTTTGTTTATTTTTCAGCGTTAGTGTGTTGTGGTTTGATTTCAACACTGAAATTTTATGTTGTGCGGCTTGCATCACTTGTGTGTTAGTGTGGATGAAAATATTTGTTTGTAAGTGTTGGATTTTATATATAAAAGTCATGTTTTGTGCTTTTTGTGAAATTTTTTGTTAGTAGACGACTTAATAATGAAAAATTAATGCTTAATAAAGTTAATTAGATGATGGCGTAACTTAGAAATGACTGAATTCACGAAAAATGAATTTCTGAAAATATGGTTTGGCACTGACGACGTCAGGATGGGCGCCGACGACGCCCAAAGACATAATTTACCCAGGTCTTTAAAATCATGAAAACCGCACTGTAAAGGAAATTTTTACCCCTTTTAGTCACCTTCTTCTTCTAGCCTAGGCCGGAAACTTCAACTAGGGCTTGTTTACATTCGGATTTGAGGCAATTTGAAGAGTAAAAAAGTCTAGGATCTCATCTTCTCTTGGTAAGAGCTTTACTTTAAACTATAAATTTTTTATTTTCACCAAGGATTGTTCCTACATTTTGGAAATCCAAAATTTTGAAGTTTTTAGAGAAAACTTTGAGAGAATCCATGGTGGAAAATTCTTACTTATTATATTGATTTAGGAGTTTCCCACATTATTATCTTTGAATTTATTTGGATTTATTTTCATTTTTATAGAAATTACTATGGCTCCAAGGATTATAATGTGAAGAGAAAATTAGATTTTGAGGATAAAAAATTTGTTTGTGTTAAAGCTCAATATCATTACAATACTCAACTTAGAAAGAAGAAGATAGTTTAAGATGGAGTTTTCCAAAGTCTGGGTTGGGTTGTTGAAAGGTTAATCAATGTTGAGCACTAGAAAAATTTTTGTTACTTCACGGTCGAGGCAATTGTCAGCATAATGTGAGAGTTCTATGAAAATCTGAAGGAAACCTCGGACGAACATGTGTTAGTACGAGGTAAAATAATGGAGTTTACCCCGGATCGAATCAATGCTTTCTATCAGTTGAGGGGTGCATTTTTATGTGAGTATTCTACATTTACTGCTACTGATTCTGCATTGGATGAAGTCATTGCCTTTCTAACCAATGGAAAAGGAATTTGGAAGTTAAAGCATAACCAAAAGGTAAATTTTCTGCTTCAATGTTAAATGTTTCATCCAAAGCCTGGCATTATTTCATTTCTGCTAGAATACAGCCTACCTACCACCATAGAAAAGTGACAAGAGACAAAGTTATTTTAAATTTCAGCATTCAACAAATGAAAATAATTAATATCAGCTTTGTTATTCATAGAAATATTTGTGCTATTGCTATGGGTGAGACTGCAGGAGGTTCAGGTCATCCTACCCTAATTTTCACTTTATGTGAATAATCAGAAGTTGATTTTGGTAAGGATGAAGAATTGGTTAAGCCTCTTAAGCCTATATAAAAGGCCAATACTAAAACATATGAGTCTCATGTTGGATGGAGAACTGGGAGTAGAAGTTGTGATATCTCATCTACTTCTAGAACTGCTTCTCTTCATAGTCATGGAGCAGCTTATGATCCAACCAGAAGATACAGTGACAATATAGAATAGGATCGAAGGTTTAGAGGCTCGGAATGCTCAAAAGGATGAAATTATGAAGAGGAAATTTGAGTACGATGCTGCTTATGATTAGGGTATGATCAAATTTATAAGGGGTGATCATACAGTTGAATTTCTCACTTGCTGATGCTTCACTCCTTATCAACAACAAGAACTAGATGTAGAAGAAGATGATGATGATGAGGATGAAGAAGAGGAGGATGTTGAGTAGTGTTTAGTGATAGTGGTTTGCTATGGTTATGATTTGTTGTAATGTATTGTTATTAGTGGTACTTGTATTTTGTTTTGTTTTATTGCATAGTTAAACATTGTGGAGTGGATTGATATATTTGATTTCGTGCTACCTGTTTATATTTAGATTTGAATTGTTATATGTTTTCATGTTACTATTAAAATTTTTAAAGTTTACGTTTTAATGTTTCTTTACCTTTCAAATCTTTGATATATTATGTTTAGCAAATTTTCTACACTATTATATATCTATTAGTGTAAATTTTTAATCAATACCTGCATAGCTTTAAAGAAGAGAAATCAAAGACCTGGTACAAAAACGTTAGCTCTTTTGTTTTTTCTTCCTACATTTTATATTTTAATGTGTTATATGTTAAAAAAGGTAATTTTTGAGAGCTGGGAAAGAAAAATTCTTTTCTTTTTAAAGAAGAAAAGAGTAAAACTTTATTTGTCATCAATGAACTATATTTTTAAAATGATTTTTGTTAAGAATTTAACTTTAGAAAGTTATATTCTTTATTTTATTTAAATATTATAGTAGACTTGAAAATTAAGTTTTAATAATAAAAGTTAACTCTAAGGTTAAGATATTTAGTATAAGAGTATAAGACTATAGTTTAATATTTAAAGTAAAGGAAATGGTATTTTTGAAATATTAAGAGTCTTAGGATTACATGTAAGAAGAAAGGATTGAATCTCTATGAAATAATGTTAATACTAATATTGATGTATAAAGAAAGAAATGTAATGAGTTTTAACTTTAGGAAAAGGATGGTGAAGTTCAAAATTATTAAAGGCTATTCAGATATAGTAATTCTCACATGATAAGAAAAGAAAAAAAAAAGAAAGAAAAGAAAAGATTGAAAAAACAATCCATATATAAAAAAGATAGGAACAAAAAGAAAAGCAAAATAAAAGATGAATTTATGTCAGGAGAATCTTGAGGAGATGCCTAATCAAAAATTAGATTCACATGAATTAACCTAAAGGAAAGGATTTAACAACATTTATGGATTTATATTTTTGTGTTATTGTCTTTATTAATAGAGTCTTCATGAGAATTCTTTTTAATATGTTTTTTTTAGGTATTCATAATATGAAAAATTTCACTTATTCTTGAAATGAATAGAAGACTAAAGATCTTAAACTTGATTACTGAATACTCTTACTTATAGTTTGACCAAGTTATTAAAACTAATTTAATAGTCTTGCAATTATATTTATGAAAAAAATTGTAACAATTATAAAGTTGAGTTCACTCCATGAGTCATAATTTTTATGTATTAAAAGAGTTATTTGAGGAAAGTAACAAATAAGTTTAGAGGATTTTGATACACCAATAAAATGTTTGATTTTTCATATACATTTTATGCTTATTTTTGGTGATATTACACTTTAAAGGAAGGTATTTTTCATGTTTTGTTTCAGGTATGTTGATTTTTTGCATTTGGAGATGAAAGGTAGCAAAAATGAAGAAATTTACAGTCAAATGAGGCATTTTCAGAAATTGCTCTGGCGCTGACGGCGCCTTGATGGGCATCGAAGACGCTAGTATCCAGAAAGGGGCAGAATTCAAACTGTGCTTTGGTGCTAACTGCACCCAAATGGGCGTTGAAGGTGCCATTTTATAGAGAATGGGCACTAACAGCGCCCAATTTCAGTGCCTACGACGTCAATGATGGTTATTGCAGTGTTTTTGGCATATTCAATGTATTAGGATGTTTATTGGAAGGTTGGTTAAGGCATCTCTTGGAAAATTCATCCCTACACTATAATAGAGTTCTTGAATGCCAGAGAAAGGGTTGGAGAGTTTAGAAGGTGTGTAGAAGGAGTGTGGAAAGTGTGTAGAAGGTGTGAGTATTGAGAGTGAAGTTTAAAGAGGGTTTTCTCTAGTGTTGTAGGAGAGCAAGGAAAGTGAAAGATTTCTTCTCCCAAACTTTTCTAAGAGAGAATTGAGTGTTGTTATAAAGAGAAAGATATTCAAAGGAACTTGAAGGAATTTTCTTTAGGGAAAAGTTTCAGATATGTTGTGCTTATTAATTGTTATGTGTATGAATTTTCTTTTATATATAAAATTTAGGTTTAGTTGCATCTTTCTCATAAATTCTGAGTATTTTTCTTTGTCATTCTTCTTACAATGAGATATGGTAAAATGAAGAGATAGATTTGATATGCAATTTAAATGTTAAATACTTGTGATGATTTTACACTTTGTACTTCATTTACTTTTCTATCTGGCCAATTGAAATGTTTAAGGTGCTGATGGCACCAGAATGGGCGTTGAAGGTGCCATTTGTAGAGCATGGGCACTGCCAGTGCCCAATTCCAGCGCCGACAGCGTCAATGACAGTTATTGTAGTGTTTTTAACATATTCAATGTATTATGACGTTTATTGGAAGTTTTCTTAAGGCATCTCTTGGAAAATTCATCCCTATTGATGCTTTGGTGGCCACATATGAAGCTCGCCTTGTTGCGCAAGACACAAACAAGAGCTGGGTATCAACTATCATGATACATTCAGCCCTGTTGCTAAAAACCCCCACACTTAAAACTTTCTTGACTGATGCGTTCGAAAAATAGTGGAAAATATTTTAGCTGTATGCGTCAAGTGCCTTACTGTATGGAGTTCTCAGTGAACCATTCTATATGCAGTAAACTATTGTATTCATTAACAATCAGCTCCCATCACATGTTTTCTTACTCGAAAGTAAATCTACGGTTTGAAGCAATCCCCGTGGCAATGGTTTGCCACAATCTCTACATATTTTAAAGGGTTTGAGTTTAAATTTAGTAAAGCCGATCCATCGTTAGTTATTTCTTAACAAAATTAGCATCGCAAATTTGTCCATTGATGGTCGCTCGCATTGCGCCCCTAGTCTTCATTTCGTCGGTTTCTTGATTTCATAGTTATGTTTAAGGAGTCGCCAAATTATTTACAATTATTTTGCCTTCTTCTCTGAATTATCCTTTCTCATCATGCTAATTAACTAAGAGAAGAGAAATTGGAGAAGTGGAGAAGAAAATAATGAAAACAAATAAAAGAAGTGTATTAGAAGCTTTCATAAGGTGACTTATCGTATTAATAGTTTCAAAGAATGAATCCAAAATGAAATCACTTTGGTATGCTCTGAAGGCACAACCACAAAGGAAACTTTTAGAAAGCAAACAATCAAAGAATTCAGGTTACTTGTTCCAGGATTCACATCCTCCTATAAGGACAAGTTCTTATAGTTAATTATGTTTTAAGTAATAAGATTACTCAAGAAAACTCTCGATTGAGGTTATTTGTTCTAAAAAAGTTCAAGTGTTGTTGTTAAGGAAAAGAATGTTAAAATTA
The DNA here is from genome assembly GCA_022702705.1 of Papilionanthe hookeriana x Papilionanthe teres. Lineage (NCBI taxonomy): Eukaryota > Viridiplantae > Streptophyta > Magnoliopsida > Asparagales > Orchidaceae > Papilionanthe > Papilionanthe hookeriana x Papilionanthe teres. Next base: position 22,034,172 of record CM040425.1, read on the forward strand.
TATCCTAAAGGTAGCAGATTCTGAAATATCCTAGAGTTTTATTTTGTTGTTAATGATTTAATTGAGGTTCATCCTTTGCTCCAGATTTTGAGTTGCTCGAATGGTCGTTCCTGCAAGGTAGTGTTAGCACACTCTAATAACATGCATAGTAAATCTAATGTGACGTTCGCCTTTTTAACAGGCCTACAAAATAAAGTTAGTATAAAATTTTATTTTTTTTCATGATTGTTAAATCTTTTCCTTCTAGACAACTCATCAAGATGTCCATGGTTCCGTTGTCCCAGGGTCATCGAGTACCCTAATATACATATCCTGAGATATATTTAAACCTATTATGACTAGAGGATTCTTATAATCAACCATGGATTGTGTCGTCCAAGAGATCTTCATAGACCTAAGTAGCTGGGTTAAAGTTGTGTTCCTTGATTTTTGTTCATTAAAGTTTCATTTATGTCTTAATGTCCAGTTCAGATTTTAGGGGATGAAAATTTTAGGTTGCGTAAGAATTTTTAGTCGATTATATATATATATATATATATATATATATATATATATATATATATATATATATATATATATATATTATTGTTGTCATTTGGGAATGACCCAGTCAAGATCCCATAGTTTCGTCATCTTGGGGTCATTAGGTGATGCAAACATTTTAGTTTTTGTTTTACAAGGATGTAAACGCAAGTATACATATCGCTTAAGTAACTTAGGGCTCTAGTGGAATATTGGTTATCAATCCCACATGGAAGGTGTAAATTTATAATAGTGGCACTAAAACACAATGTTTAAACAATATAAAACTTTAAGTGAAAAGCACTAGTTGGAAATATTTAATGTTGTTAATAAAACAAAGTTTACCAAACTATCAACTTCAAAGTAAATTTACTAATTCTAAATAAAGTTTCACTATTTTGTAACGAAAGGATCAAATTGGATAAAGTATCCTTCCCCTTACAATGAGGTTATGGTTAGTGAAATATTTAGATTGTTGGAAATTGTATTGTGCCAAATAGGAGCAGTCTTATTCTTTACCCTCTTCTGAGTGCATAAAGAACATTAACTAATGGTACATTTAGTCCCTAAATCTGTGGTTAGGCTGGGAGGATACTGACTCTCACTCTAGAGTCCCACTTCCCCCTCACCTTTTTTTCTAAACAATAAGACCGAATTGAAGATTTTATTCAGTCACCCCAATAATCTCCAATTCTACGCCCAAAAAAGTATATTTCCCTATTTATTTGCATTCAGCCCCATGGACTACATTCTTATCCATGGAATTGAATGTGATTCTCACTTTATTGTAGAATGCATAGTCCTTTCGGATCATATGTTTCACAACAAATTTAAACATTTCAATTGGCCAAGATAGAAAAGTAAATGAAGTATGAAGTGTAAAATCATCACAAGTATTTAACATTTAAATTTCATATCAAATCTATCTCTTCATTTTACCATATCTCATTGTAAGAAGAATGACAAAGAAAACTACTCAGAATTCATGAGGAAGATACAACAAAATCTGGATTTTATATATAAAATAAAATTCATACAAACAACAATTAATAAGCACAACTTATTTAAAACTTTTCCCCAAAGAAAATCCCTTCAAGTTCCTTTGAATATCTTTCTCTTTATAAAAACACTCAATTCTCTCTTAGAAAAGTCAGGGAGAAGAATTAAAATTCCTCACTCTTTTCTTTTCTCTAGTGCAGATATTTGGCTGCTTGAGAGTAGGATCTGGGATTAAGGTGTTGTTCTAGTTGGTGAGAAAGGTTGAGGCACTAAACAGATTTAAGCATCCATGCTTTGGCACTTTTTAGCATTTTATGAGAGGGAATGGGCTTGGTAAGAGGTGTTGGAAAACTGTTTATGTAGGTGGGATATGGATGGCCCATGAGGATTGGATATTGTTGGTGGAGTTCGACTAAAAAATGAAGAGAGAAATTAGGTACATTTTTGGAAAGGTGTTGAATATTAGATGGTGAAAGAGAGTTTTGGTGGGAATGAATAGGAGTGAGAAGAAGTGGATTAGATACATGTTCTGATTATGGGAGGATTATGTGTTGAAGCGGCAAAAGGATAAAATTGTTCATCAAAGATGTCATGTCTTGACATAATAAGCTTTTATGAGGTCTATGAAAGCTCCTATATCCTTTGTGATTAGGTGAGTAACCAAAGAATACATATAAGGTAGACCTTAGAGCCTATTTATGCTCAACTTCAAGTGTCATCCATGGATAACAAGCACACCCAAAAGCTTTGAGATGATGATAAGTTAGAGGATGTCGATATCGTACTTCATACAAGGATACATGAGATGTATTTCTGGATGACATGCACTTTATGCAATAAGTAGCAGTCAAAAGACTACCAACCCAAAATTGGTATGGTAGAGATTCCTCATAAAGAAGTGTGCAAATGGTTTCAATTAAGTGCCCAGTGTTTGCGCTCTAAAATACCATTTTATTCCACTGTATATGGGCAAGATAGTTGGCGATTGATGTCATTATCACTCAAGAACTATTATGGTTTATAAATTCCCCTCCACCATTGGTTCGGTGGTGAGTGATAGTAGTATGAAATTAGTTTTGAATCATTTCATGAATGTTATACATTTATTGATTACCTCTGATTTGTTAAAAGTGGAAACACCCAAAAAAAATTTAAGAAATCATCAATGAGTATAATGTAATATCAAAACCCTTGATGAGAAATATGTGGGGAAGGACCCCATACATTGGTATGTATAAGTTGTAAGCAAGTAGAAGTTTTAGAACAATGAGTAAAAGGTAGTTTATGACTTTTAATCATACTAAAACTATTAAATGATAATATATTGAATGAAATGCCAAGTGTAGGATGCAATTTGCTAAGGTGTTTTATTATGCCTTGATAGGGATGTCCAAGTCGTCGATGTTAGATTGAGGAAGAGGATGGAGATGTATGGAGAGCTTGATGCTTTGATGTTTTCAGTGTAGAGGATAGAGACCCTTAGATCTGTTACTCCAAAGAAGAACCTTGTTTTTATGTGGATCACATATGGTAAATCCCGAAGAATTGAAAAGAAACATGACATTAATATGTCTTCTAAGTTGATAGACCTAAGAAAGAATATGAGATAAGAAAGAAGTATTCCAGAGGTAGATTTAGCTTACGGGTTGACGTCGAAAGGATTCCATCACCATAATGTTGAATTGGTACATGTTGTCCATTTCTCACTAAGATAAGTTCAGAGCTTTGAGGTGGTGCTACAGTTTGTAGTTGGTTGAGATCTGAAGTCATGTACGCAGTCGCTCCAGAATCAAGAATCCACTCAACATCTGAAGCTTATAGGATTTGATTTGGAGAAAAATTATAGTTCATGTTTGTTCTATGCTAACATGCAGTAGCTTGATGACCAAGCTTTTTGCAAATCTAACATGTGATTGAAGACCGATTGGCATTGCATCCTCGTTTTTCTTTACTTGAGTGTGTTGCGGAGCCTTGACTAAGGCCTTTATTAAAGTTGTTAAAGGGGTTTTGGGATGCTTGAACTGCTACTGGAGAATTGGAAAGAGAAGTAAGCTTCAGATTATCTGTGATTACATTAATCTCCTCACTGCATAGAAGGGAAAAAAAATAGTCCAACTCTAGTGGGTGGATCTAAGTTTGAATTGTTTTCTTGAATATTAGTACTCAGCTAACAATCAATTAAGAGTGTAAAGTATGATGTCTTCTTTATCAAGTTAACCCCCTGCAGCTATGATGTTATATGCTAAAGCTTTCACGTTAGATAAGTATTGGGTCATAGACTGAGAGTTCATATTCAGGAAGTGCATCTCATTCTTTAGCTACATTAGTCGAGATCAAATGTTAGGTTGTAAACGTTTTTCTAGAGTTAACCATTCCTCGGTGATTGTAGTGAGATTGAAGGCATAAGAAGAATTGCTGGAGAAATTATGGAATAAAAAGCTGCAAGGTCTACGAGTGGCCAATCAATGTAATGTGCATTAAGTGTGGGGGAATTTTCTTTTGGAAATAGAAATTTAGGTGGAGAGGGGTTACTACCATCAAGAAATTCATGAAGCCCATTAGCTGATATTATCTTGCTAATTTGAGCTTTCCATAGTGTGTAATTATCTGTAGAGAAGGTGTTTTGGGAGAGGGACTTGGTATTACTCATAAGAAATTTAATGTTAGAGGTATTTGTGAGGTCTCTAAGGAATCCACAGAAGTAAACTGTGACACAGATGCTTCGGCCTCTGCCATAGTGAGAAGTGTGGGTAGTTAATTTTGGAAAACTTAGCTTTAAGAGCACCGTAGAGGAATAGAAAGCCAATGGAAAAACATATCATATACTAGTTGGATCCTTAAGGAAAAATTGCTTTAGCCAACGAGGAAGCTTTTCAACAAGAAACACTAGCGGTCCAAAACCTTCTCTTGCCTAGATCAAGGTTCGGCTCCAATACCATGAAATAGAGGATGGAAAGGTTGAAAAATAAAAGTAATACAACAGATAAAAACTTAACTAGAATAGCTACAACATACTTTCTTCATTAACTTTACAAAGTTGTGACATTACATTATTTATAATAGAAGTAGAATAAGCAAGATAAAGGGTAGATGGGTGCTTAGCTAGGTAGTTATTATTTGAGGAGAGTAGTATCACTCAGTTTGTCTTTATGTCCAACTGTCATATTAGTGCTCTCAATGAAGAGCACCAACCCTTAATTCTTCCTCATATTTGGACTTAATAAATCTGGAATTACATTGTAAAGTAAACAGAATGTGAAAGATATCGATGATATGTTGAAGATATCAACTAAACGTGAGAGATTTTGAAATAAAGAGTGTTAGATTTAATTTCTATTCTTTTATGTTTGGTAGGATTTAAGCTAAAGCATGGCTAAATCCTGTAAATAGTATGCTACTAAACAATCCCTTAGGAAGGAAATTGGAGCAATTTGGTTACTAACTCTGAGGAAGAACACAAAAGCAAGTTGGCTACCAAGAAGACAACACCAAGTGCTAAAAAGATCGATTTTTTGCTCAGAAGACTTGCCAAATATGAGTAAAGTTTCATATGAAAAATTAAAAAAAATTTTGATTGAAATTTGATTATTAACTAGACTTTTGATTGACAACTACGAAAAAGGATTGATGAGAAAAGTGAACAAAATATTCTATTAACGAAGTAATAATTTGTGTTTTGATTATATAAATATAATTAAGTTTGATTTCTAAAAGCAATTATTGAGTAAATTAAGCTTATTTCTTAAGAATTTGAGTTCTGCATGAGTGACAGTCAAATTGACCATCTCATATATTTTAAGGAAATAGTTAAAAATAATGAGCTTCATCTGTGAGAGATATAAGCTCCAAAGGTCAAATTTGTGGTACAATTATTTTATGACATGATACGTTGTCAACAAATTTTTATCATCTTTCTTGAATTTGGAGGCATTTTTTGAACAAAAATACTTCATATTCAACTTAAAGATTAAAAAAGCTCTCGATTTCAGTAAGTTTATAGTCAAATAGACCAGCTCACCAATGCGAACACAATGAAACTAAAGTTTGTCCAATATATGTCCAGTCATGTCTAAATCAAGCCATAAAGCACTTTTAGAGGTTTTGGATTGTTAATTGGATGATCAAGTGAACTTACAAAATTTAACATATTTCTACGAAAATTGAGCATCCTGACAAGAGCAATCCAACGAGCATAAACTCCCTTAATTCTAAGGTCATTAGTTAAGGCCTGCGAATCATTAAAAGATCATTGTGATCCGGGGTGATTAATATGAGTCGGTTGATAAGGTGGTAATGAGAATTATTTGTCAAATGACCAAAAAGCCCCTCCTAAAGGGCTATCAATAGAACTCATCTCTTCACTTGTTGGGGGAGGGGACGGAGTCGAACTCCACTATTATTATGTACTGAAGGCATGGGGATAACGTTTAGCCTATGTAGCTGCAGACCACTATCGACCACCACCTACCAATTATCATCGACCAGAGTCAGCCGCTTCTGGTTACTATCATCAAAGATTCTTGCTATTTAATGATTTATCCTAAATAGGGCATTCAAAAAGCTCATTGTACATGAGCAGCTCAAGTTTGACTAGTTAAGTAGTCATGTTCGAAACTTTCATTAAGTAAATGAGATGAATAGGAATGAATTTCTTAAGCTCAATTTATAAATGAGTCGAATATGAAACCCTTTATTCAATCACGTTCGGCTCGTCTTTGTTTAAAATAAATAAATAAATAAATAAGTAATATTATAATATTTTTATTGTAAAATTTTATGACTTTAATAATAGAAAAAATAAAAAATAAAAATATATTAATTTTTTAAATTTGCATTTTGTAATCTAAAGAACCTGAATTTAATCCTAACCAATAAAGTTTCATCTCAAACCCTAAATAATAACAAATAATAACTATATAAACCTAAAAATATTCTAAGTTCCTAATCCCTAACTGTTCAGATGCCGCCTCTTTCATTTCTTTACTTTCCATGCTGTGGGTTGATAGCCTCATTGTCATCATTTTATTTCTTTACTCTACATTCTGAATTCTTGAGAGCTCTCGTCTAATTGCTTTGCATTGTGTGGTTGTGTTATGTGCATTTTCATGCGAAAAAGCCTAAAAGAGCGAAAATCATAGTATGATTTCTCGAGTTTGTCAACTCATTATTTTTATCTATCAAATCAGAATTGATATTGAAGGCTTATTAGGTTTTATGTTCTTCTAAGGAGAGCTTTATTTAGGCTTTGTTCTTCTTTTTCTATTCTCTGTGTTTTGGATTTAGGGTTTAATGAAATTATTCCTTTGCATATTTCAGGATAAGTTATATATATATTCCAGCATTTGATGACCATATGTAAGGTTTCCACAGCATCAATGAACGATTTTTGTTATTTTTTAAGAAGATGTTCGTCATCAAAATAAGTCTTCTGCAATAGACCACAATTATATAATTCTGTTATTAGTGTTGAATATGTATTTCCATGTACATATATGACATGAAATTTTCCAACCATGTGAAAATAAAGTTGTGAAATAATTCTTTCTTTATATTGCGAGACTTGTTTCTATTCATCAGCTATTTCTTTAATATTCTTTGAAGAATTATTTATTTGTAATAACTTGGCATATGAAAATATTTTGTTATTATTTAAAGTAGACATTTCTTGTTCCTTTGTAAGTTTGAGATTCATGAAATATCATATTTTTTATAAATCAGTGATAGAAGGTAAATCTTCTTTATGGAGTTCTCTATTAAAATAACTTTTTAAATTTTAATAATTCTTTTAGAATGTTATTGCCATAAGTAATTTCTCCTTTTAATTTCCCTATCTGTATTTCAAGCATTTCCAAATAATTGATCAGGCCTAGAACAGATTTGTCTTCGCTTTCAAAAACTATATCATATATCCCCATATTTTTTGTATTTAAAGTCATACTTATTTTCTGCATAATTCACGTGTCATAGTGTCAGTAAAATCCTTTTTCTTTTGTTTAATATATTCCATGTCAAAAGTTAAATGGGAATTATGAATTTTAGCACTTGATTTGTGTAGCAATGTGGCACTACACCTTTGTACCTGACAACACTACCAAAAGCTTGACACTTTTCCCCGACCAGGTGAAATTTACACATTAGGGGTTTCACGCTACTATACGTGTCGTACAAGTAATATCAGATTATTGAGTCCAGATTATAGATCCCACAGACAATGCAGTAATTTATCTTAAGAAAAGTTCTAGCATACTTTAATGAGTCATGGCCTTGAAGTGTAGATGGTTCAATTTGTACTTACTAATCTACTAAATTATCACTAATCCTATTAATTTACACCTAATTTAGTTCTACCAAAGCTAATTAAATTGGGAAAATCAAGATATAAAAACTACCCTTACCTTACAATTACATAAGTTTTGTGTGTAGGAATGGAACACTTAGAATATAAATTATAGTTCGAGACAAATAGGAGCAATGCTCTTCTTTACCTTCTCCCAAATGCAAAAAGAAGTTTAGTTCAAACTTGGTTAGTGTTTCTGTCAATCACCCTAGAAACCCCAATCTAAGCCCATCAATGCATATTTCCTTATCTATTTGCATTTCCCTAATGGCTACTTTTCCTTCACCCACTAGTGCAATGTGATTCTTTCTAGTTGCTCGTGTCATAGCTTTCCTGAGTCTTTATGGGTTCACAATAAATTTTAACATATCAATTGATCAGAATGATAAGTAAACTAAGAATAAATGAAAACCATCACTTTAATGAATAATAACCTATTTAAGAGCATCCAAATATCCTACACATCCTACTAATTCAACATAAGAGAAAGGTATAAAGGATCTACTCACAAATCACGAAAAAAACACTATAATTCATCATCTTATAAAAAAGAAAATTCATAGAAAATGAGTTCACAAAAAATATAAGACAATGTAGAATGAAACACTTTACTTTCTCCCTAAGAAAAGAGGTGATAACTTATCCTCAAGTGATCTCCAAATGTTCCCTGTACTGTTGATAGCATTCCCTTAAAAATTCTCTCAAATCCCTCTCAGATCTCTAAGAAAAATAAAAAAAATGTAAAATCTAAATCTAAACTCTCATTTTATGCTCTCCTTCCCTTGCTCTGAGTCTTCCAAATGATCAAGTGTGCTTTGAACTACCTCCACGGCCTCTTAACTCCCGACTTTGTGCATCGGCAACTGTAGAAACTGCCTAGGGCAGTTCTGGTGCCTAGGTGTCACTCGACTGGCACCTGGTGCCAATGTCTCTATAGTTTGGTTAAAGTTTGGAGCCTAGGCACCACTAGGATGGTGCTAAGGCCCCAAAGTATAGTGCATTGTAACCCAAGTCTGGCGCTTAGGCGCTATTCAACTCCAATACTCATAAATATTATACCTGTAAGAAAAACACAAAAAATACCTTTTTTTAAAGTGCAATTTTTTCAAAAGTATGTGTTAAATGTAAAAAACATTGAGCATGCTACAAGACATGTCAGTATCTTAAACAGACGATAGCTCATCAGCATCGGGCTATCAAGATTGTACCAATAAAGACATCAAGAGAGACAAAGCTAAAAAGGGTATTCAAAGGAAGAGAAGAGTAATTTCTAGAAGGTAGAGGTAGTCGATTCAGTGTACCACAGACTAGTCATCCTAAGCAACTAAGTTCCTTAGTCTACCTATTCATGAAGGTAGTCAACCCAACGTATCCTAAGATCCCTCGCCAGCAATTTATGAACTGTTTCATCAATAGGGACCATGGCAACCCTAGGGTCAAAGGAATGAAATTCTATCGTATGACTATAAGCTGAAGCTCTAAGAGGTAGGACTTATACCTGCCAGAGTGGCGAGGATGCCCTAAGAAAGAGAGAGAAATGGAGGTTCAAGTGCAAAGCTAGAAACACTCTGACAAAAGAACTTACACCCCATCTAGGTCGGGCAGCCTTCTAACACCATATGTAGTCTAGACAAATACCTATATAGAAAAAGTTATGCTGGGTCAGTTGGGTTGGAGAAGCACCGGAAGTTCGCCTCGAGTCATGCAAATGATGAAATTATCTATAGCGGTCCTTAAATATTGTGGATGCCCTGTTAATGGCTTAAGTGATATCCATGCTATGCAACATAATTTAAAACAGGCGTCATTCAGGAAGTAAAAGCAAGTTTTGAAAACCTTGAAACTTTTGATCCTTATATTTAATTTAACTTGAATCATTTATTAGGATTTTTATTCATAATGTTTTACAATTTTAAGGTTTTAGAGAGCCTAAATTGTACTTTTTATGATATCCTAGATCTAGAAAGAAATAAGAGAAACAATTCAAACATGAAGGCAAGTAATAGACAGTAAATAACACTCCATAAATATATATAAATAAGGCTAAAATGTTGCTCGATTGATAACATATTCTAGGAAAGTAGGAATAGTGGTCAGACTCTGCATATACATGTCTGGTCTTAGATCTATGCAAAAGCATAGAATTTAGATCTAAGGAAAGGGCACGAGTTACAGCTCCTAGTACCCACCAGATGGTTCTATGCATCATCCACCTTGAAACCCATTCCTGTATCTACATAAAAACAAGTGTTAGCGGGGAAATCCATGGAATGCTTAATAGGTCTTCTGTGGCAGAGGAGCAAACCAGTACCTGCAAACAAAGGGTTAGAAATCATTATGAGCTCTCCCTTATTAGTACGTGTTGTCGGTCTTCAAATTAGTTAAAATTGTCAGTCGTTGGAATGGATATCTCGACACCTGGTTTAAAATATATTTAATTTAGTATATTTATGTAATTTTGAATAATATCATTTTTAATTTGAAAATATGAAATCAAACTGATCTCATATATGCTATAGTTTAAATAATTGAGGATTTCACCACAAACCATGTATCTATCCAGAAGAATGGATACATTTCTTAGTGGTGAGGCTTGATCAAATAAACTAAAGACTTCATGACATTTGTTTGGTCTGCGAACCGTTTATGTTGACTGACAACTACCCCTATCTAATATGAAGTAAATTAGATAAGGTTTATATTAATTTGGGTCTTTTAGTTTCCTATAAGGGCAAGCCCCTATATTTAATTACATCTTAGATAACCAAGGTCACCTAAGAAAACTCTTGATTTAGATCAGGAAATATTATTTTCATGACTTCCAAAATGTAGGATCTTCAAGGAAATGTGGTAATAGGAGATCCAATAGGTAAGTGGCTCAAGTTTGGAATAGTTATTATAGGAATCAAGAGGAATAGAAAGCTAGGAAAAACACAGCTCCAAGAAAAAACTTGGTGATTTCCCAACACTATCCTATTATTTAGCTTCAATTTGAGATATTTATTTGATGTTTTATCCTGCTAATTTTATTATTTAGTGCTTATATCCACTTGATAACGATCATGTGAGTAACCTAGAAGATAAGAGGATTTATGTCATATCAGATGACAACCTTAGAATCTTAAGACTAGTCAGGGCTTATATTGCATGAGGTGTAAAAGCCTAAAGAGATAAAGTGAGAGTTTATGCTGCACAAAGCAAATTACCTCAAAGTCCTATGGCTTGTTTTTTAATTCTAAGGAATTTTGCTATTGAAGATGGTTGTGTTGCCTGCTGTCTATGCTCCGAGCTCCTCATCATAGCAGGTTTAGTTTTAGAAGTGTTAAATGTGGGGGACGCGAGAAGTATTGTGTTTTAGAAATGTTGAAATTCAGTGTTGACCTCATTTTTGATGAGGTCTTTTGCTTCTCTCTTTAGTACTTAGGATCTAGCCTTAGGCTTTTCCTTTGACTAATCTTAGAGGACTAGAAATGGAACCCACCCTTTAGAAATTCAAACTACCTCTTAACTCCTTGCGAACCCCACAAGCTTGATTGTAGACCCCTAATCACCTAGAGGGTTGAAATCAAATGTGGAGGTTTAAAGGATGAGTTTCCTATATGACTCTTTGGCCTTAGGAGTACCTTAGGTGGCCTGGTCTGGTGAGAGTTGACTTGCACATACACTACAATCTCACACACATTCCAAGTCCTAAAACCACACTCTCACCCAACTTGACTTCCTGACTCATGTAGGTAATTCATATGGATGGTCCTTAACCCCTAAGCCCCTGGCTAAGAGGGTTAGGAACAACATAGTGAATGCCTTAAATGAGTCCTCTCATGGTACATATGGGCTTAATATGGCTTCATGGCTCAACCAAAGTGATTCCATTTCACTCACATTTGATCAATCCTCCTTTTTTCAAAATTTTAATTTTTGACCCCCGGGGTCCCGGACCCACCAAACCTACCAAATACCTTTGAAATGACCCAAAATTTGCAAAATTGCCTAAATTACCCAAGGTCCCTCAAAATCAGTCCTAAACAATTCACCCCACTCAAATTGATCATCCATAGCCAAAAATACCAAAAATTCCAAAAGTACCCCCCAATACCCTCCAAATACCCAAAATGCCCTTCTTAGCCAAAAAATCCAAAAAATCCAAAAATTCCCAATAAATTCAAGAAAATCCCAAATATTCCCAATTTCATTTTGTTCAATTATACCATGGGCTAATTTTTCCAATTTACCCACTTTTATCAAAACCCCCAATTTGACCCAATTTGAACCCAAGTGAACCCAATGTCAAACCAAACCACCCCAATTGATCTCAATTCTGGTCCAATTCAATTCTAAACTTCAATTCAATATCCCCAAAATCAATTTAGACCAAATCTAAGTCCAATTTGATTGACATTTGAGCCCAATTTCAATTTGAGGCCTAAAGCCCAATTTTGGCCCATGACCTAAACCTAGCCCAAACCAACCCAATTCAACCCCAAATGGCCCCAAATCTTTTCTAAAGCCTTCCTAACATCCCCATAAACAAAACACTAACTTGATTTGCCCAAAATTTGGAACTAAACTCCACCCAAACCTAACCCAAAACCAAAATCCCTTAAATTAACCTAAGCCCAAACCTAACCCAAATGGGCCCAAATCCCAAAATTAGAGCCCAACCAAAGTTAGAAACTCTTTGTGACACTCCCATGAAAATTATTAAACATTAATTTTACATCAAAATCAACTTTAGCCCAACCTTAACCCAAGTTAGCCCAATTTGGCCCACCTTGGCCCCTTTAACAAAAGACCCCACATTAAACCCAATTCAATTTAAAATCACTTTAAACTTGTTCCAAACCACTCATGACACATACCTAAACCAATTACAACATTTATTTGACATGGTCCTTAAAAAAATTTCCATCCAAAAGCCCACTTCCTTAAACCACTTTAAAAGCCCATCCAAGACCATTTCAAAAGCCCAAGTTTTTAATCCAAAGCCCACATGACATTTCTCTCCATCATCCATTTAATCAAAATCACCCCTAAGTTTCAAAATCATCATTAAACCATTCCAAATCAAGCTTCATGAAAATTCTCCACCAAAATACCAAAATTCCTAAATTCTACTTCCATGAAATTGACCAAGCTTTGCCCCAAGCCACATGGAGCCATGAAGCCATGCATAAGCCATATGCAAGCCATGGGAGCCACTTTCCACCTCACCAAGCCATTAATGGCAAGAAGAGGGGGGTCTTTCTTAAGCCTTCGTTAAGCATTTTTAACCACATCCATGTTACACTCTAAACCATGCTTAGCCACCTCACCATGGATGGAGACTTCACCACCTCTTCCAAGCTGACCTAAATGATTCTTTTCAGCCCAAAACCAGGCCTTGGGTGGTGCACCAAGCCTAAAACCATGGGTTGATCAAAATGAACCCAAAATGAGCCTCTCCCCATTCCATTTCAATTCAGCCCCTTTACACTTGGCCAACTCCAATTGACTTCACCAAATTCAAGCCCTGGCCCTCCTGATCAGGATGGTGACCTGACCCTGGCCGGCCAGCCACCACAGCCGCCGGAAACCACCAGGTCGAGAGACTTAATTTGAATCAAAAATTCAATTTGAATTAGCTGAGCTGTCCCATGCCCAATGGCCATTGCAGCTGTTCTTCCCTTGCCCTGAGCAGTGGATCCAAGCCTTCAAACCTCCCTGGGAAGCCCTCTAGCCATTCCTATTTAAACACCACCACCTCTCGGCCAAAGGAGGAGATGAACCAGACCTTAAGGAAACTCTGTCAAAATTGCTCCAGGACCTTCTCCTAACCCAGAGCAGTTGATCCCTAGTGTTCCTTTGCCCTAAACTCCATTAACAGAGCTCAATTTCTGAGTTGAAAATCCACCCAAAAATAGGACACTTTACCACAGTAAGCCAATTTCCAAATTGATTGGTCCTACACCTTCAACAGACCAAGAGGAGAAGTTCCCCAACAAAAGCCCCCTCACCAGGCCAGCCATTACTTCCAGCCTCCAAGCTTTGTGATCGGCCTTGGTCACTTTCATACTTAGACAATTCCCGCAGCCGGAGACTTCATCCGGAGCTTGCTCGGACTCAATCGAAGGTGACACAACTCTCGGATCGAAGCTTCACTTCTCTGAGCAAAGGTATGAACTCACTCTTCCTCCCAAGCTTCCAGCGATTCTCCATTTTGTTTAAGTTAATTTCATAGCCTATAAACCGTATGGATGTGTTCATCTCTTCAAGAAGAATCCATAGAGCATAAGAACACAAAAATCCATTGAGAATCGAGTGAGATCTTAGGGATTTAGTGTGGACGGTCACGGGTGCACACCAGTCGTAGACGATGACCAGGAGCCGTTGGATCGCGCGTGTATCGAGCGGACGGTCGAGATCAAGTCAGACGGCACGATGGTACATGAACCCCGGGACGCGTGGCTGCTGACTCAAGTGGCGGTGTTGAATGGGACCGCGACACTTAGGGGCTTCAGAGCTGCCGAGGTTGACGCGGCACCGCGTGGGTAAGTAGGAAATTAGGGTATTTTTGAATTATTTATATGCCCTGAACTTTAAAAATTCATATCTTTGCATAGAAAAATAACAAAAATACAATAAAAATACCCTCTTGCTCAGTGAATAGAGGAGAATAATGTGGAAAAGAAATCAAGTTAATTGGATGAGTATTTTATTTTTAATAATTTATTTACTGTTTTCAATGTTTTGATTCTCCATTTGCATAAATAATTCACCATGACATGAGACCATAGGGCTTTTGAAGCCTCTGATCTTGGGAACACTCTCTGAATTTTTCAAGGTCAGAGGCCATCTCTGTGAAAAGTTATTGAATTTTCAAGTTCATGTCACAATTTTAGGTATCTTAAATCCAATAATTAGCATATTGTAAAATAAAATCTAGAAAAATTTGGTGATGTTTCTTAGGACCAGAGGACCCTATGAAAAATATATTTTGAGTTAATTCATTCATATTAACCTTAATTGGCCTAAACCCCTAAAATTGAATTTGAATTAATTAGGGTTAACCATACACTAAATTGACTTCAAAATAATTCTCCACTGATCTTTAGGATCAGAGAGACCTCACATAAAAATTTGGAATCAATTAGAAATGTTTAACCCCACTAAATGGATTAATTAAGTCACATAACTAAATTAAACTTTAAAAATTCATAACTCCAAAAATACTTTTCAAAAATTCACAAAAATAATTTTGTAGCTTCTCTGATATTAGGGGAGTTCAGAAAAATTAAAATTGGAATTTTCTTAAAAAATTTGATTTTTCACAATATTTTAATAATTAAAAAATAATAAAAATCACAAAAATATTAAAAATCATAAAAATGTCACATTTTGACTTTTTATTCACATTTTGACTCTTAATCACTTAGGAATAAACCAAATATTTTTCATAAGTCCCTAGGATAAGATATTGAATTTTAAAGGCTTAATGTAATTTTTAATATTAAAAAATGAGTTTTTAGCCTTTTTCACTAAAATAAATCTAATAAATCAAAAGAAAATCAAAAAATTATAAAATTTATTTCTCTGAACTCCTTGGGGTCAGAGAGTTTTAAGAAAAATATAAAATCCATTTTGGAACTTTAATTTTATTTTATAATTAATTAATACTCTAAAGTTCAAAATAATTATAATAAATAAAATATAATTCAAAAAATCACAAAAATTGTTCCAAGTGGTCCTCTAGTCATTAGGAACATCCCATAATTTGCTTAAGGACAGAAACCTTTCCTTAGTCATGTTGTTGAATTTTTTTTTAAAACCCTTATTTTTTACTAAAATTAATTATATAAATAAACTAAATTCAGAAAAATCACATTTTCTTCTCTAATGTCTTAATTGACATGTGAGTGAGGTGACATAAAAATTTCAAATTCATTTGAGCTCCATTTAGTGAGTTATGAAATAAATAAGCTTAAAAGGGTATAAAGGTAATTAAAAATTTTAACCCTTAAATAAAACTTTAGGTTTAATCAAAATGGGGGGGTAAAATATTTGATTTTAATTTTCTCTTGGATGATTGAAGCTTAGGGAAATTAAGGGGTAGAAACCCATTAAACACTTTGAAAATATCAAAATAAAACTTTAATTAATTAAATAATTTAAATTTTGGAAAGAATACATTTAAAATTTGGATTATTAAAGTAGGGATATTATTAAGAGGATATTTATTCTTTAATTTAAAAATTCCTAAATAAGTCAATTTAACAATATTTAATTCTTAATTAAAATAATAATCCAAATTAACAATTAACACTAAAATTAACAATTAAAATTAAAATTAAAATTAAATTAAAATTAACTAAAATTTAAATTAAACTAAATTTAAAACTAAATTAAATTAAAATTAAATTAAAATTAAAATTAAAATTAAAATTAAATTAAATTAAATTAAAATTAAATTAAATTAAATTAAAATTAAATTAAAATTAAATTAATTAAATTTAATTTAAATTAAACTAAAATTGAATTAAATTAAAATTAAATTAAAATTAAATAAAATTAAATTAAATTAAAATTAAATTAAAATTAAAATCAAATTGAATTAAATTAAATTAAAATCATTTAACAACAAACCTAAATGAAATCAATAAGAATTATATCTAAAATAATTTGAACACTATTCCAAACTTAAAATTATTAATTAAAACCTCATAATTAAATTAAAACACTTTAAACCATTAACTCAAACTTTTAATTAATTATGATCAAGATTCTCGATAAACCAACTTGCCCTTAAAGGCTTTAATTATTACAACTCTTAAATAGAGTATTAAGTGAAATATCACCTCATTCATCAGGTAATCAAATACCTAAGTTCACTAAGTAAGAAACAAAGTTTAACTAAACTCCTGGATGATTAATTCACCTGTGCAACTAAATTTACTTGGACTCAAAACAATCCCAGAAATATTGAAAAGATGTTTAGGACTCGTCCTAAGCACTTCCTTAATATGATGGGATGTTTTAGAAGAACAATTGAATTTAATTGTTTTTTGATGAAGAAAATCATCCTTAAAGTCAAACCAAGAACCTAGACGTCATAGGAGATGACTAGTTATAGGCTTAGGAATTTGGTAGACAACCAAAACCCTTCCCTTAGCTTTACCTAGGTATCTATTGAAATATTTAAATGCCTTAACATATGTTTTAAGTGCAGCTTAGGATGACGGGAAGACGCTCCAAGTACGCTTTTATTTTATTGCAATTTACTTTATTGCAATTTACTTACATGCACTGTACTTTACTTGCATGATAAATAAGACTGTTGCATGAAAACCAAACCTTTAGGATAGTCCCTAAACTGAAACCAAAACTAAATTAAAAATCACCATAAGATAAAATTCACCACCACAACATTCCAAAATATAAAACAACTCAAAATTTAATCACAAACGGAACAACAAAACTACAATTGCAACTAAATTAAAACATCTCGTTGAATGATCGGGAATACCTCGGATGATGTAACCCACGTGTTGCTAACGAGATTTCCCACGGTCTAAATGAAATTGTGGAACTCATTCAGTTGAGTGTAACAAATTCATCTAGACTAAGTGAATTCGACGAAAATAACGGTGCCGGGATGACGGAACCGTGGGATCTTAATCGGTTCTGTTTAAATAACTTTAAGATTTATTTTAATTAAAATATTAAAAATACTTGGATTTTAAGATTTTCTCTAAACCAAAACACTTCTCTCATCTCCTGATTTATGACTTCTAAAACTAAACCTCTGCAACAACAAGGAGCTCGAAGAATGGTGGGCAGCTCGGCCATCGTCATCAGCAAAACTCGGATCTACTTCAGTAAAACTTTCTTAGAATTAAATAACCAAGCCATAGGACTTCGAGGTAGTTTGCCTAGTGCAACATAAATCCTCAACTTTTCGTTAGGCATTTGCATAATCATGTTATGCAAATTAAGCCCTAACCGACCTTAGGACTCCGAGGTAGTCGTTTGGTACGACATAAACCCTCACATCTTTGAGGCTATTTGTATGATCATGTCATACAAACATAAGTCCTAATTAATTAAAATGGGCATGATTGAAACACTAAATAAACTCTCAAACTGAAGCCAAACAATAGGATAGTTTGGGAAGTTGCAAAGATTCTTCTTGGATCCTTAGCTTCTCCTACTTCTCTTCCTTTGGATTCTTAAAATAAATTGTTCCAAATTTGATCCATTCCCTATTGAAATTTCCAAAACTCAAATCCTTTGAAAACCTTAAACTTTAAAATTCTTGAGAGCAAAACCACTGATCATTATCGAGAGTTTTCTTAAGTGATTCCCGTCATTTAAGATGTAATTAACTATAGGGGCTTGCCCTTATAGGGAACTTTAAGAACACAGGTAATATAAACCCTGCTTAATTTCTTTATATTAAGCAGGGGAACTTGTCGGCTTATAAAATTGGTTCGCAGACCAAACGATGTCACAAATCTTTTAGTTTATTTAATCGAGCCCCATCATCAAGCAGTGTGTCTATTCTTCGGAATAGATATACGGTTTGTG
Source organism: Papilionanthe hookeriana x Papilionanthe teres (assembly GCA_022702705.1). Lineage (NCBI taxonomy): Eukaryota > Viridiplantae > Streptophyta > Magnoliopsida > Asparagales > Orchidaceae > Papilionanthe > Papilionanthe hookeriana x Papilionanthe teres. The sequence goes on from CM040425.1 coordinate 22,052,590, forward strand.
ATGCGGTGCTCATTTACATAAACTATTTGAGATGTGAGATCGGTTTGATTTTATATCTTAAAACTTTAAAATTTAAAATCATTTTCAAAAATCAAACGCTACTTTCTATATTATATATGTATATTTAATTTAAATTTAAAATTTAAAATTCGCCGACAATTTCTGTAGGCGACCCCTTTTCAAAAATACAACACTCAACCTAAAAAAATGCCGATAATTTCTGGCGACTCCGCTGGGGACTAGTTCCTCTCTCCATTTTGATCAGATGGTTTTGCTTTCATAAATCGGTAGTGGGTCCATATCCCTAGTGGACCAAAACTACCATTCTTCCGTTGGAATACCCCATTCATTTCTGTCTTGAACGAGTATAGCCAACTCCTCTTGGATTTAGGAGGCACTGTTTAGACACCCCTAAACAGAGAGGTTCCAAGATCCTTTTACCTCTTTTCTGAGGTGGGGTGGACCCCCAATAGGTGTTAGTTTAGGAGCGGTCCTTCGAGTCGAGAAGTCTTGCATAAGACTTTTTCTTCCTTTCCAATTCTAAATCGGGCCCTTTACCTTTTCTATAACCTTTTTTCTTTAATCGTTTCGTTTCTAACAAACAACCTTTTAATAAACAATCTCTTTTAAAAATCACAAATACACTAAGATAAACGAAAATGTGTTCGGACTCTTTCTTTTTCGTCCTAAGCTTTATGACAAAAAGAAGCATAATTCGGAACTAATACTCGGAATCTGCCCTGCAGAAAATGACTGCCCCAAAGTTAATCTTCTCCTTCACCAATGGAATGGACTTCGCCGTTTACAAGGATGAGCTGCCCGACAATGGGATCATCCATTTCGGACAAGGATTCGGCAACACAGATATCAAGTTCGCTGATGTCACCCTCTTCACACTAATGGACAAAGTGTCAGAAACTGAAGAGCCTGTGATTGAGTTCAACCTGAAATCGACTCAAGAATTCCCTCCCCTGCAAAGTGTTCCAGCTGAAAGGAGTACTACTATTCGTAGGAGGACTGTTGTCTCTACCCCCACCGGTCTAGTCATCTCTGCACCTACCCCGACTTCTGCCAAACTGAAGGGGAAGGAAATCCAAGTCTGTGATCAGCCTGTCACCGTGGAGGGTACAGATTTTGCTACAATACCATCTGTTTTTGAGATTGGGTCCAGTTCAAGAGTTGCACCCCTAACTCGAACTCAAAGAAGGAATAGAAACAGGAAGATCTCCAATATCGAGAAAGCCAGAGCTGCTGAAATTGCTTTTCTAGAAGAAATCCCTGAGGAAAGAGAAGAACTGCCTGAGTATATACCTCTATAGGAAGGGAGCAGGTTTCACCCTCTCTTTGCCCCATTAGATGAAGAGAATGTCCGTAGGATCGCCACTGCATTACCCCGACTTGCGTACTACAGCAATTACAAAAGGAAAAGGGATAAGACTACGCCATTGGCTCGGCTGCAAGCTGTTATAGAAAGATTGGAAAACAAAGAAAGATGCCCTGTATCAGAAATCTTAAAAAGGATAGGACGGGCGCCAGCTAAATCCCGCCTCGGACCGCGAATAGAGCCTGTTGTCGCCACGAGAGAAACCAAAGAAGAAGATAAAAGCCAGTTCACCCGTTATTGTATCGAGTCTACAAATTAGGGAGGATACCACCTTCCAGCATATAGCTGACAGATCATCTGGTCCTAGGCTTCCGGCTGCGAGAAGGATGGTATGGCTACCTACTACTGGCGAGCTAAGACCAAAATAATGTCCTGAGAAGAAAAGTCTCGTCAGGAGACTTGAATCAGAAGAAAGTGCTACTGCAATGAAGGGGACTCCCGGAAAGGAAGTTCAACAACCGTCACGAGACAACTGCGAGACCGTGCGGAAAAGGCCACTAGAGGATGCCATGGACAAATTAAGGACCGATATCCGACGGTTAGCAAAAGAAAGAGAAGAAGAACTAGGAGATGAAGTTGACTCATTAGAGTTCATGGATGAGGAGTATGCCGAGATCAACATGGTTGAGACACGAGCATTGTCAGCTTCGCAAGGTGCTCCAGCAGCTGCAGAAAGAGATGAACCGGAAGTGTTGAGAGCACAGCTTCGGGAAAAAGATGATACAATTTCCTAGTTGGCAAAAAGGATGGAAGAGATGGTTGCTGCCTTAGCCACTCTCCAGAGTCAGGTACAACCTCAGAAAGAAACACCCCCAGAGATCATCCATATTGCAGATGGAGGAAAAGAGATCACATTCGTCAATGGAGACGAGCAACCAAAGAAGGATTCTGCACAGAGCATTATTCCTAAAAAGGACATTAAAATCATGGTAGAACAGCAGGTGCGAGATGCATTAGAACAATCCAAGAGTGGAGCATCTATTCAGACGGGTAGACCTTACCCCGAAGAGTTCGATACAGTCCAGTACCCGAAAGGCTTCGTACTACCTCTGTTTAAGACTTTTGATTGAACAGGAAACCCTCGGCAGCATGTCGCACATTTTCATGCTAGTTGTTGCAATGCCGGTGGGAGTGACGCTTTACTCTTCCGCCAGTTCGTCAGCAGTTTGTCAGGGATTGCCTTTGACTGGTACGCAGAATTGCCGAACGGTTCAGTAAAGACCTTTTCAGAACTGGAGAATCTCTTTGTTAAACGATTTGCCGGGGCTCAGCACCACATCACTATCGGTGATCTAGTGGTGGAGCAATAGAAGCCGAACGAGACTTTAGTGGATTACATACTTCGATGGAGAAACTTAAGCATGAAGTGTGAACCACAGCTTCAAGAACAACATGCAATCGGCATCCTACTTAAAAGTATCCATGGCCCGATAGCACTTCTCCTTAAAGGATTTACAATCAAGACTTTCGAGAAGTTGCTTAGCAAGGCCGGGAGCTTGCAAGAAGAGGCAAAGCAGTTAAGTTTCGCGGGCAAGAACGATAAGCTGAAGCCCGTGAAAACATTTGAAAAGAAATTTGGAATCTCGCGGCAGTAGATAAGGGCAAGTAGCCAATGCAGATACCGCCAGAACGACCACAACCCAATTATCAACCACCGCAACGGACTTACTAACAACCGCAACATATCTATCAGCAACCTCAGCATGGCTATCAGCAACCTCGTCCGAGCTATCAGTCGCCTCAGCATTATGAACAACAGCCTCGTTCGTTACGTACTTTAAGAGAACATCTAAATAGAGAATATCCATTCAAAACTAAAGCAGTAGCGAAGATGTTCCGCAGTTTAATGAAGACACCAGATTTTCAGCTACCTGAGCCCAAAAGGCCAGAAGAAGTCAATAAGAAAGATCGTCCAAACTATTTCCCTTACCACCGGATGCTCGGGCATAAGATAGAGGATTGCATCACTTTCAAGAGTTGGCTTGACAACAATCTCTGGAAAGGGAACATAAAGATCCCGAAGGAATACATGAAGGAACCCAAAAGGGAGGTTCCGTCAATGTTATTTCAACGGATCCCATTATTCCAATAGACCCTTACACAACCCAGGATGGATGGAGTACCGTCTGGACAAAGTCTTCAAAGAAAATCTTAGATCACATCCAAAACGTTTCGGTGCGTGCTTCAACTCGAAGTTTGAAACCTGCCGAGCCGGCACTATCACTTGCGATTGAAGAACCGCCCCAGAAGGAAGAGAAGATCGTAGAAGAAAAGAAAAATGAGGCTCCAAAGAGTAGACTAGGGGCTGCTTATCATAGGATGGTTGTTTCCGATTCGGGGGAGAAATCCCTCGAACCTCTGACTCTGTATGATTATTTGCTCGCCTTGGCGGGACCTTATAATGATAAGAGTTTTGGCGTTTGCTACATTTTGACTGTTTCTAACGATTACGTAACTAGCGACAACCGGCTTAATCTGGATCTCAATTCCAATACAAATAACGATTCTCAAATCATACACAACCTCGATGACCACAACGAAGAAGATGTTCACAAAGGAGGCTACGAAAGCTCGACAAGTAACGAGTCCATTTGTGAATTCCGAGGAACTCCGATCACGATAGAATTAGAACCATCAGACACCGAAGCAACTTCAGAAGAGCCAGTTATTCTAATTCAAGAGGAGACACCGGTAAATTCAAAAGAAATAACTGAAGTTAATCTAAGAAGCGGAAAAGTTCTACCCCCGAGAATGGATCCAAAGGATAAAGGAAAGCAGGTGGTCGCTCAGGAAGAGTCAACCCCAGCAGAGGAACTTCCCATTCGGGAAGAAACCGAGGAACATGGTAATAAAGTGGACTACAATGTGCTAGCCCATCTTAGGAAGCTACCAGCCAAACAAAGCATATACGACGCTCTGATCCTGTCAAAGGAGATGAGGGAAGCTCTGATCAAGGCTTTACTTGATCTAGAGATTTGTTTAGCTCAAATGGCCGGTAATTCCTTCGATGAGGTTTGCTCGTTAAAATAACAACGAGGTGTTACCTTCACGGACAATGATCTATTACTGGGAATAGCTGATCATAACCGACCGTTATACATTTCAGTCACTATTGGAAAGTTTACGCTCTCCAGAGTGTTGGTTGATCCGGGAGCATCAATCAATATAATGAATCTTCGGACGCTAGCATATTTGGAAATTGATGCTCGCGAACTTGAAGCAGACAAGATGCTATTAAGAGGCTTCAATAAAAAAGGAGAAAGAGCTCTTGGATCGATAACACTACTAATGAAGACCGGTGATTTAGCAAAGACAACATCAAAATTCCACATAATTGATTATGAGACATCATTCAACGCTCTACTGGGTCGGCCATGGATCCATGAGAACTGGATGGTACTGTCGTCTCTGCACCAGTGCATAAAGTATTACGAAGGAGGGGAACAGTGTATCAAAGGTGATTTGCAACCGTTCTCCGTGCATGAAATTGGAATTCATGAAGATGCGGCCTACTACGCGCCTCCGAAGAAAATAATCTTTTCCAGAAATACCATACCAAATGAAGCAAAAGAAATTCAAGACGATGAAGAACCTGAAGTTCTAGTCCAACAGTTACTCACCACTCCCTTACGGCGAGATGGTGAAGATTTTTCCAGAACTCGCACCCGAGGTCGAGGCCGGGGACGAGGACGTGGAAGAAATGTCGGAACAGTTGGACAGAAGAAACCGGTCATCGATGTTGATTGGGAGAACACTTCCGAAAAAGAAGAGGAAATCAAGAAAGAAGCAGCGACAATAAGTCAAAAGAAACCCCAGTTCAAGATCTCTCTCGAAGATGAAAAGAATGAAGAATATAAATCAATGTACGAGAAGATTAACCATTATGTACATACTATGACCCTGACCCCGATCCATTCTAATAAGATCGAGGGTATGGTGGTCAAGGAAGTACGTGGTGGTACTAAACCAATCAAGTTTTACCGTGGTGCTTCTTCTTCCAATAATGAAAAAGAGGTACAATTTGAAGATGTTACTTCTTCCGAATTAATGGAATTACCTTTTGAGTGGTACTCTCCCTGTGTTCGCAATTTAATTCAACGTGGTGTCTTACCTCGACAATGGATAAAAGGTCAATCACAACATTTAGAAAGATTATAGAATAATGCCGGTCGGCCTCCCAATTCAAAACATGGTCTCAGATTCGCCACAGTAGGATCAGTTGATGATACGAGATTTTGCTTGGTTGTCACTTACGAACCTAATGAAGACTGCTTGGAAGCTTCAGAAGATCTCGAAGATCTACCAATCGGAGATGCTCCACCAGAATTCGAAGAAGAAATCAAATCTACAATAAACGAGTTAATGGAAGTTAACTTAGGTACTAGCGAAGAGCTTAGACCAACCTTTGTTAGCTCCTTACTCAATAAAGAAGACTCCGAAGACATAATCAAGATACTAAAGGAATTCAAGGATTGTTTTCCTTGGAGTTACGACGAAATGCCAGGATTAGCTCCAGAAGTCGCAGTTCACAGATTAGGAGTGGATCCTACTTCCGTTCCAGTCACACAAGCTCCCAGAAGAATGCGTCTAGAAATAGAACAACAAGTAATAGCCGAAGTTAAGAAGTTAATAGACGCTAAATTTATCCGTGAAGAACAATACCCAACTTGGTTAGCCAACGTGGTACCAGTCAGAAAGAAGAATGGTCAGATCAGAATCTGCGTAGACTTCGGAGATTTAAATAAAGCATATCCAAAGGATGAATTTCCACTACCAATCTCGGAACTGATGATCGACATTGCTTCAACACATGAAATTTTCTCATTAATTGATGGATCATCAGGATACAACCAGATAAAGATGGCACCAGAAGACAAAAAGCTCACGACATTCAGAACACCGATCGGAGTGTATTGCTACACAGTAATGCCATTCGGACTAAAGAACGCAGGAGAAACATACCAAAGAGTGATGACAAAGATTTTTGATGATCTCATTCACAACCAAGTCGAGTGCTACGTGGATGATGTCGTCATCAAAAGCAAACTGAAGGAAGATCACCTGTATGATTTGAGAATTGTTTTCGAGCGACTAAGACAATTTAACCTTAAGATGAATCCCTTAAAATGTGCCTTCGGCGTCACCTCCGGGAAATTCTTAGGATTTGTTGTCCGACATCGCAGGATTGAAATCGATCCGGAGAAGATTAAAGCTATCTTAGAAATGCTACCTCCTAAAATCTTGAAATAGCTACGATCCTTTCAAGGAAAGTTGGCATATCTTTGACGCTTTATATCGAATTTGTCAGGATGATGTCAGCCTTTTTTTGCTTTGGTTAAGATGGATGCCAAGTTTACTTGGGACTCCAAATGTCAACATGCCTTAGATGACATCAAACAATACTTAATGACACCTCCTGTCTTAGCAGCCCCAGTCTCAGGTAGACCGTTGATACTTTATACCGCGGCTTTAGACGACTCCCTTGGAGCCCTGCTAGCCCAGGTCAATGATTAGGGAAAAGAAAATGCTCTCTACTACCTAAGCCGTCGTCTAATCCCGACGGAAGTAAAGTATCCTCCGATTGAGAAGCATTGTTTGGCCCTGATCTTTGCCGCTCAAAAGCTCACGCATTACATGCTTTCTCATAAGGTCAACCTTATTTCGAGAGTTAATCCGTTGCAATACTTAATGACCCGCCCGACGCTTTCTGGCAGACTTGCCAGGTGGTCGATGATACTATTGCAATTTGACATAACTTTCGTTCCTCTTCGTGCCGTAAAGGGACAAGTCTTAGCAGACTTCCTTGCAGCACACCCTTTACCGGCAGATTAGCCTCTCCACAAAAATTTGCCTGACGAGCAGATAATGAGCCTAGAAGACCCTGATGATCGACGTTGGGAACTATACTTTGACGGTGCGTCCTCAGCACAGAAGAACAAAGAATTGCAAACAATAGTGCCCGGTAAGGCAGGAAATAGACTAATCTTTATAACACCGGAGCGGGGGATGTTGAGATACTCCTACCACTTAACGGAACCACGTACAAACAACGAGGCAGAATACGAAGCCCTCATAACCAAATTAGAATTAACCATTCAGATGGGAATAACGGACATCAATATCTACGGAGATTCTCAGTTGATCATTCAACAGGTCGCCGGACAGTACAAAATTTTAAAGCCAAGACTCGAACAGTACTTTCAGTATGCCATGAAATTGTTGGAACAAATTCCAAACGTAACAATCTACAAGATTCCCAGAAAAGAAAATGCGCTCGCCGATGCGTTAGCCCGCCTTGCGAAGGAATTTGCCTGCTTGCAGGATGAGTCAGTTGAAGTGTCAGTTCAAGGACGACAGGTCCTATCACAGCTCGATATGGATACAATACACAAATCAGAAAAAGCAGAAGAAAAAATTGCAGTAGTGACAGAAAATACAGAAGATTGGCGACAGCCATTAATAGACTACTTGAAAACAGGAAACTTACCGGATGATAAGTCATTAGCCCATCAAATCAAGAAAAGAACTATGTCTTACGCATTAATAAACAATACATTATACAGAAGGTCTTTTGATCAGATGTGGCTAAGATGCCTGAGCGGGTCCGAGGCTCGTGAAATTGTCAAAGAAGTGCATTCAGGACTTTGTGGCGCTCATCAATCGGGTCCGAAAATGAAAATGAAGATTAAAAGACTAGGGTACTACTGGCCCTCAATGATGACCGACTGTATGAAAGTTGCCAAAAGTTGTCACCAGTTCCAAGTGCACGGAGTGGTTCTACACCAACTTCCAAATGTGCTACATCCGACAATCGTGTCGTAGCCATTTGAGTGTTGGGGCACAGATATAGTGGGTCCAATAGAACCGCCTTCTTCAAGTGGACATCGCTTCATCCTTGCAGTTACAGACTACTTTTCTAAATGGGCAAAAGCTATACCACTTAGAGAAGTGAAGGCACACCACGTGCTACAGTTTTTCAAGAACCAAGTCGTCTACCATTTTGGAGTACCACGCAGGATCATTTCAGATAATGGGTCTGATTTTAAAAGTACAAAGATCAACAATTTTGTCAGATGACACGGGATCGATTGGCGATACTCAACGATCTACTACCCAAGAGCAAACGGCTTGGCCGAGGCTTTTAATAAAACTCTCGTTCAAATTTTAAAGAAAACTTTGGATGACAACAAGAGAAATTGGCACGAGAAGTTGTTAGAAGCCTTATGGGCCTACAGGATGACTTTTAGGACTCCTACTCAGTCTACGCCTTACGCTTTAGTGTACGGGTTCGAGGCCGTCTTGCCCCTGGAAGTTCAGCTTCCGTCACTCCGAATTGCAGTTGCAGAAAAGATCACTACAGAAGAAAATGCTAGACTACGACTGGAAGAATTAGAAAGCTTGGAAGGGAAAAGACTTTCCGCACAGCAGAATTTGGAATTGTATCAAGCCAAGATGATACAGGCCCATGATAAACTGGTCCGCCAAAGAACTTTCAAAGTCGGTGACTTTGTTCTTGTTCTCAGAAGACCTATTCTTGCACATCGCAAGATAGGAGGTAAATTTGAACCAACATGGGAAGGGCCGTTTGTGGTCGAGACGATCTCACTCGGGAGGTTCCTACCGGCTTGTGAATTGCCGTGGAGAACGACCTATGCTTCCAATCAATGGACGGTATTTAAAGAAGTATTACACAACTTGATGTTTCGAAGGGTGGCCTCTAAAATAGAATCTTATCCATAGAAACACGGGTGAAGTAATTACTTTGTGACTGGGTCCGAACCCAAAACAAAATAAAATGGATAAAGAAAATCTCATCAACAAAAATGTTAAAAAGAAAATATGGGAAATCATAATAATAAAATGTCAATCCTTCCTTTTAAATCCATTCATTCCTGATATTTTCTCATCTCTTCCTTCTTCCTTTAAATTTAACAGAAGTGAATAAGAATTTTTAAGTGTTTTTCTTATTGTTCTTGTTCTTAGTATAGCCCCTGATCCTTTCCTTATTTTTTCACAGGGAAATGTCGAACGGGCGGTTGGTTCTAAACTTTAGAAATGGCGTTAGTCTAGCACTTGATGAAAAGAGGGTGAGGGATGGAGCAGTGATAGAGATTGACTCAGACTTCACACCAGCCGGCTTACAATACGAAGAAGATGATTGGATCCCAGTTGATCGAGAAGAACTTCACAGCCAGACAGTGATGAAAATGGGTGGCCCGAGCCACCAATCTAGCAGCAATAAAAGAAAAGCAAACGCCACACATGCTACCGGAGAGGATAAGAAAGTTAAGTCCGTGGTTACCACAGCAGAGGGTAGGCTTGTTAGCGCCGCACCCGCAGAAATTCAAGGGGTAAGGAGAGCTACTCTCACTGCTACCCAGTGAAGAAATAAGAATCATCGCATTCGCAAAATGTTGACCAAGTTAGCAGAAAATCAATATAAACAGACAATGGATACCGTTAGTGCAAATGCTCCAAGGAGACTGGTTCGTCAGGAACCAGAAAGAAGAAAGTAAATTCCAAGAAGGTAGGAACAGATAAAAGAAATACCAAGAAAAGCAGAAATAGAGTCAGTACCTCGACGCCGAGCAGATGTACTGGATCCGAAGAGTCTTGTTGCGAAAGCAACCTTGGAGGATGCCCATACAGAGACTATCTCCGAGGAGCCGAGATATGCAGAAGAACGTGCTGGGATTGAGCCATACATCCCGCAGCACGTTACTAGACACCGAGGACTTCAGATAATCCCGGAATACGAGCTGGAGAAAATGCAATTAGTTGAGAAGAAAACCTTTGAATACTTTGAGAGAATTGGAAACAAGAGGGTCAACATCTTGGAAGGCCTCAAACTGCATACAGATGTTTTCTCAGATTATGAGCAACAACAAATTGTAGATTGCATCCTCGAATTACAGAAAATGGGCCGAGCTGGTCTCCTGAGAGAAAAGACATATTCAGAACCCCGAAGATGGATGCCAGGAAAGGGAAGAGTTACAATCCAATGCGGATGTTGCTACAATTTTGCCACAGACAGGAAAGGAAATCCACCAGGGATACTCCGTCGCAGTGAGGTGGATCCAATGCCAAGATTCATCACGAGAATGGTGAAAAGGATGATAACATGGAGGGTATTGCCTGCAGATTGCATACCCAACAGCTGCATTATCAACATCTACAAGGAAGGCGACTGCATACCTCCGCATATAGACCATCATGACTTTGTTAGACCCTTCTGGACAGTATCATTCGTCAACCAGTGCAATATCATGCTTGGATCTAACCTCCGGATTGCAGGCCCCAGTGAGTTACGAGGGCCGGTGGAGATACCACTACCAGTAGGTTCGTCCTGGTGATAAAAGGAAACGGAGCAAACATTGCGAAGCATTGCATTCCAGGAGTGCCTGTGGAGCGGATCTCAGTTACTTTTAGAAGAATGGACGACAGAAAAATGCCTTATCACTTTCAGCCAGATCCAAAATTGGAGAGTCTCCGGCCCTACGAGCTGTGAGTTACTTGAGAAATATCACACCTCCAATGCACATCCATGCGGCATTCCTGCCAAGGGTGGCTTGGAAGGTGATGTTATTGCCCATGTTTCTTACTATTCAGACATGGATTTTTGACAGACGCTTTTGGATGGATCAACAAGAAGTTTACACAGTCCATTTTGGATTTACATGGATTGTATGAGACATTAAATTTCTGAGGTAAATGTCATCATGACTAGATCAAGTTGTATGATGTATTTTCAGCAAGTTGGAATGAAAACGACTACGTCATATTTTGCCTTCACCTCTTTTTGTGCAAATTGACTGGGAAAAGCCATTAGAGTTAAATGAACTTTGAACGAAGAACAGAAAAGAAAAGAAAATAAATGAGAACTTTTCCTAAAAATCTGAATATTAAAATGAACTTCAAATTCCATGAACACTAAATAAACAACAAAAATAAAAAAATGGGATCGTTAAAGGACAAGCTAAATGAATCTAAATCTCAAATTGAATTCCAATCTGAATCCTCTGATTTGAACCTTTTAGTTCTTTCCTCCATTGAAATCTGTTTGAAACTCTTTTGAAATTTGAATTTTTTCCTTGACTTATTGCTCAGTCAAGTCTTTTCAGCTTGGTACACTTACCAGCTCCTTTCAATTGTCTTTCTTCTGTGTCTTAGAGGATCGACTAGTTCTATTGACACGGAGCCACGAACTTTGTTCGATTTGGTTCTGATGGCATGAGGTTGGGTCCATCTTCATACAGATAAATCTTTGAGACTGGAGCCTAACTTCCAGTTCTCTTCGAGGCTAGAGCCTAACTTCTAGTCCTCTTTCAAACTCTCGAGACTGGTACCTAAATTCCAGTTCTCATTCTGGGATTAGTACCTAAATTCTGATTCCCATCTTTCGAGATTGATACCTAAATTTTGATTCTCTTTCGAATTGATACCTAAATTTCAATTCTAAATTCCGAGACTGGTACCTAAATTCCAGTTCTCATTTCGAGGTCGGTACATAAATTCTGACTCTCTTTTCGAGATCGATACCTAAATTTCGATTCTCTTTCGAATTGATACCTAAATTTCAATTCTAAATTCCGAGACTGGTACCTAAATTCCAGTTCTCTTCCTTCAAGGTCTGTACCTAAATTTTGACTCTCATTCGAGATCGATACCTAAATTTTGATTCTCTTTCGAATTGATACCTAAATTTCAGTTCTAAATTCCGAGACTGGTACCTAAATTCCGGTTCTCTTCCTTCGAGGTCGGTACCTAAATTCCGACTCTCATTCGAGATCGATACCTAAATTTCGATTCTCTTTCGAATTGATACCTAAATTTCAATTCTAAATTCCGAGACTGGTACCTAAATTCCAGTTCTCTTCCTTCGAGATCGTTACCTAAATTCTGACTCTCATTCGAGATCGATACCTAAATTTCGATTCTCTTTCGAATTGATACCTAAATTTCAATTCTAAATTTCGAGACTGGTACTTAAATTCCAGTTCTCTTCCTTCGAGGTCGGTACCTAAATTCGACTCTCATTCGAGATCGATACCTAAATTTCGATTCTCTTTCGAATTGATACCTAAATTTCAATTCTAAATTCCGAGACTGGTACCTTAATTCCTGTTCTCTTCCTTCGAGGTCGGTACCTCAATTCCAACTCTCATTCGAGATCGATACCTAAATTTCGATTCTCTTTCGAATTGATTCCTAATTTTCAATTCTAAATTCCGAGACTGGTACCTAAATTCCAGTTCTCTTCCTTCGAGACTGGTACCAAATTCCAACTCTCATCCGAGATCGATACCTAAATTTCGATTCTCTTTCAGATTTGATACATAAATTTCAAATCTCACTCTCTCGAGATCAGTACCTAAATTCTGATTCTCATCCTTTTTTCATCGATACTTAAATTTTGATTCTCACTCCGATGCTGGTACCTAAATTCTAGTTCTCTTCACACTCCCGAGGTTGTAACCCAAGTTTCAATCCTCATTTCAAATCCAAATTTCAAATTCAAAATTTCCTTAAATTGATTTTAAATCAAACTTAAAATCGAAATCCGAACCCACACATTGAAACTTGAAATTTAAAAGTAAACTGAAATCTAAATCGAATTCCCCAGATCTTGTGATTTGGAGTTCACCTCCTTTCCATTCCCCAGTGAGAGTTCAGGAATCTCCAGTCTCGGAAATATACCTGATACTCCCCAGCGGAAATTCTTCTACTTCGTCCTAAGTTTGTCACTTGGACATCTGTGTTGGTTTTGTTGATCTCTTCGGTCAACGCCAATACGCGTGGTGTGCTTGGTTAGCACACCACACCTATTGGGGGTCCATATGTTGACTTCATTTTTGATGAGGTCTTTTGCTTCTCTCTTTAGTACTTAGGATCTAGCCTTAGGCTTTTCCTTTGACTAATCTTAGAGGACTAGAAATGGAACCCACCCTTTAGAAATTCAAACTACCTCTTAACTCCCTGCAAACCCCACAAGCTTGATTGTAGAACCCTAATCACCTAGAGGGTTGAAATCAAATGTGGAGGTTTAAAGGATGAGTTTCCTATATGACTCTTTGGCCTTAGGAGTACCCTGGTTGGCCTGGTCTGGTGAGGGTTGACTTGCACATACACAACACTCTCACACACATTCCAACACCTAAAACCATACTCTCCCCCAACTTTACTTCCTGACTCATGTAGGTAATTCATATGGATGGTCCTTAACCCCTAAGCCCCTGACTAAGAGGGTTAGGAACAACATAGTGAATGCCTCAAATGAGTCCTCTCATGGCTCATATGGGCTTAATATGGCTTCATGGCTCAACCAAAGTGATTCCATTTCACTCACTATTGATCAATCTTCCTTTTTTCAAAATTTCAATTTTTGACCACGGGGTCCCGAACCCACAAAACCTACCAAATACCCTTGAAATGACCCAAAATTTGCAAAATTGCCTAAATTACCCAAGGTCCCTCAAAATCAGTCCTAAACATTTCCCCCCACTCAAATTGATCATCCATAGCCAAAAATACCAAAATATCCAAAAGTACCCCCCAATACCCTCCAAATACCCAAAATGCCCTTCTTAGCCCAAAAATCCAAAAATTCCAAAAATTCCCAAAAAATTCTAGAAAATCCCAAATATTCCCAATTTCATTTTGTTCAACTATACCATGGCCAATTTTTCCAATTTACCCCACTTTTACCAAAACCCCCAATTTGACCCATTTTGAACCCAAGTGAACCCAATGTCAAACCAAACCACCCCAATTGATCTCAATTCTGGTCCAATTCAATTATAAACTTTAATTCAATATCCCCAACATCAATTTAGACCAAATCTAAGTCCAATTTGATTGACATTTGAGCCCAATTACAATTTGAGGCCTAAAGCTCAGTTTTGGCCCATGACCTAAACCTGGCCCAAACTAACCCAATTCAACCCCAATTGGCCCCAAATCTTTTCTAAAGCCTTCCTAACATCCCCATAAACAAAACACTAACTTGATTTGCCCAAAATTTGGACCTAAACTCCACCCAAACCTAACCCAAAACCAAAATCCCTTAAATTAACCTAAGCCCAAACCTAACCCAAATGGGCCCAAATCCCAAAATTAAAGCCCAACGAAAGTTGGAAACTCTTTGTGACACTCCCATGAACATTGTTCAACATTAATTTTACATCAAATCCAACTTTAGCCCAACCTTAACCCAAGTTAGCCCAATTTTGCCCACCTTGGCCCCTTTACCAAAAGACCCCACATTAAACTCAATTCAATTTAAAATCACTTTAAACTTGTTCCAAACCACTCATGACACATACCTAAACCAATTGCAACATTTATTTGACATTGTCCTTAACAAAATTTCCATCCAAAATCCCATTTTAAAATCCAAAAGCCCACTTCCTTAAACCACTTTAAAAGCCCATCCAAGACCATTTCAAAAGCCCAAGTTTTTAATCCAAAGCCCACATGACATTTCTCTCCATCATCCATTTAATCAAAATCACCCCTAAGTTTCAAAATCATCATTAAACCATTCTAAATCAAGCTTCATGAAAATTCTCCACCAAAATACCAAAATTCCTAAATTCTACTTCCATGAAATTGACCAAGCTTTGCCTCAAGCCACATGGAGCCACGAAGCCATGCATAAGCCATATGCAAGCCATGGGAGCCACTTTCCACCTCACCAAGCCATTAATGGCAAGAAGAGGGGGGTCTTTCTTAAGCCTTCATTAAGCACTTTTAACCTCATCCATGTTACACTCTAAACCATGCTAAGCCACCTCACCATGGATGGAGACTTCACCACCTCTTCCAAGCTGACCTAAATGATTCTTTTCAGCCCAAAACCAGGCCTTGGGTGGTGAACCAAGCCTAAAATCATGGGTTGACCAAATTGAACCCAAAATGAGCCTCTCCCCATTCCATTTCAATTCAGCCCCTTTACACTTGGCCAACTCCAATTGACTTCACCAAATTCAAGCCTTGACCCTCCTGATCAGGATGGTGACCTGACCCTAGCCGGCTAGCCACCACAACCACCGGAAACCACCAGGTCGAGAGACTTAATTTGAATCAAAAATTCAATTTGAATTAGCTGAGCTGTCCCATGCCCAATGGCCATTGCAGCTGTTCTTCCCTTGCCCTGAGCAGTGGATCCAAGCCTTCAAACCTCCCTGGGAAGCCCTCTAGCCATTCCTATTTAAACACCACCACCTCTCAGCTAAAGGAGGAGATGAACCAGAACTTAAGGAAACTCTGCCAAAATTGCTCCAGGACCTTCTCCTAACCCAGAGCAGTTGATCCCCAGTGTTCCTTTGCCCTAAACCCCATTAACAGAGCTCAATTTCTGAGTTGAAAATTCACCCAAAAATAGGACCCTTCACCACAATGAGCCAATCTCTAAATTGATTGGTCCTACACCTTCACCAGACCAAGAGGAGAAGTTCCCCAGCAAAAGCCCCCACACCAGGCCAGCCATTACTTCCAGCCTCCAAGCTTTGTGATCGGCCTTGGTCACTTTCATACTTAGACAATTCCCCAGAGCCAGAGACTTCATCTGGAGCTTGCCTGGACTCAATCGAAGGTGACACAACTCTCAGATTGAAGCTTCACTTCTCTGAGCAAAGGTATGAACTAACTCTTCCTCCCGAGCTTCCAGCGATTCTCCATTTTGTTTAAGTTAATTTCATAGCCTATAAACCATATGGATGTGTTCGTCTCTTCAAGACGAATCCATAGAGCATAAGAACACAAAAATCCATTGAGAATCGAGTGAGATCTTAGGGTTTTAGTGTGGACGGTCACGAGTGCACACCAGTCGTAGACGATGACTAGGAGCCGTTGGATTGCGCGTGTATCGAGCGGACGGTCGAGATCAAGTTGGACGGCATGATGGTACATGAACCGCGGGATGCGTGGCTGCTGACTCAAGTGGTGGCGTCGAATGGGAGCGCGACACGTAGAGGCTTTGGAGCTGCCGAGGTTAACACGGCGCCGCGTGGGTAAGTAGGAAATTAGGGTATTTTTGAATTATTTAAATGCCCTGAACTTTAAAAATTCATATCTTTGCATAGAAAAATCACAAAAATAAAATAAAAATACCCTCTTGCTCAGTGAACAGAGGAGAATAATGTGGAAAAGAAATCAAGTTAATTGGATGAGTATTTTATTTTTAATAATTTATTTACTGTTTTCAATGTTTTGATTCTCCATTTGCATAAATAATTCACCATGGCATGAGACTATAGGGCTTTTGAAGCCTCTGATCTTGGGAACATTCCCTGAATTTTTTAAGGTCAGAGGCCATCTTTGGGAAAAGTTATTGAATTTTCAAGTTCATGTCACTGTTTTAGGTAGCTTAATTCCAATAATTACCATATTGTAAAATAAATTTGGTGATGTTTCTTAGGATAAGAGGACCCTATGAAAAATATATTTTGAGTTAAATTCATTCATATTAACCTTAATTGGCCTAAACCCATAAAATTGAATTTGAATTAATTAGGGTTAACCATACACTAAATTGACTTGAAAATAATTCTCCACTAATCTTTAGGATAACAGAGACCTCACATAAAAATTTGGAATCAATTGGAAATGTTTAACCCCACTAAATGGATTAATTAAGTCACATAACTAAAATTAAACTTTTAAAATTCATAATTTCAAAAATAACTTTCAAAAATTCACAAAAATGATTTTGGAGCTTCTCTGATATTAGGGGAGTTCAATAAAATTAAAATTGGAATTTTATAAAAAAGTTGATTTTTCACAATATTTTAATATTTTAATAATTAAAAAATAATAAAAATCACAAAAATATTAAAAATCATAAAAATGTCACATTTTGACGTTTAATCACTTAGGAACAAACCAAATATTTTTCCTAAGTCCCTAGGATAAGATATTGAATTTTAAAGGCTTAATGTAATTTTTAATATTAAAAAATGAGTTTTTAGCCTTTTTCACTAAAATAATTCTAATAAATCAAAAGAAAATCAGAAAATTATAAAATATGTTTCTCTAAACTCCTTGGGGTTAGAGAGTTTTGAGAAAAATATAAAATCCATTTTTCAACTTTTATTTTATTTTATAATTAATTAATAGTCTAAAGATCAAAATAATTATAATAAATAAAATATAATTCAAAAAATCACAAAAATTAGCCCAAGTGGTCCTCTGGTCATTAGGAACATCTCATAATTTTCTTAAGGACAGAAACCTTTTCTTGGTCATGTTGTTGAATTTTCTTCGAAAACCCTTATTTTCTACTAAAAATAATTATATAAATAAATTAAATTTAGAAAAATCATATTTTATCTTCTAGTGTCTTAATTGACATGTGAATGAGGTGAGATAAAAATTTCAAATTCATTTGAGCTCAATTTTGTGAGTTATGAAATAAATAAGCTTAAAAGGGCATAAAGGTAATTAAAAATTTTAACCCTTAATTAAAACTTTAGGTTTAATCAAAATGAGGGGTAAAATATTTGATTTTAATTTTCTCTTGGATGATTGAAACTTAGCGAAATTAAGGGGTAGAAACCCATTAAACACTTAGAAATTATCAAAATGAAACTTTAATTAATTAAATAATTTAAATTTTGGAAAGAATACATTTAAAATTTAGATTATTAAAGTAGGGATATTATTAAGAGGATATCTATTCTTTAATTTAAAAATCCCTAAATAAGTCACATTAACAATATTTAATTCTTAATTAAAATAATAATCCAAATTAACAATTAACACTAAAATTAACAATTAAAATTAAAATTAAAATTAAATTAAAATTAACTAAGATTTAAATTAAACTAAATTTAAAACTAAATTAAATTAAAATTAAATTAAAATTAAATTAAAATTAAAATTAAAATTAAATTGAATTAAATTAAAATTAAATTAAAAATTAAATTAAATTAAATTAAATTAAAATTAAATTAAAATTAAAATCAAATTGAATTAAATTAAATTAAATTCATTTAACAACAAACCTAAATGAAATCATTAAGAATTAAATCTAAAATAATTTGAACACTATTCCAAACTTAAAATTATTAATTAAAACCTCATAATTAAATTAAAACACTTTAAACCATTAACTCAAACTTTTAATTAATTTTGATTAAGATTCTCGATAAACCAACTTGCCCTTAAAGGCTTTAATTATTACAACTCTTAAATAGAGTATTAAGTGAAACGTCACTTCATTCATCAGGTAATCAAATACCTAAGTTCACTGAGCAAGAAACAAAGTTTAACTAAACTTCTGGATGATTAATTCACCTGTGCAACTAAATTTACTTGGACTCAAAACAATCCCAGAAATATTGAAAAGATGTTTAGGACTCGTCCTAAGCACTTCCTCAACATGATGGGATGTTTTAGAAGAACAATTGAATTTAATTGTTCTTTGATGAAGAAAATCGTCCTTAAAATCAAACCAAGAACCTAGACGTCATAGGAGATGACTAGTTATAGGCTTAGGAATTTGGTAGACAACCAAAACCCTTCCCTTAGCTTTACCTAGGTATCTGTTGAAATATTTAAATGCCTTAACATATGTTTTAAGTGCAGCTTGGGATGACGGGAAGACCCTCCAGGTACGCTTTTATTTTATTGCAATTTACTTTATTGCAATTTACTTACATGCACTGTACTTTACTTGATGATAAATAAGACTGTTGCATGAAAACCAAAACCTTTAGGATAGTCCCTAAACTGAAACCAAAACTAAATTAAAAATCACCATAAGATAAAATTCACCGCCACAACATTCCAAAATATAAAACAACTCAAAATTTAATCACAAACAGAACAACAAAACTACAATTGCAACTAAATTAAAACGTCTCGTTGAATGATCGGGA
Organism: Papilionanthe hookeriana x Papilionanthe teres; assembly: GCA_022702705.1. Taxonomy (NCBI): domain Eukaryota; kingdom Viridiplantae; phylum Streptophyta; class Magnoliopsida; order Asparagales; family Orchidaceae; genus Papilionanthe; species Papilionanthe hookeriana x Papilionanthe teres. The sequence goes on from CM040425.1 coordinate 22,071,853, forward strand.
ATACCTCGGATGATGTAACCCACGTGTTGCTAACGGGATTTCCCACGGTCTAAATGAAAGTGTGGAACTCATTCAGTTGAGTTTAACAAATTCATCTGGACTAACTGAATTCGACGAAAATAACGGTGTCGGGATGACATAACCGTGGGATCTTAATCGGTTCTGTTTAAACAACTTTAAGATTTGTTTTAATTAAAATATTAAAAATACTTGGATTTTAAGATTTTCTCTAAACCAAAACACTTCTCTCATCTCTTGATTTATGTCTTCTAAAACTAAACCTCTACAACAACAAGGAGCTCGGAGCATGGTGGGCAGCTCGGCCATCGTCATCAGCAAAACTCGGATCTACTTCAGCAAAACTTTCTTAGAATTAAATAACCAAGCCATAGGACTTCGAGGTAGTTTGCCTAGTGCAACTTAAATCCTCAACTCTTCGTTAGGCATTTGCATAATCATGTTATGCAAATTAAGCCCTAACCGGCTTTAGGACTCTGAGGTAGTCGTTTGGTACGACATAAACCCTCACATCTTTAAGGCTATTTGTATGATCATGTGATACAGACATAAGTCCTAATTAATTAAAATGGGTAGGATTGAAACATTAAATAAACTCTCAAACTAAAGCCAAACAATAGGATAGTTTGGGAAGTTGCCAAGATTCTTCTTGGATCCTCAGCTTCTCCTACTTCTCTTCCTTTGGATTCTTAAAATAAATTGTTCCAAATTTGATCCATTCCCTATTGAAATTTCCAAAACTCAAATCCTTTGAAAACCTTAAACTTTGAAATTCTTGAGAGCAAAATCACTGATCATTATCGAGAGTTTTCTTAAGTGATTCCCGTCATTTAAGATGTAATTAACTATAGGGGCTTACCCTTATAAGGAACTTTAAGAACCCAGGTAATATAAACCCTGCTTAATTTCTTTATATTAAGCAGGGGAACTTATCGGCTTATAAAATTGGTTCGCAGACCAAATGGATATCACAAATCTTCTAGTTTATTTAATCGAGCCCCATCATCAAGCAGTGTGTCTATTCTTCGGAATAGATATACGGTTTGTGATGCGGTGCTCGTTTACATAAACTATTTAGGATGTGAGATAGGTTTGATTTCATATCTTAAAACTTTCAAATTTAAAATCATTTTAAAAAATCAAACGCTACTTTCTAAATTATATATGTATATTTAAATTAAATTTAAAATTTAAAATTCGCCGACAATTTCTGTACCCCTGTTCAAAAATACAACACTCAGCCTAAAAATATGCCGACATTGAGGTGTCTTAATGTCTTATTAGGGGAATATTTAAGTTCATTATGGTGACACTGGTTAGGATCCCACGGTTCCCTTGTTCCAGTACCACCATTTTCTTCGGATTCACTTAGTTCAGATGAATTTACCAAATTCAACTAAATGAATTCAGTACATTCATTTAGACCATGGGAAATCTCGTTACCAGCCGTATGTTGCCTCATTTGAGGAAGTCCTGATTATCCAAATAGATGTTTTAATTTAGTTTAACTTGTGGTTTTATTTCTTTGTGAATAAATTTTGAGTTCCCTTCTATTTTGATTGTTTTGGAGTTAATTTTTTTTATTTTTTTTTAATTTTTTGTTTTGGTTTTATGGTTATCCTAAAAGTTTTAGTTTTGACATTCAGGGTGACCTTGTTGTTTATCATGCAATTTCACAAACATAAAAGGAACGAGAAAGTAAATGAAGTTAAATTGTGGTGCAATAAAATAAAAGGGTACCTGACATTTCTTCTCATTCCTTCACCTAAAGGTTCAGCCTTGCAATGCATATATATATACATATATATATAAGATTTGTGGGAATTGAAGCATGCTAGAAAGCAGGAAAATAGTTTTGAAGCGTACCCATCAAATCCTATGTCATAACTTGGTGGGTCCTATTTTAAATGTATACATGATTCCTTAAACAAAGCATAATAAGTTTAGTCATCCTTCAAGGTATCCAAAAGAGTATGAGAAAAGGCCCAGGGGCTGGGCCCTGGACATCTCACAATCCTTTGAAACGTCTCGAGTTCATTCAAACTTATTATGTTGCTTAATGATTCATCTCTATCATAGCCTTATGCTCAATGAACTGATGTTCTGATCATCCCTAAGAATGGGGTAATTATCACTTGATATTCTATTTATAAATTATGTGAATGGAGCCTTTATGGGCACATTGATTTAATTAAGAAGCTTTGATTTGATTTTTAAAGTTGGGCTTGTAGTGTTTCAGACATATTTATAATTAATTTTATCTTCTTTTGTAATTCATATTAGTCGAGTGTGATTAACCATAGCTAACTACCAAGCCCTTAAGACTTAATGGGTATATTTGCAATTTTTTGTTAAAGTTAACTTATGTGATCATGATTCTTCTCAAAGTTTTGAATTATCATTAAACACCAACTAGGGGTACTAGATTGATGAATTCTTAAGTTCCAAAGTCAAACCCCTAACCATGGGATCATTTAATTTTGATTATCTTCCAAATTATGATAACTAAAGAAAATTGCAAATTTATCTTTTCTATGACAAGAGTGAGGTTAGTTTCTACCATTTAAATCCCTTGTATTTGAATCATCTAAATATGTCAATTATGATCATTCATTACCAATTTCCCCTTTATTAGGCCTAAACATTAATTAAGGCTTAAATTCCTTAATTACAATTTTCCCTCTATAAAGCCTATCACCTCATAATTTATTAAATTTAACTCAAATGACTTTGGAGTTTTATGTTACCCCACTCATGGGTCAATTAAAACATCAGAGGAGAAAATGTTAATTTTCTAATTTTAGCTTAATTTACATAAATATTTACATGCAAAATGGGATTCTCAAAGATAATTCAATAACCTAATCAAAACATAATATTTATCCTTAGGAAAATTACTAGAGGTTCACCTAGACCAGTGGACTACTTGATATATTTTTCATGATTTTTTTAAATTTTAATTTATATATTATAATTATTTTAAGTTTTGGAGTGTTATTTAAATATAGAATATTATTTAGGTTAAAAATTAAGTTTGGTACTTTTCATAAATCCCTCTGAGGTCAGGGAACCTAGAGAAACAAATTTTATATTTTTGTGATTTATATTTTAATTATTAGAACTATTTTAGTGAGAAATTAAGAAAACTCCATTTTAAGCTTGAAAATTATTACTAACCTTTTTGAAATTAAAATATTCACTTAGGAAATTAGGAAAATTGAAATAATGGTTCTCAAATGATTAGCAGACCAAATGTGATATTTTAATGGATTTTAATATTTTAGTGATTTTTAATTAATTTTAATTTTTTTAATTATTTTTAAAAGTCAAAATAAGCCTAAAAATGAAGTTCTCGTATTAATTACCTTTTTTTATTAAATTCTCCTAGTCTTAAGGAATTGCCAAAACCAATTTTATATTTTAATTACTATAATTGTTTTAATTCCAAAAATATTATTTAACTTCGAAAATCAAATTAGGTTGTCAAATTAACTCCAAAATGACTTCAAAATTTTTGTAAGAACTCCTCTGACCCTAATCTATAGCGGAGAACCAAGATTAAGTTATTTACATCTTAAATTTAACCCATTTTATTTTTTTCGTTTTAGAGGTTTAATTATAATTAGGGAGACATTTAATGAGTTAAACCAACTTTATATTTTTCCTCTGGTCCTCTGGTCACAGTGAACATACCAAAATTTATTTTGCATTTCTTCTGATCAATATTTAATTATTATAAATATTTCATGAAAACGGGAGTTATTAGTTTGAAAATTAAAGATCTCTTCATAGAGATCTACCCTTACCTTGGAAAATTTAGGGAAGATCACTCATGACAGAGAGAATAAAAACCCGAAATCTCATGTCCCGGTGAAATGCCCATGTCAAAATTTATTTAAAACATGCAATATTGTATTTAATTAAAAAAAATACATCCATTAAATGAACATGAAATCACTTCCACATTATTCTCCTCTATTCACTAAGCAAGAGGGTATTTTTCTTTTAATTTCAGAACTTTTCTACACCAAGTTATGGATTTTTTAAAGTCAGGAAATTAAAATAAATCAAAAATCCAGAATTTCCAACTTAACACAGTCACCGCTGCGTCATCCTATGACGGATCGAAAGCACACACGCGCTCCACCATTTGACGCCTCCACCTGATTCAGCTGCCACATCATCCGCACTTTCTGTTCAGATCTTCTGTCTAGTGCGATCCTAGTCGTCTAGTCATTACACGTGCGATCCAACGGTATTGGTTCATCATCCCCGCCTGGTTCTTCCCCGAGAGCCGTCCACCTTCCAACCTCAAGAAATCGAGCTTCACTCAATTAAATCACACGTGGTTTGTTTCTAAAGACTCATCTAGTCCAGACGAACCTATCATTATGGCTAACCCAGCATGAAATTGATCCAACATGAATGGAAAATCAAAATGAGCTCAGGAAGGTGGGAGAGTTATATACCTTAGTCTGAGAGGGGAGGCCACTATCTGATGGTTACAGAAGCTTCAGGGAGGTCCAACGAGCTCACGAATGAAGCACCTTACTATGGCCAGACCTGAATTCGACAAAGGCTGATTTTAGGTGTTGATCAAAGTCTGGGTAGGTTAGGGCAGCTTTATGATGGGGATTTGGTAGGAGAACTTCTTCTTTTAGTGTGAAGATGGTATAGAGCCAACCAATTTGGAGTTTAGTGCAGTGTGGAGGTGTGGTGGAGTTTGTCTTCGTTTTGGTTGGAAATTCAGTGGGGAAATTAACTAAGGGTAGTGGATGTGGGTGGCTAGAGAGAGTAGGTTTGCACTCAAGGAGGTCTGGGGAAGCTCTGGAGCAATTTTGGCAGGGTTTCGCCAAGGTCAAGTGCATTCTCCTTCTTTTTCCATGATGGGTGGATTTTATAGCCATGGCTATTGGGTGGAGCTCAAGGCTTCAATTCAAGTGCATTAGGTTGCTTAGGTGGAGTGATGAATGGTGCAAGTGATTAATCAGAGCTTGCTTCATTAGTTAGGTGGAATTGGGTTTAGTTTCAAGTGAGGTGGCTCTCAGTTTGAGCTCCTTTGGTGACTAGGCTGGCCCGCAAGGATAGGGAAGGTGGACAGGGGGTCAGGTGAGCGAAAGGTCAGTCTTAATGGTGATTAAGTGCTGTGGGGAAGGTTTGGGGTAGAACAAAATAGGATTTAGCCAAATAAGAAAGGAGATCCCCAAAATTGGGGAACCCTTGGTCCATAGCTAATGTAGCTTGTGCTAGATGGCTTTAGGCTAGTTCATAGGGTTCAAATAGCTGCTGTGGTGGACTTGGGTTAGGCACATTTGGCTAGATTTGGTCACACTAGGTCATAGGTTCAATTTGGATCAAGTTGGGCTAGGTTGGGTTTAAGTTAGGTTAGAGTTCAAGGTTTAATATATGGTTCAATTTGATCTGGGTGATTTTCATGAAGTTTTTTGGATAGAAATTGAGTGGAAATTTTGATGTTAGGGCATTCAATTTGGTGGCATTTGGGCATGTGGCATATTTGAGGTAAATTTAGGTATTTTGACTTCGATTGGATTTGGGTGAGATTTAGGCTCAAATGAGGGTCAATTAATGGATCAACTTGGTGTGTAGGGATGTTATGAAGAGTTTGGAATTTAATTTCGAGGAAATCAACTTGGCTAATGGGTTCAATTTAGGGGATTTAGGTCATACGACCAAAATTGGGGCTTTTTTATTTGGATTGAAATTGGGTTTGAAATTGGGGTAAATTGAGCTTGGATTTTTTTGAATTGAGACTAGGCATGGTTAATTTGAATTTAGGATTGAAATTGGGTGAGATTGAGGCCAATTGGGTGGACATTGAAGGTGGTTTGGGCATTTTGGGCCTTTAAGAGCAATTTGGGGATTTTGGTCAAAATGAGTCAATTTGGTCAAATTGGGTCTAGTGAAGTGGTTCAAGTTAATTTTGGGGACATTTGGGATGATTTTAGAATTTCTAGTAATTTTTGGAATTTCGAGGGGTACTTTGGTCATTTTAGATATTTTGGGGTATGAATTTTGGTAAATTTGGTGGATCTTAGTTAATTTTGATGGTGGAGAACATTTTGGAATGATTTTTGGAGAAAAATGGGTAATTTGGACATTTTTGGGATTTTGGTCAAAATTAGGGTTTAGGGGCAATTTGGTAATTTAGTGAAGTTTAAGGGTAAGGGTTCAAAGTTCGGAACTTTTAGTAGAAATTAGGGTTAAATGAGAATTTCAACCTATTTGAACCATGGACCAAAAGGAATCCCACTTTGGATCCTCCATGTATTGGTTCTAGCCAAATTCTAGCCTAAGGTCAAGAGCTTTAGGAACCACCCACCTAAGTTTTCAAAAGAGTAGGGGATCAAGTGTAGGCATATTTAGTTTAGAGTTTAAGGTAGTAAGTGTAAGTGTAAAGTTGGTGTGAGTGTGTGTATGAGCCTGACCCAGACCAGACTTCTCAGGCTGAGCCTAAGGCTTGACCATCTTATAGGGGGACTCCTCTTAAGCTTCATGATGCTTGATCTCATCCTCCAAAGTACTTAGAGGTTAGAATTTAAGCATTTGAAACTCCAGGTGAAGCAAACAAGTTTTTTGAATTTCTTTGGGGGAAAGGTCCCATCACTAGTCTTCTAAGATAGTCACCAAGAGAGTCCTATGGATAGACCCTAGGCTATTCTAAAGAAAGACTAGACCTCAGCAAAAGTAAGGTCAACAAATGGAACTGAATAGCTGTGGTGTGCTGGACAAGCACACCACACATATTGGTTTTGACCGAAAAGATCAATAAAACCAACCCAAATGTCTGAGTCGGCACACTCAAAATAGTACGACGAATTCAACGTGATAGTTTCCACTGGGGATTATTTGGTAGAAACCTTCAAGCCTAGGAACTCTCACTGGTTAAAACAGGTGGAACACTTTTTCAAAAAGAAAACTATAAATTACAAGCCTCAACATTTTTAAGAGGATCCGATTTGATTTGAAATTTGATTTGGAGTTGGAATATGATTTCAAATTTAAATTTCAGATTCAAATTTAAAGTCTGAATTTGCATTTGACTTTGAGTTTTGAATTTATGAAAATTTCAGTTTATGGAATTTCGAATTTGTGCAAATTTCACTTTGATTTGAAAATGTTAATTATGTGGAAAACTCTGAGTTTAAAGTGAGTGCAGAGGGGAGAGTCGAAATTTAGGTACCAACCTCCAAAGAAGGGAATCATTACTTGAGTACTGATCCCGAAAGGTGAGAACTGGAATTTAGGTACTAGTCTCAGAAATGAGAATCAGAATTTCAGTACTGAACTCAAAAGAAGGAAATCAGAGTTTAGGTACTGATCCTGAAAGGTGACAACTGGAATTTAGGTACCAGCCTAGGAAATGAAAATCAGAATTTTAGTACCGACCTAGAATTGTCATGAATGCAAAAAATATATCAAAAAGAGTGCAAAAGTTTAGGAAATTTGAAGGAATCGGATGACCTTGCACCAACCCTGGAATTTCATGGATGGTGGAAAATTTCTCGGATAGGAAGCAGAAATTTAGAGAATTTGAAGGAATCATACGACCTTGCACCGATCCTGGAATTTCATGGATTGCGAAAATTTCATAGATAGGAAGTAGAAATTTAGGGAATTTGAAGGAATCAGACGACCTTACACCGACCCTAGAATTTCATGGATGGCAGAAAATTTCTCGGATAGGAAGCAGAAATTTAGGGAACTTGAAGGAATCAGACGACATTGCATCGATCCTGAAATTTTGTTGATGGAGAAAAATTTTTGATAGGAAGCAGAAATTTAGAGAATTTGAAGGAACCAGATGACCTTGCACCAAACCTGGAATTTCAGGGATGGCGGAAATTTTTTGGATAGGAATTAGAAATTTATGGAATTTTGAAGGAATCTAGAGAAGGAATGCTCACGGACTCACATCCAACTCAATAGGCTAAAAGGGGATCACATTAGGAAGGAAAGCTCGGGGTCTCACATCCAGCCTAATAGGTGTTGAGGGAATCAAAATTTCAGAACTGACTTTGAGATGAGGACTAGAATTTAGGTACCAGTCTCAGAATGAGAATCAAAATTTCGATACCGACCTCAAAATTTCGGGAATGTGGAGAATTTGTGGAGAGAGTGTGAAAACTTAGGGAGATTTATGGATGAAATTGTATAGAGTTTGTGGAATTTCAAGGGGGTGGAAGTTGTGTAATTTTTGTGAATTCATGGAGAATTGTAGAAAATTATGAGATTCTTTTGAGTTTGTGAGAAATGCGTTATGAAAAACATAAATTTGTAGAACGAGTGAGGAATTTAGGATTTTGAGAAGGATTTGCTCTGCTTTGATCTTATCTATTATCTTTTGTTCGTTTTTATTTATCATTTTTATTTCATTTTCATTTTGAATTATCATTTCATTCTATTTTGAATTTTAATTTTTTTTCATTTTTTTATTGTTCTTTTTCATTATAATTTTGGACACACGTATGGTCTTGCGACTTTTTCATCCAAAGCACAATTAAAAGTACAAAATGCAATTAAAGAAAAACTAGCTCTTTGTTGATCTTGATTTGAAAGTGTGGTACAAGTAAAATCATATGATGCAAGGCATCCAAAACATCTGTAGTACATCTGAACAAGAAACTGGAAAAAATATGTCATGTGATGTCTGCAGGTAGAAAGTAGCAACTGTGTATCCTCTGAGGTCACCCTGTGAACAAGCTACCCCCTGAGCTGCACTCTGAGACAGAAGTCCCCTCACATGCGCTTAGAGGTGCGGCTATGTCACAGCTCTAACGGCTGAAGATCCTCTAAGTATGGGTCCGATTCATATCTGTATGGCATCTTATCTTCGTTCATCAAGTGGAAAGTAATTGAAACTCAGTGTTGTTCCACTCCAGATATGCATTGCTTCGACAAGTATGCTCCATTTCCTTTCAATATCAGAACTGATCCAACTGGAACTGGAATCTCGACGAAACCTCCGAACTCTCCCGACCCAACAATTTGAATTTCTCGTCCAAACAAGTTGTTTCTTTCACTCATAAACGAGACCATGCAGAAAGGTCTCACGAAGTCATGGTGATCAATATGGGGCGGAATACAATCTCCTTCTTCATAGATGTTGATTATGTAACTATTTAGAATGCAATCCGCCGGCAGTACGTGCCACTTAACCATCCTCTTTACCATTTTCTTTATTTCTGATGGCATCAGATCAACTTCATCATTTTGTAAAATCCCTTGGGAATTTCCTTATCGGTCTTTCGTGAAGTTATAGCAATAACCATATTGGATTGTGATCCTACCTTTTCCTCTTTTCCATTTCATCGGCTCGGAATACGTCTTTACCCTTAAACGGTCATCTCTGTCCAAGTCTTTGAGGCTCAAAATGCAATCCAAAATCTTTTCTTGATCATTTCTCGAGAATATGTTAGTGTATAGCTCGAGGGCATCCATGAAATTGACAAATATTCCTTGGATTTCTTAATAATGCTTGAACTCTTTCTTTCTGACACCGCATATCTTTGCCATCGTGTAGTCTGAATTTCCATACTTCTGTCGTTGTTGAACATATTTTGGTACGTATGGCTCTACCTTGGTGTGCTCTCTGCTCCTTAGTAGCATCGAGGAAATTCATATGCTTTGAATGTCCCATACTCTTCCAAGTGCAGAACATTGCAATCTGAACATTCTAAAAATGCTCTAGTAGCTGACGGCTGCCTTGGTAAACCCGAGCTGCAAGTCAGACACTTGGTGAAAATCTGCTCATTCGGACCCCATCTAGGCACAGGCTCCTCAGTGAACTCTGGCTCAGCCTCTGTAGCAGGCAATCTGGTTTCTGTCTCTTTCATTTATGGCTCATATAATTCCTCCAAAAATGGAGGAAGCTCTGCAGCTGTCTCTCTGGCACGTCTTTTTTCCATCATGTCCAAGTGTTAATGCTTACGACAGTTAGCATTCCTTTATTGTGTGTGCCTCAGCAGCGTGTTTTTAATCCTCTTTGCGGTAGCAGTAATCGGATCTCCTTTTGGCGTGGTGATCATTTATGGGACTTGCTAGTTTCTTGTTACATGGAGGTGTGAGTTAGTAAGACCTCCGTTGGCTCCTTTCCTTGACATTTATCCTTCTTCTTAGTGATTAATTCTGACAAAGGACTACAAACCCTTGGCCTCCTTATGGATGACAAACTCCATGAGAGGGCCCTCATAATCCATATTGACTCGAGAGAAGTCCATATCAAAATTTACCACACAGCCCTCATGTGCTTTTTCTTATCTGAGCGCTAGATGCAAACCATCTTTGAACACAAAAACCAGCTTTCTCTCTGACATTTTTCTGCATAAAATAGAGAAAACATCAGTATGGTGATACTTTGCTATAAAAAGAACAATAAAAAATTATTATAATACATGGATTTTAACTTTTATTAGATACCATTATCTTATTTAACATAACTTTACAAGATTTGGAATTAAAAGTTTTCAATTATGAGAGCGTTTCATTTCATTAAAATTTATTTTATTCCATTTGATTCTGATTACAAAATTTCCTTAATTTAGGACTCAGTCACAGATACTGGCCACAAGGCTATATCAGAATAGTCATCCCTCTTCAGATTTGTCACATTACATAGTAATTTTTTAGGTACCGTCCATTTATCGGCAACATGGGCTTATCCCTTTGAGAATCCACCAACTGGTATGATCCTCCTAAGTAAACCATCTTTACCACAAATGATCCATCCCAGGTTGGCTTAAATTTTCCACCTATCTTACGATGTGCAAGAATAGGACTTCTAAGAATGAGAACGAGGTAACCGACTTTAAACGACCTCGGGCGGACCAAATTTTGGTGTGCTTGAATCATCTTTGCTTGATAGAGTTCCAAGTTCTGCTGCGTAAGCAATCTTTTCCCTTCAATGCATTCCAACTCTGCAAGTCAGAGTTTAGAATTTTCTTCGATTGTTTGAGTGGCGACGACGACTCTGAGCGACGATAGCTGAACCTCTAACGGAAGCACAGCCTCAGACCCGTACATGAGTGATGCCGTCCAACCTTTACTTATGTAAGAATTTATGAAAATATTTATAATAGTTTTTGTAAAATTCACAATTTCAAATGCAAGTATACATATCGTTTCAAGTAATACAGGACTCTAATGGGGTCCTGGTTATCGATCCCACAAGGAAGATTTCGAGAAAATTAATTTAAGAAATTTATTAGATTTTCAAATAAAAAGTAATTATTATTTTTATTTCTTTTCAAAATTTAGATTTTTTTTTTAAATTTAATAAAATTTCTACTAAATGTAAGTAAGCAGTAATAAAGTAAAGATTAATGCAAGTATAAATAAACAACTTTCTCCTTTTCAACTAATTCAAGATTTTTTTAGAATAATTATCATTTGTGGAGAACTTAGATTATGGTATTGTGCCAAATAGAAGCATTCCTATTCTTTACCTTCGCTCGATAGTATATAGAACATTAGCTAATTTATAGATCGGATCAAGATGTTTTATTAGTAGAATGGGTTAATCTAGGCTCTCACTACTAGATGTCCAAGGGTGGCTATGGTCGGCCCCCGCCGATGACCCGTTCCCTTTCTATAAACCAAATTATTAGAATTTAGTCTGTCACTCTGAAAACTAATTAATTATATGCCCAATAAACAATATCTTCCTATTTATTTGCACTTCACCTTGAATAACCCGCATATAGCCTTCGATTACCCAAGGATTCATGTGATATCTACTAGTTAAGAAATCATCTCCGGATAGGTCTCAGAATTCTTCAATAGGTTTTAACAATTTAAATGGCCAGTTTAAAAAGTAAATTAAGATCAGGTATTAATATCATCATAATTTTTATAAATATTTTAAGTTAAGTTCTCCAAAAAAATTTAATTATCTTATTATCTTTTCATAGTTGAAAGGAGAAAGCAAACTAACTACTCATAACACATTGAATTCACACAACAAAACATGATTATAAAATTTTGAACCAAGTTACAAATACTTATCTGGAATGTTCCTTCAAGTGATCTACTGACTCCTACTGACTCCAATGCAAGGTGCAAGACTTCAACAGCAATAATACTTGAAAACTCACACTTACTTCTCAAGGAATTGAGTAGTAATACTCAAAATAAAATCACTAGATACTAAAGAAAGTGGCTCCCTAAAAGTGTAAGAGAACTCTAGAGTGATTGGGGACTAGAGAGAAAGCAACAAGAGGCTTTAGGGTGCACTCTTCTCTGTAGAATTGGCTTCTATTTATAGAGCTTCAAATTTGACCAGGGGTTGCTTAAGGCACCTCTTTAAAATTCATCCAAATACAATGTATCTTTTAGAAGGTAACTGCGGCGCCTAGGCGCCGGAGTCCGTGACCAAGTCTTTGCACCTCTTCACTTTGGATTGCACCTATTCACGATTAAAACTATTTTCCTGTGTCCAGATGCATTGTATCACATGTTCTATGTATTAGGAGTAACTTCCAGTCTTCTAGAAAGTCTAATAACCGCTTAACACCATCAACATAACTGCCCAAAGTCATCAAAAATCTTATCTGCTTCAGTATCGCCAGATTCTGGCGCCTAGGCGCCAGACCAAAAATTTTGGCAACTTTACTCTTTAAGCTCTATTTTTGCTCATTTTTCCTTCTTGGACTCTTTTTTTATCACCTACATCCAAAAACATAAAAATAACTTTCGTTAAAGCATAATATCCTTAAGAATTGAATCCTAAATAAGGCATAAAAATAGGTATTTTTTCAGTGGATAAAATTCCCCCAAACTTAAACGTTACTCGTCCTCAAGTAACCCTTTTAATTACATAAAATATATAACATTTGGAATGAAGTTTAAATATTTAAGATTCCTTGTAATTTTTGGTTTTATAAATGCTTTAGCAAATCATTAACCAAATTTCACTAATTAAGTTTAATTTTAAGAATTAAAGAATATTTAACTACCAAATCATAAGACTTCCAATTTTTCATTAATTTCAAGAATCAATGTAATTTATCATATTAAGGTCACATAGAATATTTACAAGAAAAAGACTTTCATGAAACATTTTTCTAGTAAAAATATTTGTACATAAAAATTAAGTTAAAAATGTAATTAGTTTTCTTCTTATAAGATAATTCAAGTGAAGCCAATTTTTTATTAGGCATTTCCTCAAGCTTCTCATCATGTTTCTTTGCTTTTTTTTCTTCTTCTTCTTCTTGTTCTTTTTTTTTCTTTTCTTCTTTTTTTTATTATTTTTATTTTTAAGGATATTTTTCAATCCTCCATTTTTCTCTTTTCTTTCCTATTTTTTTTTATTTGTGAGGATAACTATTTTTGGATAGCTTGTTAATGATTTTGAACTTCACTATCTTAACTTATATTTAAAAACTTATACATTTTTACTTAATAAATATGACATTTTTAATAAGTATTAATTTTTCAAAAATTATTTCAATCTTTTCTTTTTCAAGTAATAATCTTGTTTCCTTAATATTTTAAAAATACAATTCTCTTTACTATAAATAGAAAAAATTTTAATCTTATCATTCTTTAAGTTAAATAATTCTATTCTTAAAATCAATCTAAATTATTGTAATTTTAGTTAAGTTTACTAAATTATTTATAAATTCAAAAATTTAAGTTATCTTAAATAGATTTTTCATTCCTTATATTATGTTAATATTTTTAAAGAAAATATTAGTTAATTAAGGACAAATAATATTTAAATTTCAAAGAATTTTCCCTTCCCCCAAACTTCAGCTTTAGTATAAAAATGAATTATAAAATTTTCTAAAGCATGAGAGAAAGAAATAAACATGAATTTATCTAGGTACAATGATAATGTAGTAATGAAAAACTCATTTCTACTTCTACACATGCTTTAATATGTATGTAACAAAAATGATTAAGCATATATAAAAAAGTTTACAGAGCAGGAGTTAATTTCTACAATTTTTTTTAAAACATGCAACATTACTAACTATTCAGTAATATTAAACAGTAGGCTGAAACAGAAACAAACATTTATCATAGAAAATAAAAATTCATCCATACTTCAGTCTTTAATACATAACACAATAGATCATCTAAAACAGTCTAAACTCTAAAAGTCCACACAAAGTTAATTAAACAAATCAACACTAACAAATAATAGTAAAATCAGACTCATCAGTACTAACATACTAGAAATAAACTAAAAGTAGAATCAGCACATCTCAGGAGGTAAATCAAACTACTAATCACTAGCTGTAGCGTCGTTGTCGTCGTCACCAAAAGAAAATTTTACATCCTTGGGATCTACATAAGGGAAGAATCTAGGACAGGTAGGGAACTGAACATCATGATCACCCTTTATGAATCTAACAAGAGACTCAGAATACTCAGCATCATAATCACTCTTCCTTTGGGTGTACTCAGAAAGATGATCGATCTTCTTATCGATCGTATATACACTACAATGAGTTAGAAATAACTCGTTCCGCTGCTCCATAAACTTATCATGCATGGATTCCCAGAAACTAGATGGTGGCTCAACAGCAGAAGTAGAAGGTCTACTAGTAGTAGGTAATGAACTAGAAGGTGCGGTAGAACTCTTACCTCGAAGTCGATCATAGATACTGACACTTTCTCTTCCAATGAGCTTTGTAGACTTGAGCTTTTCCTCTGAAAGCTTAGTAACAACTCCAGCACTTTCACACAGAGAATAAATCAAAGATGGAAATCCCAGTCCAACAGAAGTGCTAGAATGAGCAGTGGCTTCTACAGACTAATAAATGATACTCCCAACATCAATCGGCTTCCTCTCTTGTATACAGTAGTTGAGGATAGCTCTGTCCTTGGTAACCTCACTCAAATGATTGGATGGAAGGAGGCGAGCAAAGATAAAGTAATGTCATGCCTTTGAAACACCATTTAGTTTAGAAGATGAAAAATTTACCCGTTTTTCATTTTGGATCTTCCAAGCTCCAGTACCATCTGTCAGGTAAGCAATAATCATCTTTAAATCTCCCTCAGATGGAGATAATCCAGAGTAATAGCACTCGATGTTCAGCGACAGCCCGTAGAAAATGTTGATTCTCTCTGGAGTAAATCCTACTCCAACTCCTCTTACAAAGATCTCGTACTCTTCAGCATCCACGAAATTTGCATAAAACTCCCTTACGATAGGGATAACAGCAACAGCAGTAAAATAACAGAATCGTTGCCAGTTAAGTGCAACGATCGTTTCTTCAATCCTTCCTCCAAGATTGTAAAAACTTCGTTCAGAGATAAAATTCCTTGTCGTAGCAAAATTTTTGTATCGAAAATGTGCCGCAGTAGTGACAAACTTGCTACGATCAAAATTTTCTCGTTCCTTTCCTTACTTAGATTTAGGTGCCATCTAAACGTGAAATAAAAATGCAAAATAAATTTATAGGATCATAGGAAATGAACTAATTTAGGCCTTACCAACTTGAAAGAGCTTAAACATCCTTGGATTTAACTATAAAAATAAATTTTTTTCTCAAAATTTTGGTTCACTTCAAAGAGAGCAAAATCCATGGTGAAAATTGAATATAATTGGTTTAGAATGTAGATCTGACCTTGGGATGAAGAAATCGAGTTACTCCAAGCTTAAAAACTTGAAAATCCAGCCTCAAATGGGATCTCTAGGGTTGATTTTCACGAAAACGGGAAGAAGAAGGAGGCTTAGGCGTTAAAAATGGCATTGGTGGGTTAATAAACCCGATTTTTGGGTGCAAGCTGAACAGGCGCTTAGGCGCCGAGTTCTGACGCCTAGGCCCCAGACTCGCATTTCCAAAAATTTGATTTAAATATTATATTTTCCACCAAAACTTATCAATTTCGACTTCTAATTACTCACATAAGAGTATTACTCCAATTTCTATCTTCCAAACATTTCCAAAATCAATTAAAATGATAACTTAGACCCACATTTTAAACTCAAGATATAACCAAATTCTTCAATTCCATTTCATATTTTTCATTCCAAGCTTAGTAAATTCCAGAACAAGACTATAACAAGGTTCACCATTCTATAAACAACACAAAAAACATAAATTCAAAGCAAATTCTCAATCCAACAACACACATTGAACAATTAAGCCAACACACAAACTCAATATTCAACATACTAGAACTTAACTCAATCACACCTAGAACACATAAAAGATCAATTTCACACCGAACTTCAATTTCCATCTCTTTCGTAATGAAGTTCTCTAGGATCGCAGGGATAGAAAACCAATGCCCTTGGAAATTCCAAAGATATCTTTTCATCAATCCATTTGTTCTTCGCATACATTGCTTCTTGTGCGTCTTGATAGGTTGTCGTATGATCAAATTGAAGTTTCGTTTGCCACTCCAAATGCTTAATTTAATGATACATCTCATGCAATCCCAATGTTTTAAAGTTTTGCTTCAATCTTTTCTAAACGACTAAATAACCTCTCCATACTAACTGCAATAAAACCATTAAAATAAGGTTGAGGATCTTTGGGGGATTTGTCTCTTACCTCATTTCCATGATTTCCTCTATCCATTGCTTCCAAACTCCTCTAATCTTCTCCAAAATGGATTGCTCTGGTCAAAAATAAGGTTGCTTAGGGATTGGGGACGATGGTAGGGTAATTTATAAAGAGATTTCGTGTGAAAAACTGAAGTTTTTCGATTTTTCCACAATCTGTAACAGTGGCGCTTAGTTGCCGGAATCTGGCACCTAGGCGCTGAAGTATTGATACTAATGGTTATGCTGGTGCTTAGGCGCTGACTTTTGGGACCTAGGCGCCAGAACCATGTTCGACTCCATTTCGCCTATCGTCAAATTTTATAAAATTTTGGTCTTAAAAATAGGTCTAATAAAAGGGTGTGATCAACACATAAACAACGATTAAGATAAATTAAAATCACAAACAATCACAATGATAATAAATGGGTTGCCTCCCACAAAGTGCTTGGTTTAATATCGTCAGCCCGACCTAATCAGTTAAATTCATCGGGTAGACTCAGTTTGTAAGTCTCTTTGTAATTTGGTTTCATTTCTCCCATATAAGGCTTCAATCTTAATCCGTTAACTTTAAATATTATTCCAGTTTTGGGATCTTTAATATCCACAACTCCATAAGGGTATACTTTCTCAATTATAAATGGTCCCATCCATTTAGATCTTAATTTTCCAGGAAGCAGTTTTAAACGAGCATTAAATAATAATACTTCTTGTCCAGGCTCAAATATTTTCCTTGAAATTTTTTTATCATGCAATTTCTTCATTCTTTCCTTACAAATATTTGCATTTTCATAGAACTCATTTCTTATCTCTTCCATTTCATTCACTTGTAATAATCGTTTCTCTCCTACAGCATTCAAATCGTAATTGAACTCCTTTATCGCCCAGTAAGTTTTATGTTCTAGTTCAACAGGTAAGTGACAATGTTTACCATAAATTAACCGATAAGGTGACATTCTGATAGGTGTCTTATAAGTTGTTCTATAAGTCCAGTTCAACAGCTGTTCATTCAAGTCTATCAACACAGTCAGTTCTTTTAGGATTAACAGTCTTCTCTAATATTCTTTAAATTTCTCTGTTTGACACTTCAGCCATTCCACTTGTTTATGAGTGATAAGCAGTTGCAATTCTATGTTTGATTACGAATTTTTCCAGCAATGATTGAATTCCTATATTTTTAAAATGACTTCCCCCATCTGTGATAATTACCATGGGCATTCCAAATCTTGTAAAAATCATTTTCTTCAAAAATTTCGAAACACTTTTGGAATCACAGTTAGGTAAAGCTACAGCTTCAATCAACTTTGAAACATAATCAACTACTAATAAAATATAAAATATTTCTAGATGATGGTGCAAAAGGTCCCATAAATTCTAAACCCCACACATCAAAAATTTCAATTTCTAATATATAGTTTAGAGGCATTTCATCTTTTTTGGATACATTTCCCATTCTTTGACATCGATCACAAGTTTTCACATATTTTCCAATATCTTTAAATAATGTAGGCCAATAGAATCCAGAATTTAAAATTTTAAAATCAGTTTTATCCACTCCAAAGTGTCCTCCAAATTCACAATCGTGACATTTTTGAATAATTGCAAAAGTTTCTTCATAAGGTACACATCTTCGAATCACAAAATCTCTTTCTATTTTAAATAAATGAGGATCTTCCCAAATATATGGTTTACAATCATTTTTGAATTTCTTAATATATTTGTTATTCAACTCATATGGTAAAATATTGCTAACCAAATAGTTAACTATATCTGCATACCAAGAAATTTGTAATCCTTGAATAACATATAATTGTTCAACAGGGAATTTCTCATTTATATTTTCTTCATAAATTTTCTCATTATTATTTTTTATTCTTGATAAATGATAAACAATTTGGTTGTCAGTTCCTTTTCTGTTCACTATTTGAAAATCAAATTCTTGTAAAAGTAAAACCCATCTGATCAATCTAGGTTTAGCATTCTTTTTAAACATTACATACTTAATAACAGAATGCTTAATATGTACGATACATTTTGTTCCAAGAAGATAAGGTCTAAATTTATCAAAGGCATATACTATTGCTAAAAGCTCTTTTTCAGTAGTAGTGTAATTTATTTGAGTTTCATTAAGAGTTTTGCTAGCATAATATATAACTTTCAAAATTTTCTCATATTTTTGTCCCAATATAGCTCCAATAGCATAATCACTTGCATCACACATTAATTCAAAAGGTTTACTCTAATCAGGTGCAACAATAACAGGTGCAGTGATTAATTTTTCTTTTAGAATATTAAACGCATTCAGACAATCTTCATTAAATTCAGACTTAGCTTCTTTTTCTAATAAATGACAAATAGATTTAGCAATTTTAGGAAAATCCTTTATATATCTCCTATAAAATCCAGCATGACCCAGAAAACTTCTCACATCAGTAACGGTAGTAGGTGGTTGAAGTTCATACCTATTTTTGAAATTTTATTTCCAAGTACAATTCCTTCTGTGACAAAAAATTGACATTTTTCCCAGTTTAGAACCAAATTTGTTTCTTCACATCTTTTCAGAACTTTCGT
Organism: Papilionanthe hookeriana x Papilionanthe teres; assembly: GCA_022702705.1. Classification (NCBI taxonomy): domain Eukaryota; kingdom Viridiplantae; phylum Streptophyta; class Magnoliopsida; order Asparagales; family Orchidaceae; genus Papilionanthe; species Papilionanthe hookeriana x Papilionanthe teres. The sequence continues at coordinate 22,090,958 of CM040425.1, forward strand.
TATATTTTCCAAGCAAGACTCAAAAGAAGTTCCAAAAACTGAAAAATTGTCCATAAATACTTCAATTCCTTTATCAATTAAATCACAGAATATTGACATCATACATCTTTGAAAAGTTGCAGGTGCATTACATAAACCGAAAGGCATTTTTCTAAAGGCAAATGTTCCATGAGGACTTATAAATTTTTTTTTCTCTTGGTCCTTAGGAGCAACGGGTAATTGCTGATAACCAGAATATCCATTCAAAAAACAGAAATATGAGTGTCCAGCTAGTTTATCCAGCATCTGATCCAAGAAAGGTAAAGGAAAATGATCCTTTCTAGTGGCATTGTCTAATTTTCGATAATCAATGCAAATTCACCATCCAGTAACTTGTCTTGTAGGAATTAATTCATTTTTTTCATAAACAATGATATTTACTCCTCCTTTCTTTGGAACACAATGAATAGGACTTACTCATTGACTATCCGAAATAGGATAAATAATTCCAGCATCTAACCCTTTCAACATCTCTTTTTTAACAATCTCTTTTAGAATTGGGTTCAATCTTCTTTGGGGTTCAATAGTGGGTTTACAAATTTCTTCTATTAAAATCCTATGCATACAGATTGAAGGGCTTATTCCTTTTATATCTGTAATAGTCCAACCAAAAGATTTTTTATAGTTCTTCAGAACTCCTATTAATTTTTCTTCTTGATCTTTGCTTAGTTCTGAAGATATAATCACAGATAAAGTTAGTGAATTTCCAAGAAATGCATACTTTAAATGTGCAAGTAACATTTTTAATTCCAGTTCAGGGGATTTTTCAATTGAGGGTAAAAGTATATCAATTTTAGTTGTGTCTAATATTTTTTAATTATCATGAATATAATGAGATTCTTCAAATAAATTTTCTTCATTTACTTCTTCAATTTCTTCAGTTAATGACTCATTATATAACACGGATTCATCATCTTTTCCTTCAGAAATGACCTTACATTTTTCTAGATAATGCTTTTCAATTATATAATAAAAAATATCCATCCGATAGCATTTTTCTTTGTCAGGTGATCCACTTAAAAAATAACCATTTTTATGCCTTATTTATGATTCAATTCTTAAGGATATTATGCTTTAATGAAAGGTATTTTTATGTTTTTGGATGTAGGTGATAAAAAAAGAGTTCAAGAAGGAAAAAGGAGACAAAAGGAGAAAAATTGGAGCTTAAAGAGCAAAGTTGTCGAAATTATAGGCTTGGCGCCTAAGCGCCAGTTCGATACAGACGCAGACAAGATTTTTGATGACTTTGGGCAGTTATTTTGATGGTGTTAAGCGGTTATTAGAGCTTCTAGAAGACTGGAAGTTACTCCTAATATATAGGACATGTGATACAATGCATCTGGACACAGGGGGTTTTAATCGCGAAGAGGTGTGATCCAAAGTGAAGAGGTGCGAAGACCTGGTCACGGAGTCCGAGGCCTAGGAGCAAGATCTCGGCGCCTAGGCGCCCGATCCCGGCGCCTAGGTGCCATAGTTACCTTCTAGAAGATACATTGTATTTGGACGAATTTTGAAGAGGTGCCTTAAGCAACCCCTGGTCAAATTTAGAGCTCTATAAATAGGAGCCCATTCTACAGAGAAAAGGGCCCCTTTTAGCACCTTACAGTCCCCAAGCACCATATAGCCATTCTATCCCCCCTCTAGCATCCAATTATTTTAGGGAGCCACCTTCTTTAGTATTTAGTGAGTTTATTTTTAGCTTATTTTGAGTGTTAAGTGTGAGTTTATTAGTGTTGTTACTGTTAAAGTCTTTCAACATTGCATTGGAGTCAGTAGGAGTCAGCGGATCAATTGAAGGAACATTCCAGATAAGTATTTATAACTTAGTTCAAAGTTTTATAAATATGTTTTGTTATGTGAATTCAATGTGTTCTGAGTAGTTAGTTTTCTTTCTCCTTTCAACTATGAAAAGATAATAAGATAATTAAATTTTGTTGGAGAATTTAACTTAAAATATTTACAAAAATTGTGATGATATTAATACCTGATCTTAGTTTACTTTTGAAACTAGTCATTTAAATTGTTAAAACCTGTTGAAGAATTTTGAAACCTAGCCGGAGATGAGTTCTTAACTAGTAGATATCACATGAATCCTTGGGTAATCGAAGGCTTTATGTGGGTTATTCAAGGTGAAATGCAAATAAATAGGAAGATATAATTTATTGGGCGTAGAATTAATTAGTTTTTACAGTGACAGACTAAATTCTAATAATTTTGTTTATAGAAAGGGAACTGGTCACTGGCAGTGCCAACCATAGGCACTCTTGGACATCTAGTAGTGTGAGCCTAGATTAACCCATTCTACTAATAAAACGTCCTAAACCGATCTATAGATTAGTCAATGTTCTTTATGCCTGGACCAAAGGGTAAAGAATAGGAATGCTTCTATTTGGCACAATACCATAATATAAATTCTTCACAAATCTGAATTATTCAAAAAATCTTGAATTAGTTGAAAATGAGAAAATTGTTTTATCTATACCTGCATTAATCTTTATTTTATTACTACTTACTTGCTTTTAGTAGAAATTTTAGTAAAAACTTTGTTTAAAATCTAAACTTTGAAAAGAAATAAAAATAATAATTACTTCTAATTTGAAAAATCTAAAAATATTTCTTAATTATCTCAAAATCTTCCCTGTGGGATCGATAATAAGGACTCCACTAGAGCCCTGCATTACTTGAAACGATACATATACTTGTGTTTGAAATTGTGACTTTTACAATTATTATTATAAAAATCTAAATATAAATTCATAAATTCTAAAGTAAAAGTCGAGTCACATCAAGTTTTTGACACCGTTTGCCGGGGATTAAATCTTCTAGCAGTGCTATCAAATTCTTGCATTTGAAATTATATATAAAGCCCCGATAGGCAGTTATCATCAGGATACCTCATTGATTTCAGACCATTAAATGTTATCTCTTGATCTTTAAATCTCATCGTTAATTCTTCTTTTTGCACATCAATCAGAGCACGTCCGGTAGCTAGAAAAGGTCTCCCTAAAATAATAGGTATTTCCTTATCTTCTTCCATATCGAATACAATGAAATCCACAGGAAAAATAAATTTATCCACCTTAACGAGAACATCCTCTATAACTCCTTTAGGATAAATGATAGATCGATCAGCTAACTAAAGGGTTACAGTGGTGGGAGAAATCTCTCCTAAATCTAACCTTCAAAAGATAGAAAATGGCATGAGATTAATACTTGCTCCTAAATCACATAAGGCTTTTCCACAAAACTTTTCTCCAATAGCACATGGTATAATGAAACTTCTAGGACATTTAAATTTTTGAGGTAATTTTTTCTGAATTATTGCACTACATTCTTCACTTAATGCAACAGTTTCATAAGCTTCAAATTTCCTTTTCTTGCTTAAAATATCCTTCATAAATTTTGCATAGCTCGGCATTTACTCCAAAGTTTCAGCAAAAGGAATGTTGATGGTAAGTTTCTTAAAAATCTCAAAGAACTTAGAAAATTGATGGTCAAGCTTCTGTTGTTTTAGTCTTTGAGGAAAAGGTGGTGGTGGTCTTTCAACTTCCACTTTAATAGGAATTAAAGTCTGATCTTTACTTGGAGAAAGAGTTTCTTTAGGTTTTTCAATTTCTTCAACTTCTCTCTCTTTTTCAGTTTCATTCTGAATTTTCTCTTTTAATTCCTTTCCACTTCTAAGCTGTATAGCTTTTGCTTGTTCATCATTTTTTTCAGTTTCTTTTGGACTATTTCGACGTTGCTAGGCAGTGTTCCTTGAGGTCTGTAATTAATAAAATTAGCAATTTGACCCATCTGATTCTCAATATTTTGAATAGCAGTGTTTTGACTTTGTAGCTAATTACCTAGTTGCAAGATCAATTCTTCTATAGATAACTTTTCTGCTGATTGTTAAAACCAGGAGGATAAGTTGGTCTAAAGTTTGAATTTCCTTGATTGTTCCAATTTCCGGTTGGATTAACTTGAATATTACTCCATTGTTGTTGTCCATTATTCCAATTAAAATTAGGGTGATTTTCCAACCTGGATTATAATAATTAGAATAAGGGTTATTAGTTTTACTAGCAATAACTTGCAAAGTTTCTATTCTTTGAGAATCATTAGTATTTGCAGAATTATCATTACATACATGCGACATGTTAATAGCAAAATTATATAATTTCTTAGATATCGTAGCCACTTGTGAAGCTAAAATAGAAAATGCTTCATTATCTTGAATACTTGTCATTCTTTTAGGATTAACCCTTTCAGAAGGCCATTGAAAATTATTGTTAGCCATTTCTTCAATTAAAGTATAACCTTCTTCAAATGTCTTAGCCATTAAAGAACCACCACTAGCAGCATCTATAATATATCTAAGAGATCTAATAAGTCCATTATAAAATGTTTGAATAATTAACCAATCTAGTAAAGCATGACGAGGACATTTTCTTAATAATTCTTTAAATCTTTCCCATGCTTCATAAATTGTTTCTCCATCAAATTGCATAAATGAAGTAATATCATTTCTTAATTTAGCAGTTTTAGAAGGAGAAAAATATTTAGCAAGGGATTCTTGTGCCATATGCCCAAGTTTTAATAGAACAAGTTGCTAATGAATTAAGCCACATCTTTGCTTTATCTTTTAAGGAAAAAGGAAAGAGTCTAAGCCTAATAGCATCATCAGAAATATGATTATATTTAAAGGTAGCACAAAGTTCTAGGAAACTAGTGTTGACCTCACTTTTGATTGAGTTCTAGTATCTCTTTAGAATATCCTAGGGTCTAGCCATAGGACTCTCCTGGTGACTTTCTTAGAAGACTAGTCATGGAACCCTCCCCATAGAAATTCAAAACTCTTCTTGCTTCACTACGGATTTTCATATGCTTAAGGCCTAACCTCCACCTTTTGGTAGGAAAAAGGCAAGCATAAGGAATCCTAGGGGAAGTCTCCTATTGGTGGTCAGACCTTAGGATTTGCCCTGAGGGAGATCTGGAGTTCACCACACACACACTTCACCAGTCACATGCACACATTCCCCCAAACCTTTGGAAACTCATGTAAATGGTTCTTCTCAACTGTTGGCATCAGGCTAGGGTTTGACTAGTACCAATACATAGAGGACCAAATGTGAGTGACCCTTGGCCCATAACTCAATTTAAACCATCTCATGACATTCATCTCAAACCAAGCTTCAATTTTCCAAAATTTCAATTTTTTGGCCCCTGGCCTCCCAAAATGCCCTAAATTACCCAAAATTCTTCAAATTCACCAAAATTCCCCAAAAGTCATTACAAGATATCCCTTACCACTCAAATTGACCAAAATTACCCAAAATTGCCAAAATACCCTTTTTGCCCAAAAATCCAAAAATTCCAAAAAAATTCCCATAAAATTCCATGAAATCCTAAAAATTTCCAATTTCATTTTATTCAACTACACCATAAGCAAATTTTTCCAAGTTAACCCAGTTTGATCAAAATCCCCAAATTGGTCTAAGTGACCCAAATCCCCTAAATAAACCCAATGTCAATCAATTCCTCCCAAATTTCAATCCCAAACTCTTTATAACACCTCCTTAAACTGAATTGAAACATCAATTGTCCACAATTTGAGCTCAAGTCTTACCCAAATCCATTTTGGACCAAAACCCCCAATTTTAATCCAAATTGAACACATGTCCTAAATCCACCAAATTGACCCTCCAAAATTTGTCAAAACCATTTTATGTCTTCATGAAAAATCTTTGAGACATCCATTTCTACACTATTGTTGAAGACCTCTGGACCTCATTCCCACTCAAACTCAGGATAACTTGAACCGAATCCAATATGGTCCAAAATAATCAAAAATCCTATCCATACCAAAATTGAACTTCCAAATGAGCTCAAAACCACTTTATGTCTTAATGAAAGATCTTCATTACAATCATGTGGACAATATTGATCAAGGCACTTGGGCTTCATTCAAGCTCTAACCCAAGTTAAGCCAACCAAAACCCAAATGAACCTAATTGAACTAATAATTCAAATCAAACCAAATTAAACCAAAATTAACCAAATTAACCTCATGGCAGCCCTAATATATATATATATATATATATATATATATATATATATATATATATATATATATATATATATATATATATATATATAATAATAATAATAAATAATAAATAAAAAAAAAACACCTCTCCCTCACCTCTCCCTCACCCTACCCGCCACCCTAAAGACTACCCACCTCACCTTCTCCTTACCTTCACCATATCTCCACCTCACCCCTCCCATACCTCCCACACTCCAAAAAACCATGAGCTTCCCCCACTTAACCCTCTCATCATCTCATTTTTCACCACTCTCTTACTCACTTCACCATCCTGCTCACTCACTTCCTCTCCTAGCCGCAAGCTCCCATTCTCCTCCCTCCTCTCCTTCTTCTTCTTCCAAGCAAGCCACACCCTACCCAAATCCTCCTAGCTGTGAGCTTCAACAAGGGCTTCTTCAAGTTCTTCCATCACCTCCTCCAAGCTAAGGTAAGTTTCTTCCCCCTCCCTTTTATTTTGTGAATACTTAAGCTTCCAAAAAATTCTTCACCCTTCTCATGTTTAGCCTAAGATCCCACACATACATGCATCTTGTTTAGTTTTCTTCTTCCTTTACATAGATTTTCAAATTCATATGCAAGTCATTTAATTTATTTTTTTTCACGAACATTCATGTATGCTTTTTAAATCTTTCCATGTCTAGCCTTAGGATTTCTTTTTCATACAAATTATCTAATTATTTAACTAGTTTCAATATTTACAAATCTACCACCTAGTTTTTATTAGCTTGAAAAATAAATTTAAAAATTTAAAAAGAAATAATACAACATAAAGGAAATAAAAATAAAACAAAAGAAAATGAAAGGAAAATCTAAAATATTATATAATAATGTAAATAAATAATGAATAAAAAAATCTAAAAACATAAGTTATATAATAATTGTAAATTTAAATAAACTAAATAATAACTTTACAAAATAAAATAACTATACTAAGTTTTAAATACCTAAAAACATTAAACTTAAAATATAACTATAGTAAATAAATGAATCATAATATATACATGTAAATTAATAATAATTTATAAATAATAAAAATAATGAAAACCGAAAATATGAGAAAAAATAATAATAATAATAACTGAAAATAGTTGTAAATTCAAGATAAATAATAAAAATAAGTAAATAATAATGTCATTTTTTTTAAAATAATATAAATGTAAATATATAAATAAATAATAATTGTAATAGCTTTAAATAAATGGTAATAACTTAAAATAAATAAAAGAATAATTTAGCGAGAGAGAGTGTTAAAAAAGCTTTATAAATAAATAAATAATAATAAAAATGATATAATAAATAATGTAAATTAATAATATAAATTAACAATAATAAATCAATAATATTTAAGTAATAAAAATGTACATATAATTAATAACAATAATAAATTAAAATAAAATAACTTATAATTTATATATATTAAATGATAAGAATATAAAGGATAATAAAAATAAATAACACACACACACACACACACACACAGATATATATATATATATATATATATATATATATATATATATATATATATATATATATATATATATATATATAAATTGAAAACAATAACATAAATGAATAGTAAATTAAATTAAAATTAAATAGTTAAAATTAAATAAAACCAAAAAATAAATAAATAATAATTAAATTAAATTAAATAATAATTAATTAAATAAACTGAAAATAATTATATAAATAAATATTAAATTAAATAAATTAAATTAAATAAATTAAATTATATTAAATTAAATAATAATGTAAATAAATAGGAATTTAAATTAAATAAAATAAATTATATTATATTATATTAAACAATAATAATTTAAATTAAATTAAATTAAATTTATAAAAATGAAAAATTAAATTAAATTAAATTAAATAATAATGTAAACAAATAATAAATTAAAGTAAAATTACATAAAACCGAAAATAAATAAAAATTAAATTAAATAAATTAATTAAATTAAATTAAAAAATAATTGTAACTAATATAATTTAAATTAAACAAAACGAATTAAATTAAATTAAATAATAATATAAATAAATGATAAATTAAAATAAATTAAATTAAATTAAGTTAAATAAAATTAAATTAAATAAATAATAATAAATTAAATTAAATTAAATTAATTAAATTGAATTAAATAGTAATATAAATAAATAAATTAATTAATTAAATTAAATAATAATTCAAATAAATAAATATTAAGTAATCATAAAGAAATAACAATAAATAAATAACAACTAATTAAGTAAAGTAAATGATGATCAATCAATTAAATAAAAGAAATAAATAACAATCAAATAAAACTAAATAAATCACAATGAATTAAATAAGATAATAAAATAAAAAAATAATTTCAATTACAAATAAAAGATAATGACTTTAAATAACACATAATAAAACTAACGACACATAAATAATAATAAACTATAATAACATAAAATGATAATACATAACAAAATAAACAATAATAAAATAATAAATAACAATAATGACATATAAATAACATAATAATCACATACAATCACAACTATAATCAGATCAACAATCATACACATTACACACATAAAATCACATACAATCATAATACAACACAACCATCACAAATCACAACAATCACAACATACAACAACAATCCCGACCACAATACAATACCAACACGATAACAATCAAATCTAGGATAGGCCTCCTGAGGCATGGTTTATTTTTTTTCCCTTTATAAAGACCCCTAGAAAATCACACCTTGATGTAAAAAAACATAACAAGAATACCCTTATGCTTAGTGAATGCATGGGGTAACTTAAATTTTACCCGATGTCCACATAACCTTCCCAATTCACATTCCAAACTCAAAATCCCTAGTTACAAAACCTAACACAAATCAAATCCAAACACAAACCAAATTTAAATATAAACCAAAACCAAAACCAAAATCAAACACAAACTCAAGCAAATCTTCCACAAATAAAATCACAAACTCTTCACAGCACTCCCATAAGTCCAAATCAAACTACCAATTGCCACCAATCAAAATCCAAACCACACCTAAACCCATCTGCCCCAACCTACCCCGAACACTTGTGTTCATTAAGCATAAGAGTATAGGTAGGATAAGTTGTTAAGCAACATAATAAGTCTAAATGAGCCCGAGACTTTTCAACAGGCTGTGAGAAGGAAGCATGGACCTGCATCCTTCTCTGACCTTTTGGATACCTCAGAGGTCTATTAAACTTAATATGTCTGCTTAACGAAACCATCCTCAATTAAATTAACAAAGTTCATTGAAACACAACATAGAAATTCACATAGATACATAGGACTTGGTAGACAACCAGAATCTAAACATAGACTTCATAGGATTGAGTAGTTACTGCTTGTTAGTCCTACTTCTTCCTGTTTTCTGGCATGCTTTAATTTTTGCAAAATTATAAACACATACATGCAATACAATACTAAAGTTTCAGGTGGTGGAACTTGAAAACTCGCCAGGTACACTTTTATAGTTTTAGTATTTTACTTACAGTACTTTACTCCCCTGCACTTTACTACAAATATAACTGCTTGGGATGACATAAAATACCCCAAAACAATTCAAAATATAAGAAAACTCAAAACTTAATCACAAACAAAAACAAAAACTACAACTACAACTAAATTAAAACGTCTAGTTGGATGATCGAGAATACCTCGGATGATGTAACTCACGTCTTGCTAACGGGATTTCCCACGGTCAAAATGAAAGTTTGGAACTCATTCAGTTGAGTTTAGCAAATTCATCTGGACTAAGTGAATCCGATGAAAATAACGGTGTCGGGATGACGGAACCGTGGGATCTTAATCGGTTTTGTTTAATCAACTTTAAGATTTGTTTTAATTAAAACACTAAAACACTTGGACTCTAAGACTTTTCTAAACCAAAACACTTCTCTCACCTCCTGATTTTCACCTTCTAAAACTGAACCTCTGCAACGACAAAGGAGCTTGGAGCATAGTGGGCAGCACGGCCATCTTCTTCAGCAAAACCTGAGTCTACTTCAGCTAAACCATTCTTAGCATTAAGCAACAAGCTATAGGACTTCGAGGTATTTGCCCAGTGCAAAGTAAACCCTTATCTCATCTTTTAGGCTTTTGTACCCGGTGCATTCTAAGCCCTCACTCGTCTAGGTTTCCGAGGTTTTCATCCCGATATGACATAAACCCTCACATATTCCAGGCTATTCATATGATCGAACTTAAATTAATGTAAGCCCTAAGTAATAAAATTGGCAGGATGAAATATAAATTAAATCTTTCCCTAAACTGAGCCAAACAATAGGATAGCTTGGGAAAACACTGGGATTCTTCTCGAATCTGTTTTCTTCCCCTAGTCTTCTTTTTCTTTTGACTCTGATAAAATGAAATGTTCTGAAATTTGAACCATTCACCTATTGAATTCCGATAATCACATTTCGTTGAAAGAAATCCTTACCTTTTGAAGTCATGAATATAATTATTTCCTGATCTTTATCAAGAGTTTTCTTAGGTGACTTTGGTTGTCTAAGATGTAATTAACTATAGGGGCTTGCCCTTATAGGAAACCTAAAAGACCCTAGATTAATATAAACCCCATTTAATCCTCTTATATTAAATGGGGAAATTGTCGGCAAACATACAGGTTCCACAGACCAAACGGATGTCATACTTTTCCTTAGTTCATTTGATTGAGCCTCATCCTCAAGTTTTGTGTTCATCCTTCGGGATATATACAAAGCTCGAGGTATAGTGCTCTTTTATTCGAACTTTGAAAAATATGAGATCAGTTTGACTCCATATTTTTCTAAACTAAATTATAATTAAATTAAAATTGTCCTTCTGAAGCGGTCGATTGGACTTCGATTCCAGCGACTGACAGCTTCTAATGGGCAACCCCAATTAAAATGTATATTTAAAACTTTTTATACGCCGACAACTAGCAAGGTGTAAATTTGGATCCTCATTTGGTGTTCCTCCAAATTGATTATCTTGAACCATTTGAATAATAGAAGGTTTAAGCTTAAAAGAATTAGCATCTACATCTGGCATTTGAATACTAATATGAAGTTCATCAGCTGTCGGGTTTGCATAATCCCTTAATGGTTTATAAACATTTTTTCATTAATTTCTATTGGATTTTGATTATTGTTATGTAATTTTGCCATTTCCTGATATTTTTTAATTTATTTTCCTTTTCAAATTCTTTTAATTGTTCTTTCTAATTCAGAATCAAAAGGTAATAATCCTTCAGATCCAGAACTACACATAAAAATAAATTAAAATCTTTTTGGTATTTTTGTTTTTATTATTTTTTATTTTTAAAGAAATAACAGTGTATAAATTATTTTAATTTGAGAAATGTAAAAATTGTCTTTTTAACTTTCTTCCTTATCTTCCCCGGCAAAAGCGCCAAAAACTTGATGCGGTCCGACCTTTACTTATGTAAGAATCTATGAAAATATTTATAATAATTTTTTGTAAAAGTCACAATTTCAAACGCAAGTATACATAACGTTTCAAGTAATACAGGGCTCTATTGGAGTCCTGGTTATCGATCCCACAGGGAAGATTTTGAGAAAATCAATTTAAGAAATTTATTAGATTTTCAAATTAAAAGTAATTAATATTTTTAATTCTTTTCAAAATTCAATTTTTTTTTAATTTAATAAAATTTCTACTAAATGTAAGTAAGCAGTATAAAAGTAAAGACTAATGCAAGTATGAATAAAACAACTTTCTCCTTTTCAACTAATCCAAGATTTTTTTAGAATAATTATCTTTTGTGGAGAACTTAGATTATGGTATTGTGCCAAATAGAAGCATTCCTACTCTTTACCTTCGCTCAATAGTATAAAGAACATTGGCTAATCTATAAATCGGCTCAGGATGTTTTATTAGTAGAATGGGTTAATCTAGGCTCACACTACTAAATGTTCAAGGTTGGCTTTGGTCGGGCCTACCAGTGACTCGTTCCCTTTCTATAAACCAAATTATTAGAATTTAGTCCGTCACTCTCAAAACTAATCAATTCTATGCCCAATAACCAATATCTTTCTATTTATTTGTACTTCACCTTGAATAACCTGCATATAGCCTTCGATTACCCAAGGATTCTTGTGATATCTACTAGTTAAGAAATCATCTTTGGATAGGTCTCAGAATTCTTCAACAAGTTTTAACAATTTAAATGGCCAGTTTAAAAAGTAAATTAAGATCATGTATTAATATCATCACAATTTTTATAAATATTTTAAGTTAAGTTCTCTAACAAAATTTAATTATCTTATTCTTTTTTCATAGTTGAAAGGAGAAAGAAAACTAACTACTCATAACACATTGAATTAACACAACAAAATATATTTATAAAACTTTGAACCAAGTTACAAATACTTATCTGGATTGTTCCTTCAAGAGATCCACTGACTCCTACTGACTCCAATGCAAGGTGCAAGACTTCAACAGCAACAATACTTGAATGCTCACACTTGCTACTCAAGGAATTGAGTAGTAATACTCAATTGAAAAAAGTGGCTCCCTAAAAGTGTAAGAGAACTCTAGAGTGATTGGGGACTAGAGAGAAAGCTAGAAGGGGCTTTAGGGTGCACTCTTCTATGTAGAATTGGCTCCTATTTATAGAGCTTCAAATTTGACCAGGGGTTACTTAAGGCACCTCTTCAAAATTTTTCCAAATACAATGTAGCTTCTAGAAGGTAACTGTGGTGCCTAGGTGCCGGAGTTCGTGACCAAGTCTTCATACCTCTTCACTTTTTATCGCACCTCTTCGTGATTAAAACTGTTTGCCCGTGTCCAGATGCATTGTATCACTTTTCCTATGTATTAGGAGTAACTTCCAGTCTTCTAGAAAGTCTATTAACCGCTTAACACCACCAAAATAACTACCCAAAGTCGTCAAAAATTTTATCTGCTTCAGTATCGATCTGGCGTTTAGGTGCCAGACCTAAAATTTTGGCAACTTTGCTCTTTAAGCTCTATTTTTGCTCCTTTTTGCTCATTTTTCCTCCTTGAACTCTTTTTTTATCACCTACATCCAAAAACTTAAAAATACCTTTCATTAAAGCGTAATATCCTTAAGAATTGAATCATAAATAAGGCATAAAAATTGGTATTTTTTAAGTGGATCAACGAGTGAGTAAGGTGTGGAATTTATTAGCATTCTTACTGTTGTCTTGTATGCCCATAATGCTTCTAGTAAATTCTCATGTCATCCTCTTTTGTTGTCGTTGAGCATCTTCTTCATAATCTGCAATAGTGTCTTATTGAAGGCTTCTACCAAGCCATTTGCTCTGGGGTAGTACATCATAGTGTCTCTCCAATCTATCCCATGACGTCTGACGAAATTGTTTATTTTAGTGCTCTTGAAGGAGGACCCATTGTCTGAAATGATTCTGCACAGTACACTGAAGCGGTAGTTAATCTAGTTCTTAAAAAATTGTAAGACCTGCTGCGTTGTGACTTCTCGTAACGGAACAGCCTTTGCCCATTTGGAGAAGTAATCAGTAGCAGTAAGTATGAATTTGTGTCCTCTTGAAGATGGAGGGTCTATCAAACCCACTATGTCCATGCCCCTAACACTCAAATAGCCACGAGGCAATCGTGGGGTGTATAACATTCGAAGGTTGGTGCAAGAACACTCCATGCACTTGGCATTGATGACATTTCTTAGTTGTTTCCATGGAGTCTGTCATCATTGCTGGCCAACAATATCCAAGTCTTTTAATTTTCAATTTCATTTTTGGCTCTGACTGGTGTGCTCCACACAATTCAGCATGCACTTCTTTGACAATATTTTGTGCTTCTACTTTGCTCAGGCATCTCAGCCACATCTGATCGAAAGATACAGAATGTTATCGACTAAGGCATGCGATAAAGCCCTCTCCTAAATCTGATGTGCTGCTGATTTATTTTCTGGTAATTTTCCTATTTGCAAATATTATATCAATGGTTGAAGCCAATCTTTTGTATCATCGGCTACTGTGGACACCATTTCTTCTTTTTTGAGCTTATGAAAATTGTCGAGGTTGATCTGCGAGAAAGCCTGACGACCTTGTACTGTAATGTCCATGGAATCTTCGGGTGTATAAGCCAATTCTTTAGCAAGCTTAGCTTAAGCATCTGTGTGGGCATTATCTACTCAGGGAATCCTATAGAAAGTCACACTAAGAATCTGCTCTAGCAATTTCACTATTATCAATGGTATTATTCCAGTCTTGGCTTCAGAATCTTACACTGTCTTGGCACTTACTAAATGACGAGTTAAAAGTAGCCATAATTGACAATGTATGTTATTTCTATTAGGCTTGCCAATTCTAATCTCGTGATTAGTGCTTCGTACTCCACTTCATTGTTGGTGCACAGCTCTGTAAAGTGATAGGACAATCTTAGCATCGCCTGATCTAGTGTAACAAAGATCAGGCCAATTCCTACTTTGTCGGGTATTACTGTTTGTTGTCCTTTATCTCTTCTGGTTGATGACGCACAATCGAAGTACATTTCCTAACATTTGACGTGTAGTTATTCCACTTGTAGTATATGTTTTTCTAGTAGTTCATCATTAAGAGGGGACCCAGTTGGTAGTGGGTGCGCTTCAAGAAAGTCAGCGAAGATCTACCCTTTGATAACGTGAAGGGGCACGAAGGTTATGTCAAATTGCAATAGAATCATCGACCATCTTGCTAAGCATCTAGAAACTGTTGGTCGTGTCATCAATTATTACAACGGATTAACTTCTAAAATCAGGTTGATCTTATGAGACAACATGTAATGTCTAAGATTTTGAGCGGTGAAAATAAAGCTAGGCAATGCTTCTTAATAGGAGGATACTTTACCTCTGCCGGTATTAGACATTGACTCAGGTAGTAGAGTGTGTTTTCCTTACCCTCATCATTTACTTGGGTAAGTAAGGTTCTGAGGGACGTGTTTAAGGTTGTCGTATAAAGTATCAACGGTCTACCCGGGATAGGGGCTGCTAAAGCAGGAGGTGTCATCAAGTACCGCTTAATATCTTCGAAAGCCCATTGGCACTGCTCTCCCCAGACAAATTTGATATCCTTTCAAAGAAAATTCAAAAAGGGTTGACACCTTCCTGAAATATTAGCTATAAAATATTTTAGGTTTGCTAATTTGGCTTGAAAAGAATGTAATTGCTTCAAGGCTTTGGGAGGAGGCATTTCTAAGATAGCTATAATCTTATCTGGGTCAATTTAAATTCCACAATGACGGACAACGAATCCTAGAAATTTCCCAGAGGTAGTTTTGAAGGCACACTTTAAGGGATTCATCTTTAGATTATATTCCCATAATCGTTCAAATACGATCTTTAAATAATATAGTTAGTTATCCTTCACTTTACTCTGGGTGACCAAATTGTCCACGTAGAATTCCACTTGATTATGGATGAGGTCATCAGAGATCTTCGGCATTACTCTTTGGTATGTTGCTCCGGCGTTCTTTAGTCCAAACAACATCATGGTGTAACAGTAAATCTCGATCGAAGTTTTGAATGCGATCTTGATTTGATTGTAACCTAAAGATCCATCCATAAATAAGAAGATCTCGTGTGCCGATGCAATGTCCATCATTAGTTCTGGTATAGGTAACGGGAATTCATCCTTTTAACATGCCTTGTTTAAGTCTCTAAAGTCGACACTCACTTGAATTTATCCATTTTTCTTCTTAACTGGCACAATATTGGCTAACCATGTGGGATATTGCTCCTCCCTCAAAAAGTTAGCGTCTATCAATTTATTTATCTCGGCTCTGACTTACTGCTCTATTTCGAGGTGCATTCTTCTAGGAGCTTGCTTTATTGGCATTATACTTTAATCTACTCCAAGGCAGTGTACTGTAACCACTGGAGATAATTCTGGCATTTCATCGTAACTCCAGGCGAAGCAATCTCTGAATTCTAATAATAATTTAATTGAATTCGTAGATTCCTCTTCACTAAGTAGTGAACTTATAAAGGTTGGTCGGGGCTGCTCCTCAGTTCCGAGGTTGATTTCCTTTAGTTCATCTACTATTGATTTGACTTGTTCTTCGAATTCTGGCAGAGCATCATCTATCGGTTGATCTTCAAATTCATCTTGAATGTCAAAACACTATTCTTCTAACTACCTAGTAACAACCTTGTAAAATTCTGAGTCATCGACCGGCCCAATCGTTCCAAACCTAAGACCCTCTTTTGAATTGACTTTCTTTCCTTTTACATTAACTTATCTTTTTGCATTTTTTTTGGCACATATCCTTTTTCAATTAATTTTTATACACATGGAGAAAAGTAACCAAAAGGTTGTTGACCTCATTTTTGATGAGGTCTTCTCTTCTTCTCTTTAGTACTTAGGATCTAGCCTTAGGCTTTTCCTTTGACTATCCTAGAGGATTAGAATTGGGACCCACCACTTAGAAATTCAAACCACTTCTTAACTCCCAGCAAACTCCACAAACTTGGTTGTAGACCCCTAATCACCTAGAGAGTTGAAATCAAATGTGGAAGTTTAAAGGATGAGTTCCTATAAGATTCTTTGGCCTTAGGACCGCCACAGGTGGCTCGGTGCAGTGAAGGGGCTGACTTACACACACACTACACCTATACACTACACTTTCACACACCTCTTAAAACTACACCCATACCCATTTGACCTCCCGACTCATGCGGGTGATTCACATGGATGGTCCTTAACCCCTAAGCCCTTGGCAAGAGGGTTAGGAACAACATAGTGGATGCCTCAAATGAGTCCCTTCATGGCTCATGTGGGCTTGATGTGGCTTCATGGCTCAACCAAAATGATTTCATTCCACTTACATTCACCCAAGCTTCAATTTTCCAAATTTTCGATTTTTGACCCCGGGACCCTACACCCACCTAGCTTTACCCAATACCCTTGAGACTACCCAAAATTTGCAAAATCACTTGAATTACCCAAAATTCTCTAAAATCATTCCTAAACATTTCCTCACCAATCAAATTGATCATTCATAGCCAAAAATACCAAAAATTCCAAAAATACCTCCCAATACCCTCCAAATACCCAAAATACCCCTCTTAGCCAAAAAATCCAAAAAATCAGAAAATTCCCAGAAAATTCTAGAAAATCCCAAATATTCCCAATTTCATTTTGTTCAACTACACCATGGGCCAATTTTGTCAATTTACCCCACTTTTGTCAAAATCCCCAATTTGACCCATTTTAACCCAAAGTGAACCCAATCTCAAACCAAACCTATCCAATTGACTCAAATTCTGGTCCAATTCAATTCTAAACTTCAATTCAACATCCCCAACACCAATCTAGACCAAATACAAGTCCAATTTGATTGACATTTGGATCCAATTTCACTTTTGGCCTTAAAGCCCATTTTGGACCCATGACCAAACTTAGCCCAAACCCACCCAATCCAACTCCAATTAACCCCAAATCTTTTCTAAACCTTCCTTAACATTCCCATAAACAAAACACTAACATGATTTGCCCAAAATTTAGACCCAAACCCCACTCAAATTCAACCCAATTCAAACCCAAATCACTCCCAACTTGCTTCAAATCACTCATGACACATCCATGAGCTAAACCCAACATTTGTTTGGCCCAATCCTTCACAAATTTCCCATCCATAAATTTATTTCCAAACCAAAAGCCCACTTTCTTAAACCTTCCTAAAGGCCCAAACTTCATGCCAAGGCCCAAGTGACAAATTCTATTCATCATGACTTCAATTAAAATCATCCCTAAGTTCAAATCAATCATCAAATGGTTCCAAATCAAGCCATGTGCCAAATTCCATCAAATCACTCCTAAATTACCAAAGTTCATAAAAACCTCTTTCATGAAAATTGACTTAGCTTTTTCCAAGCCAAAGGCAAGCCATGAAGCCATGCATGAGCCACATGGAAGCCATGAGAGCCTCTTTACATGTCACCATGCCATTTTGGGCAAAAGGAGGAGACTCTTTCCTTAATTCCTAAAGGTGATTAACCATGTTCATGACTCCCCTAAACCATGCTTCGATCTTAATTGTACTTGGATGGTGACCTTTCCCCACTAATCAAGCCGACCTAAACCACTTTCTCTTCAACCCAAACTAGCCATGGGGAGGTGCACCTAGCCCAAAAGGATGGGTTGACCCAAATCAAGCCAAAATTGGCCTTCTCCCATTCCATTTTAAATCAAGCTTTTGACACAATCCATTTGCCAATTGCCTACACTAAACCCCAGCCACGACCTCCACGACCTTGAGGGTGACCCGACCCTAGCCGGCCGGCCACCACGGCCCGCCGGAAACCACTGAGCCAAGAGCTCACATGTGAGCCCAAACTTGGAATTCTCACCTGCTGAGCTGCCCCATGCCCAATGGCCACCATGGCTGTTCTTCCCATGCCAAGAGTAGCTGATCCCAAGCCCTAACTCCCCCTGGGAGAGCCCTCCACCCTCTCCTATTTAAACACCACCCCTCTCGGCCATGAGAGGTGCTGAACCTAACCTTAAGGAAACTCTGCCAAAATCATTCTAGATCACTCTCCACACATAGAGCACTTGATCCCCACTGAATTCCAGCCCCAATTCCCTTCAGCTGAGCTCAATTTTGAGCTCAAACTTTAGCCCAAAAACCAGGACACTTCTTCACAGTGAGCCAATCCCCAAATTGATTGGTCCTACACCTTCACTAGACCAAGAGGAGAAGTTTCCCACTGAAAGCCCCATCTCCAGGCCACCCAGTTGCTCCAGCCTCCAAGCTTTGTGATCGGCTGTGGTCACTTTCATAGCTAGACAATTCACCAGGCCAAGGGACTTCATCTGGAGCTTACTTGGACCCAATCGAAGGTGACACAACTCTCAGATCGAAGCCTCACTTCTCTGAGCAAAGGTATGAACTCATTCTTCTTCCCGAGCTTACAGAGATTCTCCATTTCATTTGAATAAATTTCAATGCATGTTTACCGTATGGATGTGTTCGTCTCTTCAAGACGAATCCATAGAGCATAAGAACACGAAAATCCGTTGAGAATCGAGTGAGAAATTAGGGTTAGAAAGTTGACGGTCACGGGTGCACACCAGTCGTAGACGATGACCAGGAGCCGTTGGATCGCGCGTGTATCGAGCGGACGGTTCAGATTGCGCCGGACCAGGGAATGATACGTGAACCGCGGGTCCCGGACGGCCGACTCGGATGGCGGCGCCCAATCACGGCGCGACACGTACCCCTCTCGGAGCCGCCGAGGTTGACACGGCGCCGCGTGGATAAGTAGAAAATTAGGGATTTTTCCGATTTATTTAAATACCGAACTTCAAAAATCCATATCTTTGTGTAGAAAAATCACAAAAATAAAATAAAAATACCCTCTTGCTCAGTGAACAGAGGAGAATAATGTGGAAAAGAAATTAATTAATTTTGCCCAGTACTTTATTTTTAATTAATTATTTACTCCCTGCATTGTTTTAATTCTCCATGCATTCATACAATTCACCATGGCATGAGACCATAGTGCTTTTGAAGCCTCTGAACTTGGGAACATTTCCTGAATTTTCCAAGGTCAGAGGCCATCTCTGTGAAAAGTTATTGATTTTTCAAATGCATGTGGCTATTTTGAGTATTTTAATTCCAAAAATTAGCATGTTGTGAAATAAATTCTAGGAAAATTTGGTGATGTTCCTTATGACCAGAAAACCCTAGGAAAAATAGGACTTGAGTTAATTCACTCAAAACAACCCTAATTGGCTTAAACACCCAAAATAGACCCCTAATTAATTAGAGCTAACTATACATCAAATTGACTTGAAATGAATTCTCCACTGACCTTTAGGATCAGATGAAACCACCACAAAAGTTTGAAGTCAATTGGACTTGGTTAGCCTTACTAAATGGGTTGATTAAGCCATTTAGTCATTTTAAACTTTAAAAATTCATAACTTTCAAAATACCTTTCAAAAATTCACCAAATTGGTTTTGGAGCCTCTCCGATATCAGGGGAATTTAAGAAAATTAAAATTTCAAATTTCTAAAAAGTTAATTTTTTAGTATTATTTTAATATTTTAATAATTAAAAAATAATAAAAATCACAAAAATAATAAAATTCACCAAAATGTCATATTTTGAAATTTAATCACTTAGGAACAAACCCCATATTTTTCTCAGGTCTATTTAATGAGATATTAAATTTTAAAGCCCTAGGGTAATTTTAAAATTAAAAAAATGTATTTTCTAACATTTTCACTAAAATAATTATAATAAAGCAAAGAAAAATCAGAAAATTGTAAAATTTGGTTCTCTGGAATCCTTGATATCAGAGAGAATTTTAAAAATTATAAAATTCATTTTTCAACTTATATTCTATTTTTAAATTAATTAATACTCCAGAACTTAAAATAATTCCAATAAATAAAATATAATTCAAAAAATCACAAAAATTGGTCCAAGTGGTCCTCTGGTCATTAGGAATGTCCCATAATTTTCTTAAGGACAGAAACTTTCCCTTGGTCATATTATTAAATTTTCCTTGGAAATCCTTATTTTCCACCAAAAATAACTATATAAATAAATTAAATACAGAAAAATCACATTTTCTCCTCTAATGTCTTTATTGACATATGAGTGAAGTCACATAAAAATTTCAAATTCATTTGAGCTCAATTTAGTGAGTTATGAAATTATTAGGCTTGAAGGGCAAAATGATAATTAAAATTTTAACCCTTAATTAAAACTTTAGGCTTAATAAAATTAATAAGTAAAATATTTGATTTTAATCTGATTTGGATGATTGAAATTTAGATAATTAAAGGGTAGAAACCTACTAAACAATTTAAAATAATTGAAATAAACTTTAATTAAATAATTGATTAAATTTGGAAGAATAATAAAATTGGAATTATTAAAATAGGGATATTATTAGGAAGAGATTTATTCTTTAATCTAAGGATCCCTAAATTAATCATCTCAATAATATTTAATTCTTAATTAAAAAGGTAATTCAAATTTAAGTCTTAAAATGTTAAAAGATTCAATCATTTAAATTGAATTAAAGGTAAATTATTAAACTCTTTTTAAAGTTTCAATTAAAATTAAAATTAAAATTAAAATTAAATTAAAAAATTAAATTAAATTAAATTAAATTAAATCAAAAAAATATAATAATAATAAAATTAAATTAAATTAAATTGAATAAATAAATTAAATTAAATTAAATAATTAAATTAAATTAAGTTAAGTTAAATAAATAAATTAAATTAAATTAAATTAAATTAAATTAAATTTAAAAAAATTATATAAAATATTAAATTAAATTAAATTAAATTAAATTAAATTAAATTAAATTAAATTAAAACAAATTAAATTAAATTAAATTAAAACAAATTAAATTAAATTAAACAAATTAAATTAAATCAAGTTAAATTAAATTAAATTAATTCACATCAAGTTAAACTAAATTGGATTAAATCAGAATTAAATTAAAATTAAAACTAAACTAAATTAAATTAAATTAAATTAAATTAAATCAAAGTTAAATTAAATTGAATTAAAAGACATCACCTAAGACGTGAAGAATTCAAAATAAATCTAAAACAACTCGAACACTATTCCAAACTTAAATCCATTAACTAAAATTAAATCACAACTCATTTGAACATCCATTTGCCCTCGAAAGCTCGTGATGTCAATAACTCTTAAAAGGAGTGTTAAAAAAAAAGTGTTACTTCACTCATAGGATATTCAAATGTCCTAGTTCACTGAGCAAGACAACAAAACTTAAACTCTCGGACGATTAATTCATTTGTGTAATTAAATTCATTTGGACTTAAAACAATCCTAGAAATATTGAAAAGATGTTTAAGATTCATCTTAAGCACTTCCTCAATATGATAGGATATCTATAAGAACAATTGAACTTAGTTGTTCTTCGATGAAGAAAATCGTCCTCAAACTAAAATACAAGAACCTAGACGTCATAGGAAATGACTAGCTATAGGATTAGGAACTTGGTAGAAAACCATAACCCTTCCCTTAGCCTTTACCTAGGAACTTACTTTAAATGCTTAAATATTCTAACTCGTGTTTTAAGTGCAGCATTGGAATGACGGGAAGACCCTCCAGGTACGCTTTTATTTTATTGCAAATTACTTTATTGCAACTTATTTAATCGCATCGCACTTACTTTTCTTGCATGATAAACAACCGTTGCATGAAAACTTACACCTTTAGGACGTAAACCAAAACTCGAAACCCATAACTAAATTAAAAGACACTACAAGATAAAATTCACCGCCACAACATTTCAAAATATAAGACAACTCAAAATTTAATCACAAACGTAACAACAAAACTACAACTACAACTAAATTAAAACGTCTCATTGAATGATCGGGAATACTTCGGATGATGTAACCCACGTGTTGCTAACGGGATTTCCCACTGGTCTAAATGAAAGTGCGGAACTCATTCAATTGAGTTTAGCAAATTCATCCGGACTAAGTGAATTAGATGAAAATAACAGTGCGGGATGACGGAACCGTGGGATCTTAATCGGTTCGTTTAATCAACTCTAAGACCCGTTTTAATTAAAATATTAAAGACACATGGAAATTAAGACTTTCTCTAAAACCAAACACTTCTCTCATCTCCCGATTTATGACTTCTAAAACTAAACCTCCGTAACAACAAGGAGCTCGGAGCAAGGTGGGCAACGACGGCCATCGTCATCGACGAAAACTCGAATCTACTTCGAACAAAACTTTCCTTAGAACTAAATAACCAAGCCATAGGACTTCGAGGTAGCTTGCCTAGTGCAACATAAATCCTCAACTCTTCGTTAGGCATTTGCATGATTATGTCATGTAAATTAAGCCCTAATCGGTCTTAGGACTCCGAGGTAGTCGTCCGATACGACATAAACCCTCACATCTTCAAGGCTATTTGTATGATTTTATCATACAGATATAAGTCCTAACTAATTAAAATTGGCAAGATCAAAATACTAAATAAACATTAGGGTTTTCCTAAATTCAAGCCAAACAATAGGATAGTCGGGAAATTACCGAAGTTTGCTTCGAATCTGTGATTTCTCCTACCTTTCTTCCTTCGGATTCCCAAAATATAATGCTCTAAATTTGATCCATTCCCTATTGAAATTCCAAAACTCAATCCATTGAAAACTTAAACCTTGAAATTCTTGAGAGCGTAACTACCGATTATTATCGAGAGTTTTCTTAGGTGATTCCCTTCACTTAAGATGTAATTAACTATAGGGGCTTGCCCTTATAGGGAATTTTAAGAACCTGAGTAATATAAACCCTGTTTAATGTTTTCATATTAAACAGGGGAATTTGTCGGCTTATAAAATTGGTTCGCAGACCAAACGGATGTCACAAACCTTTCTAGTTTATTTAATCGAGCCTCATTATCAAGCAGTATGTCTATTCTTCGGGATAGATACACAGTTTGTAGTGCGGCGCTCGTTTATATAAACTATTCGGGATGTGAAATTAGTTTGATTTCATATCTTAAAAATTTTCAAATTTAAAATTATTTTCAAAAGCAAATACTACTTTTCAAATTATTTATTTAAATTAAATTAAAATTCGCCGACAATTTCTGTAGGCGACCCCTTTTCCAAATAAAACACCAAAACCTAAAAAATAAGCCGCACATTTTCTGGCGACTCCGCTGGGGAATAGTTCCTCTCTCCATTTTAATCAAATAGTTCTGCTTTCAAAAATCGGTAGTGTATCCATGACCCTAATGGATCAAACTACACTTCTTTCCGTTGGAATATTATGTTCATTTCTACCTTGAACGAGTATGGCCAACATTCTCTCGGATTTAGGAGCCATCGTTTAGACACCCCTAAACAGAGAGGTTCCGAGATCCTTTTACCTCATTTCTGAGGTGGGGTGGACCCCCAATAGGTGTTAGTTTAGGAGTAATCCTTCGAGTCGAGAAGTCTTGCATAAGACTTTCTTTTCCTCTCTAATTCTGAATCAGATTCATTACCTTCTCTACACCTTTGAACATTCCGTTCTAAATAAACAAACCCCTCTAATGAATGACTCTTTCAATAAACATACATGAACAAGAATGTGTTCGGACTCTTTTAGATTCCTTTCTTTTCGTCCTGATGAGAAGAAGCATAACTTGGGACTGACAATCAGAATCTACTTTACAGAAATGGAAGCCCCAAAACTGATTTTCTCCTTCACCAACGGACTGGACTTCGCTGTTTACAAGGATGAGCTGCCCCGACAATGGGATCATCCGGTTTGGATAAGGATTTGAGAACACAAATGTCAAGATCGCTGACGTTACCCTTTTCGCACTGATGGACAAAGTGCCAGAAACTGAGAAACCCATGATTGAGTTCAACCTTAAATCAACTCAAGAATTTCCTCCTCTGCAAAGGGTTCCAGCTGAAAGGAATACCGCTGTCCATAGAAGGACTGTTATCTCTACCCCCACTGGTCTAGTCGTCTCTGCACCTACCCCGGCTCCCGCCAAACTGAAGGGGAAGGAAGTTCAAATTTGCAACGAACATGTTACCGTGGAGGGTACGGATTTCCGTGCAAGACCTTCGTTTTGAAATTGGGTCCAGCTCAAGGGTTCCACCCCTAACACGGACTCAGAGGAGAAACAAAGGCAGAAAGATTGCCAGGAAGGCCAAAGCTGCTGAAGTCGCTTTCCTAGAAGAAATTCCCGAGTACACACCACTACCTGAATACATACCATTGTCTGAGTATACACCCCTTTTGGAAGGGAGTAGATTCCATCCCCTTTCCGCCGCAGCTGACGAGGAAAATGTCCGCAGGATTGCCTCTACATTACCTCGGCCCGCATACTATAACGACAACAGAAGAAAGAGGGCCAGGGTTACACCACTTGCCCGACTACAGACTGTGATTGAAAGGTTAGCGAAGAAAGAAAAATGCCCCGTATCGGAAATTTTAAGAAGGATAGGGCGGGTGCCGGCCAAATCCCGTCTTGGGCCGCGAGTAGAATCTGCTATCGTTGCAGAAGAGCCTAATAAGAAGATGAAGGCTAGTCCACCTGTTGTTGTTTCGGGTTTACGGATCGGGGAGGATACCACCTTCCGACGATTCGACCGACGGACCATCCGGTCCCAGGCCTTCTGCCGCTAGAAGGATGGTATGGCGTCCCACTACCGGCCAATTAAGACCGAAACAACGACTAGAAAAGGAAAGTCTCGTCAGGAGACTTGAGTCCGAAGAAAGTGCTACCACAGTAAAGGGAACTCATGAGAAAGAAACTCGACAATTATCACATGACACCTGCAAGGATATACAGAAAAGGCCATTAGAAGACGCTATGGAAAAGTTAAGAACTGATATTCGTCGACTAGAAAGGGAAAGAGAAGAGAAGTTCGGAGATGAAGTTGACTCGTCAGAGTTCATGGATGATGAGTATGCAGAAATTAACATGGTAGAAACACGAGCTTCGTCAGCTTCACAAGGTGCTCCTGCAGCCGCAGAAAGAGAGGAGCCGGAAGTAATGAGGAGGCAGCTTCAAGAGAAAGACGATACGATTGCCCAAATGGCAAAAAGGATGGAAGAGATGGCTGTAGCCCTAGCCACTCTCCGAGTCAGGTTCAACCCCAAAGGGAAACACCCCCGGAAGTCATTCACATTGTAGACGGAGGAAAGGAGATTACATCCGTCAACGGGGATGATCAATTAAAGAAGGATACAACACAAAGTATGATTCCGGAAAAGGATATCAAGAGCTTGGTGGAACAGCAGGTGCGAGAAGCCTTGGCACAATCAAAGAGCGGGACATCCATTCGGACGGGTAGACCTTACCCTGAAGAATTCGACGCTGTCCAATATCCGAAAGGCTTTGTACCACCTCTGTTCAAGACCTTCGATGGAACCGGAAACCCTCGGCGGCATGTTGCACATTTTCGTGCCGATTGTTGCAATGCCGGCGGAAGTGATGCTTTACTCTTCCGACAATTTGTCGGCGACTCGTCGGGGATCGCCTTTGATTGGTATGCGGAATTACCAAACGGTTCGGTGAAGACATTTTCAGAATTAGAGAACCTCTTCATCAAGCGATTTGCCGGAGCTCGACACCACATCACTATAGGTGATTTAGTGGTAGAGAAGTAGAAGCCGAACGAAACCTTGGTGAACTACATACTTCGATGGAGGAATCTAAGTATGAAATGTGAGCCACAGTTACAAGAACAGCATGCAGTCGACATTTTACTAAAAAGCATCCATGGCCCGATAGCACTTCTCCTCAAGGGATTTACTATTAAGACTTTCGAGAAGTTGTTAAGCAAGGCCGGAAGCTTGCAAGAGGAGGCGAAGCAATTAAGTTTCACCGATAAAACAGACAAACAGAAGCCCGTGAAAACTTTTGAAAAGAAGTCCGGGGTCGTCGCGGCGATCGATAAAGGCAAGCAACCGATACAAATATCGTCGAACGGCCGCGACGAAACTCGACGAGATTACCGAGCAACCCCGACCCAGCTATCGGTCATCTCAACAATATGAACAACCGCCTCGTCCACAACGTACGTTTAGGGAGTTCCCGAGCGAGGAGTATCCATTCAAGAATGAGGCGATGTCGAAAATGTTCCGCGACCCTAATGAAGACTCCGGATTTCCAATCGCCGCAGCCTAAAAGACCGAAGAAGTCGACAAGAAAGGTGATCCCAACTTTTGCCCTTACCACCGGATTCTTGGGCACAAGATAGAAGATTGTATTACCTTCAAAAGTTGGCTCAACGACAATCTTCGGAAAGGGAATATAACGATCCCGAAAGAATACATGAAGGAACCCCAGAAAGGAGGTTCCGTCAATGTTATCTCGACGGAATTCATTGTTCCGATAGATCCTTGACGGATGGACTACCGCTTGGACAAAGTCTTCGAAGAAGGTTTTGGATCACATCCAAACCGCTTCGGTGCGAGCCTCAATTCAAAGTTCGAAAACTGTCAGGTCAGCGCTATCACTTGCGATAGAAGAATCGCCTCAACAAGAGACAATTGGAGAAAAGAAGAAAATTGACGAAGAAGAGAAAACCGAGGCACCTAAGGCTAGACTAGGGGCTGCTTATCCTAGGATAGTTGTTTCCGATTCGGGGGAGAAATCCCTCGAACCTCTGACTCTGTATGATTATCTGCCCACTCCGGTGGGATCTTATAATGATGAGGGTTATGGCTTTGGCTACGTTTTGACTGTTTCTAACGATTACGTAACTAGCGACAATCAAACTAATCCGGACGTCGATTCCGATACAAATAACAATTCTCAAATCATACACAATCTCTACGATCACAATGATGAAGAAGACATCCACCAGGAAGGCTACGAGAGTTCAACAAGCAACGAATCTATTTGCGAGTTTCGAGGAGCTCCAATCACAATAGAGTTAGAGCCTTCAGACTCCGAAGCTAATCCTGAAGAACCTGTCGTTCCAATTCAGAAGGAGACACCAGCAAACTCAATGCTAAACTTAGAAGAAATCACAGAAGTCAACTTAAGAAGTGGAAGAGTTCTACCTCCGAGAATGGGTCCAAAAGACAAAGGAAAGCAGGTGGTTGTTCAGGAAGAACCAACCCCAGCAGAAGAAATACCCATTCGAGAAGAAAACGAGGCACATGAAAACAAAGTGGACTACAACGTGCTAGCCCATCATAGGAAATTACCGACCAACCGAGCATCTACGACGCTCTCATCTTATCAAAGGAGATGAGAGAAGCTCTGATCAAGGCCTTACTTGATCCAGAAATTTGCTTAGCTCAAATGGCCGGAGATTCCTTAGATGAGGTTTGCTCGTTAAAGGAACAACGAGGTGTTACCTTCACGGACAATGACCTACTACTTGGGACACGAGACCACAACCGACCGTTGTACATTTCAGTTACAATTGGGAAGTTTACACTCTCCAGAGTATTGGTGGATCCAGGAGCATCAATCAATATAATGAATCTTCGAACGCTAGCATACTTGGAAATTGATGCTCGCGAGCTCGAGGCGGACAAAATGTTATTAAGAGGATTCAACCAGAAAGGAGAAAGAGCCCTCGGATCAATAACACTGTCGATGAAGACCGGCGACTTAGCAAAGACAACCGCGAAATTTCACATAATTGATTCGAAACGTCGTTCAACGCTCTACTTGGGCCGACCATGGATACATGAAAACCGGATGGTACCATCATCTCTACATCAATGCATCAAATACTACGATGGAGGGGAACGAGTGCATCAAAGGTGACTTACAACCGTTCTCCGTACATGAAATCGGAATCCATGAAGATGCGGCTTATTATGCACCTCCGAAGAAAACAATCTTCTCCAGAGATACCATAACAAATGAAGCAAAAGAAATTTGGGACAATGAAGAACCTGAAATTCTAGTCCAACAGTCACTCACCACTCCCTTATGGCGAGATGGTGAAGGTTTCTCCACAACTCGTATCCGAGGTCGAGGCCGGGGACGAGGTCGTGGCAGAGACATTAGGACGGTTGGACAGAGGAAACCGACCATCAATGTTGATTGGGAAGATAGTTCCGAAGAAGAAAAAGAAATCAAACAAGAAGCGGCGACGATAAGTCGGAAGAAGCCGCAATTCGGAATCCCTCTCGAAGATGAAAGAAACGAAGAATATAAATCGATGTACGAGAAGATTAACCACTATGTACATACTTATGACCCCGACCCCGATCCATTCTAATAAGATCGAGGGTATGGAGGTCAAAGAGGTACGTAGCGGTGGTACAAAGCCCATCAAATTCTACCGTGGTGCTCCTTCCTCCAAAGCCGAAAATAATGTACAATTTGAAGATGCTACTTCATCGGAATTAATGGAATTGCCTTTTGAATGGTACTCTCCCAGTGTTCAAAATTTAATTCAGCGTGGTTTCTTACCTCGACAATGGACAAAAGGTCGATCACAACATTTTGAAAAATTATGGAATAACTCCGGTCGTCCACCCAATTCAAAACATGGTCTCGGGTTCGGCACAGTAGGATCAGTTGACGATACTGAATTTTGCATGGTTGTCACCTGTGAGTCTAATGAAAACTGCATGGAAACTACAGAAGAACTCGAAGATTTACAAATTGGAGATGCTCCACCAGAGTTCGAAGAGGAGATCAAATCTACAATAGATGAGTTAACGGAAGTTAACTTAGGTACTAGCGAAGAACCTAGACTTACCTTTGTTAGCTCCTTACTCAATAAAGAAGACTCCGAAGAAATAATTAAGTTATTAATGGAATTTAAAGATTGTTTCGCTTGGAGCTACGATGAGATGCCAGGTTTAGCTCCAGAGGTCGCAGTCCATAAGCTAGGGGTGGATCCTGCTTCTGTTCCGGTCAGACAAGGTCCCAGAATGCGTCTAGAAATCGAACAACAAGTCATAGCTGAAGTTAAAAAGCTAATAGACGCTAAATTTGTCCGTGAAGAACAATACCCGACTTGGTTAGCTAATGTGGTACCAGTCAGGAAGAAGAATGGTCAGATCAGAATTTGTGTGGATTTCAGAGATTTAAACAAGGCATGTCCGAAAGATGAATTTCCTCTACCGATCCCAGAATTAATGATCGACATTGCTTCAACACATGAAATATTCTCATTCATGGATGGATCTTCAGGATACAATCAAATAAAAATGGCTCCAGAAGATGAAAAACTTACAGCATTCAGAACGCCGATCGGAGTATATTGCTACACAGTGAAGTCATTCGGACTGAAGAAAGCAGGAGCAACCTACCGGAGAGCGATGACAAGAATTTTTGATGATCTCATCCACAATCAAGTCGAATGCTACGTGGACGATGTGGTCATCAAGAGCAAAGTAAAGGAAAACCACTTGTATGATTTGAGAATTGTTTTCGAACGATTAAGACAATTTAACCTTAAGATGAATCCCTTAAAATGCGCCTTCGGCGTCACCTCCGGGAAATTCTTAGGATTCGTTGTCCGACATCGCGGAATTGAAATCGACCCGGAAAAGATTAAAGCTATCTTAGAAATGCCACCTCCCAGAACCTTAAAACAACTACGATCTTTTCAAGGAAGCCGGCATATCTTCGACGCTTTATCTCGAAACTTGTCGAGTAGGTGTCGGCCTTTCTCGGCACTAGTTAAAAAGGATGCCAAATTTATTTGGGAAGAGAAATGCCGGAGGGCCTTCAAGGACATTAAACAATATTTAATGACACCTCCTGTCTTAGCGGCCCCGAGTCTCGGTGTAGACCGCCGATACTTTATACCGCGGCTTTAGACGACTCTCTCGGAGCCTCGTTAGCTCAGTGTCAATGATGAGGGTAAAGAAAATGCTCTTTATTACCTAAGCCGTCGTTTACTGCCGACGGAAATAAGGTATTCCGCAATTGAAAAGCATTGTTTGGCCCTGATCTTCGCCGCTCAAAAGCTTAGGCATTACATGCTTTCTCATAAGGTCAACCTGATTTCGAAAGTTAATCCATTGCAATACTTGATGACCCGCCCAACGCTTTCCGGCAGACTTGCCAGATGGTCAATGATATTATTGCAATTTGATATAAATTTCGTGCCTCTTCGTGCCGTAAAGGGACAAGTCCTAGCAGACTTCCTCGCAGCACACCCTTTGCCGGCGGAATCTCCTCTCAATGACGACTTGCCGGATGAACAAATAATGAGCTTAGAAGACCACGATGATCGACGTTGGGAATTGTATTTCGACGGAGCATCTTCGAGCACACAAGGACGAAGAATCGCAAGTGATAGTACCCGGTAAGGCGGGGATCGGACTAATCTTTATAACACCGGAGCGGGGGATGTTAAGATATTCCTACCACTTGACGAGCCGTGTACAAATAACGAAGCGAATACGAAGCCCTCATAACAGAATTCGGAATTAACTATTCAAATGGGTATAACGAGACATCAACATCTACGGGGATTCGCAATTAATCATTCAACGGATCGTCGGACGAGTACGGAATTTTAAAACCAAGACTCGAGCAATACTTCCGAGTATTCCATACAAATTGTTGGAACGGATTCCGAATGTGACAATCTACAAAATTCTCGAAAAGAAAACGTTTTAGCGGATGCGCTAGCCCGTCTCGCAAAAGAATTTGCTCGTTTGCAAGATGAATCGATGGAAGTGTCGGTTCACGGACGTCGGAGTCCTATCACGACTCGACATAGACACAATACACAAATCGAAAAGGAAAAAGGATCAATTGCGGCGGTGACGGAAAAACACGAAGATTGGCGACGACCATTAATGAACTACCCGCAAACAGGAAAACTACCGGACGATAGGTCGTTAGCTTCACTGGATCAAGAAAAGAACTGCGTCCTACGCATTAATAAACAATACATTATACGAGAAGGTCTTTTGATCAAATGTGGCTAAGGTGCCTAAGCGGGTCCGAGGCCCGTGAAATTGTTAAAGAGATACATTCGGGACTCCGTGGCGCTCACCGGTCGAGTCCCAAGATGAAAATGAAAATTAAAAGACTAGGGTACTACCGGCCCTCGATGATGACCGACCGCATGAAAATCGCCAAGAGCTGTCACCAGTGCCAAGTGCACGGAGTGGTTCTACACCAACCTCCAAATGTGCTACATCCGACAATTGCGTCGTGGCCATTTGAATGTTGGGGCACGGATATAATGGGTCCAATAGAACCACCGTCGTCAAAAGGACATCGCTTCATTCTTGCGGCTACAGATTACTTTTCCAAGTGGGCAGAAGCGGTTCCACTCGTAGAAGTGAAAGCACATCAAGTGCTACAATTTTTCAAGAACCAAGTTGTCTACCATTTCGGGGTGCCGCGCAGGATCATCTCGGATAATGGGTCAGCATTCAGAAGCACGCAAATCAACAATTTTGTCAGGAGACATGGAATCGACTGGCGATATTCAACAATTTACTACCCAAGAGCAAACGGCCTTGCTGAGGCTTTTAACAAAACTCTCGTTCAAATTTTAAAGAAAACCTTGGACGATAATAAGAGAAATTGGCACGAGAAGTTGTTAGAAGCTTTATGGGCCTACCGGACAACCTTCAGAACTCCTACTCGAAGCTACACCTTATGCTCTAGTGTATGGGTCCGAGGCGAGTGTTACCTTTAGAGGTCCAAGCTTCCTTCACTCGGGATTGCAGCTTGCAAACAAAATCACGACGAAGAGAATGCCAAATTACGACTAGAAGAATTGGAAAGCCCGGAAGGGAAAAGACTTGCGGCGCATCGGAATTTAGAACTATACCGAAGCTAAGATGGTTCGAGCCCATGACAGATCGGGTCCGCCCAAGAACCTTCAAAGTTGGTGACTTAGTTCTCGTTCTCAAGAAACCTATTCTTGCACACCGCAAGATAGGAGGAAAATTTGAACCCACTTGGGAGGGACCGTTTGTAGTTGAGGCGATCTACTCGGGAGGCTCCTACCGGCTAGTGAACTCGCCAAGGAGAACGACATATGCTTCCGATCAATGGACGATACTTGAAAAAGTATTACGCTACCTGATGTTTCGAAGGAATGAATTTTCCATCCCTAGAAGCACGGGTGAAGTAATTACTTATGACTGGGTCCGAACCCAAAATAATAAAAAATGTGCTAAAATAAATAAAAAAAATGATAATAAAGTTTTCCTTGTTTTTTTTCTCTCTTCCAAATCAAAATCTCTTTCCTGATCTTTTCCTACTTCATTCCTATTGAATTTAAAAATAATTATAAAAAAAAACTGTCATGAGTGATTTAAAACAAATTTGGAATGGGTTTCTATGTTTCAAAATGGGCTTTTAAATCAAAAAATTTTTAGGGTTTATAAATTCTTCTTCTTTAAAATGAATCTGACATTTTACTTGAAAATTTTGTTCAATAATATAATCCAAAATGTCTATTCTATAACACTTTTCCTTTTTATGATACCTCATTGATTTAAGAACATTAATTGTTACTTCTTGATCATTAACTCTCATGGTTAACTACCCTTTTTGCACATCAATCATAGCTCATCTGGTAGCAAGAAAAGGTCTTCTTAGGATAATAAAAATCTCTTTATCTTCTTCCATATCCAGAATTATAAAGTCAACAGGGAAAATAAATTTATCCACCTTTACCAAAACATCTTATATTACACCTCTAGGGTAAGTAATAGATCAGTATGCTAATTGCAAGGTTACAGTTGCAGGATATTTCACCAAGATCCAATCTCTTATTGAAGGATAAGGCATGAGATTAATACTCGCTCCTAAATCACATAAGGCTTTTCCTTGAAATTTATCTCCTATAACATAAGGTATTGTAAAACTTCCAGGATCTTTTAATTTTTGTGGAAGTTTTCTCTGAATAGTTGCACTGCATTCTTCACTTAGTGCTACAGTTTCAAAAGCTTCAAATTTTCTTTTTTTGTTAAGAATATCTTTCATAAACTTTGCATACTTAGGCATTTGTTCCAAAGCTTCAGCAAATGGGATATTAATAGTAAGCCTTTTGAATACCTCGAAAAATTTAGAAAATTGTTGATCCAATTTTTGTTGCTTAAGTCGTTGTGGAAATGGAGGTGGAAATTTTTTATATTCATCTTGAGATAGTAGTTAATTCTCTATGTCAGGTAGTTGTTCTTTAGGTTTATCAACTTCTACCACTTCAGTTTCTTTCTGAATCTTACTCTCTTTTCCATCCTTTAGTTCTTTTTCACTTCTAAGTAACACAGCTTTAGATTGCTCAGGATCCTTTCCATTTTCTCTTGGATTTACTTCAACAGTGCTAGGTAACAATCCTTGTAGTCTATTATTTATAGCATTTGCAATTTGCCCCATTTGGTTTTCAATATTTCTTATTGCAGCATTTTGACTTTGCAATTGACTTCCATTTGTAAAATTAATTCTTCTATCGACAATTTCTTTTCTTTAAATTGTTGATTATTAAAGCCAGGAGGATAAGAAGGTCGATAATTAAAATTTTTTTGATTATTCCAATTTCCAGTTGTGATAGGTTGGTTGTTACTGAATCGCCTTAAAATTACATAAAATTTTATATCAAATTTTTATTAATATTTTAAGGATATTACACTTTAATGAAAGGTATTTCTTATGTTTTGGTTGCAGGAACAACAAAATGTGTTTATGAAGAAAAAGAGTTTAAAAGGAGCAAAAACGAGCCAAAAAATGCAAGGAAGCTGATTATAGCGCCTAGGCGCCAGACACAGCAGATTATTCTAGAGATTTATTGACAGTTATTGGATGGTTATTAACTCTTTCAAACCAAACTAGAAGCCTCTGGACATTTTCCCACATGTTATTAACCAAATACAATGAAAATAGACACAGAAGAGCAGTTATTAAACGAAGAGGTGCGACCCAAATGTGAAGGGGCGCGTCCATTCGTGCAGTGAACCTGGCGCCTAAGAGCCAGAACCGGCACCTAGGCACCACTGTTAAATTCTAGAACATTCAATGAATGTGGACGAATTTTGAAGAGGTGCCCTAAGCAACCCTTGGTCATTTCTGGAGATCTATCAATATGGGACCATTTCTACAGCAAAGTGTGCACTAGTTGTTGTGTGTGTTCTAAGTTTGTGTGGAGTGTACAAAGTGCATTAGAGTGAGTGAGTGTTAAGTGTCTTCTTCATTATTTTAGTGAGTGTTTAGTGTGAATTGAAGAGTCCAAGTTCTGTAGATTCCGTGGAGTCAGAGAAACTTTAGAGGATTGCTTGGATTACATTCCAGATAAGTATTTTTATCTTCTTTCTTAAGTTTAGTGCTTTGGATTTAAGTTTTATGAATATGATTTGTAGTGTAAGTTCTATATTTTCTGAGTAGTTTTCTTTTCTTTCTCTCTACGAATATGAAATGAATTAATAACAGATTTAAATCAGATTTGAGAACTTAAATTCTTTTCTAAAAAAAACTTGTGATGATACTATACCTAAACTTAATTTACTTTACAAATTGGCCTCTTGTATTGTTAAAAACTGTGGAGAATTCTTAAGACCTGACTGTGGGCTAAGCAATTCTCAACTTGCATGTATCACATTTCTCTTAAAGGGGAGGTGCAAATAAATAGGGAGAGAATCTTTAATGAGCATAGAATTGATTATGTATTTAGTGTGACAGGCTAAATTCAATCAATTTGGTTTTAGAAAAGAGGTGACGGGTCACTAGTAGGCCAGACCATAGACAACCAATCGGGGGGAACCTAGTAGTGAGATTCTAGAAATTCGTCCCTTTCTACTAATAATACATCCTAATCCAATCTTTAAAAACTAGCTAATGTTCTTTATGACCTGGACCAAAGGGTAAAGGATATATATGCTCCTATTTGTCACAATACCACATTTATAAGTTCTCAACTAATTTTATTTGCTTATTAATCATGGAATATTTCTTTTGGGGAAAGAATCTTTGTTTATTATTTTATCACTTGCCAATTTTAGTATTCTGCCTAATTTAAGTATTTTGCATTTTTTAATTAGTTTTAAAATTTAAAAGATTTTGAAATATTAGTTTTCTTTCTTTTAATTAAATTAATCCTCATGGGATCGAAATCTGTGGTTTTAAAAAGAAAACTCTATATTACTTGAAACGATACGTATACTTGCGTAGTACCCCTAGTGTGTGATTTATAATTTATTATCAAAACTTTAATCTTTAATTATCATACATTAGCCGCTTAATAAGATTTGGGGTTAACTTTTGCCATAATTTTATAAGCAATTTTACTTACAAAATTGCAGTCGGGTCAGTTACCCCATTGAGGATTTGCATTATTCCAATTAAAATTAGGGTGATTCTTCCAACCTGGATTATAATATTTAGAATATGGGTTATTAGTTTTGCTAGCAATAGCTTGCAATGTTCCTAAAGTTTGATATTTTTCAATATTTCCTGAATTATCATTTAAGTGTGATAAATGAGACAAATTATCCAATTTCTTTGATATAGCAGCCACTTGAGAAACTAAAATTGAAAAGGCTTCATTTTCTTGTATACTAGCCACTCTTTTAGGATTAATCCTATCAGAAGCCCATTGGAAATTATGAGTTGTCATTTCTTCAATTAAAGAATAAGCTTCATCAAATGATTTAGACATTAAAGAACCACCAGTAGTAGCATCAATAATAGATTTAAGAGAACCTATTAAATCATTATAAAATTTTTGTATAATTAACCATTCTGGCAAAGAGTGATGTGGGCATTTCCTCAGAAGTTCTTTGAATCGTTCCCAAGCTTCATAAATAGTTTCCCCATCAAGTTGAGTAAATGAAGTTATATTATTTCTAGGTTTTGCAGTTTTCAATGGTCGAAAATATTTAGCTAAAAATTTTTGAGTCATTTCTTCCCAAGTTTTAATAGATCCTATTGCTAATGAATTTAACCAAATCTTAGCCTTATCCCTTAAAGAAAAAGGAAAAAGCCTAAGTATAATAGCATCATCAGAAACATGATCACATTTAAAGGTAGCATAAAGTTCTAGAAAACTAGCTACGTGTAAATTAGGAGCTTCAATAGGAGACCCTACAAACTAATTATTTTGAACCACTTGTATAATTGCAGGTTTTAATTCAAAAGAATTTGCAGCTACAGCAGGTAATTGAATGCTTAAATGAATTTTGTCAGCTGTAGGGTTAGCATATTCTCTTAAAGGTCTTTGCTGATTTTGATTTTCATTTCCAATATTTTGATTAATATTATTTTGAGGTATATTAGCCATTTCTTGTAAATTACAAAATATATTCTTCTTTCTAATTTTTCTTATAGTACGCTCTAATTCAGAATTGTAAGGTATTAATCCTTCAGTTCCTGAACTTCGCATTAAAATATAAGAAAAATTTTTTAATTTATTTAAATATATATTTTTGTATTTGTTTTGTTTTTTTTTATTAGAAATTTGCTTTCTTTTAATTAGTTGTAATCCCCGGCAACAGTGCTAAAAACTTGACCCAACCGCAATTACGTAAGTAAATTAGCTTATTAAATTATGTCCAAACTTGACCCAAAATCTGATTAAGCGGCTAATGTACGATAATTAAAGATTAAAGATTGATACTAAATTATAAATCACACACTATGGGTACTACTCAAGTATACGTATCGTTTCAATTAATATAGAGTTTTTTTAAAAGAAAGAAAACTAATATTTAAAATCTTTTAATTTTAAAATGAATTAAAATATGCAAAATAATTAATTTAGGCAGAATACTAAAATTGGTAAGTGATAAAATAATAAACAAAGATTCTTTCCCCATACGAAATTTTCCATGATTAATAAGCAAATAAAATTTGTTGAGAACTTATAATTATGGTATTGTGACAAATAGTAGCATATATATCATTTACCCTTTGGTCCAGGTCATAGAGAAAATTAGCTAGTTTTTAAAGATTTGATTAGGATGTATTATTAGTAGAAAGCGACGAATTTCTAGACTCTCACTGCTAGGTTCCCCCCCGATTGGTTGCCTATGGTCTGGCCTACTAGTGACCCGTCACCTCTTTACTAAAACCAAATTGATTGAATTTAGCCTGTCACACTAAAAACATAATCAATTCTACGCCCATTAAAGATTCTCTCCCTATTTATTTGCACCTCCCCTTTAAGAGAAATGTGATACATGAAAGTTAAGAATTACTTAGCCCACGGTCAGGTCTTAAGAATTCTCCACAGTTTTTAACAATACAAGAGGCTAATTTGTAAGTAATTTAAGATTAGGTATAGTATCATCACAATTTTTTTAGAAAAGAAATTAAGTTCTCAATAATGATTTAAATCTGTTATTAATTCATTTCATATTTGTAGGGAGAAAGAAAAGAAAAAATCATATTCATAAAACTTAAATCCAAATCACTAAACTTAAGAAACAAGATATAAATACTTATCTGGAATGTAATCCAAGCAATCCTTTGAAGTTTCTCTAACTCCACAGACACTAACAGGACTTTGACTCTTCAATTCACACTAAACACTCACTAAAATAAAGAAGAAGACACTTAACACTCTTAATTAATTCTACTAATCGCTCACTCTAACACACTTTGTACACTCCACACACTCTTAGCACACCCTTTGCTGTAGAAATGGTCCTCTATTTATAGATCTCTAGAAATGACTAAGGGTTTCTTAAGGCACCTCTTCTAAATTTGTCCACATTCATTGAATGTTCTAGAATTTAACGGTGGAGCCTAGGCACCAGGATCACTGCGTGAATGGACGCACCCCTTCACATTTAGGTCGCACCTCTTTGTTTAATAACTGCTCTCTGGTGTCTATTTTCATTGCATTTGGTTTATAACATGTGGTAAAATGTCTAGAGGCTTCTAGATTGGTTTGAAAGAGTCAATAACCATCCAATAACCGTTAAGAAATCTCTAGAATAAATCTGTTGTGCCTGGCGCCTAGGCGCCATATTTGGCGCCTACGTGCCACAATCAGCTTCTTTGTTCTTTTTCGCTCATTTTTGTTCCTTTTTAACTCTTTTTCTTCATAAACTCATTTTGTTATACCTGCAACCAAAACATAAGAAATTTCATTAAAGCGTAATATCCTTAAAATATTAATAAAATTTTGATATAAAATTCTAAGTACTTTTAAGGCGGATCACGTTTTAATTTAATTGTAACTGTGATTCTTTTATTTTGTTTGTGATTAAATTTTGAGTTGTTTTATATTTTGAATATTGTGGGGGTGAATTTTATCTTATCTTGATTTTTAATTTATATTTTGGTTTTGGTTTTGTGGCTATCCTAAAGGTTTCAGACGTTATTGTTTAACATGCAAATTTGTAAGGAAAGAAAGTGTCGTAGAGTGCAGGTAAGTAAATTGCAATAAAATAAAGCATACTTGGTATGTCTTCCCGTCATCTCCACCTTAAACATTAGTATTCTTGCAATAAATATTTGTATTTTGCAGGGAAGTAAAACCCTATGGATGTGTTTGTCACAGGCCTACCAAGCTCTATGTCATAACCCGGTGAACTCTTATTCATTTTTTTGAGAGATATTGTCATTTAATAACTATAATGGGTGTAATAGTCATACAAGGTGTCCAGAAGATTTGTGAAACAATCCAGGAGAAACCCGGATATTTCACAATACTTTTAAACTTGCTTGAGGTCATTTTGGACTCATTATAGTTATTAAATGATTTATCTATTTCATACCCTTATGCTCAGTGAGCCAATGTTTTAGTCATCCCGAAAGGCGGGGTAGTTATCACTTGGTGCTTTACATAAGAATTATGTGAGTTGGCCCTTAAAGGAAAATTTTAACTTATGGAAGGATTTATCAAATTTTGATGGGCTTGTAATTTTTAAAAGGTAGTTTAAGATTAATCATCTTTTTCTTTTCTAACTCTTATTAGTTAATTCTTTTGATTAAGCCTAGCTCATTACTAAGCCCTTAAGATTTAGTGGGTATTTTTATGTCTTTAGAAAATGAAATTTTATAACTTTCATTATTATGATCCTTATCAAAATTTTGATTTATCATTTGAACATCAAATGAAGGGGAATTAAATTAGTGGAATATTAACTTCCAAAATCAACCCCTAACCTTAAGGTTCTTGTAATTTGATTTTTCTTCCAAATTATAATAATTAAGGAAATTTAAATATTTATTTTTGATGTGACAAAATTGCAATGGATTTCTACCATTTGTTCTTTAATGTTTCAATCATCAAATATAATAATTAAGATCATTTATTGCCCTTTTCCCATTTTGATTAAGCCTAAATATTACTTAAAGCTAAATTTTCCAAAATTACAATTTTACCCCTAAAGGCCTCTATCACTTCATAATTCATTAAATTTAGCTTAAGTGACTTTAAAATTTTTATGTGACCCCACTTATGGGTTAATTAAAATATTAGAGGAGAAAATGTGATTTTCAAATTTTAATTTCATTTATATATTTATTTTAATGCAAAATAGGGGGTTTTAATGAAAATTCAATATCTTGTGCAAAAAAACATATGACTTTGAAAATTTTATTGGAGGTATACCTAGACTAGAGGACCACTTGGACCAAATTTCATGATTTTTTTAGTTTTAATTTAATTATTAGAATTACCTTAATTTCTGGAGGATTAATTAATTATAAAATATTTTAAAAGTTAAAAATTCAATTTAATATTTTTAATAAGTCCCTCTGAGGTCAAGGAACCTAGAGAAATAAATTTTATATTTTTCTAATTTTTAGTTTAATTACTAGAATTATTTTAGTGGAAAATTAAGGAAATTCATTTTTAGCCTTTTTAAAATTAATTTAAGCCTTAAAAAATTGATATTTTGATTTTAAGACTTAAGAAAATCATGGGGATGGTTCCTAAGTGAATAGGAGACCAAATGTGATAATTTAGTGATTTTTAATATTTTTGTTATTTTTATTATTATTTAATTATTTAAATATTAAAATATGATTAAAAATTAAGATTTTGTAAAAATCCTAATTTTATTTTTAGAAAAATCCTCTGATCACAGAGAACTCCTAAAACCAATTTTATAATTTTTTGAGTTATATTTTAATTATAAAAATTTGTTTAATAATCAAAATTATCATTTCACTCAGAAAATTCATTTAAGTGACTAAATGAATTCCAAATGACATGAAACTTTTATGGGGAGTTATCTGACCTTTAAAATACAGTGGAGAATTGTTTTTAAGTGATTTTCATATTTAATGGACTCAAATTAATTTAAATTTAGTTTTACACCAAGTTGATAATTAGGTCATTTCTTAATGATTTAACCCATGAAAATGTTATCCTAGGGTCCTCTGTCATAGGGAACCTACCATGATTTTTCTAGATTTTTATAACCACCATGCTAATTTTTGGAATTAATTTATAAAAATAGATGCAAAAACTTGGAAAATATAGAACTCTTCATAGAGTTCTCCTCTGATTTTGGAAAAATCAGGGAAGATCCCCGATGATAGAGGCCACATCATGTTAAAATGGCAAGCCATCGTGAATGTTTATATGCAAGGAGAACTAAAAGAAGACATAGGGTATTTAATTAATTAAAAATCATACAGGCATCAAATAAATTTCAAACTATTTTTACATTACTCTCCTTTTTTCACTGAGTAAGAGGGTATTTTTTTTTATTTTTATGATTTTTCTAGGCCAAGATATGGATTTTTAAAGTTCAAGTGATTTAAATAAATCATAAAATTTGGATTTTCCTACTTACCACGTAAACCTAAGGCGGATCGAACTTCCCACTTGGCGCGCTCCCATTTGACACCGCCAGCTAACTGAGATGTCATGCGGCCGGCGGTCTTGTTTTATCTCCTCATCCGGCGCAATCAGAACCGTCCAACGAAAACACACGCGATCCAACGGCTGCCCTTCTTCGTCCCCGTCTGGTGCGAACCCGTGACGGTCCACACTAAAACCCTAATTTCTTAGCCTAGACTCAACCAAATCACTTCGGGTTTGATCCTATGGACTCGTATGAGCATGGAGAACATATCCATATGACTAATCATGGTTTAAATTATCTCTAATTAGATGGAGAATTCAGAGATGCTCAGGAAGAAGGAGAGGTCAATACCTTGGCTCTGAGATATGAAGCTTCAATCAGTCTACACCTTCGTTGGAGTCCCAGGAGCTCAAGGTTGAAGCCACTTGCCCTGGAGAATTGCCTAGGTATGAAAGTGACCAGACCTGATTTGGAGCTTTGATGGAAGTCCTTGTTGGAGTGGCCTGGTGATGGGACTTTCATTTGGGAACTTCTTCTCTTATCGTGGGGATGGTGTGGGTGAGTTTAATTTGACTTTGGTGGAGTTTAGGGAGATGTCTTGTTTCTTGCCTGAAATTGGACTTCAAAATTGAGCTAGGTCAATGGGTTTCAGGGCAGGAATGTAGTAGGGATTGGCTTATCTGTGCTCGAATTGGGTCTGGGAGAATTTTGGCAGAGTTTAGGCAAAATTTTGGTTGAGCTCCCCTCTGGCCATGGAGGAGGTGAGCTTAAATATCCATGGTTGGGGTGGCTACTAGGGCTCCAATTCAGGTACAATGCACTGCCTAGGTGGAGTGCTGAAGAGCTCCCATGGTAATTCAAGGCTGAGCTGGCCATGGGGTGGAATTTGATTTTGGTCAAGTATGAGGTGGCTCTTGGTTTGGGCTCCTCCGGTGACTAGGCCAGCTGGGCAGGCCAAGCCAGGGGAGGTAGCTAGTGGGCAGGCCATGAGTGCAATGGGTTTTAATGTTTAAGGCAATATGGCAAACATCCCTTAGACTTAAACATTTAAGGGAGGAGATCCCCTAATTTGGGGGACATTTGGTCTGTGGCTCCACTAGGGTGGGTGATCCCTGATAAATATATGCGCGCCAAAAACTTGACTCCGCTGGATAAATGTAACGGCGCTAAAAATTTGATCCCGGCAACGTTGCCAAAAACTTAGGCTGAGAGGAATATATGCGTTGATGATTTAGATATGAAAATTATGATTTTATAA
Organism: Papilionanthe hookeriana x Papilionanthe teres; assembly: GCA_022702705.1. Taxonomy (NCBI): domain Eukaryota; kingdom Viridiplantae; phylum Streptophyta; class Magnoliopsida; order Asparagales; family Orchidaceae; genus Papilionanthe; species Papilionanthe hookeriana x Papilionanthe teres. The sequence goes on from CM040425.1 coordinate 22,133,531, forward strand.
TATGGGATACTACGCAAGTATACGTATTGTTTGTCAAGTAATATAGGCCTTTCTGATTAAGCCCCGAGATATCGAACCCACAGGCAAAATTTGAAAATCTTTAAAGGAATCAGAAAATTATCATTTTACTTTTTAATGGTTTTTGAAATGTATGTCTTGATTTTGAAAGGTTTTGAAAGTTAATTTATCTTTTGAAATTTCCTTAATAAAATGTTAAGCAAGAAATTAAAATTATAATAACTAATAACACTGTATGTAAAATACTATTAACTAAAATATCTTTTTCTTTCCTTTTATGAAGTAGTAATAATTATAAGAGTATTGTTGTGGAAGTATTTAAATTTGTTGTGATAGATAGAAGCAAATGTGTTCTTTACCCTTACTTGGTTCTATAAAGAACATAGGTTAATTTGAAATTTTTATCATTTTGAACATGGTTAGGCAGGGAAGATATCAGTCTCTCACTCTAGAGTTCCCTTGATTCCCACCAAACTGGGGCTAACTTCTCATAACAAAACTCAAAACTTCAAACCAAATTAGGGGGTTTTAGCCTGTCACTCTAAAATCCTCTAATTTTACTCCCTTCCATAAAAATATCTTCTAATATTACATTCAATTATATGGACTACAATTCTCACCCATATAATTGCATCTGATTCTTACTAACTTTTATGAGACAATACTGCATTGGATCTTACATAATCTCAAGAAATTCTACAACTTAACAGGCCAAATTAAGAAGTAAATAAAGTTTTCAGAATCAATCTACACAACTTCTTCCAACTTTTAAACACTTATACTTTCCACAAAAATTCTCCATAAACTAATTACTTCTCCATTTAAGAAAGAAAAAGATAAAGTAAACTACTCAGAATGAATTGAGAAAATACAAAAACACATTGATTTGAAATTAAAAACCATATGAGAAACAACAAACGAAAGTGTCTCTTCAAATGTGTCCAGATTCAATGTATCTACCAAGGAACGCACCCCTTCATTCAAACTTACCGCCCAAAGGAAGTTATGGAAGTTACCACCAAGAGTTGCATCCCATCCCCTTTGAAATTAGAACAAAATTCCTTTAGATTTCGATTTTTAACTGTGGCGACTAAGCGTCAGCCCAGCGGCGCTTAGCCGCTAGTGCCAAAATTTTGATTTTATCATTTTTTTTGCTCCAAATTTGATCAAATTTTGCTCCTTTCATCATGACCATCCATTTTCATCATATCAGCAAGGAAAACATAAAATACCTTCCTTTAAAGTGCAATATCATTACAAATAGGTATAAAAATATGCATAAAAATACTATATATTTTAGGTGTATCAAAATCCCCCAAACTTAAAATGTTACTTATCCTTAAGTGACAGTTAATCTCATAGAACATTTTAGCATGCAAGTTATGTAATGAGTTTCTTAGGAAGATAACAAAATTTTGTTCTAGAAATGGAATAGTCCAATTTAGAAAAAATTTCAGTAATTAAAACCAACTTAAAGTTTAGAAAGTTCTTAAGTAAAGGAAAATGACAAATATAAGTTTCTATCTAATTCAGAAATATTTGTAGATTCTTCAAAATATAGGACTCAAACACTTATTTTTCTCACTTTAAAATCTTTATTTCAAAATAATTTTACTTACTATATTACAACCTTAAGCTTTAGATTTTCTCTGATCTTATATCTTAAACTTTAGGTATGAAACCAATTTTTGATTAGGCCCATAAATTCTCAAGCTTCTCCTCCCTTTTCATATACTATTTTTCACTTTTTTTTCTTTTTTTTTTATAAGGCAAGGATTACTATATCTGGATAGCCATTTAATGATTTTGAATTTCACCCTTCCATTTAAAATAAAGGTCAGATTTATGTCTTTCACTTAAATATCATAATAATAGTATTTGAAAAGTACTCTTCAATAAAAGAAATTTAAGCTTTGAAGATAAAAGTCAAATCTTCTATTTATCTAAAAATACAAAACTTCTTACTAAAGATAGTTTAACTTTATTTAATACCTCTTCAATAAGAAAATTTTAACTTTAAGTTTTTCATGATTACTATAAATTTTAACTACATTCTTTTATTCATTTCTATTTCGAAATTTTTATTCCCCTAATATAACTTCATGTGCATAATTGTTCTCAATCAAAAATAAGATTTATTTTAAGTATTCTTGATAATCAAATAAAATTTTAGGTTTTTGAAAATCTTTGTTTTTAAAATCCCCCCCCCAAAACTTTAATTTTTAGTTAAGATAAAACATTTAAGCATAAGAAATGATATATGGGTGAGAAATAAAAAACTGACATAACATGCTTGCAGGAATTTTTAATATCCTAATATGCAAGTATAACAATTTAAATAACAGGAGTAAAATGAAATCAAATTTAGTTTTTCAAAATAATTTTTTTTATACATAGAAAAGTAAAAATTTCAAAAAAACTTTTACAGTAGTGGAGGCTTTCAAAGCAAATACACACCAAATAAAATAACACACTGATACAGATAACAGATGGTAGTGGAATTTGAAAAATTTTGAACATGTAGTTTCCTAAGTAGAAGTTCCTAATAGTGGTTTATAATCTCCTAACAGTTTTTGAATTAAAGTACACACTACTAAAAACTCTAACATAACTTACACATAAAAACATTTACTATTACACACACTACCACAAAGCAACATATAAAACATCAATATAAACAACAACAATACATCTGAATATGCATAACAGAAAAATAATACAAACTACAGTCTTACATACTATCAAGGTTCATATCACAACATAATGATCAAACTAGATACTAAACAAAACACGCATACATCAACAACAACACCACAATGAAAACAAATAGCACAAATCTACTCATCATCCTCATCATCATCATCATCATCTTGCTCGTTCCAATCCCTGGATGGCACATAAGGTATGTAGAATGGATGAGGGGGCATCTCAGCACTCTGATCACCTCTAATCAGTCTATCCAAATATTGCTGATAACTCTCCTCATACTCATCATGTTTCACAATATATCTTTCTACATTATCCACTTTACCATCCATATCTTTCAGATGCTCTCGAGTAAGACTCACTTTTTTCAAAATCTTTCTTAACAAACTAGTCTGTGAATCTGTAGATGATGAAGCACGTGAAGTAGTAGCATAAGAAGTAGATGCAACAGAAGCAGAAGCAGTAGAAGCCCTACCAAATCCTCCTCTCCAACCAAACTCTGAATGTACAATGTAAGCACCAACGTTTACACTAGTAATTGGTCTCAATGGCTGAAGTACCTCTTCCCAGGTTTCAAACTTCACTCCAGATCGTTCACATAATGAATGAATCAAGGAAGGAAATCTCATACCTGCAGTAGTGGTTGCTCTAGCACAGTTCAAAACATAATCATAAATTATACTTCCAATGTCAATAGGCTTCCCTTGCTGAATGCAATGGTTCAACACAGCTCTGTCTCTTGTTACTTCACTAGTATCACTCGAAGGTAACAACTTAGATGAGATAACATAATGTCATGCCTTAGAAGTGGCATTCAATTTGGAAGCAGGAAAGTTCACTCTTCTATCATTTGTTATTTTCCATAATTATCTTCCATCAGTCAGAAATTCCATGATCTCATCTAATTCCCCTTCCGTAGGATGATAGATAGAATAAAAACATAACATGTCAGGAGGTAGTCCATAAAAAGTGTTGATTGCCCCAGAAGAAAAGTTGACCTCATGCCTCCTAACCATCACTTGATTCTCTTCTGCAGTACGAAAATTTGCATAAAATTCTCTAACCACAGAAACAACAGCAACAACGGAGAAGCAACAGTAATTCTCCCAGTTCCTTCTAGCAATCATATCTTCAATCACCTCTACTGGTTTACTAAACACACGCTCAGGAATCAACTTACGTGACTGCAATGCATCCACGTATCGTTCCTCAACCCTCATACTAACAAATTTGTTAGAATCAAATCTTGTCTTCTCTCGTGCATGCTTTGACTTTAGAGCCATCTCTAAATATTCACAAAAAATTCACCATAAATTCCAAAATTAAACAAAATTTAATAAAATATCTTCCAAAAGATATTTTCACTAAATCCAAGCAATTTCTCAAGTTTTTCCTCAAATTTTCACCATGAATAGTGATTTAAAATTTTCCAAAATGTACTTAAAGTACATGGTGAAAATAAAAAATTTTACTTAGGAGTAGTGCTCTTACCTCAAGGAATCCAAATCTAACAATTTTTGTTGAGATCGGCTCTTAAATGATCCACAATATGATGCCCTAGGCTCCTCTTTCGCGATAAACCGAAGGTTGAAGACGATGGGGTCTTTTAAAAATTGCAATTTTCGGGGTTTTAACTGTTGGGAACCAATTTTCGCGAACTGGCGCCTAAGCGCGAACTCTTGGCGCTTAGCCGCGAAATCTAGCTCTTTAGCGCCGGCACTTTGGCGCTTAGCCGCCAATACCCAAATTTTCACAATTAAGGTATATGCACTAAATCACTTGATTAATCACCCTTAATTACTCCAAAATAATTATTTCTCCCCACATAAATCTTCCAATATTCCAAATCAAAATTTAATATCCATTGATTCCACACAAATTTCACAAAAACACAAACTTATATTAAAACAAACATAACACTTAATACAATTCTAGAATTTCTATCCACACATAAAGGATGAAATTCTCTAAATACAAGAGACTTTAATCTCAAACTGATAAGTATACATCTCTAGGATGTAACCATCACATCATCAAGCTTAGTTAATACTTAAATATAAAAATTAAACACACCAAATATAACACACATGAACACTAAACATAACACATAAGAACACTAAACAAATAAGAACATAGCACTCTTAAGTCCATTCTCCATTAGGCGGATTATATCCAGGACCACTATTATTCTCATTTGACCCTTCTGGAATATAAATCTGATAGAACAGGCCATAATTGTTCATCCTTACATCTTCTTCTTCAATCCATTTGTTTTTCACAAACATCGCCTTATATGCTTCTTCCACGTACCTTAAATGACTGAATTGCATCTTGAGTTGCCATCCCATGTGCTCCAAATGCAGGTTACTTTTATTGATCTTTGCTTCCATTGAAGTCACTCGGGCTTCAATATTTGCAATCATTTCAGCAATCCCTTGAAATCTCATTCTCCCAGGAAGACATTATGCACTTAAAACTCTCTTCTTAAGACTCAGAAATGAAAATAGGACTTGGGGCAAGTGTTTATCTTAAATCAGGTCCTTTTTATAGACTTGGGAAGTGCTAAATCTGCCCCAAGACATTTTTAAATTCCAAAATAACTTCCAAAACTACTCCCCCGCGATCTAAGCTTCTAGAACCTCATTTTTCATGTTTTTTTATAACTACGGCGCTTAAGCGCCAACTAGTCGGCATTTAGCCGCCAGTGCTCAATTTAGCACAGGTTTGTTAAGTGTCCAAATTTTCATTCTGACTTCTCTAAATCATCAATTAAGGTCAAATAAACTCTACTATAGTTTAAAAAATCCAAATTACTACCACTAAAAACATAAAAACAAACCAAACCAAGCAAAAAAAGCACACTAAATAAACATAAAGCAAAGCACACCGATAATTATGGGTTTCCTCCCATAAAGCGCTTGTTTTAACGTCTTCAGCCTGACATACTTAGAACTCATTCTGAGTGACCCAACATCAAATTATTATCACATTTAGATTTATTGACTGAAAAATATGGTTTAAGTCTATGTCCGTTAACTTTAAATATTTTTCCAGTCTTAGGATCTTGAATATTTACAGCTCCATAAGAATAAACTTTTATCACAATAAATGGACCCATCCACCTGGACTTAAGTTTTCCAGAAAATATTCTCAATCTAGCATTATACAGTAAAACTTTTTGTCTTGGTACAAGATCTTTGGTAAGAATCTTCCGATCATGCCATAATTTCATCTTTTCCTTATAAATCTTAGCATTTTCATAAGATTCATTCCTTATTTCTTCAAGCTCATTCAATTGCAATAATCTCTTTTCAGCAACATCTTTCAAATTATAATTGAACTCTTTAATAGCCCAATAAGCTTTATGCTCAAGTTCAAAAGGAAAATGACAAGCTTTTCCAAAAATCAGCCTATATGGGGACATTCCTATAGATGTTCTGTAAGCAGTCCTATAGGCCCACAAAGCATAATCCAGTTTAATTAACCAATCCTTTCTATTTAGATTAACATTTATTTCCAATATTCTTTTAATTTTAGGATTGGATAATTCAACCAAACCACTTGTTTGCGGATGATAAGCAGTAGCAATGCGATGGTTAATATGATATTTCTTTGCTAACTTCCCAATAATCGCATTTCTAAAATGACTTCCCTCATCAGTTATGATTACTCTTGGTATTCTAAATCTGCAAAATATATTCTTTTCTAAAAACTTTGCAACACTTTGAGCATCACATCAAGGTAAAGCAATAGCTTCTATCCATTAAAAAACATAGTCTACTGCCATCAAAATATAAACATTTCCGAAAGATGGTGTAAATGGTCCTATAAAATCTAGTCCCCAAACATTAAATATTTTAACTTCCAACATATAATTGAGGGGCATCTCATTTCTTCTATAAATATTGCCTACACGCTGACATCTATCACAATTTTTAATATAAACATTCACATCCTTAAAAATTGTAGGCCAATATAATCCTGATAGTAATATTTTATATGCAGTTTTATCACTTCCAAAATGTCCCCTATAATCAAAATCATGACATTTTTGAATAATTTCATAAGTCTCTTCTAAAGGTACACATCTTCGAATTATAAGATCATTTCCTTGTTTATATAAAAATGGGTCATCCCAAAAATAAGTCTTAGCATCAGACAAAAGTTTCTTCTTTTCTTGGTATGTCAAACCATAGGGTATAATATTACTAACAATAAAGTTTACTATGTCTGCATACCACAAAACACGCCATTCTTTAACAATGAACAATTTTTCATCAGGAAAATGTTCATTATTTCTTCAATATCACAGAGAGATTTTTTTAATTTTAAACCTGGACAAATGATCAGCAATTTGATTATCAGAACCCTTCCTATCTACTATCTCAAAATCAAATTCTTGCAAAAGAAGAATCCATCTTATAAATCTCAGTTTTGCATCATTTTTCTTCATTAAGTATTTAATAACAGAATGATCAGTATGCACCACACATTTAGTTTCAATTAAATATGATCGAAATTTATCAAAGGCAAATACTATAGCTAATAACTCTTTCTCAGTAGTGGTATAATTAATTTGAGCTTCATTAAGAGTTTTACTAGCATAATAAATTACTTTGAAAATTTTATCATATTTCTGACCGAAAATAGCACCAATAGCGTAATCACTAGCATCACACATTAATTCAAAAGGTTTTTCCCAATTTGGTGAAATTATTACAGGTCCAGTGATTAATTTTTCTTTTAATGTTTCAAAGGCTTTGAGGCAATCATCATCAAAATTAAAAATTGCATCCTTTTCCAGTAAACGACATAAAGGTTTTGTAATCTTTGAAAACTCTTTGATGTAACGCCTGTAGAATCCAACATGTCTTAAAAAACTTCTAATTCCCCCTACATTGGTTGGCCAAGGTAAATTAGATATAACTTGAATTTTTGCAAGATCTACCTCCAAACCTTTTCTGAAATCTGATGTCCCAAAACAATTCCTCCTACTACTATAAATTGGCATTTTTCCCAATTAAGGATCAAATTAGTTTCTTCACAGCATTTTAGAACTTTAAATAGATGTTCTAAATATGATTCAAACAAAATTCCAAACACTGAAAAGTCATCCATAAAAACTTCAATCCCTTTTTCAATCAAATCACAAAAAATAGCCATCATACATCTCTGAAATGTAGCAGGGGCATTACATAAACCAAAGGGAATTCTTCTAAAAGCAAACGTACCATAAGGACCGGTAAACATAGTTTTCTCTTGATCCTCAGGAGTAATTTGAATTTGGTGGTAACCGGTATATCCATCCAAAAAATAAAAGTATTTATGCCCAGCCAGTCTATCCAACATTTGATCTAGAAAAGGGAGTGGAAAATGATCTTTTCTTGTGGCAAGGTTTAATTTTCTATAATCAATGCATATTCGCCATCCTGTAACTTGTCTTTTGATATCATTTCATTCTTTTCATTAACAGTCATAGTTACTTCTCCTTTCTTAGGAACATAGTGAATAGGACTAACCCATGCACTATCTGCAATAGGGTAGATAATTCCAGCATCCAACCATTTTAATATTTCTTTCTTAACAACGTCTTTCAAGATAGGATTTAATCCCCTTTGGGGATCAGCCCGTGGTTTGCAATTATCTTCCATAAGAATTCTGTGCATACAAATTGAAGGACTGATTCCTTTAATATCAGCAATTGTCCATCCAAAGGCTTTCTTGTGCTTCTTCAAAATTTCAAGCAAACTCTCTTCTTTTTTTTCAATTAATTGAGAAGAAATTATAACAGGCAAGGTTGAGGATTCACCTAGAAAAACATACTTCAAATGATCAGGAAGCATTTTTAGCTCAAGTTCAGGAGGTTTTTCAATTGTGGACCATAAGATTCATCTTTTGCAGTCATATCCAACAATTCAAAACTTTCATGAACAAACTTTAAATCTTCCTCTTGAAAATCTTTAAAATCAAATAACTCCTCTTCTTGCTTATATTCCAATTCTTCTCTTTCAGCTCTCTCTTCATAAGTTGATTTGAAATGACATTCACTTAAATATTCAATAACATCCATCCTATAACACTCATCTTCTTTACCTCTAGTAGGATATTTCATCGATTTTGAAAACTTAAATGTAACAGTTTGATCATTAACCCTCATCGTTAATTCCCCTTTTTGCACATCTATCAGGCTCTGCCTGTAGCTAGAAAAGGTCTCCCCAAAATTATGGGTATCTCTTTATCTTCCTCCATATCTAACACAATGAAATCCACATGAAAAATAAATTGATCCACTTTTATCAAAACATCTTCTATAACACCTTTAGGATATGTGATCGAACGATCTGCTAATGCAGAGTTACAGTAGTTGGGGTAATTTCTCCTAGTCCCAGTCTTTTGAATATTGATAGAGGCATAAGGTTAATGCTTGCACCCAAATCACATAAAGCTTTTCCACAGAATATTTCTCCGATTGCACATGGAATTGTGAAACTACCAGGATCTTTAAGTTTTTCAGGAAGCTTTTTCTGAATTATCGCACTGCACTCCTCACTAAGTGCAACAGTCTCATTTTCTTCAAACTTCCTCTTTTTATTCAGAATATCCTTCATAAATTTCGCATATCTTGGCATTTGTTCTAGGGCTTCAGCAAATGGAATATTAATTGTAAGCTTCTTTAATATCTCCAAGAATTTTTAAAATTGCTTATCCAACTTTTATTGATGAAGTCTCTGAGGAAATGGAGGTGGTGGTTTTTCTAAATCAACCTTAGGTGGAGAAATAGGCCTTTCAAAACCTTTTGGAATGTCCTCTTTAGGTCTTTCAATCTCTTCTTTCTCTACTTCAGTTTCTTTTTGAACTCCACCTTCCAATTATTTTCCACTTCTCAGTTGAATTACTTTTACTTGTTCTTTATTCTTTTCTCTTGGATTCACTTCAGTGTTACTTGGAAGCATTCCTTGGGATCTATTACTTAAGGCATTTGAAATTTGTCTCAATTGATTTTCAATATTTCTGATGGTTGCTCCCTGAATTTGTAATTGATTTCCCATATGTGATACTACTTCTTCCATAGACAACTTCTTCTCTTTATTTTGTAAAGCATTGTTATAATTAGAAGGATAAGTTAATCTATTATTATTATTACCTTAGTTTTTCCTATTCCCCAATGGGTTTACTTGGTGGTTCCCCCAATGTTGATTAACACCACCCTGATTATTGTTATTCCAGTTAAAATTTGGATGATTCTTCCAACCTGGGTTATAATAATTGGAGTATGGGTTGTTAGGTTTGATTATAGCATTCACAGTTTCTGGTGAAGAATAAGAATCAACCATTTGATCTAATGAATTTTCTTCAATCATGAGATGTGGCTGAGAAAAATTTACCCCAAATTGGTCTATCTTCCTTGATACAGCAGCAACTTGATTTGCTAACATTGTAAAAGCATCTTTTTCATAAACACTGGCTACCGTTTTAGGATTTAACCTTTCAGAAGGCCATTGAAAATTATTAGTAGTCATTTCTTCAATTAAAGCATAAGCATCAGAAAATGGTTTAGACATTAATGATCCACTAGCAGCAGCATCGATGATTGATCTAAGAGATCCAACTAATCCATTATAAAAAGTTTGAATTTTTAACCAATCTGGTATCGCATGATGTGGACATTTCCTGAGGAGATCTTTAAATCTTTCCCACGCTTCATATATTAATTCCCCTTCAAACTGACATAAAGATATTATATCATTTCTCAAATTAGCAGTCTTAGATGGTGGAAAATATTTAGCAAGGAATTTTTGTGACAGTTCACCCCAAGTTCTTATTGATCCAGGTGCTAACGAATGTAACCATATTTTAGCTTTATCCCTTATTGAGAAAGGAAAAAGTCTATGTCTAATAGCATCATCCGAAACACCATTATATTTAAAAGTAGCACACAACTTTAGAAAATTAGCAAGATGCAAATTAGGATCTTCAGTTGTTGCTCCCCCAAACTGATTATTAAACACCATTTGGATAATAGCAGGTTTAAGCTCAAAATAATTAGCAGCTACAACAGGGTTTTGAATACTACCACAAAGTTCATCTACTGTAGGGTTAACATAATCTCTTAAAGGTCTTAATTCTTGATGGTTCCCTACATTTTGATTTTGGTGATTTGCCATTTCTTGAATATTTTTATTTGTTTCTGTATTTTTAATTTTTTTTTTCTGATAGTTCTTTCTAATTCAGAATCGTAAGGCACAAGTCCCTTAGAACCTGAACTACGCATATAATAATAAAACAAAACAAAACACAACACACTAACAAAAACAAAGAAAAGTAAAAATTTAAAATTTCTTAATTCTCTTTAAAATGCAATTTAATTATTTTTCTTTTCTCCCCGGCAACGGCGCCAAAAACTTGATCCCCAATAAATATATGTGCGCCAAAAACTTGACTCTGCTGGATAAATGTAACCGCGCTAAAAACTTGATCCTGGCAACGGCGCCAAAAACTTGGGCCGCGAAGAATATATGCGCTGATGATTTAGATATGAAAATTATGATTTTATAATATTGGATACTACATAATTATATGTATCGTTTATCAAGTAATATAGGACTTTCTGATTAAGCCCCGAGATATCGAACCCATAGGGAAAACTTGAAAATCTTTAAAGGAATCAGAAAATTATCTTTTTGCTTTTTAATGGTTTTTGAAAAGTATGTCTTGATTTTAAAAAGTTTTGAAAGTTGATTTGTCTTTTGAAATTTCCTTAATAAAATTTTAAGCAAGAAATTAAAATTATAATAACTAATAACACTGTTTGTAAAATACTCTTAACTAGAATATCTTTTTCTTTCCTTTTATGAAGTAGTAATAATTATAAAAGTATTGTTGTGGAAGTATTTAAATTTGTTGTGACAGATAGAAGCAAATGTGTTCTTTACCCTTACTTGGTTCTATAAAGAACATAGGTTAATTTGAAATTTTTATCATTTTGAACATGGTTAGGCAGGGAAGATACCAGTCTCTCACTCTAGAGTTCCCTCAATTCCCACCAACTGGGGGCTAACTTCTCATAACAAAACTCAAAACTTCAAACCAAATTAGGGGGTTTTAGCCTGTCACTCTAAAATCCTCTAATTTTACTCCCTTCCATAAAAATATCTTCTAATGTTACATTCTATTATATGGACTACAATTTTCACCCATATAATTGCATTTGATTCTTACTAACTTTTATGAGACAATACCGCATTGGATCTTACATAATCTCAAGAAATTCTACAACTTAACAGGCCAAATTAAGAATTAAACAAATTTTTCAGTTTCAATCTACACAATTTCTTCTAACTTTTAAACACTTATACTTTCCACAATAATTCTCCATAAACTAATTACTTCTCCATTTAAGAAAGAAAAAGATAAAGTAAACTACTCAGAATGCATTGAGAAAATACAAAAACACATTGATTTGAAATTAAAAACTATATGAGAAATAACAAACGAAAACAAGTATTAATTAAAAAACTAAATGTAAGAACAAAAGTAAACACTTATCTGAAAATCCTCTCTACAATACTCTGGAAGTTCCTCTGAAACTTTGACTCTTCACTAAACTACTCCTCGGAGCTAGTCTCCCAACTCTGATGACTCAGAATACAGACTTCAGACTTCAATAAAAACTAAACTAAAAGAAAGAAAAGAAGTGGGAAGAAGAAGACTTCACTCCGACCCTTTTCTCCTTTCTACTCTCTACTCCTACTCTTAATAAAAACTATCTTCAAAATGCAGTGGAAGAACAGTAGAAGTATCCTTCAAAATGCTGTGGAAGAGCCTCCAAAGAAGGAAAGAACCCTTCAAAATGCAAAGGAAGAGCCTCCACTTATCTTTCCTAAGACTCTCTTTAAATAGTAAACCAAAAGGTGTCTTGGTGTCTCTTTAAATGTGTCCAGATTCAATGTATCTACCAAGAACGCACCCCTTTATTCAAACTTGCCGCCCAAAGGAAGTTATGGAAGTTACCACCACGAGTTGCATCCGATCCCCTTTGAAATTGGCGCCAAATTCCTTTAGATTTTGATTTTTAACTGTGTCGGCTAAGCGCTGACCCAACGACGCTTAGCCACCAGTGCCAAAATTTTGATTTTTTTCAATTTTTTTGCTCCAAATTTGATCCAATTTTGCTCCTTTCATCATGACCATCCATTTTCATCATACCTGCAAGAAAAACACAAAATAGATTCCATTAAAGTGCAATATCTTTACAAATAGGTATAAAAATGTGCATAAAAATACTATATATTTTAGGTGTATCAGTGAGCTAGGTGGGTCTAGCCCAGTCCCTAGGGTCAACTTAGTGGCTGTGGAGGAGTTGATTTCGTAACATTTGGTTTAATTTGATTAGGTTAGGTCATAGGTCCATTTGGGCCACTTTAGGTTTACATTGGGTTAACTTAGGTTTGAGCTTGAGTTGAGCCCAAATGACTGATCAATATTGTTTATATGATTGTCATAAATGGTTCAGGGAAGGATTGGAGTGGTTTTGGATTGGTTTGGGGGATCAATTTGGCTTGATTTGGGATTTTGGTCATTTTGGGGCAAGTTGGATAAGCTTGGGTCTAGGTTGGGCTAGAGTTGGGTCCAAGGCCAATTGAAGGTTCCAAATGGTCTAGGGGGATGTCATAAAGAGTTCCCAACATCAATTGGATGGAAATTTGAGGTTTAGGGTAGTCAATTTGAAAGATTTTGGGCATATGGCATGTTTGGGTCAAAATTGGGTGAGCTTGGTTCAAGTGGATTTGAATGATACTTCAGCTCAAATTGGGATCAATTGATGGTTCAATTCACTTTAGGTGAGTGTTATGAAGGGTTTAAAATTTAAATTTGGGATAAATTTTAAATTTGGGATAAATTGATTGGTGCTAGGTCAATTGGGGGAATTTGGGTCATTTAGGCAAAATTAGAGATTTTGGGTTTTAAGTGAAATTGACTCAAATATGGGTCAAAGTGAGCTTGGATTTGGTTTTGATTGGTATTAGAGATGTTGAACTAAAGTTTGGAATTGAAATTGGTAGAGATTGGGATCCATTGGGTAGACATTGGGTTTAATTTGGGCACTTTTGGGTTAAATGGGTCAAATTGGGACTTTTGGTTAAATTGGGCTAAATTGGCCAAATTGGGTGATGTGGTAGTTGAGATAAATGAAATTGGGAATATTTAGGAGGTTTTGGAATTTTATGGGAATTTTTTAGAATTTTCGGAATTTTGGGCTAAGAGGGGCATTTTGGTCATTTTGGGGATTTTTTGGGAAATTTGGCAATCTTGGGTAATTTTGGTTAATTTGAGTGATAGGGAGTATTTTGGAATGATTTTTCGGGAATTATGGGTAATTTGGGTGATTATGGAAATTTTGGGGGATTTTAGAGTTTTGGGGGTATTTTGGATATTTTGGGTATTTTGGGTATTTTAGGGCTAGAAATTTGAAGTTTTGGGAAAATTGGGATTGTTTGAAAGTGAGCAAGATGGAATTATTTAAGTTGAGCCATGGACCAAAGGTCACCCTCATTTGGTCCTCTATGTGTTGGTACTAGCCAAACCCTTTCCTGAGGCTAATGGCTTGGGAAAACCACTTACATGAGTTTCCAAAAAAAAATTTAGGGGATCAAAAGTTGGATGTGCCTTGTTTAGGGATTGTGAGTGTGTAGTGTGAGTGTGGTGTACGCTCCAGACCTCTCAGGGAAAATCCTAAGGTCTAACCACATATAGGAGACTTTCCCTGAGCTTCCTTATGTTTGGTCTTTTCCTCCCAAAAACTGGAGGTTAGGCCTTAAGCATATGAAAACTCCCATTGAAGTGAGAAAAGTTTTGAATTTCTATGGGGAGGGGTTCCATGACTAGTTTTCTAAGAAAGTCACCAGGAGAGTCATATGGCTAGACCCTAGGCTATTCTAACGACAGACTAGACCTCAACCAAAAGTGAGGTCAACACAGTCTCATTATAAAGGGCTGGTCATTGGTCAAGGTACCGAGTCTGACCCTCTCAATTGTGGTTCTTGTCGGCCCTCCTATTATCTTGGGGTCATCTTCCTATCATGGTTGAATAGAAGGATGTGAGTCTTCTCCACTAAGGATGTTGTTGAACAGAAGAATGTAACCCCTTGAGAGATTGGAAAGAGCACTTTGTGGAGCTCTCTTATTATAACAATGGGTGGCTGGCTCCACTCATGTGGAAGGGACGGTGGAATTGTACTCCTCAGCCAATATGTGATTTTTTGAAAGCTCCAGTAATTCTACTAAGGTCTTCGATTGTTGTAAGCCTAAGGTGCAACCAGAAAGGTCATTCTTTTAGCCCTTTAGCATGGAGGACATGAGCTACTATAAGTTCCAGGTCCCGCACCTCTAGCACCTTCTTATGGAATCAAGAGACAAATGAGCAATGACACTCACTTTGTTGCTGCTTAGTATGACATGGCTTGTGAAAACTTCTGTGGCTTTTGGGAGTCGATAAACTTTGTATAAATATGTGAATACATCACGATGAAGAACAGTCAGTACTTCAACACCAAAGTAATCTTTAACAAGTAGACAGTTGAATCAAAGGATATAATGTGATGGGTCAGATCATTCCAACACTTGTAGGATTCCAACAATGGTATCAAGAATCTCTCAAGGGACTCAGCTTCAGAAATTTTCCAAGAGAATGCATGCTCTGGTTGGTGGGCTGCTTTGGTTTGCCCAAATCATTGTTTGTCCATCGTTGCTGACTCAAAATTATCTTGATATTGGAAATCTCAAACTCTTTACAGGCTCTGGATCTGTCTTTGGCCATAAGACACAGACACTTTTTCTGAAGAGTTCTACTCTTGTGGATTTGTTCTCATAGATTTTGATCCCTTTTCCAAGCTGCTACTTCTCTAAAGGCTTCCATCATCTATGCCTTTAGCTCCTATATTTGCCGTTGCACAAAATCTTTAGTGTACTCCATATTTATGGTGTCTTTGTTGTGGGTTTCTCCCTCTTATGCTACTCCTCTCCTTATTGCTGGTATCATTCACACTCGCTACACCTTTTAGGATGTTGAATCCAAATATTTTTTATAAACACACCCAAAGAATAGAGTGGGAGATAAGAGAGATAGATAGAGAGGGAGATAGACACTGAGAGAAATGCACTACAATGAACTATAATTTGAGAGACCATGTAACCTTTCATTTATAAAATGATTCTCTATTTATAGAGAAAGGAGGTACAATATATGAAATTACATTTATGCTTCTATTTTAGTGAGGTTGTATAGGTTATTATAGATATTTACATATATGAGCCTTTTTTTTGACAAATGATCCCAGGGAATCTCTTTTCAAATGAATAAGATTAGACAATTAGACAGAGAGTAAATCATTGTAATATGATACTTATCTCAATACTCGATAAGAGGGATCCTTCAAGATGTTATGCTAGTTGCATTGTGGCCAATGGTCGTCCTTAGGTGAGAAATTTCAGGGGTGTCTGTGTGATGAATGTCAATACAGAATTCTTCCTATGAGTCAGATTATGACAAGAGATAGATCAATGCTTTCACTCAGTTCAATAGGCTTTGGTCATTAGCTCATATGGCCTTCAACCTGGCTTAAAGGGGGTTGCATTTGATTAGACAAGTCTTCTGGTTTTCCACTAGTGAACACTTAGTCTTCTGATGTTAGACCCTTAGTCTTCTACTGATAGAACTTTAGTCTTTGGGGAACATTTGGTCTTCCTCCCATGGCCCTTGGTCTTCTGCTTGTAGGCCTCATTGCATTATGCTCTTTGTATTTTAGATCCATTAGATTTGCTGAAGATTTTTGCAGATGTTTATCTGGTGTACAAGCCCTTCATATTTGGACAATACCCTCTTAATAATCCCATCCCCCTTTATTAAGATACCCCGCCATTTAAAGTAGCTTTCGTGGCATCACCCTTCAATTTTTGTGATCCCGGGAAAAACTTTGTGAGCACTTATAATGCTGTCGACAAGTTTCCCTTAAATTTTATTGTAACCCTTCATATAGCCTTCATATAGTTTTATATGCTCATTCAGTAATTTGAATTTTAGCTTTGAACTTGAGTTTGACTTATTATATATTTTGGGCTTTGATTTGAGTTTGGCATCAAACTGGACGAGTTGACTTTGGGGCTTCCTACTTTTTTTGAAAAAATCACATCACAAGCCAACTTAACCTATTGTTAACTTCTTAGATTGTCAACCAAAAAATCTCGAGTTCAAGGCCTTCAATTCGCCTTCTGTACTATTTTTTGTTTTACATGTAATATATTTATATTAGTTTGGATAGTTAAATTACTTTTTTTGGGCTTTTACATACATGTCATTCTATTTCTATGTATTAACATATCTAACACCTAAACTTTACTTTTTATCTTTACACCACCCAAATCTTTCTTATCGCATAAAAAATATCATCATTTTAGTTTTTGAAAGGTGAAATACATATTTTCATGCATATACAAGAGATATAAATATAAACACTGGTATAACTGTCAGATATGAAATACATAGGAATTGAGCGTTATGTATTTAAATCTTCCTTTCTTTTTTATATGCTCACTCATTTGAACATGAAGTCGCCTAGGCTTAGGGTTGTAAACAGGCTAAGCTTAAAGGAGCTCAGGCTGACTCGTGTAAGACTTATTTGAAATTATTTCAAAATTTACTCTACTTTGAAATTTCTCGTAAAAGATACATACGCGTTTGGCTCGAAATTGGCACATAAGGTTTAAAAAATATATATATTAACATAACAGATTTTTTTAATAAAACAATAATCAATTGATAGTGCTCTTTAAGAAAAAAAGTTGTTCCTTCAATGATTTGATTCTGCTTTAGCACTTTACCTGTTAATAAATTTTAATTAATTAGAAATTTGTTATTTTATTTATTTAGAAATTTTAGTTGACGAATAAATTATTTTAAAAATATTCATCACACACATGCACACACATATATATAAATAATTATTTGAATGATTCAAGTTAAAATTAGCTGAATATATTTGGACAAATGTTTTATGTTGGGCTCGTTTACAAATGAAGCTCAAAATATTTATTCATCTTCAAATCATTCACTTGAGGAACAAATTAAACATAAGCTTTTTATGGAGCCAAATATAAGCTGTTCACAAAAGGCGAACCGCTCTACCACCTGGATTTCGCTACCACCTGGATTATTTTCGTTGGCGTTTATTAAAGTTTATAATTAGAATTATTTTTTGCAGCCACCAAAATGCATGGCTAGGATTTCTCTCATTATCTTATAGCCAGCCTCCTCTTTTGCCTCATCTCGTCATTCATATCTACTTTCTCTACAAGATATTACCTCCCTCTCTCTCTTTCTCTCTCTCTCTCATACAAACGGAGGAGAAGTAGGTTGCCATGGTCTACGCGCTTACAAAGGCGGCTTATCCCTTGAAGCCCTCTTCCATTGAGTGGCTTAGCAAAAAGAAGGGGAGGGTCTATGACTCCAAATCCGGAACTTTTGCCATTAATCAAGTACGCAGTAAGCTTTTACATGGAATGTTGAATGAGCTTTCGTTTGCATATTTAGCTATTTTTACCTAAATTGCATAAAAATTTATAAATCAATAGTAGTTTTGACAACATTCGGACGTGATTTATAAGAACAGTTCGCTGTGCATAAAACATAATAAAAAAAGAGGAAAAATGAAGTGGTGATCCCCCGAACCCTCACATAATAAAGAAAGTATTATTATGGTCGGATGTGTGCGGATGATGCATCATGCCCAAAAAATTTTCTGCCCGGACTACGGACTTAGTTATACGTGTGGACTCCAATAACATACAGTCATGTGTGTTATATCGGGTCTATCTAAAAAATAACCGCGAAGATTAATGAAGTGGAACCGCGGCCTTCAATATCCCGAAATATTGAATATATGATTTTTTCTTCAATAACCTCGAAATAATCCCGGATAACCTCCGCGATGTTATTTCAGGCTTATTGAAGTGGAATAACCCTGAAATAACCCCCGCAATGTTATTTCAAAGCTATTAAAGTGAAATAACCATGAAATATTCCCGAAATAACCCCAAAATAATCTCGGCAGTTTGAAATGGAATATATAGATTTTTCTTCAATAATTTTGGAATAACCTTCGTTATTTCACTTCGTTATTTCACTTCAATAACCCCACAATAACCTTCGAGATGTAGCACATGTAAGCACATATTAATAGAAGTCCACACATAGAGCTACGTCCGGAATTCGAATAGAAAATTTTTTGGCCAATCACAGATCGAAAAATGCGGACATATTTTTTTGTCCACGTTCAAAGGATGTATTTTCTTTCTTTATATCCTCCTTTCTCTCTCTGTCTATCTCTTACATATGTATATATAAATTGAATCATAACTTCGACAAATTCTTTTGATCAGATGATGGGTAACAAGAGATTGTTTGACATGTATGATTGAAAGAATTCGAAAGTAGTTAATTTTGATTGTCAACAGGCTTCAAAGGGTTGCAGAACGTGTCGTGGTCGAGGAGCGATTGAGTGCCCTGGATGCAAGGTTTTTCTTTTGTTCGTTCTGTTATTCTTAATCCATAATTAAACAGCTATTAACAAATCAAATTACACTTTTCTACATAGTACTAAACTTGTGCTAATTTTCACTGTTTTTCTATTGCATGCAGGGAACTGGAAGGAACAAGAAAAATGGCAACATTTTTGAAAGATGGAAGTAGGTTCTTCAACAATTAACAAACTCTTGTAGATTTCTCTTAAGGACGACCATGTGATGTTCACATGAAATTAATTTATTTGTTGGGCTTCCAGGTGCTATGATTGCCAAGGGTTTGGCTTGAAGAGCTGCCCCAATTGTGGAACCGGAGGCCTCACTCCTGAACAAAGAGGGGAACGATAACAGATTTATAAATTAGACCTTTACAACGTATTGTGATTATAATGAATACCTATGATGTTTGATATGGTATGAGTAATTTTGAATGGTCGGTGAATTATAAGTTTTATTGTTATAATGCATCTTATGCTTTTGTCATTGTTTCGGAATAGCTTGTGACTAATTTTAATTGTTGGATCATTTCTGATATGATTTGTCCTCAGAAGTAGGGGTTGTAAACAAGCTAAGTTTAAACGAGTCTAACATTTGATTTTGTTCGGCTCATTCAAAATATTATTTATTAAAATTTGGCGTATGATTGAAATGTTTTATAGAACTCAACAAATTTTCAAAAATAAATTATTCTTTCCTTCGATTATATTGGGTTTCCTACATCAACTGCATTTGTATACTCTGGGTCACAACAAGCATTCCTTTCACTTTCTTAATTTTCTCCTTAAGTGCCTTGATGGCTCACACAATTTAGAAGAAAAAATTGCATATGTAAGACGTACGCAGAATTGCGTACGTAATATGTTACAATGAGGTTACAGTGAAGTTATTGGGAGGGTTCAGTGAGTTATTGGGAGGTTATTTTTCAATTACTCCATTGTAACGCGGAAGGTTAATAGGGGTCACAATGAAGTTATTTTGCAGAATTATAAACCACCATAAAAAATGACGGTTTAAACCACCATTTTAAATAATGATTATTTATAAGCACCTTATTGGTGATTTAAACTGTCATTTAATATGTCGCTTTAAACCACCATATTCAAGAAGCCTATAGCAGCGGTTAATAACCATTGCAAATGCCTCTTGTGGCGGTGAGCAGATGCAGCGCTTATATGACGGTTTATGAACCGCCATTTAAAATTAAATGACGGTTCAAACTGCCCCCTTAGGTCAATAAAACCGCTGTGAAATGTTTTTTTTTTTTTTTTTGTAGTGCCAATGATAATATTGGTCATCTTGAGTTGCAATGTGGATTATGCTGCTAGAGCCTAGTACCGTTAGAAGATGTTATCTCTTAAATGGTCATGCAAATATCAAGTTTGGTCATTTTTCTCTCAATAGATGTGAACTCATTAGGAAAACCCTCAACAAGGATTGTAGCCTCACATGACCAACGGAGGACTGGCCTTTTATACTTATTGGTTATGAACCAAATATAAATCAAATAAAAATATAATTAAAATCAATTAATCTTACAGGTAATAAATCATTAGTTAAATATAATTGAAGCTCAATTTGACCAGCTAAATTACTTGAATTTGACTTAATTTAACCACAAATGATTGAAATAAAATTAAGTATAAATTACTGCAAATTAATTATTCCCAAAATCTAAAAATTAATATTTAAACCTATTAGAACTTAATTCAGGTCCAAATGATGCATATTTTATTCAATTGTGTCACTTCACTTAATTTAACAAAAATGAACTATATTAGACCAAAATTAACATTTAAACCTATCAGAGTTATTCCTAAAAGCATAAAATCTTTAATTGAATTCATGAATTGAATACAAATCAAGTCCAATTGAGGCCTAATTTAATTGATTGGATCAGTTGACGTAAATTAATCAAATCGAACTATATTGAGCCAAAATTAAATTAAACGATTAGTGTTAAGGTCCTAAAATATTAATTTAACTCAACCAAGTAATCATTAAAGCCCAATTTGGCCAATTATCCCACTTAATCAATTAAACCCAAATTTACCCAAAAAGGCTATATTGAACCAAACAAAATCAACCCTTATTCAATGCCACTAAACTTTACTAAAGGATCCCGTAGGTCGATAACTAATTGCATAAGATGAGACAATCCCTATTAATGAATCATGTTTAAGCTAAATCAACCTAAATAAAGGATCCAAATACACTAAATTTAGCCCTAAACTCTAAAATAGTCAAGGCCAACTACCACCATTCCTTTCAGCAGGCTCCAATGGATATTTTGAGCTAACCCTTAGCCACCATATGCACCAAAGTAGTTGCAACATTTCATGTGTCCGTTTCAAGGGTCAAACCACAGTTCACTTCTCATGGCTAATTATCTAGTTCACACCTTTACCACAAAAGCTCATAGCCACTTAGAAATCTCAAATGGGACTGATCGAACCCGTATTTTAGCAAGCTCAAGGTAAAGCAAAAGGTTGAATCAAGCGAAATGCTGAGTTCACATAAAGAGAAGATGCATCGTCAATGAAATAGAAATTGCTTACACCAGAAACATTTACTATAACTCTAGCAATAGTCCCATTCTTTCTATCAACTCAAACTTCCACTCTAGTGCTAAGAACTATCCTCACCCACGCACCCCACTGTGTACCATTTAAGTACATGTAAATAAAATTAATTAGATCTAGAAAAAGTTTAGCATTATTTGAGCTATAAATCATTTTCAGTTGAAGAGAGTTTGAAATCATGCATGTGATCACTTGGATCAAGCCAATACTGAGGGACGATTGGCATTTCTCTATCCCAAGGAAGAAAATAAAGTAAGGACCAATCATTTTGTGTATTTTAAAATGTAAGGTCTTGATTTAGTTGGATATAAAACTATACACATATTAAGTTCCACTATTTAAAATCACACCAACCAATCATCATCAGGTGTAAATTAAAGTGAGAGGGTTGCTTATTAGGACAAGTAGAAACATAATAGATTTAGATAAATTAAAAAATTATAGCAACATAAAAGAATCATTGCAAATAAAATGTAACTTCAAAGTAAGAAAAAATGAGTAGGCTTAAGACATTGGGTTCTATTTTTAAGAAAATAAATTTAAATCTTAATAAATTACTTTTAATTTATAAATATGAAATAGGTATATAATTAATATAAAATAATCTATACTTTCAAAAATAAGTAGTTTTTTCCTGAAATATTTTTAAATCATTCAGAGTTACAATGATTTTTATAGGAGATTTTGAATTCATTTTTGGAAGTTCTCTAATCTTTTGAACTAATCTCTATAAATATTATTTAATAAAATAAAAATATTTAAAATAACTTAAAAAACATCACACTATCCTTGTCGTACTAATCTAATATAAACTCGTCATACTATTCTAATATAAACTCTTCATACTAGCCTCACATACCAAATATAATTAAAAAGCCACCAACCATATATAAATATTAAAATAGTTCTATATTAATAATTGTTAGTTATTATGTATTATTGTCTAATGATTACTGTGATGGATGCTCCTTAAGTTGAATGGTAAGTCACTTGATTGAATGTGAAACTAGATATTATGGTGGCAATTTATTAATCATAGTAATATCATTCGAAAAAGATCACGATTAATGACGTAAAGCTTAATTAAAACTAATAAAATAGCTAGTTGTGTTGATTAGCCATGTTTATACCTTTAAGCATGTATATTAGAAAAATCTATTTATATGACATGTTTGTTTGAATTTGTGCCTCTTGATGTCTACTTTATAGGTTTGTTTTTTTTTTTTTTTGAATTTAAAATATAATTTAATATAAAATTATGCCTAAAACTTCTGAGGTTAAGATGAGTATGATAAGTTGCATGATTTGGTAATTTCATGCAATGCTTGGAGCACTTAAATCACAAAATAAGAGAAGAACACATGATGAAAACCAAGAAAACTCCATTAGTTTTATTCTTCATTCTAGATTGGATTATATAAGTGCAAAACTTGAATACTCATTTTGTATTTCTTTCTAGTTATATAGCTATCCAACCTATACCAATATTTTTTATATATTATTTATTCTGAATGATTTATTTGTTTGCCTTTTTAATATTTCCAGTATATATGCAATTTAATGGATGTCTTTTGTTTTAGTTTTTTTATTTGTTTCTTTGGGTATTGTTTGTGCTTACAAAGCCTCATTTACTTGATAGACTCCTAAGATAAAACTAAAATTTATACCCAACCAATGAACTTAAACTACAATTAACAACTCAAATAAATTGAACTAAAAAATTCATAGGCATTAATTAATACAATTTATTCAAAACTCCAATAAGAAATTCCTAGCTTCTCCCTTGTGGCTGAAAAAAAAAGGTTAAAAGTATTTTTGAAATTATTAGTTTATGCTACCAATAAGAAATTTCTAGCTTCTCCCTTGTGGCTGAAAGTGGTTAGCAATGATGAACGAGTCATGACAAATGAGAAATAACGTTTACATGATGGCGGAAGGATGATTGCAGTCAAACAAAATAATCGATTTTGAACATCATATAAAACTCTAGAATTGTTTTGATTTCTAGACTCATTCTATATAAGTGAATGAGAATACGGTTAATTAGAATTTAAAGTAGTGATATGCTCATAAGGTTAGCAAAATTTTAAATATTCTATTAAAGGCTCATTGTAATTTCTTTTATTGTAACTCATATATTATGCATTTAAGTACACTGAAAACTTCAAATTTCAGTGATTTTAGTCTCATTTAATATTTTTTGTCAAAAATAAAATTAAAAAATTATTTAATTATTTAATCGCTAGCATGAAATTCTAAAATATAGATACACATTTTAACTCATTTTAACGTGAAAGATGTAGTTGGGTTCTTCTCATTGAGCCACTCAACTCTAATATAAATTTGATGAAATTAAAATTTGGATAAACATGAAATTTTTTTCATAAATTTTACTTTTTAATACTATGCTTCGTGCCGATAAATTTCCTCGAGATCTAACCATTTATTTATTTTTTTTTCATAAAATATGTGTTAAATATGTCACTGTGTGCTATTTTCTACTATTGTTGCAAAATTTGCAAGATGTGTGTGTTATTTTCTATTGTTGTTGCAAAATTTGCAAGATGTGACTCTTCACGCACTTACGTGTAACACAGTGCTTTAGTATTTAATTTCTAAAATTACATGTTCAAATTACGCAGATTAGACTACTTTACCCTTTAAACTCCCCACCAAGAAAAAAAAAACATCGCGCGTTGAGATCTCACTGAAAAAATCAACAAAAACTAGTATATCATCTTCCTTTAGAGTTTGTTTGGGGCAGCTACAGTTTTGCTACCCCAGGAAGCTGATGCTGGAAAGTTAGCTGTTTGTTTGTTTTATAAAGTTTAAAAAAAACTATTTGGCAACCGTTTATGGATAAATGATCATTTTGCACATGTACAGTAATTCTACCAACATCATTGCCATAGCCAACAGAAGAACCCACCACACACCACAGCTACTGCCAAAAAATCCAACAAATTTGAGTAAGCAAATTTGTGACACATAGCCACATCCACCGCCAAATTCGATCGACACAGCCACAATGCCAATTTTAGTGGTTCTTTGAGCCATACAACCACACCCACACAGCCTCAACCACAACAAATTTAAGCCACACAACAAATTCTGCCACGACCATACCCACACAAATTCATCCACAACAATTTCAAGGCATACAAGAAATTTGAGCCACTGCGGCACTCACACATCCTCATCCACAGAAAAATCGAGCCATACAACAATTTCGAGCCACATTGCCACATATGACATATACATACTATCAACAACATTCACATATAGCATCACAAATCCAACAAATAAGCGTTCATACTTGTTAGAAAAGAAAAAGTGCTCATCGATAGGGAACAAAGGAGGAAGACGAGGAAGAGGAACCAGACAACGTGAGAAATTTGGGAGAAGAGGAGGAAGAGGAACCAAGTAGCGTGAACAACGTCTCAGAAGAGGAGGAAAAGATCACAAATTCCTAGTTGGGTACGGGGTAAAACCGAATGATTAGAGTTAGGGCAAGATAATAGTGGGCACGGGGGTAAAATGCTGAATGGGGATGCTGTATCGCGAGGTGGGCGAGATGGCCAACGTTTTAGTTAAAACACTTCAAGCCGCGATGACACTGCTTCCCCAAATAATCGAAAAACGCGGCACGATATCGTGCCGCTACTCTTTTGCCGCCCCAAACGGGAAAAATTATTGCGTACGTTTAGGGTATGCAAAATTGTGTCCTGACTCTAATTACATAACGACACAAAAAAATAGTAAATTTAATCATGCGGCCCGAATCAACCCAATTTTTTTGACAGAAATAAAGGCGCGGTTGTATTCAAATATTCTGCGGTTTTATTGTGGTAGTATTCTGGTACTACAATAAAACTGAGGAATATTCCAATAAAACCGCGAAATATTCGAATACAACTGCGGTTGTATTCGAATATTTTCGTCGTTGTATTCGAATATTTCGTGGGTTTATTGGAATATTCCGCGGTTGTATTATGGTAGCATTCCGGTATTATTGCAGGTAGAGTAAAAAATTATTTTCTCTGCCTGCTATAATACCGGAATACTACCATAATACAACCAGAGAATACTCCAATAAAGCCGTGGAATATTTCAATACAACCGCCGTTGTATTCGAATATTTCACGGCTTTATTATAATATTTTTCGGTTGTATTATTGTAGTATTTCAGTATTATTGCAAAAAAAGTATTTACTCTACATGCAATAATACCATAATACTACCATAATAAAATTGGGGAATATCCAATAAAGCCGCGAAATATACGAATACAACCGTGGCTTTATTTACTCAATCTGAAATAATTCTGGAATACTACCTCAATAAAACTGTGGAATATTCTAATAACACTGCGGAATATTCTGATACAACCGTGACTTTATTTGTGTCCGAAATAATATCATAATAATACTCCAATATAACAAAAGAACGTGGAATAATACAACATTGCGTGTTTAAATAGGCGGGGAAGTGACAAAAAATACCTTTTTTGGTTGAAAAAACTAGGTCGGGTCGGGCCACGTGATTAAAATCCCTATTTTTTGTGTTTTGAGGGATGAGGCCGACACAAACACGTGTCGTTATGTAATTAGAGTCCGGACACAATTTTGCGTACGCTGAACGTACGCAATAATTTTTCCCAATACGGGGCCTTATTTCCACTCAGCTAACGGAAGCCATTGCAATTTCTTTTGTTACCATCAAATGCAGTTTAATTACTAATTAGTAAAGTAATATTTAATTTTTAATTTTCAAAATATTTTTTAAATTAATTTGTGCTGAAAACGACCCAGTCATATTTAATTTTTTTTTCTAAATTAACTCGCTAGACATTCTAGCGTTTCATTAATTTCGAATAATACAATAACAAGTTAACACCTTGTCTTGATTCATTATTGAGAAATTTAGGGCGATGAAAACACAAATCGACACAAATCCAGAATAATACAGAGATTTAACGAGGTTCGACAAAGATGCCTACATCCTCGGGAACAGAGCGGCGAATTCACTATTTCATAGAAGTTATAAGTTCGGTTCACATACCCATTGGGTTACACATCTATTTATAGATAAAACCTACGGATAAATTACTAAAACACCCTCGTTCCCCTCAACCCTCTAAATTCCAAGAGATACTCCTTTTTCACTAGGAGACACACCTCTTTATTTGAAGAGACTCCAAATTTCTGATATATGAGCCATACCTAACAAGTCGCCATCTTGGCGAATATCTAGCCCCTTAGGAGAAATGCATCACCCGGTATATGAGTCATACCTAACAAATTTCCCGCTCTGAACCTTCACACGGGCGGCCTCCACACGAGCCTGGAACCGAACTCTTCTGCACGACGCACCCGCGAACTACCGAACCTGCTCCTGTCCGGATCTGGAGAGAGGAAGGGCTTCGGAGGCTTTGGCAGTTCATGCAAGCACGACGGCTCTGCGACGGATCACGAATAGGCGTGAAACTTGTGTGGAACAGCAGAGACACAGTTTCGCGAAGGAACCATCATAGTTGTTTTCGGCACAGGCGAGCTGTGCGGACTCGCCGGTGGATTTGCATGCGGGTGGCCCGCGGGTGGCCCTTGACTTCGGCGCAGAGGATCAACGGAGGAGAAATGAATCTAGAAGGAATATTCCTTTGGATTTTCTGCTGGATGCGCGAAGGAGGAAGGCAAGAAAAGGAAATTCCTGAAAGACCTTAATGTGGAAATTAATTAATTTCTAGTGTGATTGGCAATTTTTATTCTGATATAAAAAAAATGCCTTAATCAGAAAGTTAATTAAGGCAAATTCTTAATTAAGGAAAGCTTAATTAAGGTAAGATTGCTGGAGAAGAAATTTTGGGAAACTTAATTAAGACAAATACTTAATTAAGAGTCTAATTAAGGGAATCTAATTCCGGAAGCAAAATCAAACGAAATATTTAATTGGAAATATTTCAAACATTTCTGTCGGGAAACCAAAATTTTGGTCTGTCTGCTGAGAAATGAAATTTCTGGTCCGCGGGAAAGGAAAATAATTTTTCCGGAAATCTTAATTAAGGGAAATTCTTAATTAAGGGAATATTGCTGGAAAAGAAATTTTTGGAAAGATTTTGAAAAAAAAAAATTTTTTTGGCCTCAGCAAATTTGAAAATTCAACTGAGGAAGTCAGCAGGTGCGGAGAAGTTTGCCGAGGAGTTCGGCAATGGAAGCATTCTCAAATCACAATTGGCTCACAGAAACAGATCAGAGGAACAGTTCGACATTTCGATTGGAGTGGCAAGCAGGAACAGTTTAGCGAATACAGCAGGCTTCCACAGATTCCGCGCGAGCAAAGAAGGCGGAGCAGGCGCTACAGTTCGCTGTTTGATGAGGTACAGTTTCGCGGTTTGGCGAGGTACAGTTTCACGGCTTTGCGAGGTACGACTTGTCGCACGAGGATTTGCGACGGTGGAGCCGGTGAAATCGTCGGCTTGTCGCATGAGGATTTGCGACAAGTAGAGGTAGCGAAATTCGTCAGTTTGTCGCATGAGGATTTGCGACATGTGGAGCCAGCGAAATTCGTCAGTTTGTCGCATGAGGATTTGCGATAAGTGGAGGCAGCGAAATTTGCCGACATGTGGAGCCAGTGAAATTCATTAGTTTGTCGAATGAAGATTTGCGACAAGTGGAGCCAGTGAAATTCGCCAGTTTGTCGCATACGGATCTGCGACAGGTGGAGCCAGCAAATTCTTCAGTTCGTTGCAAGTGATTTTGCAACAGGTGGAGTTTGGTTTCGGTGAATGAGAACCATGTTTTGCCAACAGTGCAGTTCGGATGGGAGCAGTTCGGATGGGAAGCAGTCTATAGAAGCAGTTCAACAGCGAAGCGGTTCCAAAGGCGCGACAGTTCGCGCGGAACAGGTGGAGCGGTGGCGGTTCCTGCAGTTCTTCGAGTCATGACAGTTCGTAGGGGTGTGCTTCTGGTTCGCAGGGGGTGTTGCGATGATTCGCGATTGCTTGCGGGAAGACGTTCGACGAGGTGGAGTTCGTAACCAGGAAAGGAGGCTGTCGTGTGGTTTGTTAGTTTCACAGAGGAGAGGAGTTCGCGTGCTGTTATCGCGAACAGGAGCCTCGTTTTGCCAACAGAGGAGTTCGACCAACGAAATTCGCCAGTTCGTCGCATGAGGATTTGCGACGGTGGAGTTCGACGAGGATGCAGGAAGCGAGCAGCCGTGAGTATTCGCGAACAGGGGTTTCGCGGAGGTATTCCGCAAATAGGCGCGAAGGGAGTCGGAGATCGCGAGACAGCAGTCAACCGAGGTGCTGGTGTGAACAGGATAAGTGCTATAATTAGCATAGTTGACCAACCCACTATGATGTAAGAAACTCTATGAGCATTTCTTTTAAGGGGCTGGATATTCGCCAAGGTGGAGATTTGTTAGGTATGACTCATATACCGGGTGATGCATTTCTCCTAAGGGGCTAGATATTTGCCAAGGTGGAGACTTGTTAGGTATGACTCATATACCGGAAATTTGGAGTCTCTTGGAATAAAGAGGCGTGTCTCCTGGTGAAAAGGAGTATCTCTTGGAATTTAGTGGGTTGAGGGGAACGAGGGTTTTTTAGTAATTTATCCGTAGGTTTTATCTATAAATAGATGTGTAACCCTATGGGTATGTGAACCGAACTTGTAACTCCTATGAAATAGTGAATTCGCCGCTCTGCTCCCGAGGATGTAGGCATCTTTGCCGAACCTCGTTAAATCTCTGTATTATTCTGGATTTGTGTCGATTTGTGTTTTCATCGCCCAAAATTTCTCAACAATTTTCATTTCCAATATTTACAATTTTATATCAATATTTGTAAATTCATATTAAAAATTTATGTAAAAAAAGATATGTAATTCACTTTTTAAAAATTAATGATGACAATATTTATGACATAATTTATAATAGAAATATGAAATTTTAGTTGTTAGATAAAAAATTTGAAACAACTTTACGATATGTATATAAATGCCTCTTTATTATATTTTTTCTCTTTACAATTTATTCATAAGTATTAAAATATTATTTTAATGATTTAGGTCTTCATATGTTATTTTATCAAAATAAATATAAAAAGGATAGTTACATATTGATCATCCAAAAAATTTGTATTTACAAATTAAACAACCATGAATTCTTTACTGCCAATTCCATAGATTAAACTATTGAGAATTTGATAAAAATAAAAAATATTAATTAGAATTTAAACTTGAATTTTGATAATTTAATGTATAATTGAAATATGGGTGAAACTTGTTTTGTAAATCGCAAGTTTCGGGTGATCATTTTGTAATTGCCCCATAAACAAAATGGGCTAACGAGGAGATTGAGAGGCGAAGGGGAAGTTTCTATCCTTTCTTTTCCTGCTCAGACCGATCACGCTCCGCCATGGCTTGCGCTGCTTCCCAGTCCTTGATATCTGCGAGCAGCTGCGCCTTCTCATCTCAGAGGATTCTCTCTAAGCCCCGATGGCCACAGAGAAAGAAGAAAGGCTTCTCTGCGAACGCTTCGTCCAGTACCGAAGAATCTGATTGCAACGTCGATGAGTGCGCTCCTGATAAAGAGGTAGACATACTCCCGACCTCTCCGTTATCATTTTCTGATGTATCTCACTGTTCCTTTTCTTTCATCTTCTCGTTGGAATGATTTAATATGTTTACTATGCTTACATGAATTTAGGTTACTATGGGGCTGTTTGATTCAAGATTTAACCAAAATTTAGGCTAAATTCTGTCATGTTGTTCTTTGAGCCACATGAATCCTACTATTATTAAAATCCGTTTTCCTCACATTTTAAGCCAAATTCCTAATTTAGTAAAACCAAGGGGAAATAGGGTTCAGGAGATTTACACCACTTATTCTCATTGTGCTTCTTTCTCTCCTTCATTTAAATTATAAATCTTGAAAATACTTATCAAACAATTCGTTAGAGTTTAATCAGATTTAATATCTAACAGTCCAAATAATTTTAAGAATTTAATGCCTCCAAATTTTACTAGATCTGGATTTATCATATCTATTAAATCTTACTTGAATTAAATCCTATTTGCAGCTAGAAACCGCCTAATGTGGAACCGTGCACTCTGAAAGAGAATGATATTGTATAAAAATTAACTTGGGGACGATGGTTTAGCTTTCTTTGCTACCTTTTCATCCTACTTTTTTTGTTTTTGCATATTAATCTTTGAAACTTCGAATCTGCATTTAAAATACGAAAACAAAATCACAGAAGCGATGAATGTTGATAAAGTGATCTATCATCCTTAAAAAGGGAAAAAGAGCATGTATATGCTTCAACAACTGCTCAAAACAACGGGCTGCCCTATTGCAATATCTTGAGGTAAGTTGGAAGAGCATCTGCCTGATTTGGGTAATAAAAGCAAAGTTCATACTATCCTTTGGTTGTGCCTGCCAAACTCTCTGTTCCATCTTAGATGGTTGACAATGTTAATATTACACTTCTAATAATGACTCCTTTCGCTTCAAAATGTCCATGGCTCCATGATGTCTTTGATGGAGTGGATAGCTTTATGCCCCACTTGGGCACTTTCCTAGTGCTCAATCTATACACCTGAGGCAGATAGGGATTCCCGCTGCTTGTTTGAGTTATCACTCCCATGCTGGCCAAATGGGAGGGGAAAGGAGCCTAGTCAATGTTCGACCTCATCCACTCTGGGAGACATTAGAAGGGGTACCACTAAAGTAGCAGGGATGGCTGACTAGTGTCCCAGTGCTCATGTTGAGGGTTGGCAAACGTCCATGTTTGAGACTCAAGTATATTAGCTTCCATAATGGTGGAAGGCCCATATGTTTTTCCATGCTTTTTGGCATTACAAGCCCTCCAGCACTTGTAGACTGCAACACAATAGTTGCGAGCTAAAGCAATTTTTCTCTCCTTGGCCCTGGATATCTCTCTAATGGTTTCCTCAAAGCTATCAAATTAAAACACCTTAATTCCCCCTTTTCTCAAAATGCAGATGACTTCTACTAGTAGCCCGCACTTAGCGCCAATATGTGATCAGCCTTTCTCTACATGGTAGCCCCATGGCAATTCATTGTCTCAACAAGCCCTCTTATATTGAGCCAACGATTAGTGGGGATGGCATCCACAACAAGCCTACATCTGAACTTGTACTGTAGAGGATGGAGGTGATGTTTCCCAAACCACTTATGGCTCTTGCTAGGGTAAGCAAAGGTTGCATAATAAGCTAGAGTGGTGATGGTCTTCCCCAAGAACTTATGTATAAGTTCGTGATGATCATTGTGAATCAAAGTTTTGACCAAGAAACATATTGTTATCCAGTCCAGTTGGGAGCTTTATTCCGATGGACTTTCTGCAAAGCATTCTAAATCATTTAGAACACCCTGTTGGATCTCAGTATGAGTAATAAGAGAAGCTGGTATAGTGGAATAGAAGCATTAATGAGTGTAACTTGTCCTACCAAGGAAAGGTGTCTCTTACCCCATACATGGATTTTGCTTATGGCTTTCTGAAGGAGATTGGTGAAATGGGACTTGTTTAGCTTCCTAAGAGCTAGAGGTTTACCCAAATATTCAAGATTCATTACTCTAAGAAATTGTAGGAGCCTCATGATACTCCTCCAAACAGGAATGGTCTTGCTAAATAATGTCGTTGATTGAGCACAATTAATCACTTGTCCTATCCATGCACAGAAGTCCGCAAGAATAGTGAGAAGAAAATTGGTAGTCTGTATGGAAGTTTCTGAAATGAAGCAGTAGATTTTGTCGTATGCTTCCAGTTTTAACATTATGCACTTATTTATCATTTTACAATCCAACATTAACTTTTTAAAATCCTATTTTGAATTCTTTTTTTTTTTTTTTCTTTTCTTTTGGTTAGGATGCCATAGAGATTTTTAATGTTAACATAGGTTTAAGTCTATAATGATAAGTTCTTTTTTTATCATTGTAGAGCTATATCTTCTTTCATTCCACCTGCTTGACTTAAGGAGTGACGTTTCGAACTTTATTCAAGATCTCTCATATTTTCATAGATTTCTTTTTCTTTTTTAGATGGAAAGTGTGGGTTTTTACTAGCATACTAATTTGCAAAGCATGATACTTAGGGTGTATTGAAGGTGGCGAAGGAAATCAAGATGTTGATGAAGTGCCTAATGATTCTATTTCTAGCAAAAAATTGAAGTGGATGAACTAATAGGTTTTTTGTTATATTACAAAATCCCTTCCCCCAGTTTTTTTTTTTCATAATGATAATTGAAAAAAAAATTATCAAACTAATTATAAAATCTTTTAAAATTAATTTTATGTCTCTTTAAGATCTTTACATTAATACAAGATCATCAAAATATTCTCATAGCCCACAATATGGGTTATTCAAATGTTTGCATTCAAAGATAGAGTTATAAGCAACATCTCTATTCAGTAACCAATTTAATACTTGTTCTTATAAGACTCGAATTAAAAGAAAAAAAATTAAAAGTTCTTTATATGAATGAAAAAGCATATACGTTGACTCATTTGTGCTCATTAAGAAGTTGATAAAATGTTTATTTAATGATCGATTAATTGCTTATTTGTTGACTTATTCTATATACATTTATTAAATTTTCCATTTCTTATGCGCTTTCAAATTTATGCATATTATTAAAGGTATATGTATGTATAAGTATGTATATTGTGCATGTGTGTGTGCATATATATATATATATATATATATATATATATATATATATATATAATCTTGGCTTTTTTTTTTTTTTTGGGTATACATGTAGTCCGGGTGTATGCCGGAGGGTTAGGGTCATTTTGAGCCATTTCTTTTCAAACTAAATGTATCTTTCCTCTTATTAATATATTCGCCTTCAAACTTTTCTATATATATATATATATATATATATATATGTATGTATGTATAATTTCAGCTAGGAATAAATATACGTAATAATTAAAATTAAATAATATTGTAAGTATTTAAATGACAACTTTACAAATACCAAAATAACTTATAGACTACAAGAGGGAAGAGTTCCATGATGTACACCTTACAACTTTATTACAATAAAAACTAAACTTAGTTCTTGTACACCCAAACACATAATACTACTAAATTATATATTGAGCTCGGTCGAGCCAACGGACTCTAAAATTCTTAAGCATAACATAATAATATATAAAGTTACAAAACCTTGAAGTTATGGATGCTGGGAAGGGTAGATAGTTAGGAGTACTTTTGATCTGACCTTTTTCTTTAATTTTTCTATATATTTGCAAATTTTGCCTTTTGATAGCTTTTGGATCATGCTAGAGTCCATCTCTAAATTTTGTCTACCGGATAGAGATTATTCTTCTGAACAATTGTCATCTGTAAATATCTAGTAATTGTAAGGTACCTCATCATTAGCCATTGATGCCTTGACATCTTCGAGCATCAGATCTTCGTCTTCTTCGAATAATTTGACAAGCTGATGATGTAGCATTTCTTTAATTTTATCGGTAGATTCATTCGAAAATTTCTTCCTTAATTATTGATAAAGATTTTTAGAAGAGATATCCTCTTTAGCTTGATTTTTAGGCAACTTGCTTTATTAGTTTGAATTACTTAATTAATGAAAATAACATTTTCTTCGATACGAATGACTTACAATCATTTTACTGAATAATTTATGTATAAACATTTATGATTTAATGCATCATGATGAATTTCAAGAACTCACGATCAAATTCATAGAATTTGACATTGATTGAAAAATATAAATCTGATTTCCTTCTATTAAGATATTAGTTGGAATTTTAAATATATAGAGAGAAGCTTTGACCCAATGGAAATAGGTAGCTTTGATTGTAGAGGGTAAAATTTGGGTATCACCACCACAATTATCCCACCATTGATAAAACTAATGAGGAATATCATTGCATAGGATTTTGAACATCATTACAAACATCCAAAAATGTTTCCGTCTAGGATTAAAAACAAGAATGTTTTATTCATTGCTTCAATATAAGTTCAGTAATTAAAACAAATAATTTTTCTAAATTGAGACTCGGGATGTTTATGTTCAATTGATTTAATTTGATGTGACTTAATGTCCCATCTTTTATGATTAATAATTATATGAATTGCAGCTTTACTATAAGTGATAGATTTATTTTCTTCATTATAACTATTACGGATTTCGACATATTTAAGGGAGATAAGAATTGTTTCATATATATTACGATCATCAAATTATTCATGGGTAAAATGATTAGTACCAAGATAGCACTCAAGGATGGCCTAAGGGAATGTAAAAGATAATCATCGCCATCGATTTCAAGAATATGAGAGATTGCAAGTTCGGTGCAAAGTAATGATTCAAATTTTGATTCTAGATTTTCTAAGTAAGATTTAAGAGGTGACTTAAAATCAACAAAGGAAAAGAGTTGGGATGAAGGAGATTGATCACCATAAAGATATTTAGTATGATTTATTCAAGAACGATTGCTGCCACGACCTCTCCCCTTCCCATGGGAAAAGAGTCACTCTAATTAGGAGGGGTCATGGGCCCTTCCTTTTGGGGGTAATCCATCCCTGGGAATCCCTATAAAAATTTACGAGTTAGAAAATCAAGGAGGGAGTTAATTTCTCTCTTTATATATTCGATATTAGAATCCATGACAGATAATTGGGCTTACCAAGCGGCAAGAATTTGTTTTGATGCAAGATTTTTAAAATCGTTAAGAATAATAGATTTTGCGGCACTACAAGCAATTCGTAATAAGAAATTGATATTTAATAAATCATTCTAAAGTCTGGAGATGGTTTTAACAATAACAAACATTTCCAATTTAATAGTAGAATATTTGGATTGAGTGGGGTTCATCTTCCAAAGGTAAAACGAACAAGCTCTTCTTTGAAAGGAGGTGTTAGTTTTTGTGTTTAGTTACCACTAAATTCGAGATTTTAAGGCATCAGTTTCAACAATTTTAAAACTAACTGGATTAACAAGATGAATGCAAGGTAAATTTTTAACTTTAATTTTAAAGGAGTAATATGAATAAGAGGCAAAGCTGGAGTATGTTTATTAAGTTGATCAAAAAGAGGTGCAGCGTCTAAAGCAAGATTTTTATAGAAATCAACAGCATTATTTAAAGCTCCTAAAATCGTTGAAGTTATTTTCATCAGTAATTGTGTCAGAAAATTTGTCAGCAAATTCAATACTATGATGAATAAGGATTATAGAAGAGTTTAAAATATTGTGTCTTAAAAACCTAATTCTAGCCTGAAATATTTTAATTTTGGGAGCTGAAATAACTAATCCATTTTTCCTAACAATCTATTTAGTTGTATTCAAGCGTTTAATATGTTGTTTATAGTTTTGGAATAAATTAATACATCATCAATATAAATAATAATAAATTCAAAAGAAGGATTAAAGATTTCTTTCATAATATTTTGGAATTTAGAAAGTGCATTTTTTCAAGTCTAAATAACATTACAATCTATTCATAATGATTAAAGGAAACAGTAAAAGCTATTTTATATCGATCATGCTCTTTTATTTGAATTTGCCAATGTATAAATTTAAGATCAAATTTAAAAATAAGGTTACATTGTTTAAGCAATTTAATAGATCATTTTTATTTGGAATTAAATATCTAATTTTTTTAAGTTCATTATTAAGAGGTTTATAATTAATGATGATACTTGGTTTTCTGGTTCTTTTTCTGCAGCATTCTCTACATAGAATGTTGTACAACTCTAGAGAGAGTAAGATTTTCTTTTAATTTGTTTGTTTTTTTACATATTTTAAGATAATGTTGATTTAGTAGCCTTAGTTATCATATTTAATAGCCTTAGTTGATAAATCAACGTTATTTTATCATATTTAATAGCCTTAGTTGATTTTTTTTTATATTTAATAGATTTTTTTTTTTTTTTTTGATTTAGTAGCCTTAGTTATCATATTTAATAGCCTTAGTTGAAATATATGGTTGTAGCTACTAATAGCCTTAGTTGAAATATATCAAAATATATCAACGTTATCATATTTAATAGCCTTAGTTGAAATATATTTTTCACTAAAGTCGTCTTCATATGGCAATTCAAAATAATAAATCTTTCATTCTCATTGATTCAACATAGGTGTATAGCTTGGAAAGAAAAATTCATTGTGTTGAATTACCATATGAAAATATCTTTAATGAAAAAGATATTCCAACTAAAACTAGACCATGTCAAATCAATCAATATTATCTCAATTTGTGTAAAAATAAAATAAATCAGTTATTTGAAAAATAAATTATTAGAGAATTTTATTCTCCCTAAAGTAGTACAACATTCTATGTAGAAATGCTACAGGAAAAGAACGAGGAAAAAAAAACTCGCATTAATTATAAACATCTTAATAAAGTACTTGAATAAATTAGATGTCCAATTTAAAATAAAAAAATCTATTAAATTGTTTAAATAATACAATCTTATTTTCTAAGTTTGATCTTAAATATGAATATTGACAAATTCAAATAAAAAGTAAGGTCAATATAAAACAGTTTTTACTGTTTTCTTTGGTTATTATGAATAGAGTGTAATGCCATTTGAACTTAAAAAAGAACATTCCGAATTCCAAAATACTATGAATGAAATTTTTAATTTTTGTTCTGAATTTATTATTTCTTTATATTGACGATGTATTAATTTGTTCAAACACTATTGAACAACATATTAAACACTTAAATACTTTTAAATGAATTGCTAAGAAAAATAGATTAATTATTTCAGTTCACAAAATTAAAATATTCCAAGCTGAAAATAGGCTTTAGGATATAATATTCAAATTCTTTTATAATTCTTATTCATCGAAGCATTGAATTTACGGACAAATTTTCTGAGAAAATTATTGATAAAACATAATTTCAACGATTTTTAAGTACTTTAAATTATGTTTTGATTTTTATAAAAAATATTACTTTAAACGCTGCATCTCTTTTTGATCGACTTAAGAAATGCCCCCTACCCCCTGACTTGGTCTCTAATTCATACTATCGCAGTTTAAAAAATTAAAACTAAAGACTATTCATCTTGCTAATCCGACTTGTTATAAAATTATTGAAATTGATGCATTAAATCTCGGATTTAGTGGTATCTTAAAACAAATAATAACACCTTACTCGAATGAAAAACTCGTTTTGTTTGACCTTCCAGTAGATGGAATTACATTCAATCTAAATATTCTACTATTAAACTAGAAATGTTTGCTATTGTTAAGTCTGTCTCCGAATTTCATGATGATTTATTAAATATCAAGTTATTATGAATCGATTGTAGTTTCACAATAGCTATTATTTTCAAATATGTTAAAAATCAGCGTCAAAACAAATCTCTGCCTCTTAGCAAGCTCAATTATCTGTCTTTGATTTTGATATCGAATATATAAAGGAAGAAACTAACTACTCTGATTTTCTAACTCGTGAATTTTGCGGGAACTTGTAGGTGGATTACCCCAAAGGAAAAGGTCTGATAACCCCTCTTAATCGCGGTAGCCATTTTCTTAGGGTGAGGGGACAGGTCGTGGCAGCAATCCTTCTCGAATGAATCTTATCAAATATGATTATGATTATCAACCTCCATTTCAACTTTCTTCATCAGCTAATTCTAAATCACAACTTAAATCTTACTCATAAATTCTCGAATCTGAATCTGAATCATTTTTTGCACCAAAATTGCAGTATCTCATTTCCTCGAAATCAACGACGATGATTATCTTACATCCCCTTGGGTCATCCTTGAGTGTTATCTTGGTACTAATACTTTTCCCCAAAATTTATTTTATGATCGTAATATGTAAGAAATAATTCTTATCTCCCTTAAATGCGTCGAAATACAATGTAGTTATAATGAATAAAATAAATCTATTACTTATAGTGAAGTTGCAATTCATAGAATTATTAATCATAAGGAGACCTTACTCCACATCAAATTAAAATAATTGAATATAAACATTCTGAATCTCAATTTAAAAAAACTATTTTTTTATTACTGGACTTATATTGAAGCCTGAATAAAACATTTTTTGTTATTAATCATAAACGAAAACATTCATGGATATTTGTAATGATGCTCGAAATCTTATCCAGTGGTATTTCCCATTGGTTTTATCAATGATGGGTTAATTGTGGCACTGTAACCCAATTATTACCCCCTTTAATCAAAGCTACCCATTCTCATTGGCCGAATCTTCTCCCTACATATCTAAAATTCCAGCTGATATCTTAATAAAAGGTCAATCAAATTTATATTTGTTTCACTTAATGTCAAATTTTATGGATTTGATCATGGAATCTTGAATCCAAGATGATGCTTTAAATCGTAAATGTTTATACAATTATTCAATAACATGGTTGACATTCAAATCGAAGAAAAGGTTATTTCTATTAATAAAATATTTCAAACTACTAAAGCAAACATGCCTAAAAATCAAGCTAAAGAATATCTCATTTAAAAATCGTTATTAGTATTTAAGGAGGAATTTTCTGAATTTATACATCGATAAAATTAAAGAAAGACTATAACATGAGCTTGCCAAATTATTTAAAGAAGACGAATATCAGATGCGGGAAGATGATAAGATATCAATGACTATTGACGAGGTACCTGAAAATTGGAAAAAAATACATATGGCAATCATCTAAAAAAAGAATCTCCTTTTGACAGACAATTTAGTAGTGAACCCTACCATGATGCAAAAGCTATCAAAAGGAAATCTTTGCAAAACTGAAGTAAAATTAAAGGACAAGGCCAGATCAAAAGTGCCCCCACTATCTACTCTTAGTATCCATAACTTTAAGCTTTAGTAACTTTATCTTTTATTAAGTTATGGTTAAGAATTTTGTAGTCTGTTGGTTCGACTAAGCTTATATATAATTCAGTAATATTCCATGTTTAGGTATGCAAGTAATAAGTTTAGTTTTTATTGTAATAAAGTGATAGGGTGTGCATCGTGGAACTCCTCTCTCTTGCAGTCTGTAAGTTATTTTGATATTTATAAAGTTGCTAGTTAAATATTTCCAGTGTTATTTAATTTTAATTTATTGCGAATTTTTATTTTTCACTGAAATTGGTATATATATATTTATATATTGAAGAGTCAGCAAAAAAATTTATCATCCAACACGAATTTCGATGCATTTTGCGAACAATATATTTTCTAAATTCAAATTCAAGATAATTTAGGCTCCGATTTCCGTAAGTTTATTGTCAAACTGACCGTCTCGACAAGACAAACCTAATGGTACCAAAGTTGGGTCAATCCGGATCCGGTCAAGCCCAGATCAAGCAACAAAATCACTTTTTAAAGCGTTTGATCGTCAATTTAATGGTCAAATGAATTCCAAATTTGGTATATTTATAGTCAAATCGAGTGTCTCAATGAGAAAAATCCAATGAGCCCAAGATCACTATATTTTGAGGTTGTTAAGGCACTCAAATCATTAAAAAATCCAATGATCAATGAAGAGCAATATGGGTTATTCGATCAGGTGTTTGATGAAGTTATTCACCAAAAAATCAATGCCCCTACCATAGATGCTATAAATAGAAGAGGAATTTTAGAGCTCATTCTTGATTGAAGTCCCGGTGATAACTCACAGTCTTCGTAGTTGTTGACCACTGTCTGTCATTCCTGTTTGTGATTGTTGACCTTCTGTCTTTAACGATCTCTACTTGTAAACGTCGTATTCCAAATACGACTATAATGTGTTACACCAAAATAAATGATCTGGCAATAACTTATGGCTTTCGTAACTGCCGACTACAGTTAGCACTTATCGTTGTCGACCCCACCGAAAACTTTTGCTTACGACCATCATAGTCGAATACTTGCGATTGTTCCTAACACATTTTTGGTACTCTGTATACTGACAAGCGTTGTATCTGGTTTAAAATATTAACATCACTCTCCAAGTTGTGAGAAAAATGTGTGTTTTTATTCTTACACTTATAATGAATTACTTTGACTGGGCTAGTCATGCGATTTTTTCCTTCTTCAGGTTTTCCATATAAAAAATCTTGATGCTTTCTCCTATTACTTTTCAATTATCTATGTGTGTATTGAATTTCGTGCAATGTTAAGAAATTAAGTTATCACTTTAATGCTATAAATTTTTTTGGCAATCAACACGCGCACACACACATATATACATATATGTATGTATATATTACATATACATATGTATATATTACATATACATATTTATATATTACATATATACATATACATATACTGCAGTTATGTATATACACGTATATATATATATATATGTATGTATGTATGTATGTATGTATGTATTTATATATGTATATATCTATATATGTGTGTGTGTGTGTGTTTGTGTGCCGCAGTCGTTGTCCGGTTGGTGGCGGGGTCAGCTGAAAGTCTCCTCTCGGCGACGGTTCGATCTCCGCCGTAGTGCGTGGGAGGTCGAATTACAGACACATAGCACGGGATTCTCATCATAGGCCCTGAGCGCTTGGGAAATCGATATTTGGGCCTCTGCCAAATATCGATTTCCTTATATATATATATATATATATATCTATATATATATATATCTATATATATATATATATATATATATATATATATAGATAGATATTTGTGTGTTTATAATTGTATATGTGTGTGTGTATGTGTGTGTGTGTGTGTGTGTGTGTGTGTGTGTGTGTGTGTGTATATATATATATATATATATATATATATTTTATGGATAAATGCATTTATGTATCATTGTATGCATATTTTCTAATTTGTATAGACTTTCAAATAGTCTTTATGCTTACGAGCAATTCATGTCTGAATTGATATGTAAACAGGCTACTTGCAAACATTGAATTTTATCTCATTCCGTTACTGAATAATGAGTGGAACCCAATAACCCTTGAGCTTGCTCATGCCTCACTCGTTTACACCTCTACTTATTGGTCCAAATTTTTTGACATTCTACTTATTGGTCCAAATTTTTTGACATCAATTATGTGTTTTATTGTTCACCTGAACACATTTTTCTATGCATTTGTAATTCTGACTAAAAGGCTGTTAACCAATCTACACCCTTATTCTAATTCAAAGAGTAACATTTATTTTGAGTATTATTAATTGTTGTATAGTTTTATTTAATTTATGGCATAGTAATTGATCTATCCTTTTTAATTTCTTCTGATCCATTATGTTATATATTGTTTAATAACCAATCTGTTCAAGTGAAGATAGAGAGTGGTTTTTGCAATATATTTTCTGCACAAAGTGTATGATAACCTGATGGTCGCTTGCCATAAATCTAATAACAATGGGGACAATCTTATTGAATGAGTCAAACACCACTCTTCGACTATGGTTATAACAATTAGAATTTGATGGTCCATTTAAATAAGTTTTGTGTTTTCTTTCAA
The DNA here is from genome assembly GCA_022702705.1 of Papilionanthe hookeriana x Papilionanthe teres. NCBI lineage: Eukaryota > Viridiplantae > Streptophyta > Magnoliopsida > Asparagales > Orchidaceae > Papilionanthe > Papilionanthe hookeriana x Papilionanthe teres. The sequence continues at coordinate 22,175,843 of CM040425.1, forward strand.
TGATAGCATTTCATTTGTACTTGTAATGATTCATCGGAATAATATATATATATATATATATTTATATATATATATATATATATGTATATATATATATATATATATGTGCACTTAGAGCTGACCGATTGATGGTGATAAAATCAACTATAAATGAATAAAATCAACTATAAGTGAATTGCATTGCCGCCTTTTGGCTCGTCTCCATTACCAATTCCTAGTTTCCAAGTTTTATTGCTGTTGTCATAGGCTTAGTTAAATTTCAGGGTTCATTTTATACTATAATAAACAAGATATATATATATATATATATATATATATATATATATATATATATATATATATATATATATATATATATATGGCATGTATGAAAAGATATAAAGATAAGAATTGAGTGTTGCGCATATATATAAGACTTCTCTTTTTCTTCCTCCATAGTTTCGGGTTAAAGCAGAGTGGTCGGCTGGAGCGGTGGGGTGGCTGAAGAAAGAAAGGAGGCGGTGATGGAAAGATTCGCCCGATCGTGGTGGTGGCCTAAGGAGATTGATACGGAGTAGCGGCCTATTAGGTTTCTAAACGGATTGGTATCTTTTCTGAGGAGAGAGAACGCCACTAAGGTGCATTGCTTGTTGTTGACCTCATTTCTATGAGATATTTCATTCCTCTTCATAGAGCCTAGGATCTAGCATTAGGATTTATCGTATTGACTCTCCTAGAGTACTAGTGTTGGGACTCACCCCTCTTAGAAATTCAAGCCCTTTCTGATTCTCTTGTGGTGTATCGCACGGGTGATCTCAAACCATCATCATTTGATTGAATGGTTGTGTTCACGAACTATCATCATTTGGTTGAGTGGTCAAGGACCACCATGTGGAGACTCAGAGAGAGTTTCTATAAGGATCAGGAAAGCCCTAAGAAAACTCTTAGATTTAGGAGATTCTGTTCTGTGGTGTACCGCAATTTTCGCTCACATAAGCACCAAAATTCACATCATCTACACCTGTAAAGACTTCACAATTAATCAGAACATAAATCAATTATTAAAACGATAGATCACGGACAAAATTTTGGAAAAAATTGAATTTTGACACATTTTTGAACCGATCGTTGACAAAATTGTCCGAACGAACGCTGATGATGAAACAGACTGCGCCGGGGCGTTCAAACATCAAAATTACCGAGGAAGGACACTCGTATTGCTATAATTTCGCACACATGTAAATTGCAAGCAAATCGATGCACTTGTCCGATCGACTCCGATGACGAAACGGATTGCGCCGGTGTGTCTGGAATGCCGATTTTGTTTAGGGGAGACGTCCAATTTGCTATGATTCCATGCACGAGCAAAAAGTGCATGAATCGGGAATATTAAATATTAAACATTATATATATAAGAAAAGAAAACCCTTCTTAATCTCACGCACGCAGCCTTTCCCCTATTCGACCGAGCCTGATCCCTCTTCTCCTCTCTTGGTCCAGCCATAGCTCGCCCGCTCTCCTCTTCCCAATCGCGGCCCGAGCGGAGTCGCAGCTCTCCCGTGTCCCCTCTGCCATTCGCGAACAAGCTCGCACGCTCCCTCCCCATTCGCGAAGCTGCAGGCGACTGCTCTTCCTCTTCGAGAAGCTCTAGGACGACCCTTCCTCTTCCCTATGCCGCCTCTCTCTCTCTCTAAATGCGCCTGTTACCTTATTTGACCATCTCACTACTGGTAGGTAGAGGTGTGGCTCCTTTTTCTTTGCCTATAAAAAACCTAGTTAGGGGGAAGATTGAGTGGTTGAGAACTTTCGAGAAGGGAGGTGTTGCTGAAATTTTCTGTGAGTTTGGACTTGCATTTTCTTTGGGCTTTACAGCAAGAGGCAACCTCTCTTACACCCCCCCTCTCTCAATCACTCGCTTGGTTGCTTGATATTCCTGTTCAACCTCTTTTGGAGCTTGGGCTTTGGTGAATTGAGGTTCTTATTTGACTACACAATGTTTTTATTTAGAATGCATATTGATCCAGCATTCATATAGGAAGTGAAATTAAATTTATCTCGTTTTTTTTATTGCAAAATAATGAACTATGGCAAATGAGATTCTTGGAGCGTGGAACATTGAAACTCTAGGGTTCTAGGGAGGCTTTGGTTTGATGTGGGTATAATTATCATGTTGTTTATAAGGGGATAAATCGTGGGTATTTGCTTCTCAAACCATATTGTTTTAGAAATTCTTCTATTCTAAAAAAAGAAGGGAGATTAAAAAAAGGAAAATGGGTTATGATTGTTTTTTCTTCGAATTACATTAAGCTTTCTTGGGTAGGGATGCACTATGATTCATTATCTTTTAATCGTTGTCATTTGTCGGGATTGAAATTTGTATTTCCTTACTGCAATTAAAGGATGATATTCCTAATGTCTTATGTATTTAATGACTCCATCTTGTTTAAATAGTCATGTCAACTTGCTTAGAGATTGTTGGAATTCATGGACCGTTATGTTTCAAGTTTTCTTTTCATCCTACTTTGCATTATTTCATGATTATTATAAATATCCTTAAGGCATTGCTTGATGAACCTTATTGAATTACTATTCCAAAAAAATCGAGCAATTAGATTAGTGCTGAATTTGAAGTAATTTTCATGGAAATCGTCATTCAATTTTTATGTGCTTTCATTTCTAAACCTTTTTTGTACATGCGTTGCTCTACTTGTATATGAAAAGTTATACCGTTGATGTTGTGGGCATACTATGAAACATTTAGATGATGTAGGTACGAAGGTAAAGTTTAGGCGTCACATATGTAAATGCACAGGAATTTGGTGCCTCTATTTCTTGAAAATCTGAAAGCTTTAGATGTGTTATTTGGAAAGTTTGGAGAGCTTCGATGCTTTACTTTTACAAAAATCTAAAAGTTTCCATGTTACATTTGTAAAATTTGGAGAGCTTTGATGCTTTACTTTTAAAAAAAATATGAAAAATTTTCATGCTCAATTTAGAAAGTTTGGAGACCTTCAATGCTATAATTTTACAAAAATATGAAACTTTCCATGTTACGTTTGCAAAATTTAGAGAGCTTCGATGCTTTACTTTTACAAAAATCTGAAAATTTTCCATGTTCCATTTGAAAAGTTTAGAGAAATTCGGTGCTTTACTTTTACAAAAATCTGAAAGTTTCCATGTTACATTTGCAAAATTTGGAGTGCTTCGATGCTTTACTTTTACAAAAATCTGAAAAATTTCCATGTTCCATTTGGAAAGTTTGGAGAAATTCGGTGTTTTACTTTTACAACAATGTGAACGTTTCCATGTTACATTTGCAAAGTTTGGGGAGCTTCGATGCTTTACTTTTACAAAAAATCTGAAAGTTTCCATGTTACATTTGCAAAATTTGGAGAGCTTTGATGCTTTACTTCTACAAAAATCTGAAAAATTTTCATGTTCCATTTGGAAAGTTTGGAGGAATTCGGTGCTTTACTTTTAAAAAAATCTGAAAGTTTCCATGTTACATTTGCAAAGTTTGGAGAGCTTCAATGCTTTACTTCTACAAAAATCTGAACTTTTCCATGCAGAAAAAATAATATGCTGTCCAACTTAGAGCTGTAGAGTGACACTTATTGTGTGATATGAGGGACATAGGTAGGCATTTTATTTTTTTGCTATGTTTCAGTTTTCCTTGATAATAATTGAAAATATATGGCATTTTGGAAGGGTTTGGGAGCAGTTTTTTTGGGCTGTACCTTTGACCTGTTTTTGGGCAGTCTTTGGGCTGCACCTATGACGTGTTTTTGGACAGATTTTGGGCCCGCACGGTGGCGGTTCGGGCTGCAGTTTTTGAGGCTTTTGGGGCTTATGTGGGTTGCTGTTTTGCAATTTTTTTTTAAAGACAATTTTGCTACAGATATAGCAGCATTTTTTGTGGCTTTTACCCACTGTTTGGGCTACGATTTTAGGGGCTTTTGTAGCTGCGGTTTCGGGCTGATTTGCCCCTTATTGGGCTCGGTTTTTGGTCCTTAGCCGTGGGCTTTTGGAAGTCATTTCCCCCTTCACATCAGAGTTGTTGGCGCCTTATCTGATTTCAGGAGAAATTTAGGCGGTGTGCTTTGTAGTGTGAGAATATTGGAAGTTCTAAATTAGTTTTCTCACATTCGTATTGTTGGAGGTTGGAAATTGTTTTAAACACCTTTGAGGGCCGATCCACCTTTCATTTCTTTGCTCTTTCAGGTGGAATAGTCTCTAATCTCTTTCACCCCATTTTTCTTTTTTTCTTTTGCTTCTTGGTATGATTTAGGCGCTTATGCCTGAGATGTTAGCGTGCATATATAGTTGTTGCTATATATAAACCATTATGCAGGGTTATAAGTAGGACGGTTCGGGGTTTAAGGGCGGTGATGACTGGCATCTCCGCATGGAGCAGAATAATATCTCATCATACGATACCGGGACTCAACTCAGGGACCTGGTGCGAGTGTAGGATGTATATATTATTCACCGGTACTAGGCTAGCGAGGCCCCTTGCCTTCTTAGGCTGCTGGCGAACTTAGCCTGGCAGTGTGATCGACTCGTGGACGATTCATTTTACAAAATATATAACTATAACAATGGAACAAATATTTTCATTACAATGTAAATACTTTCGATTGCTAGACAAAAGAAAACTATTTTTGCCTATATGCATGACGAACTACAAACTTTAAATAATATAAACTAATCGTTCACTTTTCAATTACCTGTACGGGGTTAAGAATTATCCTCCTAAGATTGTCTTGTTGGAAATTTCTAGCTGAATGTCGGGCTTTATGTATGTGGATGACTGGTGGTTGTCTTCGGAGTCCATTTGGGAATAATTTAGCTGAGCCTATCCCAACTTGAATGCTTATGGTTTTCCTCGATTTCTCGTTCGTTTCCTATGATTTTCTTTGAAGATTTTCATGGGTCACTTGTGGTTTTCTTCGAATTTTGTGTGATACGTTGTCTTTTGTTCTTTTTACATAAATGCATGATTGTCCTGCCTGTTAAATTCTTTGTTATACTTGTTTATTTCTATATGCAATGCAAACCTTTTCGGCAGCGGCAAAGATCTCTAGGTACACATTTATTTTATTTATTGCACTTTCTACTGTCTTTTCTTTTACAATACATTTTATTGTTTCTTTCATTTACTGTACTATCTACTACATTTCTTTACCGCATTGTTATATTTCTTTTATATCTATACTTGCTTATAAAATTCATAAAATCTTTAGGATAAAGCATGGTTTAGGAGATACACAGCTACAAGTCACAAACCTAACAATATTGCACGCTCACATATAAGACCCTAAACCTAAAACTGCTACTATAAAGGGCATGGAGCAAGTCTTCGTGGGCAGCACGACCGTGACGTAGTGGACGGGGGATGATGATATACAGCAGCAAAACAAGTCTACATCAGCTAAACCTTTCTGTAGAATAAATAACATAACCCATAAGAATTTGATGTAGTTTGCTTAGCGCAACATAAATCCTCAACTTATCTTTTAGGTTTTTGCACAACTCTGTTGTGTAATATAAGTCCTAATACCTTTAGGATTTTGAGGTTGTCGTTCGGTATGACGTAAACCCTTACATCTTTCTAGACTATTTGCATGATCGGATATCGTGCGAGTGTAAGGTCTAAATAATAACAATCGGCAATATTAAATATTAAATAACGTCACTTCTAAGATATAATGCCAAACAATAGAGTAGATGAGAAATCACTGAGGTTCTCGTATCCGTGACATCCTATACTCTTCATTTCTTTGGATTCTTAAAATAACTGTTCTTACTTGAGTCACTCTCATTTGAGTTTCATGTGTCAAATCTTGGAAACCTGAACTTTGAAATCTTGATGGTAGAATCTCTGATCATAATCGAGAGTTTTCTTAAGTGACTTTAGTCATTTGAGATGTAATTAACTATAGGAGTTTGCCTTTATAGGAAACTAAGAGCCCAGGTAAAATAAATTCTATCTAATCTTAGGGGAACTTGTCGACTTCACATAAAAGGTTTTGCAGACCAAACATATATCACAAATTCTTTAGTTTAGGTGGTTAAGCCTACCTATAAGTGATATGTTTATCATTTGGGATAGTGTATTACTTGTGCTAGTGCGCTCAACTATCCAAACTATTAAATATGTTAGACCCATTCGGTCTCATCATTTTCCTTAAATTAAAGTACTAGTTTCCAAAAGTCACAACTACCCACATATATATTATATATTAAATTAAATTTAAATTAATTTTTTTTAAAACTCCCGGCCGACACTTGAGATTGCCGACAGCGAGAGAGTTGACGGGGGGCTATAGATGAGTGGAATTGGACTGATCGATACAGTAATGATTTCGAGATAGCAGGAGGGCATTCTTTGCGAGAAGAAGTCCGATTGCTGAGGCAGTATTGAACGATAGAAGGCAAGATCGGCCGGATGTGCAATGATCGATCGGGAGATGGTTGGTTTGAGGTGATCGGAGCAGCGGTCGATTGCAGGGTGTTGTCGGCTGACGAGTAGCCTATTCGAATATGTTTTGGGGGGCGTCGGTTTGGACAAAATAAAGTGACACATTTAATAGCTCTGGATCTGAGACTTCCATAGTTTCAGATAGAGGCTGAGCGATTAGATGGATTGGACGACCTATCTTCGCGGCGTTCAGTGGAGGAATGTCTGCAGGAGGGTGATTTGTCAGGAAAAATGTGTTTAGCATTATAAAAATATATAAGAATTTAGTTGTAGGTATGAGATTATAAAAATATATAGGAATTGAGTGTTATGTACGTAATCTTTCCTCTTTTGAGTTCCTCAAGCATTAAGCGCTATCGCATTGCATGAACTTGAGCTCATCGAGTCTTGACCTTATACAATTAGAAATGATCAATGGGAGGCAGAGGATCAACTGAAAGTTGGCGGTCTGTAGGAGGCTACCAGACCAGTGGTCGACCAAGGAGTGTTGCCGGCTGATGGGTGATTTGCTGGAGGCATTATAGTATTTGAGTAGTATGTAAGAAAATATTTAAATATGGAAGGATGGATTGGTATATATGCAAATCATCCCTATTTCCGGAGTAGTCGGCCAACGGGCGGCGGATTGAAGCAGAGGTGCGCGCTCAACAATGTGGCCAAGAAGTATCGTGGTCGATCGACAAATATATAACAAAGCGTTGGTCGACAAATTAGTCGGGATATAACCTAAATTTTACCAGGCACTCATGCTTGGACAACCTAAATCATCGGATTTGTAAATCTTGTATTGGTGCTCCATGCCAGTAAGGAAAATGTTTGAGTTTCCGTTCTCCATTGTCTCAGATAAGAGTAGAATGACTGAAGGTGGGTTGCTGGGGCTGAGCAAATTATTTATATGTATAATCATGTAAGGTTGGGTGGTATGTATGAAAAAATATAAAGATAAGAATTGGGTATATGTATGTATATCTGTATATAAATTGAGGTATATGAATTGTGTGTTAAGTATGTAAATCTCCCATGTTTGATTGGTCGGTGGAATGAAGTCCAGTTGTTGGAATGTATTCTGTTTAGCAGTATTCGGTCCGGTCTGCAGGATGAAGTGCAGTCGGCAAAATTCAGCTGGCGGGTGTGAGAACCCCACTTTCAGCAGAAGAGAGATGTGGAAATGGTGTTTGCTGTTAGAGAAGAATAGTGGAGTGCAGTGAGTGAAGAAATAAGAGAGAGAGCTTGGGGAGAGGAAGTGAAGGTCTCGGTTGGAGTTGGAAGTGGAGAGAAAGCTTGTAGCTTGAGAGGCGATGGGGAGTGAAAGTATGAGCTACTTGGGAAGAGACATGGGGGGTTGAGGAGGCTTGGTAAGTTTGTGGGGAGAAGAGTTTCACGGTTGCTATGTGGTGACATGAGATGGATGTTTGGGAGGCGATGGGTATTGAAAGTATGAGCTACCTCTGTCTCCACTAGATCTATGAGGACATACGGAGAAAGTGATGAAGTTTCTAAGAGATCGCCGGTGATGAGGAGTAAAGGAAGTGGATCCGCTTTTGTGGAAGTTGCCCTTGTGTATTCTTTGCTAGGAGTGTCTCTGAAGAGTTTTCTCTTCATGTTGGCTCGTCTTTTTATTCACAATATGATCCATGCTCACAGCATCTTAAAGGATATTGAATCCGAATCTGTCCGGTAAACTGTAGACAAAGAATAGAGCATGAGAAAGAGAGGGATAGAGAAAGAGTGAGAGAAGTGGAGTGGACTTCCTTGGGCAGGGGAAACGGGATGCTCCCGGGATCGTGGGCTCATTTTATTCAATCAAAGATATGTGTTACAATTAGGATCCCCGAATCAGTACGGTAGACCGTTCCCAAGGAATAGACCGTGAGGGAGAGAGGGAGAGAAGGAAGAGGAAAGGAAGACTTCCCCTGACGGGAAAAATGAGGTTTTCCCGGGCTCGTGGACCATTTTATTCCATTAAAGATATGTGTTACCCCCCCCCCCCCCCCAATAGTTCCCCCCTTTTACATCATGAAACCCTTCTATTTATAGAAGACAGGAGAGATAAAAAGTATACAAAAATTACATATTTGGCCTTGCTTTGAAAAGAAAAACAAAATGAATTTTAGTCCTTTTTTATTTCGACCATTGGATTGTCTCGAGATCGATGCAGACTTTCATATCCATGTTTGCCGGCCGACTGAAGTTAGGTGGACGAGGGAGAGAGCTTTAGTCGGTTGACTGAACTGGGGTGGCCGAGGGAGAGAGCTTGGCCGGTCGACTGAAGTGAGGTAGCCTACTACTGGATTGCCTCGAGATCCATTTAGACCATTTTTGTGTATACACAATCATTTTCCTAATTAGTGCATTGATTATTGGCCTTACTATTAGCTTATGTTAAATCAATTAACAGACAAAAAATATATAATAATGACTTATTTGTAACCATCTTATTTATGCTAAACAATTATTTCAGATAATTTCTTAACATATTCCAAAGGTTAATATAGCTGAATTGAAAATACTTGCTATCTCCATAAATTTCAATCCATTATGCACCACTGGTGCATAAATGCTTTCTAGGTCTAAAATGAATGATTAAAAGGAGTCTGGTAGCAAACCAATTCCACAAGATTAAAAAACTGATTTTGGGATGAATCATGTAGAGGGTTGTCCCCAGCCCCTTTACTAACGAATGATGCTTGTTTCAGGTTGGAAAAGTGAGCATGGAATGGTTGGCTGGAGACAGAACTAAGGTTGTCGGAACTTTTCCTCCTCGGAAAAGAGGTTGGACTGGGTATGTAGAGAAAGATACCGCTGGGCAGACCAACATATACTCCATTGAGGTTTGTGTTTTAAATTGTTAAAGGGCTATTTGGGATCACCTTTAATTTTTTTAAATTTTTTATTTTGCTTTTCATTGAAATAAAATATATTTGGTGTGTTATAACATGTTTTGTCATTTTTGAAAACACTCTAAATAATTTTAGACGTTTTGTGTATTTTTAAAAATAAATAAATTTGTTTATGAAAATAAAAAATAAAAAATTGCAAAAAATGTACTTAACAAATTTTTTTTAAAATAAATATATAAATAAAAAACAAAAGTAATCCAAAACAAGCCCTAATGCTACTGTGTTATCTTTTGAACGCATACAAATTCTTTTTTTCACCCACTAAAGCCTAAAACTGGTCCAATGTAGCTAACTGCAAATTTATCATGGGATTGAGTTTGTCATTTCTCATGAATGCATTAATATTCTCTACATGCTTGAGGATAATGTGCACGCCTACGTTGTGATTGATTAGTTCTATAAGATCCAAAAGTTCGAGATCTGTTAGACAACTTATTTCCTTAAGAGCTTTGCTTGTACAAAGAAAAAACAACTTAGAATTTGATATATTCTGTTAGACTAATCATTTGGTTGGGTGTAGTTAGAAATCAACATTGATTTTAAGCTCCAAAAATTGATTTTCACACTTAAATTGAGTAAAAGCTAAATGATCACATACTTGAACCTTTTTTCTATCTATCTAAAAGCTACTAAAAAAGACCACCTTGGATGCAATCAATCGTTTTATTTGACCGATAAGAGCAAAATATGATCACCATGAATTAGTATTCGGTCACTTCATGTATTAAAAGGGAAAATTTCGTTAAGAAAATCTAATAATCTTTAGTGGTTCTCCATTCCACAGCCATCAGTGTATGTGGCAGAGAGTTCAATAAGCTCAGGCAATGCAGGAACATCAGCAGAGGGCGCAGAGAACATAGCAGCAATCACTGCTGGTTTAGCTCTAATCTCTATTGCAGCAGCATCATCCGTTCTCATTCAGGTCAGCAAGAATGAACCTCAAGTTCAGAGAGTAGATTACAGTGGTCCTCCTTTGAGTTATTATATCAACAAATTCAAACCTGCTGCTACAGTGGAAACTTTAGTCCCTCCTGCACCTGAATTCTCTCCATCTGTTCTTGCTTCTGTCCTTCCAGAATCTTCTTCTTCAACAATAGCAACTGAATCTAAGATTTCGTCGGAACTGCAGTCTGAAGACACAGCAAATTTTGCGGAAACTTCTGGATAATCAATGTACCTTAGGTGATTACTTGGCTTTAAAAGGATTTTACATAAAATTTTAAATGTAATTTGACGTGCAATATATTGCACACATACGCGGTGATCTAATTAAATTTGGTCCGTTTCTGTACAAGAAATCATTTGCCTCATTTTTCTCGCTGGTTTCCAAAGAAGCTGCTTAAAATGTTCTTATATCAATCTTCATCTCCACCTTAATTAGGGAAAATTTCATGGTATATCCTTTTTTCCATTGTGCAAATAGTTGCAGAGTTTATGAAAGGCTTCAACCTCATCATCAAACTGCCCATTTTGACAGGAGTATTTCTGTGCAATATGCTAATGTTCTCATCCCAGTTGTTTGAAATGATAACACAGACAATCATTTGATGTGTATTGTCATACTATTAGTATGAAATAAGCACAACGTTGTAGGACTGGCATGAGAGGCTTCAAAAAAAAAAAAAAAATCATATTCACTTGTAATGGTAGATTTGTAATGTGCCACAAGGAATAATCACATTTGAAGAAGATAGACTTATTGTTATTTTAGAGACTATTACAAAGCACGCAACCACGAATTCAGGAAAGACATTAAGAGCTTATGTTCTGCCCTGTTTTGAATCCAACGAAACAGGATTTTAAATACAAATTGAATATCTATGGAAACATCTTCTCAACCAAACATATTCACACTAATTGTGTTCCTAAAGATTAATGGAAAGATAAAGGTTAGAATCATAAATAGAAAATTTGTATTTTCCATTCCAAATGGTTCTATCCTTTTTTTGACCGATAGGATCGTTAAACCGTTCTCCCAACGGCGGCTGAGGCGAGTCAAAAAACTGCATTGCGAGCTGTTTATTTTATGTAAAGCTTCTTTCTTCTTTTGACTTTGATGTATTATGTGAGCTGTTTATTTTATTTATGTAAAGCTTCTTTCTTCTTTTGACTTTGATGTATTATGTGTGTAATGAATGAGGAATAAATAAAAATACAACACGGGCGTGTAATTTAACCAATTAAGGCAGATGAGAGAATTGGATTTAGCAGCATGTCAAGTAATTAAAAGTATTTGTTTTTAGATAACAATTGGTCGACCCACACTGCCTTGCTCGACTGATAGTGGATTTTATAGAATGTTACATCTAAATCTGACATAGTTCACATGAATTTTAAATTATAATTATAGTTATAATCATATGTGATTGTTTGGATATAATGAACTCTATGTTTGTTTGTTTAGTGATTTGAGATTCTAATGCTTATGTTAAATGTTTAAAGTTTTAAGTCTTTAATATTTCACCCTACAAAATCTTTATTTTATATGTGAACAATGCTTCTAACAGTTTTATGCCTGTAGTTGAATTTTTAAATAATACCTGCATGTTTCAGAAGAATCAAAAGCCCGCCACAAAATTTTTGATTTTCTCTCTCATTTGTTAATTTGATATACACTGAAAAACTTAATTTTGGCGGAGGAAAATCTAACTATTAAATGTTCTCAATTAAGATATATTTTCAAAATTATTTTAACATGAATTAATGTAGTTGAATTTAATTTGGATAACTAAATTTTTGATTTTATCTAAATATCATAGAAGATTTGAACGAAAGTTTTTAGTAATAAAGTTTAGCTTTATGTGTTAAGATATTTAGTATAAGAGGATGAGACTATGGTTGACTATTTAAAGTAAAGAAAACTGTACTTTTGAAATGCTAAGAGGCTTAAAGGTCTATGTGAGAAGAAATGATTGTGGCCTTATTATGAATCATTTAAAAGATAATATATATCTATAATGTAAAAAAGTGTTTTCAAATTCCAATTTTAAGAAGAGGAGGATGAATTTCAAAATTATTAAAGGCTATCCAAATATAGTAATCATCACAAGAAAAGAAAATAAAAAAGAGAAAAAGAGAAAGAAAGAAAAAATAAAGGATTGAAAAGAAATTTCAAAATAAAAGAAAAGAAAATACATGCGAGGAGAAGCTTGAGGAGATGTCTAATCAAAAATTAGCTTCACTAGAATCAAGTTAAAGAAAGAGCTCCATTTCATTTTTGAATTTATAGTAAGGTATCAGCATCCTTACTAATAGAGATCTCATGAACTTCTTTTTCATTTGATCCTTCAAAGCACCCTTAATTGGACAAATTATAGCTATTCTTGAAATAAATTGGAGACTGTAACTCTTAGACTTGACTACTAAATATTCTGCACCTATAGTTTTAACCAAAGTAATTGAAAGTTTTTCTAAGAATCTCGATATTATACTCATTTAAATCAAAAATCATAGTCTTCTTTAAGTAGAGTTTACTACTATGAGTTATATTTGTATGTAGTAAAAGGATTACTTGAGGATAAGTAATTGTTAAGTTTGGGAGATTCTGATGCACCAAATATATGTTATATTTTTCATATAAATATTGAACTCATTTTTGGTGATACACTTTAAAGGAAGGTATCTTTCATGTTTTATTGCAGATATGATGATTTTAGGTGTTTGGAGCAAAAAGAACAAAAAAGGAATGAATTTGGAGCAAAAAGAGGCAAAACGACAAATTCAGTCTACTGGCGCCGACGACACCCCATCCAGTAATGCCGGTGCCCAATTCCCGAGAGTTCAGAAGAATTAAAGCATACTAGCGCCGACGGTGCCCTATCCAGCGCCAATGACGCCCAAAGTCGGTGGAGACCAAATTCAATGCATTTGGACAAATTTTGAAGGGTTGCTTGAGGAAACTCTTGGGGAATTCATTTCAAAACTATTTTAAACATATTTGGACGCCAAAAAAGAGAGAACAGAGGGAGAGGTGTCTTTTGGTGAAAGTAAAGTGTGTTAGGGTTTTTGGAGAGTAAGTGTTCTTGTGTGTGAAAAGTTTGAAGAAGTCCAGGGTTAGTGGGTGTGAGAGTCTTGTTTTGTGGAGATTCTTCTTTAAAGAGTGTAGGAGAAGAAGAAAAGTGAGATATTGCTTTTCTTTACTATCCTAAGAGGGAATTAAGTGTTGTTGTAAAGAGAGAAAATGATTCAAAGGAACTTTAAGTGATTTGCTTGGGATGAAATTGAGATAAGTTGTATTTACTTCTTATTATTTGTATAACTTTGCTTTTATATATAAAATCCATGTTTTGTCGTATCTTCCTCATAAATTCTGAGTAGATTTCTTTGCCTTTCTCCTTGCAATGAGATATGGTGAAGTGATGATGTAGATTTGATATGCCATTTAAATGTTAAAAAATTGTGATGATTTTTCACTTTGTACTTCGTTTACTTTTCGATATGACCACTTGAATTGTTAAAACTTGTGGTGAAATATGCAATCCGAGAGGACTAAAGTGTTATACAACAAATGTGGAGAATTCATTTAATGTCCGTGAATGAGTTACGTAGTTCATGGGGGTTGAGCGCAAATAAATAAGAAAATGTGGTTTGATGGGCGTAGAATTAGAGATGTTAGGCTGACAGACTGATATCCCCTATTTGGTTCTAGTGTTTGGAAACTAAAGCTAGGGTTAGCCTTTAGGTGAAGGGAAGTGGGAGCTCTGAAGTGACAACTAGTATCCTCCCAGCCTAACCATGGATTTAGGTCTGAGCCTAGGATTAGCTAATGTTCTTTATAGAACTCGGAAGAGGGGTTACTCTGAAGAGGTTAAAGAATATGAATGCCTATTTTTTGCACAATACAAGTTTTTATCAATTTTTATCATTCACTCATCATAGTATCATTGTAAGGAGGAAGATGCTTTTTCATATTTGAACCTTTCAATACAAATCTTAGTCTGTGTTTGTTAATTTTGTCTAGAAATTTAGAAATTAACTTTAGTAAACTTAGCTTTTAGTCATCTTTACACTTGAAACTTTAATATTTACTGAACGTGCATTTTGAATTAAGTATTGGATTTCTGTACTAGAGTTTGAAAAATTACAACCTTCCTCGTGGGATTGATAACTGGGACTCACTAGAGCCCTGTATTACTTGAACGATACGTATACTTGCGCATACGAGTGACTGCCTAATTATTAAACCAACTTTAATTTGAAACTGAACTGAAACTGCCTTTTAAATAATTATCTACGTGGCAGCGCACCGGTCAGTCAACTCCACTCGTAGTAAGAAGGGGGATCTGTTTGGTTCAGTGACATGGGCTTAGTCTAACTAGCTACAATGATCGTGAGATGAAGTATTACTCTAGCAAAATGTGGGACTTATGACTCTATCTTATAGGCAAGATTTCCCATTGGAGAGTGTGTATTATTTAACATTTTTAACTTAACTTTTGAAAAGAAGATTTTTGTAAAGATTAAAAATGCATGCAGACTTATCGATACAGATTTAGTATTATCATGAACTTGTAATGAACCCACGCTGCATTCTCAGACCCTTAAAATTTAAAAATTTGGGACAAGCGACGGAGCACATGCATGTACAAGATTTTTTATAACATGAATATTTTTTAAGGTGGGACGTTTTAAAATTTAATTCAGTTTTAGCTTGCGTAGTATTCTCAGACTATAAGATTAAGCATTCAGTATGATGGTCAGAGCACAAGTGGGCATTCTTGGTTGTGTGCACTTTCAAAATATTTAGATCTTTTATTTGCAAGATTATATCAGCGGTTGACGACATAAAAATACGTCATTTTGAGCCTTAACGTTTTGCCTCCTGTTTGCTTGTGCAATTGTGTTGCAGATCTAATGGAAATTTATGCAATATAAAATTTACATGTTTTTCAAGTTAACAAAATTTTGTTCTTTTAATGCATCACAACTTTAAAGAACTGGCTAATAAAATATCAATTTTAGGATATGGATGTGACTTTTCTTTTTAATGCATCACAACTTTAAATCGATTCCTCAAAAATATTTAAATCTTCAGAGTTTAAAAAAAGTTTTAATTGATTTTGCATTAAAGTGGTTTTATGTTTGGACCATAAGCAGTCGTTCTTATGACATAAATATGAATAAACTTTTAAAAACTAAGAAAAATATCTATAATTTGGCCATTATGATATAAATAAAAGAGAAAGATAAAAATATTCTAATCACATTTGATTATAAGAAAATCAACTTGATCAAGCACAAATCTCAACGCAAGTTGGATTAAAATAAAATTAGTAAAATTCAAAATCAATCCAACTTCAACTTTCAAAAACTTTTTAGCCAAAACAAAAATCTCAATAATATTAATTCAATGATACTAAAAGTAATTCGAGCAGAGCCCAAATGAGCCTGCACTAAACACTTCAAGTTTGATTGGCTTTGAACCATTAATTAAAGATTAATGTTCTTCAAGTTCGACATGCTTAATGTACATAAAAAATGTGTCAGAGTTGACCTTGAGGAGATATAATAGTCTGAAAGCGAGAGGATAGGACAAAAAAGGTCAACCGATAGAAGGCCATGAGGCCCACTTATCCGATGGGATGCAGCTATTTAAGCCAAGACAAGGAAGGCCAAAGCTGACTAAGCCATGGGGAAGACCAAATGATCCGAAAATGAGGCAAAGAGACATCCAAGCAATCTAACATAAAGAGGTTAACCTGATAGAAGATTCAGTCCCTTAGCATCTCCAATCATATAGGGGGTATCTGGATGCTCTCCCATATCAAATATCAGGGAAAAGATGCCAGCTAACTCAGCTGACCAAATGCAACAATCTACCTTACGACAGATCCAATCCGAGGAAAGATACAATCCTACGATATCACCAACCATCCCACAAATAGCCCTGAGGCTCCTCATCATAGATTAAGAACTAACAATACAATAAAGTCTTATAATCATTCCTCAGACTCTCCTCATTCAAGAGCTAGCTAACTAACGAGTTAAGGTGATTCACCCTCTACTCGATAGTCCAGTGTCACCCTATTAGCAAGAGTTTCTCACCAAGAATCAAGGGTTGACAACTACACTTGATTAGCGAGCCGACAATGCTAACTAAACCTGCTGATCATCATGTATACCCAACACCAATTGAGCTTAATCAACTGGCAATGCTGACTAAGCCTAGCTGATCGAACTGACCCTTCAAAGTTAAAATATTACTAGCTCATCCAACTAAGCTAGAGAACAGCTGAGCGATAGGTTCATATATGTAAAATATCTAGAATACCTTGTATGACCCTCATTACTACAGAGGAAAAATATAAGATCACCATATTATACTCTCTTCCATATAAATAGAGAGATTATTTCATGAATAAGTCACAATATATTGCTATTCATTAATATTCCCTCTTTTCTATGTCCCTCTCTCTCTTAAGTTACGCTCTAGACCTTAGGGTGTGATTTACAAAAAAATTAGATTCAATGCCCTAAAAGGTGTGGTGAGCATGGATCATACCACATATAAAAAAAAAGCATCCCATGGAAAAGAAACTCATAACAGAGACACCATTAATATAGAGTGCACAAGAAGTTTGTTAGGATCAAATGTTGGACCCCATATGAGAGACAAATGTTTGGGGAAAAGATAAATATTTGGGAGAAGAGCAATTATCTCTAACGGGTCAGCGCTTAACGGTTGAAGAGTCCTCTAGCTTTTAAAAGAGAAGAAGACTCCCAATACTTTGATAGTTCTTGGTCAGCATTAATCGATTAACATTAGTTCGGGTGTACTGATCCATCTCGACAACCAAAGAATGAATTCTCTTGGTAAATTTTTTATGTTGAACCCTCAGAGAGGTTTAAAATCTCACTATTGGAGTCATATAAGGGTAGGACTAATATGATCAACCACATATCCTTGTTTGAGTTGACTATATGTCTATTGAAGATCCATTATACATTGAAATGCTATCTTTTCTTTATCACTATGAGGGAGTCGGCCCTCAGGTGGTTCCAAGCATTTCCATCGAGATTGATTAGGTTATTTTCTAACTTCAAGTGAATGTTTGTGGTGTAATTTACCAGACGTGCTTTCAGAAGAGATGTTGGAAATGTGGAACCTTGAATCCAAAGTATCTCTTGTAGCCCCAAGATCAAATGCTGAAGGAAGGACAATTCTGATATGCACTATGCCTACAATGATCGAAGACACTAGCCAAATTGTTGAAGCTAGCCAATAAACACATATCGATGGAAGAATATCACTCTTCTCCAACATTATACGGAATCGAGTGGCTGACAGAACGAACTACAAAAGGAGCCCGACTAGATATCATGGCTAGCACTTGATCTTTTCTTCAACTTTATGAAAGGGCCCTCAGACGAAACACTCTAGATGTTTCAGCCTAATGGAGAGGAACCGATACAGAACCGAAGCATTTAGTCCTTCACCTTATTCATCATTCCTAATAGCTGGAGCTGGCCCACAGAGGCAAACTGGATGTAATCCCCAGGGCTGACCTAGACTGAGAATAAGTATGTGAAGAGCTCCATCAACCATGAAATTTCCGACCAATGGCAGAAGATGATGAAGGTCATCATAGTGACAATGGAGTTTAGTGGGGTATGGGTAAGAATGATTGCATAATGGTTGTATGGTTGTATGCTGGAACTCTCTCAAATTTCAGATAGTTATTGGCAAAGGGTGGTTATCTTCTCCTCCACCTTCTCTAATCTCTTCACATAAGCCAGCAGCTTCCATGTCTTCGCTTGTCATTAAATCCTAACTAACCAAGTAAATGAGTTCTCAATCTCATCCAAGCAACGAGCCAATGATCTGGGGATGTCTAAAATCTATTAGTTGCTTTCCCTTGGGCAGCACAAGGACTGCCTGGGTAGTTAATGCCTCCATCTTTGCTCAAGATTTGGCTACTCAAAACCAGCACCTGGGCAGCTGCCACAAGTCCTACGATCTGATTCTCACTAATATTTGTCGAAGATTAGTCATCTCATAGGTCTAGTTGCGTCAAAAGACAACATAAATAAGAGAAGATAAAAAAAAAATCATAACCTGACAAATAACACTAGACTCTTCATATCAAAAAGTTGGTCTAACTCAAATGATGCTCTGAACGTGGGGTGGCATAACATTAGTGACCTCCTACGTCTTGTGCAACTACAAAGCACCAACAACTTCTTGTGTCACAGGCGGCGACAGAGCGCTAACAACTTATTGTGTGGTCTATTCAGTTTACAGGTCTTGTGTCACAATAGACGGTTGAACTAATGGATTGATGACTAGGCTAGTCACTGGAACTTTCCTCCACTGAGAACCGAGGAATGAATTGAATGACCCTACCTGATGCACTGGATAGAAGCAATTTTATTCTTCTTTTCACCTTCCGAGAAGTACTGCTTCTTTAGTCTTCCAAAAGCAGTAAGAAACACTTCCTTGCCTGGGGTATCGATCGAAAGATTCAACGCAATCTCCATGATAGAGCATGAAAACCAACCAATTCAGACGAGAAGAGATGTAACTCAAATATGAATATCAAATATCATTCACTCAAAACTTTGTAACCCTTTCTTCTTCACGTAGTGAGAAAATTGAGTCTCTGTAACTGTATTGCTTCTTTCAAATTTTCTTTTATCTATGTATAGATTGAATTTTTGAGTAACACATAATAGGTTAATCTATCATTGTATTATTATGGATTTTATAGTATGCAACAGTATTAATGATATAACGTAATAGTTATAATAAGAACTTTTTATAAGGGGGTTTACATGCATGACACTCAAAGTATGCTTATTTACATATCGATCACCCAAATCCTAATATATACATATCAAATACCAAAATTTTTCAAAATAATCAAAATTAGCACTTCTCTCCCTATTACTTTATCAAATTCGTCATGCTCTATATTGAAGAAACACAATACTTTCTTCAGATATCGACGAAGACGAGCAGTGGGAGCATTGCCTGCAGCGACAGCCACAGTAGGAGAAAAAATTTGTTTGTTTCATTGATAGAATCTCGTACGCTTATTAACCTCACCGCTCAGTTAGTTGGCTTCCCATCAATCCATCCATCTTAGCAACAACAAAAGGAAAAGCTCTTTTTAGGAGAAATTATTCCATACGGAGAACGTATCCAGCGTTGCGTGCGTAATAACCCCCAATAACCTTCATTTCGAGATTATTGGGGGTTATCGACAGGTTATTGGGTATTAATTCTAATAACCCAATAACCCCCAATAATTTTCCCGGGTTCTATTCGATGTTATTCAAAGGTTATTGTGGGAGTATTACGGGATTATTGAGAGCATGCACACAGAATTGCGTATGTTATCAGTATGGAATAATTTCTCTTTTTACAGCCCTCCTACTTCTACAAGACAAATAGCCGTTGCAGTTCACTTTAAATTCACTTATTTCTTTTCAGTATCCTTTCTCCTCCAATGGTATAATTAATATCTCTATAATCCTCCCAGTCCATCGCATAGTTCCATCCATTGTTAGAAATACCTCCTTCCTCACCAGAGATCCAAACTCAAATTCAATCGATGAACCCAGTCTGTGCCGCCCCACCTCTGTGGCAACCATAACAGCAGCCACTGACAAACGGCCTCCCCTCTTCAATCTAAACTAGCTGTAGCTGTGAGCAAGAAAGAGTGAAGCTTCACTCTGTTATATTTATTGGAGAAGACGGGCATAAAGGAGTAGATAATCCGAGAGAAACTGAGCGATAATTGAGTATTATGTAAGTTTTGGGTGCTGTGTACAGAAAATAAGACTGGATGCTAGATATGTAATAAGCAAATTTTGAGTGCTAGATATGTAAATCCCCCTTTTTTATAATATCCCATGTTCATGGATAAGGTGAATGTAAGCCACAAAATGGTAGGAGAATAAAATATAACCAATTTTTTCAAATCTCTCATCTCATTCATAGTTACTATGGCTTTGGCTTTCATCTCGCCTTATCCTTCCATGTGTACCGCGAAAAGAACCACTATTTGCTTCTTTGATTGGAACAAAAACCACAGCACAGCAGAACAGCACAAGCCACAGCCTAAGTACCACCATGACATCAGTCTCCCTTTCCCTAAATCTCTGCTCGCTAAAACTCACCTCAGAGGTAACCGTCTGCAGAGTGATTACTGCTCGTACCTCTTCTCTTTCCAGTTCATGACAGATAATCATGGTAATATTTGTTGGTTTTTGCAGAAAGAGAGCTGAAGTGCTGTTATCGAGCCTCCATAGATGGCTTCAGTGCTACTGATTTCCACATCCACTGTGATTTCAAAGGTCCCTGTGTGGTGATAGGATACACTGACAAACATTTTAAGTTCGGCGCATTCAATCCTGAAGGATACCGTAGCACGGATGATTATTACGACACATTTGATGCATTTTTGTTCTACTGGAAAGAAGTTGAAGTTGGTGATGAGGAGCCAATTGTTCTGCCCAAAGTAGGGGGCAGCGGTGCTGCACTATTCGATTATGCGAGGGGAGGTCCTCAGTTTGGAGCTGATGGACTCCTTATCGGTCCGCCACTTGCGCCAGTGATGGGAGGATTCGCCGGACCTGACACGAACTCCGGCGTCGGAGATCTCCGACAGGCGAAGTCGAGATTGGGGTTGTCTTATGGGAGAAGGGAGGATGGGAAAAATTCTCTTTTTGGGAATGAGCGGATAGCTACTCTAGTTGAGCTGCAGGTATTTTGCAGCCCAGAGATTGCAGATTTATATAAGTAGGTAAAAAATTAGGTCCGGATTTGGCTCCTAAAAATATTGCACGCGTAGTTTTAATATACTTTTACATCAAATTTTAATCAGGGCTTGCAAGCCAAACTCTTTTTTAGTAAAAAAATTTAATTTAAGCAAAGTCTCATTAGAATCCTGGCGTAAAATTATTACTGGACTCCTCATGCATTTTTTTTAATTATGACTCCGGACCTAATAACACCTCTGGAAGTAGGGGAGGGTGTTCTATATGATTGATTGGTTCAGATGGCATTTGTAGCAAAGGGATTAGAGATTGACTCTCTCTCTCTCTCTCTATATTTTATATATATATATATATATATATATATATATATATATATATATATATATATATATATATATATATATATATATATATCTCGTTCGGGATAGCTTAAAATAGCGGCGTGAAAAAACACTGCCGTCCCTGTTTGTTTTTCACGTTTCCACCGCGGTATTAATATATTGGCTTCCATTTTGTTAATAACGTCGCCTGCAGGATGAACTTTGCGGGCCGCGTCCCTTCGGTGCTTATTTACTTGGTATTACTCCGTTGCCCTGGCCAAGTAATCGTTATCAGCTCTACCTAGCCGCTCCCATACTTTGCTGCCCTCGCTAAGCAATCGCGATCAGCTCTGCCTAGCCACTCCCGCTCCCTCTTCTTCGGCATTCATTATCTTCCAAGCATACTCATCTCTTTTTTTTTCGTTTCTTCTGCACTAATTGGTTGAACCTTCTTCTTCAGCTGCAGTAGATCTGTGTCTTTTTTTTTCTCCTGCTACGCCCGCTTCTCCTCCCCTCCTCCGCTCCTCTGCTCCACTTCTCCAGCATAAAAAAATGAGTGTTATTTGTTTGCGATGGCTTATGCAAGAAAAAGTTCAAGTCTAGTAGCATCATTTGAAACAACATCATATTTAAATGTAGCACATAATTCTAAAAAATTGGCACGACGTAAATTTGGATTCTCAGTTGGTGCTCCCCCAAACTGATTATTAGATACAATTTAACAGGTTTAAGTTCAAATAAATTAGCCGCTACAGTAGGATTTTGAATACTACCATGAAGTTCATCTACTCTAGGGTTAGCATAATCTTTTAAGGTCTAAATTTTGATTATTTTAATTTTCCATTTCTTGAATATTCTTGTATTTTTCTGTATTTTAATTTTTATGACTTTTCTATTAGTTCTTTCTAATTCAGAATCGTAAAGTACAAGTCCTTCAGAACCTGAACTACGCATACACTACGATAAAACACAATAAAAATAATAACTTATATAATAACAACACCACAATTTCCTAAAATAAATCTAACAAGTTTAAATAATACTTTAAAAAGTAAAACTTACTTTTTCTTCTGAAAATTTTCTTCAAATATTATTTTAACTATTCTTCCCCGGCTACGACGTCAAAAACTTGATCCCTGATATTTATGCTTATGTATTATATATGAATTTATACTTCTTTTTAATGATATCTCTTACTTTACAACGATGCCAAAAACTTGATGCTAATGCAAATAAGAGTTTTAATTGTTATTATTATAAAATGGGATTCAACGCAAGTATACGTAATGTTATCAAATAATATAAGACTTTCTGATTAAGCCCCAAGATATCGAACCCATAGGGAAAAATGTTAAATATTTTTATCAAAGAAAACAAAAAAATAATTTTTCACATTTTAAGAAAGATCTTACCCAAACTAAAGATAATATTCTATGAAAGAAAGTTTGATTCTTTTTGGTAATTTTTATAATTTGAAATGAAAGAAAACAACAACTTTATCAAGATTTTTGTAAGATAAAAGCAAATACAAATAAAATATCTTTTTCATTATTATAAACCAGTAACAAGTTATGAAATTTTGTTGTGGAAGTATCTAAATTGTGTTGTCCCAATAGGAGCAATTATATTCTTTACCCTTACTAGAGATGCTATAAATAACATAAGTTAATCTAATGCTTTAGTAATCTTGAGAACGGCCTAGGCAGGAAATATACTAGCTCTCATGTATCAAGACATAAAATAATAAATTGAATTGGGGGCTTTAGCCTGTCACTCTATTGTCCTTTAAGTCTACACCCATCAAAGTGGATCTCCCTATTTATTTGCACTCAACCATATGAACTACATTCTCACCCATATAATCTCATGTGATTCTTACCAATCGTTGATTGAGATAATACCATACCGGTTTTTACATGTTCTCACAAAATATATTAACATATTAATTGGCCAAATCAAAAAGTAAATGAAGTGTAAGGTTTTGAATCATCAGAACAAAGGTTTTGAATCATCAGAACTTCTTCTAACATTAATTTCTTATACTTCATACAACATCAATCCATATCTTAATTACTTCATCATTTAAAGAAAAAGATAAAGAAAACTACTAAGAATTAATAGAGAAAATACAATCACAGCTTAATTTGAAAGTAGAAATCATAGTGAAAATATAAGAAGTCTTAATTAAATTCCAAATGCAATAAAAATGATAAAAACTTATCTGTAAATCGTCTCCACCAAACTCTTGTAGTTCTTTTGAAAACTTTGTTTTTCCTTACAATACTCCTTAGAGGGTGGCGCCCAACTGTAAGGACTCCAATTCTCTATTCTAATCCTAATACAAACTATGGTAAAGTGAGTAGAAATGGTGAAGTGGAGTGTTGTGTTACTAAAAAGAACTCTCTATACAATAAACATAAACTACACACCCTCCAACAACAACCATTTTCTGAATTTTAAGTCATCTTTTATAATTTTCCAACCGGTGCCTTTGTGTCTCTTCAAATTATGTCCAGATTCAATGAATCCTTTAAGAGATGCATCCATTCAAGAGTAATTTAAATTAATTTTGGTGTCAATAGGAAGTTACCCACGTTTATACTAAGAGTTGCTTCGAACATGATCACTGAAAAATTTATTAAGAAATTCATACCTATTTTTGATGAAATTACACTTTAAAGAAATATATTTTCTTTATTTTGTTGCAGGAATGGAGAATTTAGATGATAAAAGCAAAAATTATAAAAAGGAGCGGATTTGGAGCAAAAGGAAGAAAATAATGCAATTTAGTCTTGAGCCGCCGACGGCGAGATCGATCCGCCGACGGCGAGTGTACGAGGAAGAAAATTCGAAGGATTTATAAGCTGTCTCGGCTGACAACGAGCCCGAGCCCGCCGACGACGAGATAGCGCGGTTCAAAGACTTTCTGAAGCCTCGCCGACAGACGAGGTAGTTCGTCGCCGACGGCGAGATAGTTCAAATGGCACAGATACATTGAACCTGGACACCTTTTGAAGAGATGCTTACTTACCTCTTGGACCTTTGCTTACCTCTATATATAGAGGCCGAAAATCAGTCTTTTGTGTGCAATCTTTTAGTCTTGTGTGTCTTTTGTGTGTTCTAAGTGTGTTATAAGTGTGTGAGCAGTCTTTAGAATCTTAATTAGTGTAATTAGTGAGTCTTTAGTGAGTTTAGTGAGTAATTAGTGAGTCGTCTTGTACTTAGAAGGAAGAGTCGAAGGAGCTACGATGAGTACGTCAGGGATAAATCGAGATAAGTATTTGTATTTATTGTTTTTAACTTTAAATGAAATCCATACTTAGTTTAGTTCCATGCATTCCGAGTAGTTTATTTAGTCTTTCTCCTCGTTTATGAAATTAAGTGAACTGATGAAATTAAAATAGAGATACTTTTATATATTAATAAATTGTGATAATTTTTACTTAAAACTTAATTTACTTTTCAAACTGGCCATTTGATTTGTTAAAATGTGTTGATTTACAACTATAGTAAAAATTACATCCGATATTCGGGAATTCAAAGCGCTTGGAAGGAAGGTGCAAATAAATAAAGAAATAATATCATCTGGGCGTAGAATTGAGCATTTTAGTGTGACGACTAAAATTTTCAATTCGGTCCTATTGTTTGAGAGTCGAAGTGTAGATGTTAGCCTCGGGCGAGGGGAACGTGGGAGCTCGAAGTGGCAGTCGGTATCCTCCCGGCCTTGCGCGGATTCGATGATCAAACATAGGATTAGTCAATATTCTTTACACTCAGACTAAAGGGTAAAGAATAGGAATGCTCCTATTTGTCACAATACCTTAAAATTATACTATTTAAATTCATCAATCACTTAAATTTCTAAACAAGGGGAAAAATACTTTTTCGAATAGTTAAGACTTATTTAGCGATTAGTTAATTTCCTCGCACTTTCAATACGTATTAATTTTCTACTTAGTTAAGTTACCTAATTAAAATACTTAGTTTACTTTATTGCGCTTAAATTTAGAATTCCAAATTTTCGTATACTATTTTAAAATTATTATTATTATTATTTTAAAATTAGTTGTTATTTAATTTTCTCTTTCCCTGTGGGATCGATAACCAAGACTCCACTAGAGCCCTGTATTACTTGATACGATACGTATACTTGCGTAGCATCCACAACATAAATAATTACAATTCTATACATATAATATAGCGTCGTTGCAATTAAATTAAAAATATCATAATATAAAATTGTGGGTCAGAACACCCCTTCAAAATATCGCCAAAAATTATTTAAATCCTCTTAAGTAACTGTCGCGTGTATGCGCGAGGTCTCGACGCTTAGCCGCGATGCTCTTGGCGTGTAAGCTCTAGGTCTGGGCGCTTAGTTACGAGGCTCTGGCTCGTAAGCGCAGGTTGATACACCTAAAATATATAGTATTTTTACGCATTTTTATACCTATTTTTGATGATATTGCACTTTAATGGAAGGTATTTTGTGTTTTTCTTGCAGGTATGATGAAAATGAATGATTATGATGAAAGGAGCAAAATTGGATCAAATTTGGAGCAAAAATATGAAAAAAAAGAAAAATTGGACATAGGAGGCTGATCCACTTAAAAGATACCTATTTTTATGCCTTCTTTATGATTTAATTTTTAAGGATATTATGCTTTAATGAAAGGTATTTTTATGTTTTTGGATATAGGTGATGAAAAAAAGAGTTCAAGAAGGAAAAAGAAACAAAAATGAGCAAAAATGGAGCTAAAAAGCAAAGTTGCCAAACTTATAGGTCTGGCGCCTAGGCGCCAAAATCCGACTCCTAAGCGCCAGTTCAATACTGAAGCATATAAGATTTTTAACAACTTTGGGCAGTTATTTTGACGGTGTTAAGCGGTTATCATACCTTCTAGAAGATTGGAAGTTACTCCTGATACATAGGACATGTGATACAATGCATCCGGACACAGGAAAATAATTTTAATCGCGAAGAGGTGCGATCCAAAGTGAAGAGGTGCGAGGACCTGTTCACGGAGTCCAGCGCCTAGGAGCCAGATCCCAGCGCTTAGGCGCCATAGTTACTTTCTAGAAGATTCATTGAATTTGGACAAATTTTGAAGAGGTGCCTTAAGCAACCCCTGGTCATTTTCGAAGCTCTATAAATATGAGACATTTCTACAGAGAACGTGCCCCTCCTTTAGCTTTCCAGCATCCGGAGATAGTTTTAAAGAGCCATCATATATTCTTCTTAAGTATTTAGTGAGTTTATTTTAGTTATTTTGAGTGTTACTACTCAATTCCTTGAGTAGTAAGTGAGAGTTTGTAAGTGTTGGTGCTGTTGAAGTCTTGTGCTTTGCATTGGAGTTAGTAGGAGTTAAAGAATCACTTGAAGGAACATTCCAGATAAGTATTTGTAACTTGGTTCAAAGTTTTATAAATATTTTTTGTTGTGTGAATTTAATGTGTTCTGAGTAGTTACTTTTCTTTCTCCTTCCAACCATGAAAAGATATAAGATAATTAGATTTCATTGGAGAACTTAATTTTAAAAATTATTGCGATGATATTCATACCTGATCTTAATTTACTTTTTAAACTGGCAATTTAAATTGTTAAAATCTGTTGAAGAATTCTGAGACCTTTCCGTAGATGAGTTCTTAACTAGTAGATATCACATGATCCTTGGGTAATCGAAGGCCATGTGCTGGTTATTCAAGGTGAAGTGCAAATAAATAGGAAAATATTATTTATTGGGTGTAGAATTAATTAGTTTTTAGAGTGACAGACTAAATTCTAATAGTTTGGTTTATAAAAAGGGAATGGGTCACTAGTAGGGCCGACCATAGCCACCGTTGAACATCTAGAAGTGTGAGCCTAGATTAACCCATTCTACTAATAATACATCCTGAACCATTTATAGATTAACCAATGTTCTTTATACTATCGAGCGAAGGTAAAGAATATGATTGCTTCTATTTGGCGCAATACCATAATTTTAAGATCTCCACGAATGATAGTTTTTCTAAAAAATCTTGGATTAGTTAAAAAGGAGAAAGTTGTTTTTATTTGTACTTGCATTAACTTTTACTTTATTGCTGCTTTACTTACATTTAGTAGAAATTTCATTAAACTTAAAATCTGAATTTTGAAAAGAAATATAAAAATATATATTCTTTTAATTTGAAAATCTATTAATTTCTTAAATTAAACTTCCTGTGGGATCGATAACTGAGGACTCAATAGAGCCTCGTATTACTTGAGTGATACGTATACTTGCCTTTGAAGTTGTGACTTTATGAAATCATTATACATATATAAATCTAAGTTAATAAATTCTTGCATATAAAAGTCGTGCCATCAAGTTTTTGGCGCCGTTGCCGGGGAAGTGAAAGACAATTTTTAGATTTTTCAAATTAAAATATTTTATATACACTTTTTTTTTCTTTAAAAAAAATACAAAAATATTAACAAAAACAAAAATACCAAAAAGATTTTATTTTATTTTCAAGTTCTTTTATTTAATTTTTATGCATAGTTCTGGATCTGAAGGATTATTACCTTTTGATTTTGAATTAGAAAGAACTGTTAAAATAATTAGAAAAGGAAAACAAATTAAAAAATATCAAGAAATGACTAACTTATATAACAATAATGAAAATCCAATATAAATTAATGAACAAAATGTTTATAAGCCATTAAAAGATTATGCAAACCCTACAGCTGATGAATTTCATATTAATATTCAAATGCCTGCTGTAGATGCTAATTCTTTTGAGCTTAAACAATCTATTATTCAAATGGTTCAAAATAATCAATTTGGAGGAACACCAAATGAGGATCCAAACTTACACCTTGCTAGTTTCTTAGAACTTTGTGCTACCTTTAAATATAATAATGTTTCTAATGATGCTATTAGGCTTAGACTCTTTCCTTTTTCCTTAAAGATAAAGCAAAGATGTGGCTGAACTCATTAGCAACTGGTTCTATTAAAACTTGGGCAAATATGACAAAAAAATTCCTTGCTAAATATTTTTCTCCTTCTAAAACTGCTAAATTAAGAAATGATATTATTTCATTTATGCAATTTGATGGAGAGACAATTTATGAAACATGTGAAAGATTTAAAGAACTATTAAGAAAATGTCTTTATCATGCTTTACCAGATTGGTTAATTATTCAAACATTTTATAACAGACTTATTATATCACTTAGATCAATTATAGATGTTCTTTGCAGGAGGTTCTTTAATGGCTAAAACATTTGATGAATCTTATACCTTAATTGAAGAAATTATTAACAATAATTTTCAATGGCCTTCTGAAAGAGTTAATCCTAAAAGAGTGGCAAGTATTCAAGATAATGAAGCCTTTTCTATTTTAGCTTCACAAGTGGCTGTGATATATTTGAATTATTATAATCCAGGTTGAAAAAAATCACCCTAATTTTAATTGGAATAATGAACATCAACAATGGGGTAATAATCAAGATAATTCAACTGGGAATTGGAACAATCAAGGAAATTCAAACTTTAGACCAACTTATCCTCCTGGTTTTAACAATCAACAGAAAAAATAGAAGAATTGATATTGCAACTAGGTAATCAGTTACAAAGTCAAAACACTGTTATTTGAAATATTGAGAATCAGATGGGACAAAATGCTAATTTAATTAATTATAGACCTCAAGGAACACTTCCTAGCAACGTCGAAATTAATCCAAAAGAAATTGGAAAAAACCATAAACAAGTAAAAGCTGTACAACTTAGAAGTTGAAAGGAATTAAAAGATAAAATTCAAAATAAAATTGAAAAAGAAAGAGAGGTTGAAGTGATTGAAAAATATAAAGAAACTCTTTCTCCAAGTAAAGATCATACAGTAATTCCTATTGAAGTGGAAGTTGAAAGACCACCACCACCTTTTCCTCAAAGACTAAAACAACAGAAGCTTGACCATCAATCTTCTAAGTTCTTTGAGATTTTTAAGAAACTTACCATCAACATTTCGTTTGCTGAAGCTTTGGAACAAATGCCGAGTTATGCAAAATTTATGAAGGATATTTTAAGCAAGAAACAAAAATTTGAAGCTTATGAAACTGTTGCATTAAGTGAAGAATTTAGTGCAATAACTTAAAAGAAACTACCTCAGAAGCTTAAAGATCATGGAAGTTTCACTATACCATGTGCTATTGGAGAAAAATTTTGTGGAAAAGCCTTATGTGATTTAGGAGAAAGTATTAATCTCATGCCATTTTATATCTTTCGAAGGTTAGATTTAGGAGAGATTTCTCCCACCACTGTAACCCTTCAGTTAGCTGACCGATCTATTACTTATCCTAAAGGAGTTATAGAGGATGTCTTTATTAAAGTAGATAAATTTATCTTCCCTATGGATTTCAATGTATTGGATATGGAAGAAGATAAAAAAATACCTATTATTTTAGGGAGACCTTTTCTAGCTATCGGACATGCTATGATTGATGTGAAAAAAAGAGAATTAACAATGAGAGTTAATGATCAAGAGATAACATTTAATTTTCTGAAATCAATGAGGTATCCTGAGAAAGAAAAATGTTATCGGATGGATATTATTGATTATATAATTTAAAAACATTATAAAGAAAAATGTAAAGTCATTTCTGAAGAAAAAAATGATGAATCTATGTTATATAATGAGTCATTAACTGAAGAAATTGAAGAAGTGAATGAAGAAAATTTATCTGAAGAAACTCATTATATTCATGATAATTGGGAAATTTTAGACATGACTAAAAATGATATACTTTTACCCTTAGTTTAAAAAGCCCCTGAACTAGAATTAAAAATGTTACCTGCACATTTAAAGTATGCATTTCTTGGAAATTCATTAACTTTATCTGTGATTATATCTTCAAAACTAAGCAAAGATCAAGAAGAAAAATTAATAGAAGTTCTGAAGAACTATAAGAAAGCTTTTGGTTGGACTATTGCAGATATAAGAGGAATAAGCCCTTCAATCTGTATGCATAGGATTTTAATAGAAGAAAATTGTAAACCTACTATTGAATCTCAAAGAAGATTGAATCCAATTATGAAAGAGGTTGTTAAAAAAGAGATTTTAAAATGTTTAGATACTGGAATTATTTATCCTATTTCAGATAGTCAATGGGTAAGTCCTATTCATTATGTTCCGAAGAAAGGATGAGTAAATGTCATTATTAATGAAAAAAATGAATTAATCCCTACAAGACTAGTTACTGGTTGACGAATTTTCATTGATTATCGAAACTTAAACAATGCCACTAGAAAGGATCAATTTCTATTGCCTTTCTTGGATCAGATGCTAGATAAATTAGCTGGACACTCATATTTCTGTTTTTTGGATGGATATTCTGGTTATCATCAATTACCCATTGCTCCTGAGGACCAAGAGAAAATCACATTTACAAGACCTTATGGAACATTTACCTTTAGAAGAATGCCTTTCGGTTTATGTATTGCACCTGCAACTTTTCAGAGATGTATGATGTCAATATTCTGTGATCTAATTGATAAAGGAATTGAAGTATTTATGGAAAATTTTTCAGTATTTGAAACTTCTTTTGAGTCTTGCTTGGAAAATATAACAAAAGTTCTAAAAAGATGTGAAGAAACAAATTTGGTTCTAAACTGGGAAAAATGCCAGTTTATGGTCACAGAAGGATTTGTACTTGGACATAAAATTTCACAAAAAGGGATGGAAGTTGATCAGGCAA
The DNA here is from genome assembly GCA_022702705.1 of Papilionanthe hookeriana x Papilionanthe teres. Lineage (NCBI taxonomy): Eukaryota > Viridiplantae > Streptophyta > Magnoliopsida > Asparagales > Orchidaceae > Papilionanthe > Papilionanthe hookeriana x Papilionanthe teres. Next base: position 22,206,959 of record CM040425.1, read on the forward strand.
AAGTGAAAATTATTGCTGAACTTCGACCACCTACTATCATTATCGATGTGAGAAGTTTTCAGGTCATGCTGGATTTTATAGAAGATATATAAAGGATTTTTCTAAAACTGCTAAACCTCTTTGTCATTTATTAGAAAAAGAAGCTAAGTTTGAATTTAATGAAGATTGTCCGAATGCTTTCAATATTCTAAAAGAAAAATTAGTCACTACACCTCATTGTGGCACCTAATTGGAGTAAACCTTTTGAATTAATGTGTGATGCAAGTGATTATGCAATTGGAGCTGTATTGGGACAAAAATATGAGAAAATTTTCAAAGTTATATATTATGCTAGTAAAACTCTTAATGAAACTCAAATAAATTACACTACTACTGAGAAAGAGCTCTTAGCAATGGTATATGCCTTTGATAAATTTAGACCTTATCTTCTTGGGACCAAATGTATCGTACACACTGATCATTCCGCTATTAAGTATTTAATGTCTAAAAAGGATGCTAAACCTATATTGATAAGATGAGTTTTATTTTTACGAGAATTTGATTTTCAAATAATGGACAGAAAAGGAACTAACAACCAAATTGCTGATCATTTATCAAGAATGAAAAATAATAGTGAGAAGATTACTGAAGAAAATATAAATGAGAAATTCCCTGATGAACAGTTATATGTTATTCAAGAATTACAAATGTCGTGGTATGCAAATATAGTTAACTATTTGGTTAGCAATATTTTACCGTATGGATTAAATAGCAAATATATTAAGAAATTCATAAATGATTCTAAATTGTATATTTGGGAAGATCCTCATTTATTTAAAATAAGCAGAGATTCTGTGATTCGAAGATGTGTACCTTATGAAGAAACTTTTGCAATTATTAAAAAATGTCACGATTCTGAATTTGGAGGACACTTTGGAGTGAATAAAACTGCGTTTAAAATTTTAAATTCTAGATTTTATTGGTCTACATTATTAAAAAATGTTGGATATTATGTGAAAACTTGTGATCGATGTCAAAGAATGAGGAATATTTCTAGAAATGATGAAATGCCTCTAAGCTATATATTAGAAATTGAGATTTTTGATGTATGGGTTTAGACTTTATTGGACCTTTTATACCATCATCTGGAAAGATTTATATTTTATTAGCAGTTGATTATGTTTCAAAATGGATCGAAGCTGTAGCTTTACCTAACTGTGATTTCAAAAGTGTTTCGAAATTTTTAAAGAAAATGATTTTTTCAAGATTTGGAATGCCGAGGGTAATTATCACAGGTGAAGGAAGTCATTTCAAGAATGTAAGAATTCAATCATTACTGGAAAAATTATGAATTAAACATAGAATTGAAACTGCTTATCACCCACAAAAAAGTGGAATGGCTGAAGTATCAAACAGAGAAATTAAAAGAATATTAAAGAAGACTGTTAATCCTAAAAGAACTCACTGGGTTGATAGACTTGATTCTGCATTATGGGCTTATAGAACAGCTTATAAGACACCTATCGGAATGTCACCTTATCGATTAGTTTATGGTAAACATTGTCACTTACCTGTTGAACTGGAACATAAAGCTTACTGGGCGATAAAGCAATTCAATTATGATTTGAATGCTGCAGGAGAAAAATGACAGTTACAACTGAATGAAATGGAAGAGATAAGAAATGAGTCCTATGAAAATGTAAAGATTTATAGGGAAAGAATGAAGAAATTGCATGATAAAAAGATTTCAAGAAAAATATTTGAGCCTGGACAAGAAATATTATTATTTAATACTCGTTTAAGAATTTTTTCCTGAAAAATTAAGATCTAAATGGATGGGACCATTTATAATTGAGAAAGTATACTCTTATGGAGCTGTGGATATTAAAGATCCCAAGACGAGAAAAATATTTAAAGTTAACAGATTAAGATTGAAGCCTTCTATGGGAGAAAAGAAATTGATTTACAAGGAGGCTTACGAGCTGAGTCTACCCGATTAAAATAACTGATTAGGTCGGACTGATGATGTTAAACCAAGCGCTTTGTGGGAGGCAACCCATATATTATCATTGTGATTTTTTGTGATTTGAATTTATCTTAATCATTGTGTGTGTGTTAATCACACCATTTTAATAGACCTATTTTAAGACTGAAACTTTGTAAAATTGACGATAGGTGAAACAGAGTCAAATGTGGTTCCGGCGCGTAGCGCCCAAACATGGCACCTAAACCCCAGAATAACCTGTATTTCTATGGTCTGGTGCCTAGGCGCTAGATTCTAGCGCCTAAGCACCCCAGTTATTGTTAGTACAAAAACCGAAAATTGTCAGTTTTTCACAAGAATTCTTTCTATAAATCACCCTATCTTCGTCCACAATCCCTAAGCAACCCTAATTTCATCTAGCACAACTCATTTGGAGGAGAAAAGAAAAGTTTAGTAGCAATGGAGAGAGGAGATCATGGCAATGGGATAAGAGATAAGTCTTCTAATGATCCTCAACCTTATTTCAATGGATTTATTGCTGTATGTTTGGAGAAATTATTCAGTCGTCTAGATAAGATTGAGGCATAATTGCTAAGTGTTGGAAATCGTCTGCATGAGATGTATCACCAAATCGAGCACTTGGAATGGCAGATGAAGCTTTAATTCGATCATATGGTAGCCTTTCAAGATTCTCAAGTGGCGATGTATGCGAAGAACAAATGTAGTGACGAGAAGACGGCTTTGGAATTCCAAGGGCATTAGTTTTCTATCCATGCGGGCCTAGCGAACTTCATTACGAAAGGGAGGGAAATTCAAAGTTCGGAGAGGAATAGATCATTGGTATGTTCTAGGTGTGATTGAGTCATGTTTTAGTGAGTTGAATGTTTAGTTTGTGTGTTTGCTTTTATTGTTCAAAGTGTGTTGTTTGATTGTGAATTTGCTTTGAATTAGTAATGTTTATGTTGTTTATAAAGTATTGAACTTTGTTATAGTACTTTTTCTGGAATTTCTTGAGCTTGGAATGAAAAAAATGTGAAATGGACTTGAAGAGTTTGATTATATCTTGAGTTTGAATGTTAGATCTATGTATCATATAAATTGTTTGTGGAAATGTTTGGAAGTTAGAAAATGGAGTAATACTCTCGTGTGAGTAATTAGAAGTCAAATTTGTTAAGTTTTGGTGAAAAATACAATTTTTAAATCGAATTTTTGGAAAGGCGAGTCTGGCGCCTAGGCTCTAGAATTCAGCTCCTAGGCGCTGATCCGACCTGCAATTACACAGTAAATTAACTTCCAAAAGATGGTAAAAAACTTGACCCAATTTATAAATAGCGGCTAGTGTGCAAAATCTTAAATGATATAAAAATTAAAAAATATTTTACACACTAAGGGTAATACGCAAGTATACGTATCATTTCAAGTAATATAGAGTTTTCTTTAAAAACCCCAGTATCGATCCCACGAGGAAGTGAAGTAAGAGGTCTTTAGTTAAATTCTAGTCTACTACTAATAGTCCTTAGTTTGGAATGTCGATTAAAATTGTGTTTTATCTAGCAACTACTCCTAAATGCAAGTGTTAAATGTAATAGTAATTATAACTAAATAATAATTCTAAAGATAGCCCTTTTTGGATGAATTGGTTTGGAGAATTTTGAGATACTAAAAACAACTATTCTTATGTAATGAAATGAATAATGTATAGGAATGAGATGAATTTACTATTGTATGTGCCAAATAGGAGCAATCCTATTCTTTACCCTTTGGTCCAGGCATAAAGAACATTGACTAATCCTATGCTTGGTTACTGAATCTGCGGCTAGGCTGGGAGGATACCGGCTCTCACTTTGGAGCTCCCACTTTCCTCTCGCCTGAGGGCTGTTGACCTCATTTTTGATGAGGTCTTCTCTTCCCTCTTTAGTGTTTAGGATCTAGCCTTAGGCTTTTCCTTTGACTATCTTAGAGGACTAGAATTGGGACCCATCCCTTAGAAATTTGAACCACTTCTTGCCTCCCTGCAAACCCCACAAGCTTGATTGTAGACCCTTAATCACCTAGAGGGTTGAAATCAAATGTGAAGGTTTAAAGGATGAGTTTCCTATAGGACTCTTTGGCCTTAGGACCACCCTGGGTGGCTTGGTCTGGTGAGGGTTGACTTACACACTCACTACACTCACACTCTACACACACAATCCAAATCCTAAAACCACACACATACCCAACTTGGCTCCTTGACTCATGTAGGTAATTCATATGGATGGACCTTAACCCCTAAACCCCTGGCTAAGAGGGTTAGGAACAACATAGTGAATGCCTCAAATGAGTCCTCTCATGGCTCATATAGGCTTAACATGGCTTCATGGCTCAACCAAAGTGCTTCCATTTCACTCATATTTGATCAATCTTCTTTTTTCCAAAATTTCAATTTTTGACCCCGGGACCCTACACCCATCAAACCTACTAAAAGCCCTTAAAATTGCCCAAATCCTGCAAAATTTCCAAATCACCCAAAATTCCCCAAAATTAACCTTGAACATTTCCTCACCAACCAAATTGATCATCCATAGCCAGAAATTCCAAAAATACCCCCAAATACCCCCAAATACCCTCCAAATACCCAAAATGCCCCTCTTAGCCAAAAATCCAAAAATTCAGAAAATTCCGAAAAAATTCCAGAAAATCCCAAATATTACCAATTTCATTTTGTCTAACTACACCATGGGCCAATTTTGTCAATTTACCCCACTTCTACCAAAACCCCCAATTTAGCCCATTCTTAACCCAAGTGAACCCAATGTCAAACCAAATCTACCAAATTAACCCCAATTTTGGTCCAATTCAATTCTAAACTTCAATTTAATATTCACAATGTCAATTTTGACCAAATCCAAGTCCAATTTGGTTGACATTTGAATCCAATTTCACTTTTGACCTTAAAGCCCAATTTGGACCCATGACCCAAACTTAGCCCAAACCAAACCAATTCAACTTCAATTGACCCCAAAACTTTTCTAAACCTTCCCTAACATCCCCATAAACAAAAAAATAACATAATTTGCCCAAAATTTGGACCCAAACCCCACTCAAATTCAACCCAAAACCAAAAAGCCCAATTTTGACCTAAATCCAAACCTAACCCAAATAAGCCCAAGTCCCAAAACCAAAACCCAACCAAAGTTAAAACCTCTTTGAAACACTCCTATAAACATTTCCCAACATTAATTTTACATCAATTTCAACCTTAGCCCAACATTGGCCCAAATTAACCCAATTTGACCTACATTGGCCCATTTACCAAATGAACCCAAATTCAACCTAATTCAAACCCAAACCACCTCAAATTCATTTCAAATCACTCATGACACATCCCTAAACCAAACCCAACAATTATTTGGCCCAAACTTCTACAAAATTCCCATCCATGAATTCATTCTTAAACCTAAAGGCTCATTCCCTTAAGCCTTCCTAAAAGCCTATCCAAAATGATTTCAAAAAGCCCAAAATCCATCTTGAAGCCCACATGACAATCCTCTATCATCATCCATTTGATAAAACCATCTCCTAAGTTCTAAATCCATGATGAAATAATTCCAAATCAAGCCATATGCCAAATCCCATCAAATCACCCCTAAATTACCAAAATTTCTAAAACCCTTTTTCATGTAAATGACCAAGCTTTGTCCCAAGCCACATGGAGCCATGAGCAAGCCATTTACAAGCCATATGAAGCCATGGAAGGTTTGACATGTGACCAAGCCATTAATGGAAAAAGGAGGGCCCCCTTTCCTAATCCTTCATTAAGCCTTTTTAACCATAACCATGTCACACACTAAACCAAGTTTAGCCACCTCACCATGGATGGAGACTTCACCACTCCATGGCAGATCGACCTAACCGATCCCCCGGCCCAAAATCGGACCATGGGAAGGGGAACCAAGCCCAAATACATGGGTTGACCAAATTAAACCCAAAATGAGCCTCTCCCCATTCCATTTCAATTCAGCCCCTTTACACATGTCAAACTCCAATTGACCGCACCATTGCCAACCCACGACCCCACTCGGTCAAGATGGTGACCAGGTGCTCGGACGGCCAGCCACCGGGCCGCCGGAAAACACCATGGCCGAAAGCTCCATGTGAGCCGAAAAATTCAATTCTCCCTTGCCGACTTGTCTCAACCCAAATGGACAAGCATAGCTCTTCTTCTCCTCACCGCAGCAGGTCGATCCCGACCTTCAAACCCCCCGGGAAGCCCTCCAAGCCATGCCTATTTAAACACCCCCTCCTCTCGGCCAAAAGAGGTGCCGAACCAAAACTTACCGAAACCACCGCCAAAATCATCCCGGACCACTCTCTACACATGAGAACTTGATCCCCACGGAAATCCCCCTGCCATTTCCTCTCTGTGAGCTCGATTTCAGAGTTGAAATCCAAGCTCAAAACCAGGACACTTCACCACAGTGAGCCAATCTCCAAATTGATTGGTCCTACACCTTCACCAGACCAAGAGGAGAAGTTTCCCAGCAAAAGCCCCCTCACCAGGCTAGCCATTGCTCTCAGCCTCCAAGCTTTGTGATCGGCTGTGGTCGAAATCATACCTAGACAATTCACTGGGCCGAGGGACTTCATCCGGAGCTTGCTTGGACCCAATCGAAGGTGACACAACTCTCGGATCGAAGCTTCACTTCTCCGAGCAAAGGTATGGACTCACTCTTCTTCCCGAGCTTACGGAGATTCTCCATTTAATTTGAATCAATTTCAATGCATGTTTACCGTATGGATGTGTTCGTCTCTTCAAGACGAATCCATAGAGCATAAGAACACAAAAATCCGTTGAGAATCGAGTGAGAAATTAGGGTTAGAAGGTCGACGGTCACCGGTTCGCACCCGGCCGTAGACGATGACTGGGAACCGTTGGATCGCGCGTGTATTGGATGGACGGCTCGGATCGCGTCGGACCAGAAGATGTTACGTGAAAGACGGGTCCCAGGACGGCTGAGTCAGATGGCAGCACCGAATCAGGAGACGACGCGTGGAGCTTCGGAGCTGCCGAGGTTGACGCGGCGCCGCGTGGATAAGTAGGAAAATAGGGATTTTTCTTATTTATCAAATACCCAGAACTTAAAAAATTCATAACTTTGTGTAGAAAAATTCTAAAAATAAAATAAAAATACCCTCTTGCTCAGTGAATAGAGGAGAATAATGAGGAAAAGAAATCAAGTAATTTCATTAAGTATTTTATTTTTAATGATTTATTTACTCTCTGCATTATTTTAATTCTCCATGCATATAGGAAATTCACTATGGTATGAGACCATAGGGCTTTTGAAGCCTCTGAACTTGGGAACATTCCCTGAATTTTCCAAGGTCAGAGGCCATCCCTATGAGAAGTTATTGATTTTTCAAGTTCATATTATTGTTTTGAGTATTTTAATTCCAATAATTAGCATGTTGAGAAATAAATTCTAGGAAAATTTGGTGATGTTGCTTGTGACCAGAGGGACCTAGGAAAAATAAGTTTTGAGTTAGTTCAATCTGAACAACCCTAATTGGCCTAAATACCCAAAATTGAACTTTAAGTAATTAGGGTTAACCATTCATCAAATTAACTTAAAAACAATTCTTCACTGTCCTCTAAGGATAGGAGAACACCACATAAAAATTTGAAACCAATTGGACTTGGTTAACCCCACCAAATGGGATGATTAAGCCTCTTAAGCAAAAATGGGTAAAATTAAACTTTAAAAATTCATAACTCACAAAATACTTTTCAAAAATTCAAAAAAATGGTTTTGGAGCCTCTCTGATATCAGAGAAACTTAGGAAAATTAAAATTGTAATTTTCTAAAAAAGTTGATTTTTATCATTATTTTAACATTTTTAATAATTAAAAAATAATAAAAACTATAAAAATATTAAAAATCACCAAAATGTTACATTTTGAATTCTAATCATTTAAGAACAAACCAAATATTTTTCTTAAGTCTCTAGGGTAAGATATTGAATTTTAAAGGCTTAATGTATTTTTTAATATTAAAAAATGTATTTTCCAACTTTTTCACTAAAATAATTCTAATAAATCAAAGAAAAATTAGAAAAATATAAAATTTATTTCTCTGGACTCCTTGAGGTCAAAGAGATTTAAGAAAAATATAAAATCCATTTTTCAACTTTAATTTTATTTTAAAATTAATTAATGCTTCAAAACTTAAAATAATTCTAATAAATAAAATATAATTCAAAAAAATCACCAAATTTAGTCCCAATGGTCCTCTAGTCATTAGGAGTGCCCCATAATTTTCTTAAGAACAGAAAAATTCCCTTGGTCATCTTATTGAATTTTCCTTGGAAATCCCTATTTCTACAAAAATAATTATATAAATAAATTAAATACAGAAAAATCACATTTTCTCCTCTAATGTCTTAATTGACATGTGAGTGAAGCCACATAAAAATTTCAAATTCATTTAAGCTCAATTTAGTGAGTTATAGAATTATTAAGCTTGAAGGGCAAAATGGTAATTAAAATTTTAACCCTTAATTAAAACTTTAGGCTTAATAAAATGAGAGAGTAAAATATTTGATCCTAATCTGATTTAGATGATTGAAATTTAAATAATTAAAGGATAGAGACCCATCAATCATTTTTAAGATTAATTAAAGTAAACCTTAATCAATTAATTAATGAAATTTGGAAGATTAATAAAAATTGAAATTATTAAAATAGGGATATTATTAAGAAGACATTTATTCTTTAATTTAAGAATCCCTAAATTAATCACCTCAATAATATTTAATTCTTAATTAAAATGATAATCCAAACTCAAGATTTAAAATGTTAAAAGACTTAATCATTAAATTAAACTAAAATTAAAGCATTTAAATTAAATCCTTCCAAAATTTCAATTAAATTAATACTTTAAAAATTAAATTAAATCATCTTTAAAACATAAAAAATGAAATATTAAATTAAAAATTAAAATAAAATTAAAATTAAGACTAAACCAAATTAAATTAAATTAACTTAACTTAAATTAAATTGAATTAAATATAACATCTCCTAAGACATAAAAAATTCAAAATAAATCTAAAACAACTTGAACACTATTCCAAACTTAAACCCATTAATTAAAATTAAATTAAATCAAAAATCACTTAAACATCAATTTGCCCTCAAAAGCTCTTGTTGTCATAACTCCTAAACGGAGTATTAAGTGAAGTGTTACTTCACTTATAGGATATTCAAATGTCCTAATTCACTCGAGCAAGATAACAAAACTTAAACTCCTGGATGATTAATTCACTTGTATAATTAAATTCTCTTGGACTTAAAACAATCCTAGAGGTGTTGAAAAGATGTTTAAGACTCGTCTTAAGCACTTCCTCGATATGATAGGATATTTATAAGAACAATTGAACTTAATTGTTCTTTCGATGAAGAAAATCGTCCTTAAACCAAAACACAAGAACCTAGACGTCATAGGAGATGACTAGCTATAGGATTAGGACTTTGGTAGACAACCAAAACCTTTCCCTTAGCTTTACCTAGGTACTTGTTGGAATACTTAAATGCTCTGATATGTGTTTCAAGTGCAGATTGGGATGACGGGAAGACCCTCCAGGTACGCTTTTATTTTATTGCAATTTACTTTCTCGCAATTTAATTAATTGCAATGCACTTTACTTTTCTTGCATGATAAACAACTGTTGCATGAAAACCAAAACCTTTAGGATAGTCCCTAAATTGAAACCAAAATTAAATTAAAAATCATTACAAGATAAAATTCACCGCCACAACATTTCAAAATATAAAACAACTCAAAATTTAATCACAAAAAGAACACAAAACTACAATTGCAACTAAATTAAAACGTATCGTTGAATGATCGGGAATACCTCGGATGATGTAACCCACGTGTTGCTAACGGGATTTCCCACGGTCTAAATGAAGGTGTGGAACTCATTCAGTTGAGTTTAGCCAATTCATCTGGACTAAGTGAATTCAATGAAAATAATGGTGCCGGGATGAAGGAACCGTGGGATCCTAATCGGTTCTGTTTAAACAACTTTAAGATTTGTTTTAATTAAAATATTAAAAACACTTGGATTTTAAGATTTTCTCTAAACCAAAACACTTTTCTCATCCATTGATTTTCACCTTCTAAAACTAAACCACTGCAACAACAAGGAGCTCGGAGCATGGTGGGCAGCACGGCCATCGTCATCAGTAAAACTCAGATCTACTTCAGCAAAACTTTCTTAGAATTAAATAACCAAGCCATAGGACTTCGAGGTAGTTTGCCTAGTGCAACATAAATCCTCAACTCTTCGTTAGGCATTTGCATGATCATATCATGTAAATTAAACCCTAACCGGTCTTAGGACTCCGAGGTAGTCGTTCGGTACGACATAAACCCTCACATTTCTAGGCTAATTGTATGATTATGTCATACAAATATAAGTCCTAATTAACTAAAATTGGCAAGACTGAAATATCATATAATATTAGGATTTTCTCAAATCTAAGCCAAACAATAGGATAGCCGGGAAGTTGCAAAGATTCTTCTTGGATCCTCAGCTTCTCCTACCTTTCTTCCTTTGGGTTCTCAAAAATAAATTGTTCCAAATTTTGAGTCATTCCCTTTTGAAATTTCAAAAATCTGATTCTTTGAAAACCTTAAACTTTGAAATTCTTGAGAGCAAAACCACTGATCATTATCGAGAGTTTTCTTAAGTGATTCCCGTCACTTAAGATGTAATTAACTATAGGGGCTTGCCCTTATAGGGAACTTTAAGAACCTGAGTAATATAAACCTCGCTTAATTCATTTATATTAAGCGGAAGGAACTGTCGGCTTATAAAATTGGTTCGCGGACCAAACGGATGTCACAAATCTTCAAGTTTATTTAACCGAGCCCCATCATCAAGCGGTTGTGCTATTCTCCGGGATAGATATACAGTTTGTGGTGCGATGCTCGTTTATATAAACTTTTCGGGATGTGAGATCAGTTTGATTTCATATCTTAACATTTTCAAATTTAAAATTATTTTCAAAATAAAATACTACTTTTCAAATTATTTAAATTAAATTAAAAATTCACCGACAATTTCTGTAGGCGACCACTTTTCAAAAATACAACACATAACCTAAAAATATGCCGACAAGGGCTAACAATCTAGACTTCAACACCCAAACGATAGGACCGAATTTAGGATTTAGCCTGTGACTCTAAAATCTCCAATTCTTCGCCCGATTAATATTATTTCCCTATTTAATTGCACTCAACTCCCATGAACTTCACCATCCATGGAATTTAAATGTGGTTCCACTTTGTTGAGAATTACACCGCCCTTTCGGGTCAATGCAATTACAACGAATTTTAACACTACAACAAGCTCTTTTTGTAATGTAAATGAAGTGCAAGTAAAAACCATCACATTTATAATTAAATTTACTTCTATCATGCATCACAAAATCCTAAACATGATTTCTACTCATTACAAAAGAAAAGTAAAATGAAAATAATGACATAATCTTCTCATTTCACTATTTCAAAGAAGAAGAAAGAGTAAGAGAGATATGTCACAAAGCATGAAGAAAATACAACATAAACTTCATTTAACCAAAACAAATCCACTAGGTAATTGTTTACAAAATTATAAGATAATGAAGAACAATACTTAGCTTTTTCCCTTTGAAAGAAAGATGAAGATCTCTCCCATAAGTCTCCCGTCGATCCATGCAATTCTAGTGCAATCCCTTACAAATTCTCTCAAAATCTCCTCTCCAATCTCTCCAAAAGGTTAGAAATCTACATTTCTACTCTTAATCTAAGAATCCTAAAGATTTCTCTCTTTTATTCTCTACTTTCCTCCCCTTTTTTCTAACATAAATTTGCCATTTTAAAGAGTATGGTTGAATTTCTAAGAGTTCCCTTAAGCACCCCTTCGAAAAAGCGTCCAAATACGTTGAATTTTGGCCCAAAATCGCCAAATGCCGGTCTAGAATCTTCCCGGGAGCTGTCGGCGGGTTCGAGGCTGCTGTCGGTGAGCTTTTCAGTCATATTTCGGTCGTCTCTGAAAAATCTCGCCATTGGCGAGATGGAGGCCGCCGTCGGCGAGCAGACTGCTGCGCAGCTCCACCGTTTCGCTCCGTTTGGCTCCATTCCAGCTCCGTTTCGCCCCATTTCAGTTGCGTTGCGTTCGTAACAGATAGCCCTAGAAAATAAGCATAAAAACAACCATTTTTTAAAGTGTAATATCATTAAAAAATATGCAAGAAGTGTAAAAGATATTAAGCATCAAAAGACTTATCGAAATGTGTCAGGGCAGAATTTCATTTCTTGCTCGTTTTTGCTCCAAATTGCACCGTTTTTGCTTCTTTTTGCTCCAATCACCATTTCTTGTACCTAAAATCAAAAATCATACAAAATACCTTCCTTTAAAGTATAATATTATAAAAAATGAGTAAAATGATATTGGAAAAAAACGTATATATTTTAGGCGTGTCAAAATCCCCCAAACTTAACCGTTACTTGTCCTCAAGTAACACTATAACTTTAAAAATAAAATATGTTGACTTGTGGTTGTGGGTTTCAATAGAGTTTTCTATAATTTCATCTTAGAAATATTATAGTATAACATAGGAGAAATTCTAGCAAATCAACCAAGGACTAGTGTAAGAATATCTCATATTCAACTTAGGAATCCTGATTTTTGTATTTACTTCAAAAGTTATTGAAAATTGTTAAACTAAATATTCATAGAAAGTATAAAAATGGAATTTAAGCACCTTATCTATACCAATTTAACCAATACCTTTTGAAATAAGAATAAGCTTAAGATTATTTTGAAGTTTTTTCATTTAAAAAGATTTAAGTGAAACCAATTTTTGATTAGGCTTCTCCTCAAGCTTCTCCTCACTTATTTTCTCTCTTTTTTTCTTTTGAGATCATTTTCAATCCCTTTTTTTTACACCTCTTTTCTTTTCTTTTCAGGATCATTTTTAATCCTTTTTTTCACCCTTTTTATGGAGGATTACGATATCTGGATAGGCCTTTAATAATTTTGAATTTTACTATCCTCTCTCTAAAATCCAAAACTCAAAAAATCCCCTCACTTTTATAAGTGTAAGTATTAGTTCGAAAAAGGTTTTCAATAAAGGCTCAATTCTCATTAAGTATAAATCTAAGAATTTTAGCTTTTCAAATATTCAACTCCTTTCTACCATAAATATAAAAATCATTTCTTCAATGTTTCCTACAAAATATCTTAATTATAGAAGAGTTTCTTCACATAGGATAACTTATTTTTCTAACATTCCTAAAATAAAAATTATATAACCTAAAGGTAACACCACATACCACAAGTCGTTTTAAAAGTGATATCAAATTAATATATAGGCTACTGAGGAGAAATAATGTTACATTTTAAAATTTTTTCTTCCCCCCAAACTTAAATTTTAAAATATTTTACAATTATTTCTATAAAATGTTACAGGAAGAAAAAGTAAAGAATTAATCTACTTACTACTACAACATCCTATGAAATTCATATACATGCATAATCATGATAGAATGACTGTAGGAGAAAGTAAATTTAACCCAAAATATGCTTGTAATTAAATTACACTAAAAGGAAGTCTTTTCACATTAAAAATTTATTTTTCTTCCCACCCCAAACTTAATTTCTAATATATATAGCATTCAATATAGAAAATATAAGTAGGAAGAAAAACAGTTTAGAAATTCTATCTACCACAAATGTCTATCAAATCCATTTGCAAGTATTCATTAGGACGAACAATATGCAACGGAAAGTAAATCTAAACTAATCATGCCGGAATGCGATTCACTAAATAAAAGTCTAACTAGCATAGCATGTATCGACGAGGGAATATAAAAATGTTCTTCAATTATTATATAAAATTGTAACACAAAAATAAAAACACATAAGATAAATGAGGTCAATTCATCTTTTAATCCATCGCATCTTACTAACTTACCTCCAATTTCTAACGGAATTACTACACTAATAAATTAGGTACATTTTAAATGGTTTTATAGATTATAATCCGAAAGATAAGATTATCCCTGATAAATTGATTCATAGGCACCAATCTCAGGCATCATCTAATCCTTATAATTAAGCACCTCTAACAGTTATAAAGATAGTGTAATATCATCCACATAGTATTCATCAAATAGGTTCACGACTCCTACCTAATGAAAATAAAGTTGCATGTCGGCATATTTGTAGGTTGAGTGTTGTATTTTTGAAAAGGGGTCGCCTACAGAAATTGTCGGCAAATTTTAAATTTTAAAATTAATTTAAATTTACATATAATTTAGAAAGTAGTATTTGATTTTGAAAATAATTTTAAATTTGAATGTTTTAAGATATGAAATCAAACCGATCTCACATCCCAAATAGTTTATATAAACGAGCACCGCACCACAAATCGTGTATCTATCCCGAAGGATAGACACACTGCTTGATGATGGGGCTCGATTAAATAAACTAGGAGATTTGTGACATCCGTTTGGTCTGCGAACCAATTTTATAAGTCGATAAGTTCCCCTGCTTAATATAAATGAATTAAGCAGGGTTTATATTACCTGGGTTCTTAAAGTTCCCTATAAGGGCAAGCCCCTATAGTTAATTACATCCTAAGTGACGGGAATCACTTAAGAAAACTCTCGTAATGATCAGTGATTTTGCTCTCAAGAATTTCAAAGTTTAAGGTTTCAAAGGATTGAATTTTAGAAATTTCAATAGGGAATGGATCAAATTTGGAACAGTTAATTTTAGGAGTTCAAAGGAATAAAAGTAGGAGAAGCTGAGGATCCAAGAAGAATCTTGGTAACTTCCCAAACTATCCTATTGTTTGGCTTCAATTTGGGAGTTTATTTAATGTTTTGATCCTGCCAATTTTAATTAATTAGGACTATATTTGTATGACATAATACAAGTAGCCTCGAAGATGTGAGGGTTTATGTCGTACCAAACAACTACCTCGGAATCCTAAAACAAGTTAGGGCTTAATTTGCATAACATGATTATGCAAATGCCTAATGAAAAGTTAGGGATTTATGTTGCGCTAGGCAAAGTACCTCGAAATCCTATGGCTTGGTTATTTAATTCTAAGAATGGTTTTGTCGATGTAGATTTCAGTTTTGTCGACGACGATAAGCAGATCTTGCCTACCATGCTTCGAGCTCCTTGTTGTTGCAGAGGTTTAATTTTATAAGTCATAAATCAGGAGATGAGAGAAGTGTTTTGGTTTAGAAATCTTAAAATCCAAGTGTTTTTTAATATTTTACTTAAAACAAATCTTAAAGTTGTTTAAACAGAACCGATTAAGATCCCACGGTTCCGTCATCCCGACACCGTTATTTTCATTGAATTCACTTAGTCCAGATGAATTTGCTAAACTAAACTGAATGAGTTCCACACTTTCATTTAGACCGTGGGAAATCCCGTTAGCAACACGTGGGTTACATCATCCGAGGTATTCCCGATCATTCAACGAGACGTTTTAATTTAGTTGCAATTGTAGTTTTGTTGTTCTATTTATGATTAAATTTTGAGTTGTTTTTATATTCTGGAATGTTGTGGCGGTGAATTTTATCTTGCAATGAATTTTAATTTAGTTTTGGTTTCAGTTTAGGGACTATCCTAAAGGTTTTGGTTTTCATGCAACAGTTGTTTATCATGCAAGAAAAGTAAAGTACAGTGCATGTAAGTAAATTGTAATAAAGTAAATTGCAATAAAATAAAAGCGTACCTGGAGGGTCTTCCCGTCATTCCAAGTCGCACTTAAAACACATGTTAAGGCATTTAAATATTTCAACAAGTACCTAGGTAAAGCTAAGGGAAAGGTTTCGATTGTCTACCAAAGTCCTAATCCTATAGCTAGTCATCTCCTATGACGTCTAGGTTCTTGTGTTTTGGTTTAAGGATGACATTCTTCACCCAAGAACAATTAAATTCGGTTGTTCTTATAAACATCTTATCATATTGAGGAAGTGATTAAGACGAGTCTTAAACATCTTTTCAATACCTCTAGGATTGTTTTAAGTCCAAGAGAATTTAATTATACAAGTGAATTAATCATCCAGGAGTTTAAATTTTGTTCTCTTGCTCAGCGAACTAGGACATTTGAATATCCTATAAGTGAAGTAACACTTCACTTGATGCCTCATTTAAGAGTTATAATAATAAGAGCTTTGAAAGGGCAAATCAACTTATTAAGTATTTTAATGATTTAAACTTAATGATTTAATTTTAATTTTGACTTAATTATAAAAAATTTGTTTAAGTTTGGAATAGTGTTCAAGTTATTTTAGATTTAATTCTTAATGATTTCATTTAGGTTTGTTGTTAAATGATTTTAATTTAATTTAATTCAATTTAATTTTAATTCAATTTAATTTAATTTTAATTTAATTTAGTTTTAATTTAATTTAATTTTAATTTAATTTGATTTAATTTAATTTAATTTAATTTAATTTTAATTTAATTTAATTTAATTATAATTTAATTTCAATTTAATTTTAATTTAATTTCAATTTAATTTTAATTTAATTTTAATTTAATTTTAGTTTAATTTTAATTTGGATTATTATTTTAATTTTTAATTAAGAATTAAGTATTATTGAAGTGATTTATTTAGGGATTTTTTAAATTAAAGAATAAATATCCTCTTAATAATATCCCTACTTTAATAATTCCAATTTCTATTATTCTTCCAAAATTTCAATTAATTAATTCATTAAAGTTTTATTTTAATTATAGTTGAAATGGTTAGTAGGTTTCTACCCTCAATCATTTAAGTTTCAATCTTCCAAAATCAGTTTAAAATCAAATATTTCACCTTCCCCTTTTTAATTAATCCTAAAATTTTAATTAAAGGTTGAAATTTTTAATTACCATTTTGCCCTTCAAGCTTAATAATTCTATAACTCACTAAATTAAGCTCAAATGAACTTGAAATTTTTATGTAACCTCACTCACATGTCATTTAAGACATTAGAGGAGAAAATGTGATTTTTCTGTATTTAATTTATTTATGTAATTATTTTTAATGGAAAATAGGGGTTTTCAAGGAAAATTCAATAGCATGACCAAAAAAATGTTTCTATTCTTAAGAAAATTATGGGGTGTTTCTAATGACTAGAGGACCATTTGGACCAATTTGGGTGATTTTTTGACTTATATTTTATTTATTAGAATTATTTTGAGTTTTGGAGTATTAATTATTTTTAAAATAAAATTAAAGTTGAAAAATGGATTTTATATTTTTCTTAAATCTCTCTAACCTCAAGGAGTTCAAAGAAACAAATTTTGCATTTTTTTGATTTTTCTTTGATTTATTGGAATTATTTTAGTGAAAAAGGTTGAAAATTTATTTTTTAATATTAAACATTACATTAAGCCTTTAAAATTCAATATCTCACCCTAGTGACTTAAGAAAAATATTTGGTTTGTTCCTAAGTGATTAGAATTCAAAATGTAACATTTTGGTGATTTTTAATATTTTTATGATTTTTATTATTTTTAATTATTAAAAATATTAAAATAATGATAAAAATCAACTTTTTTAGAAAATTACAATTTTAATTTTCTTAAATTCCCCTGAGATCAGAGAAGCTCCAAAACTATTTTTGTGAATTTTTGAAAAGTATTTTGTGAGTTATGAATTTTTAAAGTTAAATTTTACCCATTTTGCTTAAGAGGCTTAATCAACCCTTTTGGTGGGGTTAATCAAGTCCAATTGATTTGAAATTTTTATGAGATGTGCCTCTAATCCCAAAGATCAGTGGAGAATTATTTTTAAGTTAATTTGATGTGTAGTTAACCCTTATTAATTAAAGTTCAATTTTGGGTGTTTAGGCCAATTAGGATTATTCCAAGTGAATTAACTCAAAACTTATTTTTCCTAGGTTCGTTCCCCTAGTCATAAGAAACATCACCAAATTTTCCTAGAATTTATTTCTCAACATGCTAATTATTGGAATTAAAATACTCAAAACAGTAACCTAAACTTGGAAAATCAATAACTTCTCATAGGGATGGCCTCTGACCTTGGAAAATTCAGGGAATGTTCCCATGTTCAGTGGCTTCAAAAGCCCTATGGTCTCATGCCATGGTGAATTTTCTATATGCATGGAGAATTAAAATAGTGCAGAGAGTAAATAAATTATTAAAAATAAAATACTTGATGAAATGACCTGATTTCTTTTCCACATTATTCTCCTCTATTCACCGAGCGAGAGGGTATTTTTATTTTATTTTTAGGATTTTTCTACACAAAGTTATGAATTTTTGAAGTTACGGATATTTAATAAATAAGAAAATACCCTAATTTCCTACTTAACCACGCGGCGCCGCGTCAACCTTAGCGGATGCGAAAGGCCACGCGGCGTCTCCCGGTTCGGCACCGCCATCCGAGTCACTGCCATCGGGCCTGCGGTTCACGTACCGTCTCTTGGTCCGACACCATCTGAGCCGTCCGCCCGATACACGCGCGATCCAACGGCTCCCAGTCATCGTCTAAGACTGGTGTGAACCCGTGACTGTCCACACTAAAACCCTAAGATCTCACTCAATACTTAACGGATTTTTTGTGTTCTTGTGCTCTATGGATTCGTCTTGAAGAGACGAAACATCTATACGGTGATCATGCAATGAAATTGATTCATATCAAATGGAGATCTCCAGAAGCTCAGGAGGAAGAGAGAGTTCATACCTTTGCTCAGAGAAGTGAAGCTTCGATCCGAGAGTTGTGTCACGTTCGATTGGGTCGAAGCAAGCTCCGGATGAAGTCCTTGGCACAGTGAATTGCCTAGATACAAAAGTGACCACAGCCGATCACAAAGCTTGGAGGCTGGAGCAACTGGGTGGCCTGGAGAGGGGGCTTTCACTGGGGAACTTCTCCTCTTGGTCTGGTGAAGGTTTAGGATCAATCAATTTGGAGATTGGCTCACTGTAGTGAAGTTCCTATTTTTGGGTGGAATTTGGACTCTGAAATTGGGCTCTGTTAATGGGGATTAGGGCAAATGGACACTGGAGATCAATTGCTCTAAGTGTGGAGAGTGGTCTGGGACAATTTTGGCAGAGTTTCAATAGGTTTGTTTTAGCACCTCCTCCATGGCCGAGAGAGGTGGGGTTTAAATAGAAGTGGCTGGAGGGCCTCCCAGGGGGAGTTAGGGGTTGGGATCAGTTGCTCTGGTGAGGAGAAGAACAACCATGGTGGCCATTGGGCATGGGGCAACTCAGAAGGTGAGAATTCCAAGCTTGGGCTCACATGGTGCTCTCGGGTGTGGTGTTTTCCGGCGGCCCAGGTGGCTGGCCGGCAGGCATGGGTCACCCTCAGGGTCAGGAGGCTCAGGGCTTGATGTTTGTGAAGTTAATTGGTTCGTTGCCATGTGTAAAGGGTTTGAATCGAAGTGGAATGGGAAAGGGCTAGTTTTGGGTCTAAATGGGTCAACCCATGGTTTTGGATTAGGTCCACCATCCAAGGCCAATTTGGGTTGAAGAGAAAGTCACTTTGGATCAGCTTGATTAGTGGGGTCAAGTCACAATCAAAGTACAATTAAGCTTAAGCACGAGTTAGGGGAGACATGGGAGTGGTTAATCACTCTTAAGAGAATCATTAAAGGGTCCCCTCTTCTTGCCATTTTGGGTATGGTGAAGTGTCCAAGGCTTTCATGGCTCACATGTGGCTCATGCATGGCTTCATGGCTCACCTTTGGCTTGGAAAAAGCTAAGTCGACTTTCATGAAAGAGGTTTTTAGGAATTTTGGTAATTTAGGGGTGATTTGATAGGATTTGACATATGGCTTAGTTTAGAAAAATTTGATGGCTAATTTAGAACTTAGGGTTTTAATTAAGTGAGGATGAGATGAGATTGTAATGTGGGCCTTAGGATGGGTTTGGACTTTTGAAATCATTTTGGAGTGGGCTTTTTAGGAAGGCCTAGGGAAGTGGGCTTTAGGTTTTAAAATAAATTTATGGATGGGAATTTTGTAAAAGGTTGGGCCAAACAAATGTTGGGTTTAGTTTAGAGATGTGTCATGAGTGATTTGAAGCAAGTTTGAGGTGATTTGGAATTGGATTGGGTCTAATTTGGGTCTCTTTGGTAATAGAGTCCAAATGGGTCAAAATGAGCTATCTTGGGCTAAAGTTGGGCTAATGTTGAAATTGGTGTAAAATTAATGTTGGGAAATGTTTATGGGGGTGTTACAAATAGGTTTCAACTTTGTTTGGGTTTTGATTTTGGGATTTGGGCCCATTTGGGTTAGGTTTGGGTGTAGGCCCACTTAAGGAATTTTGGGTTTGGGTTGACATTGAGTAAGATTTGGGTCCAAATTTTGGGCAAATCATGTTAGTGTTTTGTTTGTGGGGATGCTTGGAAGGTTTTAGAAAAGATTTGGGTCAAATTGGGATTGAATTGGGTTAGTTTGGGCTAGGTTTAGGTCATGGGTCAAAATTGGGCCTTAAGCTTTTAAAATGAAATTGGATTCAAATGCCAATCAAATTGGGCTTGAATTTGGTCTAGATTGATATTGTGGATATTGAATTGAAGTTTAGAATTGAATTGGACCAAAATTGAGATCAATTGGGGTGATTTGGTTTGACATTGGGTTCATTTGGGTTTAAAATGGGCTAAATTGGGGGTTTTGGTAAAAGTGGGGTAAATTGACAAAATGGGCCCATGGTGTAGTTGGACAAAATGAAATTGGGAATATTTGGGATTTTCTAGAATTTTCTGGGAATTTTCTGATTTTTTGTATTTTTGGGTCAAGAGGGGCATTTTGGTAATTTGGAGGGTATTGGGGGTCAAAAATTGAAATTCTGAAAAAATGAAGATTGATCAAATTTGAGTAAAGTGGAATCACTTTGGTTGAGCCATGAAGCCATATTAAGCCCATATGAGCCATGAGAGGACTCATTGGAGGCATTCACTATGTTGTTCCTAACCCTCTTAGCCAGGGGCTTAGGGGTTAAGGTCCATCCATATGAATTACCTACATGAGTCAGGGAGTCAAGTTGGGTATAGGTGTGGTTTTAGGATTTGGATTATGTGTGTGAGAGTGTAGAGTGTGAGTGTAGTGAGTGTGTAAGTCAACCCTCACCGACACTGAGCCACCTGGGGTAGTTCGAGGCCAAAGAGTCCTATAGGGAACTCATCCTTTAAACCTCCACATTTGACCTCAACCCTCTAGGTGATTAGGGGTCTACGATCAAGCTTGTGGGGTTTGCGGGGAGACAAGAAGTGGTTTAAATTTCTAAGGGATGGGTCCCGATTCTAGTTCTCTAAGATAGTCGAAAGGAAAAGCCTAAGGCTAGATCCTAAGTACTAAAGAGAGAAGAGAAGACCTCATCAAAAATGAGGTCAACATTGCAGAAAGGAAGTAACAAATTAAGATGAAACTATCAATGTTAAAATTCATGATTTCTCTTGTAAAACTCAAGTCTGGGTGAGACCCAAGTTATAGTGAACTCGTCAATCCAACTACTATAAGAGAACAAGTCTAGCCATAATAAGAAGTTAAGGAATCACCTCCCTCATGACACACAAAGATTAAATCAAAGCATTATCAATTCAAACATCTACCAATCATCAATCAAACTGATCAATCCATAATGACACATAAAGATCAAGTCAATCCACTCTAAAGCAATCACAATATAACACTAACAATCATGACTCTCAAGCACACTAAATCAAAGCACACTGATAACTATGGGTTGCCTCCCATAAAGCGCTTGATTTTAATGTCGTTAGCCAGACAAATAATTCCACTGGATCAAAATTCCAATTAAGAAATCCTAGATCAATCGCCCAATCATTTCCAGATCCAAGGATTCTTACAAAATCCTTAAATTTTAATTTTGCATTCAGCTCTTCATTTTCAGTTGGATTTATATCATTATTCCTCATATTTCTTTCTAGATCCAATATTCTTTTATTGATTTTCTCAATCCGCATATTAATATCATCCTTGAAATTTATAAGAAATGGATCTTTATAAGATACTTCAATATCTCCCAAATTTTGGATCAGATTCTCTTTAGATAATTCAGATTCAGGATCAAATTCTTCTATGTCACTCTTATGATTCAAGTTATCTTCCAATTCTTGTCCTTTATAACTATTAAATGATGGAGGATCTATCTTAGTTGAGGAAATAGATTTTTCTAATTCCTTAGGAATTTCTTTCAATGGTCTTCCAATATCCTTATCCTCTTTTCTCAACTAAAAGTTCTTTTGAAATTTATCCTCAAACTCTCTTCTAAGTCCTAGTTCAATAATTTTATCATGTTCATCATTCAATTTAGGTTTTTCTTGTGATTGAGTCGCTTCTAAAGATATAAAGACTGGTTGTGTAGATGAATTCCCTAAATAGATAGGCTTTAAAATTGTATGGGGTACATCCATCTTAAGTTCATAACATTTTTCAACTGATGGAATTAAAAGTTTACTATTTTTGGTAGCGTCCATCATTTCACACCTCTCTTGAACATACATACAGTCTTCTAACATTTTTGACTCATCACGAAAGTCTATTTCAATCTCATTTGTTAATTTACTCTCAAAACTTTCTTGGAAACGGTCTTTACCGAGATAATCAATTTCAACTATCCAAAAACAATCATCATCTTTTCTTTCAGCTGGATATTTCATAGTCTTTAATACATCAAAAGTGACTTCATGGTCATTAATATTTATAGTAAACTCTCCTTTTTGCACATCTATCATAGCTTGTCCAGTAACAAGGAAAGGTCTCCCTAAAATAATTGGAATTTCTTTATCTTCCTTCATATCTAATACAATAAAGTCCAAAGGAAAGATAAATTTATCCACTTTAGCAAGCACGTCTTCTATAACTCCTTTTGGATAAATGATAGATCCATCAGCTAACAGAAGAGTTACAGTAGTGGGAGAAATATTGACTAAACCTAACCTTCTAAATATAGATAGAGGCTTCACATTAATGCTTACTCCAAAATCACATAATGCTTTTCCACATAATCTTTTTCCAATAGCATAAGGAATTATAAAGCTACAAGGATCTTTAAGTTTCCGAGAAAATTTTTTCTGAAGTATAACGCTGCACTCCTCACTTAGTGCAATTGTCTCGTAATCCCTAAATTTCCTTTTCTTATTTAATATATCCTTCATAAACTTTGCATAACTTGGCATCTGTTCCAAAGCTTCAGTGAAAGGAATATTTATCGTTAACTTCTTAAGTACTTTCATGAACTTTAAAAATTTTTTATCCAACTCATGCTGTCTAAGTTTTTGAGGAAATGGAGGTGGTGGTCTTTCCAAACTGCTTTTAGTTAGAGATATTAATTCTTCCAGATCTTTAGAAACATGTTCTTCAGGTCTTTTAGTTTCTTTTGTTTCTCTGACAACATCTTTCTCTTTTCTAACCACATACTCTATCTCTCTTCCACTTTTTAATTGGACAGTTTCTACTTGTTCATTAGTGTTCTCTTTAGGGTTGATCTCAATGTTGCTAGGAAGTGTTCCTTGGGGTATATTGCTAAGTGAATTAGCAATTTGTCCCAGTTGATTCTCTATGTTTCTAATTGCAACATTTTGACTTCTCAACTGGTTTCCCATTTGCAGTACCACTTCTTCCATAAACATCATCTTATCCTCAAATTGCTGATCATTGTTAGAGTTCGGTGGATATGAAGGTCTATAGTTTGTGTTCCCTTGATTATTCCAACTTCCATTAGAATTTGCATTATTATTTTTCCATTGTTGGTTTCCACCGTCAGTAGTATGATTCCATTTAAATTTAGGTTGTTTCTTCCAACCTGGGTTGTAAAAGTTAGAATACGGGTTTTTTATGGTATTTAAAGCATCATATGATAAGTTAGAATCAATCATAGGCCCTAATGAACTTTCCTCACTTACAGGAGTAAATTGAGGTTGGTTCATTCCAAATTGGTTCACCTTCCTTGATATTGTAGTAATCTGAGATGCAATAATTGTAATCATATCCGTGTCATGAACACTAGCTACATTTTTATGATTTACCCTTGTAGAGGGCCATTGAAATTCATTTGTAGCCATTTTTTCAATTAATGCATACGCTTCATCAAATGGTTTTGACATTAATGATCCACCAGCGATAGCATCAATTATAGAACTAAGGGATCCTACTAACTCATTATAAAAAGTTTGAATGATTAACCAATCGGGCAGAGCATGGTTTGGACACTTTCTTAGGAGTTTCTTAAATCTTTCCCAGGCTTCGTATATTGATTCACCTTCATATTGACAAAATGAGATAATATCATTTCTAAGTTTAGTAGTCCTTGAAGGTGGAAAATACTTAGCTAGGAATTTCTGAGTTAACTCCTCCCAATTTTTAATAGAACCATGTGCTAATGAATATAACCATATTTTAGCCTTATCCCTTAGTGAGAAAGGAAAAAGCCTTAGTCTAACAACATCGTTTGACATACCGTTATAACGAAATATAGCACAAAGTTCTAAAAAATTTGATAAGATAAATAGGGTTCCTCTGAAGGAGTTCCCCCAAACTGATTGTTCTGCACCAGTTGGATAATTTCAGGATTTATTTCAAACGAGTTAGCTTCTACGACAGGATTTTGTATACTTGAGTGAATTTCATCTGTGGTAGGATTTACGTAATCTCTCAATGAAGTATGATGATTTTCTAAGTTATTATCTTGAAAGTTTTCCATTTCCATTTCTAGTTTTTTGAGTCCTTTCTGTATTTTTATTTTTTTCTAACTCGAGATCATAAGGCACAAGTCCTGCAGATCCTTAGTTTTGCATACGTAACACAATAAATAATACATTAATAATTAAATAAATATTAGATGAAATATATTCAACACAATAAAACATTTTTACAAACACCTTGTTTTTCACTCAAACAGTTTTTTCACAACACTTTTTCATATAAAAACACTTTTCACACAAAACAGTTTTTACTACACTACAGTTTTCCAAGTCTAAGCCTAATTACTTCAACTAAAATTCTCCTAAAGTTCTTACCGAAGCTTCCCCGACAACGACGCCAAAAACTTGACCCGACCCGCAATTACGCAGTAAATTAATTTCCAAAAGATAGAAAAAATCTTAACCCAATTTATAAATAGCGGCTAGTGTGCAAAATCTTAAATGATATAAAAATTAGAAAATATTTTACACACTAGGGGTACTACGTAAGTATACGTATCGTTTCAAGTAATATAGAGTTTTCTTTAAAAACCTTAGTATCGATCCCCCGAGGAAGTGAAGTAAGAGGTCTTTAGTTAAATTCTAGTCTACTACTAATAGTCCTTAGTTTGGAATGTCGATTAAAATTATTTTTTATCTAGCAACTACTCCTAAATGCAAGTGTTAAATGTAATAGTAACTATAACTAAATAATAATTCTAAAGATAACCCTTTTTGGATGAATTGGTTTGGAGAATTTTGAGATACTAAAAACTACTATTCTTATGTAATGAAATGGATAATGTATAGGAATGAGATGCATTTAATATTGTATGTGCCAAATAGGAGCAATCCTATTCTTTACCCTTTGGTCCGAGCATAAAGAACATTGATTAATTCTATGCTTGGTTACTCAATCTGCGGCTAGGCTGGGAGGATACCGGCTCTCACTTCGGAGCTCCCACGTTCCCCTCGCCTGAGGGCTAACAATCTAGACTTCAGCACCCAAATGATAGGACCGAATTGAGGATTTTATCCTGTCAATCTAAAATCTCCAATTCTACGCCCGATTAATATTATTTCCCTATTTATTTGCACTCAACTCCCATGAACTTCACCATCCATGGAATTTGAATGTGGTTCCACTTCATTGAGAATTACACCGCTCTTTCAGGTCAATGCAATTATAACGAATTTTAACACTACAACGAGCTCTTTTTGTAATGTAAATGAAGTGCAAGTAAAAACCATCACAATTATAATTAAATTTACTTCTATCACGCATCATAAAATCCTAAACATGATTTATACTCATTACAAAAGAAAAGTAAAATGAAAATAATGGCATAATCTTCTCATGTCACTATTTTTAAAGAAGAAGAAAGTGTAAGAGAGATGTGCCACAAAGCATGAAGAAAATACAACAGAAACTTCATTTAACCAAAGCAAATCCACTAGGTAATTGTTTACAAAATTATAAGATAATGAAGAACAATACTTGGCTTCTTCCCTTTGAAAGAAAGATGAAGATCTCTCCTACAAAGTCTCCCATCGATCCATGCAATGCTAGTGCAATCCCTTACAAATTCTTTCAAAATCTCCTCTCCAATCTCTCTAAAAGGGTAGAAATCTACATTTCTACTCTTAATCTAAGAATCCTAAACAATCCTCTCTTTTTTTATCTACTTTCCTCCCCTTTTTTCTAACATAAATTCATCATTTTAAAGATTATGGATGAATTTCTAAGAGTTCCCTTAAGCACCCCTTCGAAAAAGCGTCTAAATACGTTGAATTTTGGCCCAAAACCGTCAAAAGTCGGTCAATAATCTTTCCGAGCACTGCCGGTGGGTTCGAGGTCGCTGTCGATGAGGTTTTCGATAATATTTCGATCGTCTCTGGAAAATCTCATAGTCGGCGAGATTGAGGCCGCCGTCGGCGAGCAAACTGCTGCGCGGCTCCACCGTTTCAGCTCCATTTGGCTCCATTTTGCCCCATTTCAGTTGTGTTGCGTTCGTAAAAGATAGCCCTACAAAATAAGTATTAAAACAACCTTTTTTTAAAGTTTAATCGCATTCAAGAATATGCAAGAAGTGTAAAAGAGATTAAGCATCAAAAGACTTATCGAATGGTGTCAGGGCAGAATTTCATTTCTTGCTCGTTTTTGCTCCAAATTACACCGTTTTTGCTTCTTTTTGCTCCAATCACCATTTCTTGTACCTAAAACTAAAAATCATACAAAATATCTTCCTTTAAAGTGTAATATCATCAAAATGAGTAAAATAATATTGGAAAAAATTTATATATTTTAGGCGTGTCAGGTGCCTAGGCACCGGTTCAGCCTGAACCCGAAAATCAGGCTTTTAAATGCACCGACATCATTAACGATGCCTAAGCTCCTTCTTCCTCCATATTTCAAGAAAAGAAACATTAGGTATCCATTTTTAGGTCGGATTTTTGAGTTTTTGAGCTTAAAATCACTCGATTTCTTCATCTCAAGGTCAAATCTACCTTCTAATCCATTTATTTTTTATTTTCACCTTGGATTTTTAAACTTTTGAGCAAAACCAAAATTTTTTTATTTTTGGAGTTTAATCCATGGATTTGAAGCTTTATTTAAGTTTTTAAAAGCTTAAATTAGCTTATTCTTTTGATCCTTCAATTTATTTTGCGTTTTCTTTCTCTTACGTTTAGATGTCTCCGAAATCTAAGCGAGGGAAAGAAAGAGAAAATTTCGATCGTAGTAAATCTGCCACTACCGCAACACATTTCCATTACAACAATTTTGCTACGACAAGAAAATTTATCTCGGAGAGGAGTTTCTACAATCCTAGTGGAAGGATTGAAGATACGATCGTTGCACTGAACTGGCAATGATTCTGCTACTTCACTGCTGTTGCTGTTATCCCTATCGTCAGGGAATTTTATGCAAATTTCATGGATGCCAAAGATTATGAGATCTTCATGAGAGGAGTTGGAGTAGGATTTACTCCTGAGAGAATCAATATTTTCTATGGCCTGCCACCAAACATCGAGTGCTACTATTCTTGATTATCTCCATCTGAGGGAGATTTGGAGATGATTATTGCATATTTGACAGATGGTACTGGAGCTTGGAAGATACGAAACAAAAAATGGGTAAAATTTTCATCTTCTAAGCTAAATGGTGTTTCTAAGGTCTGAAATTACTTTATTTCTGCTCACCTCCTTCCGTCCAACCATTTGAGTGAGGTCACAAAGGACAGAGCTATCCTCAACTACTACATACACGAGAGGAAGCCAATTGATGTTGGGAGTATTATTTATGATTCTGTAGAGGCCACTGCTCATTCTAGCACTTCTGTGGGATTGGGATTCCCATCTCTGATTTATTCTCTGTGCGAAAGCGCTGGAGTTGTTGCTGAGCTTTCAGAGGAGAAGCTCAAGTTTACCAATCCCATTGGACGAGAAAGTGTTAGTATTTATGATCAATTTCGAGGTAAGAGTTCTACCACACCCTCTATTTCATTACCTACTTCAGGTAGACTTTCTACTTCTACTGCTGATCCACCATCTAGCTTTTGGGAAAATATGCATGAAAAATTTATAGAGCAACATAATATGTTACTTTTAACCCAGTCTAGAGTGGATACTATAGATTTGAAAGTCGATCATCTTTCTGAGTACACCCAGAGGAAGAGTGAGTTTGATGCAGAATATTCTGTGTCTCTTGTTAAATTCCTAAAGGGTGATCATTCAGTTCAGTTCTCGACCTGCCCAAGATTCTCACCATTTGATCTCTAGAACAAGAATGTAGATTTTTCTTTTGATGATGATGAAGATGAGGAGACAGCTAGTGATGGGTAGATTTTTAGGATTGTGTAGTTGTATTATTTATGTTATGTTTTGTTAGTGTGTTAGTTTTGGATGTATGTGATGATTTGGTTTTATGTTTGATGCACTGTTGATGTTAGTGTACTTTTGATGTTTAGAGTTTATTGATTCTGAGACACTTATTGATGTACTGATGATTGTTGGATTGTTAGAGTTTATTTTTGTAATGAGATGTTTTGTTTCTGTTATAGTATAGTAATCAATACACCTGTTTAGTTTAGTTATTGTTGTTTAAAATTATAAAATTTTTTCTTTTTTCTGTAGAAATTTATCCTGCTTACTAAATTTTTTTTTTCTATATATGCTTAGACCTTTCTTTTTATATTCATAAAAAGCATGTTTAGAAATAAAATTTTCCTTTATAGACTATTTTTCATATACTTAGAAAAATTCCTAGTAGAAATATGCTACTCTTTTCTCTCATGCTTTAGAAATTTTTATAATTCATGTTTATACCAAAACTGAAGTTTGGGGGAAGGGAAAAATTGTTTGAAATTTAAATATTATTTGTCCTTAATTACTAATTTTTTCTTTGAAAATATTAACATAACATAAGGAATGAAAATTTGTTTACGATTACTTAAAATTTTGAATTATAAATAATTTATTAAACTTAACTAAAATTTTAATAATTTTGATTGATTTTAAGAATATAATTATTTAACTTAAAGAATAATAAGATTAAAAAATTTTCAATTTAAAGTAAAGAGAATTGTATTTTTGAAATACTAAGGAATCAAGATTATTACTTGAAAAAAGAAAAGATTGAAATAATTTTTGAAAAATACTTATTAAGAATATCATATTAATTAAGTGAATATGTACAAGTTTTTAAATATAAGTTAATGATAGTGAAGTTCAAAATCATTAACAGGCTATCCAGATATAGTAATCCTCACAAATTGAAAAAAGGGGGATAGAAAAATATCCTTTAAAAAAAAAGAAAAAAGAAGAAAAGAGCAAAAAAAGAAATGTGAGGAGAAGCTTGGGGAGATGACTAATAAAAAATTGGCTTGACTTGAATTATCTTATAAGAAGAAAATTAATTACATTTTTAACTTAATTTTTATGTACAAGCATCTTCACTAGAAAAGTTTTCATGAAATTATTTTTCTTGTAAATTATCTATGTGACCTTAATATGATAAATTACAATTTTTCTTGAAATAGATGAAAAATTTAAAGTCTTATGATTTGGTAGTTAAGTATTCTTTAAATTCTTAAAATTAACCTTAATTAGTGAAATTTGG
This sequence comes from Papilionanthe hookeriana x Papilionanthe teres, assembly GCA_022702705.1. NCBI lineage: Eukaryota > Viridiplantae > Streptophyta > Magnoliopsida > Asparagales > Orchidaceae > Papilionanthe > Papilionanthe hookeriana x Papilionanthe teres. The sequence goes on from CM040425.1 coordinate 22,236,752, forward strand.
TTAAAGATTTACCAGAGAATTTATAAAACCAAAAATTACAAGAAATCTTAAATATTTAAACTTCATTCCAAATGTTATACATTTTATGTAATAAAAAGCGTTACTTGAGGACAAGTAACGCTTAAGTTTGGGGGAATTTGATCCACTTAAAAAGTACATATTTTTATGCCTTATTTATGATTCAATTTTTAAGGATATTATGCTTTAATGAATGGTATTGTTATGTTTTTGGATATAGGTGATGAAAAAATGAGTTCAAGAAGGTAAATGGAGCAATAATGAGCAAAAATGGAGCTAAAAAGCAAAGTTGCTAAAATTATAGGTCTGGTGCCTAGGCGCCAGAATCTGGCGCCTAAGCAGCAGTTCGATACAGAAGCAGATAAGATTTTTGACAACTTTGGGCTGTTATTTTGATGGTGCTAAGCTGTTATCAGACCTTCTAGAAGATTGAAAGTTACTCCTAATACATAAGACATGTGATACAATGCATCTGGACACAGGAAAACGGTTTTAATTGGGAAGAGGTGCGATCCAAAGTGAAGAGGTGCGAAGACCTGGTCACGGAGTCTGGTGCCTAGGTGCCAGATCCTGGTGCCTAGGTGCCACAGTTACTTTCTAGAAGATTCATTGAATTTGCATGAATTTTTAAGATGTACCTTAAGCAACCCCTGGTCATTTTCGAAGCTCTATAAATATGAGACATTTCTACAGAGAACGGGCCCCTCCTTTAGCTCTCCAGCATCCCGAGATAGTTTTAGAGAGCCACCATATATTCTTCTTAAGTATTTAGTGAGTTTATTTTAGTTATTTTGAGTGTTACTACTCAATTCCTCGAGTAGCAAGTAAGAGTTTGTAAGTGTTGGTGCTTTTAAAGTCTTGTGCTTTGCATTGGAGTCAGTAGGAGTCAAAGGATTACTTGAAGGAACATTCCAGATTAGTATTTGTAACTTGGTTCAAAGTTTTATAAAAATATTTTGTTGTGTGAATTCAATGTGTTATGAGTAGTTACTTTTCTTTCTCCTTTCAACCATGAAAAGATAATAAGATAATTTGATTTCATTGAAGAACTTAACATAATTTTAAAAATTACTGTAATGATATTAATAACTGATCTTAATTTACTTTTTAAACTGGCCATTTAAATTGTTAAAATCTATTGAAGAATTCTGAGACCTGTCCGTAGATGAGTTCTTAACTAGTAGATATCCCATGAATCCTTAGGTAATCGAAGGCCATGTGCGGTTTATTCAAAGTGAAGTGCAAATAAATAGGAAAATATTATTTATTGGGTTTAGAATTAATTAGTTTTTAGAGTGACAGACTAAATTCTAATAATTTGATTTATAGAAAGGGAACGGGTCACTAGTAGGGCCGACCATAACCACTCTTGGACATCTGGAAGTGTGAGCCTAGATTAACCCATTCTACTAATAATACATCCTGAACCAATCTATAGATTAGCCAATGTTCTTTATACTATCGAGCGAAGGTAAAGAATAGAATTACTTCTATTTGGCGCAATTCCATAATTTCAAGTTCTCCACGAATGATAGTTTTTTTGAAAAATCTTGAATTAGTTAAAAAGGAGAAAGTTATTTTATTTATATTTGCATTAACCTTTATTTTATTGCTGCTTTACTTACATTTAGTAGAAATTTCATTAAACTTAAAATTTGAATTTTGAAAAGAAATAAAAAAAATATTCTTTTAATTTAAAAATCTATTAATTTCTTAAATTAAACTTTCTTGTGGGAGTCCTGTATTAATTGAAACAATACGTATACTTGCGTTTGAATTTGTGACTTTACAAAATCATTATAAATATATAAATCTAAGTTCATAAGATCTTGCATATAAAAGTAGTACCAGTGGCTAAGTCCCGCCTTGTAGGCGCTTAGGTGCCACAGTTATAAAATTCAAATTTAATCAAATTTGGCGCCATTTCCAAGTGGTGTTTGAGGCAAATCTTGATGGTAACCTCCTTAACTTTCTTTTGGTGGCAAAAGTGATCTAAGGGATGCAAGGTTTGGTGGATACATTGAATCGGGACACAATTTGAAGAGACACCAAGACACCTTTTGGATTATTATTAAAATTATGTCATGTAATTTGCATGGGAGTCTTAAAGAAGGAGAGTCATGAAGAAAGAGAGTTTCTTTTAGAGTTATTACAGAGTTGAGAGAGTGTGTGAGGGAGAGCAATAAGTAGGAGTAGGAGTAGAGAGTAAGAAAGGAGAAAAGGGTTGGAGTGAAGCCTTTTTCTCACCAATTCTCTTCCTTCATTTTATTTAGTTTTTATTGTAGTCTGAAGACTGTTTCTGAGTCATCAGAGTTGGGTGATCCTCTCTGAGGAGTGTTTTAGTGGAAAGTCAAGTTTCAAAGTAACTTTCGGAGTCTTGTAGAGAGGATTTTCAGATAAGTGTTTACTTCTGGTGGTAGTATTTTGGAGTTTTTAAGCTATAATAATGTTTATTTGACCTTATTTTACGACTTTAAGGAGTCAGAATGAAATTTTGGACATTTGGCAGACCTGTGCTAAATTGAGCACTCGGCTAAGCGCCGCCTAGTTGGTGCTTAGGCACCGGAGTTATGAAACATGTGATAAATGAGGTTCTGGAAGCCTAGATCGTGGGGAAGCGGGTTTTGAAGTTATTTTGGAGTTTGAAAACGTATAAGGGCAGTTTATGCACTTCTAAAGTCTATAAAAAGGCCCTGAATTAAAAGAAACACTTGCCCTAAGTCCTATTTTCATTCCTGAGTTTTAAGAAGAGTGTTTTGAGTGCATTATGTCTTCCTGGGAGAATGAGATCAAGAAGAGAGAAGATTCTAACAAGAGTAAGTTTATTAGTGACAGAGCTAAAGAGTTATTCAATGGATTTCTCGTCATTAGTATTCAAGGAATTGCAGAAAGGATTACAAAGATTGAAGCCCGAGTGACTTCAATCGAAGCAAATATTAATGAAACTAATGCACATTTGGAGCATATGGGATGGCAACTTAAGATGCAATTCAGTCATACAAGTCGCGTGGAAGAAGCGAATAAGGCGGTGTTCTTGAAGAGCAAGTGGTTAGAAGAAGAAGATGTAAGAGTGTTCAATCATCACCTGTTCTATCAAATTTATATTCCAGAAGGGTCAAATGGAAATAATAGTGGTTCTAGATATATTCTGCCTACTAGAGAGTGGAATTAAATGTTAGTTTGATCTTGTGGTTTGTTTTGTGTATTTTATGTTTTATGTGTTTGAATGTTTTAAGTGTTTAATGTTTTATGTTTGTGTTTTGTTGCAATTTAATGTGTGATTGTTACATCTTAGTGATGTAAACCTGTCTTTATGATTATTGAGTCCTTTTGTATTTAGGGAATTTCATCCAAAGTGTTTGGACATAAATTTTTAGTTTGTATTAAGTGTGGTTTATTTTTAATGAATATAAGTTTGTGTTTGTGTGAAACTTGATCGAAATCGATGGATATTAAAATTTGAAATTGGAGTATTGAGAATTTATGAAGAAGAGACAATTATTTTTAGAAGATTAAGGTTGATTAACTAAGTGATTTAGTGCATTTTCTTAATTGTGAAAATCTGGGCACTAGCGGCTAAGCGCCAGAGTGCCGGCGCTTAAGCGCCAGATTTCACGGCTAAGCGCCGAAGGCCTCGCGCTTAGGCACCGGTTCACAAAAATTGATTTTTAGAAGTTAAAAACCTGAAGATCGCCATTTTTAACTACCCATATCATCTTCTACCTCTAAATTTTACGAAAAGGAGCATAGGGCATCAATATATTGGATCATTTGAAACTCGATCTCAACAAAAAATTGTTAGATTTGAATTCCTTAAGGTAAAAACACTACTCCTAAGTAAAAATTTTTGATTTTCACCATGTATTTTGAGTACATTTTGGAAAATCCTAAAATCACTATTCATGGTGAAAATTTGAGGAAAAGGATGAGACATTTCGTGGATTTAGTGGAAATTACTTTTGGAAGTTAACTTAGCAAGTTTAGTTTGATTTTGGAATTTATGGTAATTTTTTCGTAAATTTTTAGATATGGCTCCAAAGTCAAAGCGCGCAAGAGAAGAGACATGATTTGATTATGACAAGTTTGTTAGTGCAAGGGCTGAGGAACGATATGTCGATGCACTATAGTCACGTAAATTGATTCCTGAGCGTGTGTTCAGTAAGGCAGGAGAAGGTATTAAAGAGATGATTTCTAGAAGGAATTAGGAGAATTACTGTTGCTTCTCTGATGTTGTTGTTGTTTCTGTGGTCAGAGAGTTTTATGTGAACTTACCTGCAGCAGAAGAGAACATGGTGATGGTGAGAAGGCAAGAAGTACATTTACATCTGCAGTAATCAATACTTTTTATCGACTGCCTCCTGATATGTTTTGTTTTTATTCTAACTATCATCCTACTGAGGGAGAGTTAGATGAGATAATGACATTTCTGACTGATGGAAGAGGATTATGGAAGATCACTAATGATAGAAAGTCAATTTTCAGGCCTCTAAGTTAAATGCCACTTCTAAAGAATGGCATTGTTTTATCTCATCTAAGGAGTTGCCTTCAAGTCATACTAGTGAAGTTACAAGGGAGAGAGCTGTGTTGAACTATTACATTTAGCAAGAGAAGCCTATAGATATTGGAGCAATCATTTATGATTATATTTTAAATTGTGCCAGATCTACCACTACTGCAGGTATGAGATTTCCTTCCTTGATTCATTCATTATGTGAGTGATCTGGAGTGAAACTTGAAACTTGGGAAGAGGTCCTTCAGCCTTTGAAACCAATTACCAGTGTAAATGTTTGAGCTTACACTGTTCATTCAGAGTTTAGCTAGAGAGGAGAATTTAGTAGGGCTTCTACTGCTTCTGCTTTTGCTTCTGCTGCTTCTACTTCCGGTGCTACTACTTCGCGAACTTCATCATCTAGTGATTCACAGACTGGTTTGTTGAGAAAGATTTTGAAGAAGGTGAGTCTTACTCGTGAGCATGTTAGAGACATGGATGGTAAGATGGATAATATGGAAAGATATATTGTAAAACATGATGAATATGCGGTAAATTATCAGCATTGTTTGGATAGATTGATTAAAGGTGATCTGAGTGCTGAGATGCCCCCTCATTCATTCTATATACCTTATGTGCCATCCAGAGATTGGAATGAGCAAGATCATGATGTGTTACTGAGTTTCTGTTGATGTACTGATGTATGTTATGTCTTGGTTTTATTTTGAAGCTGTGTTTGTGGTGTGAACTCTGGTAATATGCTGATTATAGTTGGATTATTTTTTTATGCATATTTAGATGTATCTTTGTTGGATTGATATTCTATATTTTGTTTTGTGTGATATATGTGTAGTAGTAAATGTTTTAATGTGTTTGTTGTGTTAGAGTTTTTATAGTGTGTACTTTTATTCCAAAACTGTTAGGAGAATATGGAACACTATTAAAAACTATTATTTAAAAACTGCATGCTTAAAACTTTCCAAAATCTACTACTACCATTTGTTATCTAGTATTGGTGTGATTTCAGTTATTTTCTGATGGTGTGTATTTGCTTTGAAAACCTCCACTATTGTAGAAGTCCTTTAAAATTTTGAAATTTCTATTTAATGAAAAACTGAAAAATTGAATTTGATTTCTTTTTACTCCTGTTTTTAAATTATCATACTTGCATATTTATGATATTAAGATTCCTGCAAGCATATTATGTTAGTTTTTAATTCTAACCCATGCATCATTTCTTAAGCTAAAATGTTTTATCCTAACTAAAAATTAAAGTTTGGGGGGAATTTTAAAAGCAGAAAATTTTTCAAAAACATAGAAATGCAGTTTTTAAATTCTCTTATTCATTTCTATATTCAAGTAGTAGGATAAATTTGAAAAAGAAAATAAAATAAAAAGAAAAAAAGAAAAAGAAAAAAAAGTGAAAAATAGTATGTAAAAAGGGAGGAGAAGCTTAAGGATTTAACGACCTAATAAAAAATTGGCTCCATACCTAAAGTATAAGATATAAGTTCTGAGAAAATCTAAAGCTTAAGGTTATAATATAGTAAGTAAAATAATTTTCAAATAAAGATTTTTAAGTGAGAAAAATAAGTGTGTTAAAGCTATATTTTGAAGAATCTACAAGTATTTCTGAATTAGATAGAAACCTATATTTCACATTATCCTTTACTTAAGAAATTTCTAAACTTTAATTTGGTCTTAAGTACTAAATTTTTTTCTAAATTGGACTATTCCATTTCAAGAACAAAATTTTGTTACCTTCCTAAGAAACTCATTACATAATTTGCATGCTAAAATTTTCTATGTGATTAAGAGTCACTTGAGGACAAGTAACATTTTAATTTTGGAGGATTTTGATACACCTAAAATATATAGTGTTTTTATGCACATTTTCATACCTATTTTTGATGATATTGCACTTTAATGGAAGGTATTTTGTATTTTTTTTGTAGGTATGATGAAAATGAGTGATTATGATGAAAGGAGCAAAATTGGAGCAAAAAATGAAAAAAATGAAAAATTGGACTTTGGCAGTTAAGCGCCGCCTGGTCGACACTTAGGCGCCACAGTTAAAATAAAATTTTCTTCATTTTTGGCGCTAATTTCAAGGGGTGTTTGAAGCAACTTTTGGTGGTGACTTCCCATGAGCGGCAAATTTGAATGAAGGGAAGCAACTTTTGGTGAATACATTGAATCTGGACATAATTTAAAGAGACACCAAACACCTTTTGGATTATTATTAAAATTATGTCATGTAATTAGAGAGTCTGAGAGTCTTAGAAATAGGTCTGCTCTTCTAGTTTCAAAGAGTCTTTTCTAGTTTTACTTTCAGTGTTTTATTGTTTATAGTTTTTAGAGTTAGTTAGTTTAGTTTTAAAGGAGAAAAGGTAGGTGTGAAACCTTCTTTCCATCAATTTTCTTTCATCCTTTTATCTAGTTTTTATTGAAGCCTAAAGTTGGAGTTGGAGTCAACAGAGATGGGCGCCAATCTCTGTAGTGTTGTCCTGTGGAAAGTCAAGTTTCAAAGAAACTCCTGGAGTCTTGTGGAAAGGATTTTTAGATAAGTGTTTACTTCTGTTTTTATATTTAGTTTTTCTTGTTGTTTTTTCTTTATAATTTCTATTTTCAAATCAATGTGTGCTTGTGTTTTCTCCATGAGATCTGAGTAGTTTTTTTATCTTTTTCTTTCTTAAATGAAGAAATAATTAAATTATGTAGGATTGTTGTGGAATGTATAAGTGTTTAAAGTTGGAATAAGTTGTGAAGATTTAATTCCATGAACTTAATTTACTTCTTATTTTGGCTAGTTAAGATGTTAAAATTTGTTGTGAGATTATGTTATAACCAATGCGGTATTTGACCGCCTGCACAGCAGTTGAGTGGCGCAATGTAAATATGTTGTGGAGCTTTATAATTATATAAATGTTTAAATAGGTAAAATAGCAAATGTACCCCCTGGTATGTACACAAGTATACATATCGCTCAAGTAATAAAGGGCTCTAATGGAGTCCTAGATATCGATCCCACAGGGAAGTTAGAGATTAAGAACTAATTTAAGCAGATGCAATTTTTATCAAGTATACAGAAATAAAGAACACTTATACTAACTTCTATTACTTAATTTTTGAATGGAAGATTGCAATTTATAAAAAAGTATCTTTCTCATGGTTAAGAGAATTAAGTGAGTGGATAAATAAATTAGTTAGAATTATATTGTTCCAAATAGGAGCATCCTATTCTTTACCCTTTGGTTCAGGCATAAAGAACATTGACTAATCCTATGCTTGGTTACTGAATCTGAGCTAGGCTGGGAGGATACCGGCTGCCACTTCGGAGCTCCCACGTTCCCCTCGCCTGAGGGCTAACATATGCACTTCAGCTCCCAAACAATAGGACCGAATTGAAGATTTTAGTCTGTCACACTAAAATATTCAATTCTACTACCGATAATTAATATTTCCCTATTTATTTGCACCCTCCTTTCAAGACTTTTGAATTCCCTGAATTTTGGATGTATTCTTTACTACAGTTGATAATTCAACATATTTTAACAGTTCAATTGGCCAGATTGAAAGTAAATTAAGTTTTAAGTAAAAGATTATCACAATTTTTATTTGATATTTTAAGGCACAACTAATTCAAATTTCCATTTCACAAAATCTCAACAATAAGGAGAAAGACAGAGAAAAATACTCAGAATGCATAGGAAGAACAACACAAAATTTGGATTTCATATAAAGCTATAAAACAATAAACCAAAACTTATCTTAAATCTTCTCCCCAAGGCAAACTCGTTGAAGTTCCTTTAACACTTCCTTCACGTACAACACACTGAATTATACTCACTAATATACTCTAGAACACACTATTGTACTCAAAATAACACACAATAGGCTCACCACACACTACAAATTTTCACACATTCGGTCTTAAATTTGTCTCTATTTAAAGAAGAAGGAATATATCCAAAGTTATCTTAAGCATCTCTTCAAAAAGCGTCCAAATTCAATGTATTTGGCTTGAACCGACCTTCTCGCCGTCGGCGAGCTCGTTGGCGCCGTCGGCGGGCTTCTAGAACATTGGCCAACTGCTAAGGCTCGCTGTCGGTGAACTCGATCTCACCGTCGGTGGGATCTTGTATAATATATTCAAATCTCTCCGAAAAAACACGCCGTCGGCGGCCTATTCCTCGCCGTCCACAGGCTAGTTCAATTTTCATCTCTTTTAGTCATTTTCGTTCTAGATTCACTCTTTTTTCCTTCTTTTTGCTCCATTACCTATAAATCTTTATTCCTGCAATAAAACATAGAAAATACCTTTTTTTAAAGTGAAATTTCATATAAAATTGGTATGAATTTCTCAATATATTTTTCTCTGGTCCAAATCCCCCAAACTTAACTATTACTTGTCCTTAAGTAATCTTGATACTATATAAAAGTAATGATTATTTGTAATAAGGCCTTAATTCAGAAATACTATGAATTTGGTTCAAATAAATATTATAGTAAAGTTTGTTAGAAAGATTTTTAGATAATTAAATTAACTCGATAGATATAAGACTATTTAGTCATCATGTTTAAGATTTCTAGTCTTCTATTTATTTCAAGAATGACTATATTTTATAATATTAAATTACTTAGGATATTCAGATGATAGGAAATTTATGAAAACACTATTTAGTAAAATATGAATCCATATATATAAGTTCAGAAATGTAACTGAGTTTACCTTTTAGGTTGATTCAAATGAAACTAATTTTTGATAAGGCATTTCCTCAAGCTTCTCCTCACTTACTTTTTCTTTTCTTTTCAGTTTGGATTGATTTTCAATCCTTTTTCTTTTTCTTTCTTTATTTTTTCTTTTTTTAAGTGAGGATTACTGTATATGGATAACCTGTTAATAATTTTGAACTTCATTTTCTTCTTCCTAAATTTGAAACTTGAAACATTTCTTACTTTATATGTACTTCAAAGTTTTTACTTCATTGAGTTTCAATCTTTTCTTTCTCAACTAAATACTTAAGAATTTCATATTTTAAAATATAGTTTTCCTTACTTTAAATAGTTAACTATATTCCTTATCCTCTTATACCAAATATCTTAATCTACAAAATTAGTTTAATCACTAGAAATATTTCGTTTAACTTTCTATAATAATTAAATAAATTAATTCTAGTTTACTGAATCAAATTCATTACATAAAATTATTTTATAATAATTTCTGAAAATATTTATTGAGAACAATTTAATAATTAATTTTTTGTTTTTCCCTCCCCCAAACTTAAAATTTTCTATCTATTTATATAAGGTGAAAAGAAAACAAACTGTAAATTTACATCATACCTTCGTGCTTTAGGTATTTCTCCTTTTGAAGTTCTGTAGGTTCTTTTCATCACTTAATTAACCTGTACTGTTAATAACTTTCTACACATATATAATATCAAAGAGTTTTGCTGGGTAAGCGTTTTTAAATAAGTATAAAATACTAACACAGCTTATACATAGTATAATACTAAACACAATTTAACACAACATCCACATACATTTCACAAATCCAGTTTTAGGGTTACAATAACAGTCTGAAATGTTAAAATTTTAAAAAGCCACACAAATCTAACTTATACAACTAAGTTTAAATGTCTTACACAACATAATAATCAAAGTACATAAACTAAACAACAATACTGATTTTAAAAAAATAAATAAACAATTACATAACATAAATATCTAATCATAGAATCTAATAATCAACATTAAAATCCCAAACTATATCTTCATCTCCTTGTTCAGCAGGTAGAGTAGGCTGGTAGTGAGTATAACAAGGACACTCAAGAAATATAACATCAAGCTCTCCTCTCCTATAATGATTCTCAGCATCATAGTAGGCTATCTCAAATTCAGAATGCCTCTGGAGATAATCGCTGTCATAATCATGCCTTCGCTCTAATCCTCCAATCCTCTGATCTATATGTTCTAATTTTTCTTTAATCTTTTCAAAACTTTTCCGCTGCAGAGTCATTTCATTTCTTCTAGATATATTACCTACTCGTTGGCATTTATCACAAGTTTTGATATATCTATAAACATCTCTAAATAGAGTAGGCCAATAAAATCCAGATTGTAAAATTTTATAAGCAGTTTTTTCAGTTCCAAAATGTCCTCCAAATTCAGAATCGTGGCATTTTTGGATGATCTGTTCAGTTTCTTCATAAGGCACACATCTTATAATAATTAAATCCTTACATTGCTTATATAAATATGGTTCATCCCAAAAATATGTTTTAGCATCATGAATGAATTTTTTGTGTTGTTGCAGAGTTAGCATGCGTGGTAAAATATCACTTACAATATAATTAACTATATCAGCATATCAAGGTATTTTCCACTCATTTATATTATACAGTTGTTCGTCAGGAAAAATATCAATAATTTCATTCTCAGTGTCTGATAATTCACAATATTCTAATCTTGACAAATGATCTGCAATTTAATTATCAGTTCCCTTTCTATTAATTATTTCAAAATCAAATTCTTGCATCAGTAATATCCATCTGATTAATCTTGGTTTGGTATCCTTCTTTTGCATTAAATATTTAATTGCAGAGTGATCAATATGCACAATACATTTAATTCCAATTAAATAAGATCTAAATTTATTAAAAGCATATACAATTGCTAATAATTCTTTTTCTGTAACTGTATAGTTAATTTCAGCATTATTTAGAATTTTACTAGCATAGTATATAACTTCAAAAATTTTTTCATACCTTTGTCCAAGAACAGCTCCTATAGCATAATCACTAGCATCACACATAAGTTCAAATGGTTTCTCCCAGTCAGGTGATATCTTCTCTTAGTTAATAAAATCCTAATTTCTCAGCCTAGACTCAACCAAATCGCTTTGGGTTTGATCCTATAGACTCATGTAAGCATGGCAAACATATCCATACAACTAAAAATGGATTAAATTAACCCTAATTACATGGAGAATCCAGAGAAGCTCAGGATGAAGAAGGGGTCAATACCTTGGCTCTGAGAAGTGAAGCTTCGATCAGAGATGCTCTACACCTTCCTTGGAGTCCCAGGAGCTCAGGGATGAAGCCTCTTACACATGTGAATTTCCTAGGTGTGAAAGTGACCAGGCTCGATTTTGTGCTTTGATGGAAGTTTGGAGTAGAGGCTCTCTGTGATGGGGCTTTCATGAGGGATCCTCTTCTTTCACTGTTGGGAAGGTGTGAGCACAATTAATTGCAATTTGGTGCACTATGGAGCTATAAGGAAATATGTCATGGTTTCCGGCCAATTTCAGTGATGAAATTGCTCTGAGACAGCGGGACTAGTGGTTGAAGACAGTGGAATCACTCTTAGGACATCTCAAGGAAGCTCTATAAGCAATTTGGTGGAGTTTCCTTGAGAAAAATTTCAGCACCTGGTTTTGGCCGTGAAGAGGTCTATTTATGGCCATGGCCATTGGGCTGAGCTTAGGGGCTGGTAATGGGTGGATTCAACTGCCTAGGTGGAGGGCAGATAAGCTCCAATGGTACTTCCAAGCTGACTTGGCTATAGGGTGGAGTTTGAGTTTAATTTGAGAGGGGGTGGCTCTCAGTTTTGGCATTTTCCAGCCACTAGGGTGGCCGGCAGGGTCAGGGCTGGTGGTCAGGGGGTTCAGGTGAGCCAGGGGAGGATTAATAATGTTTTGCCCCCAATGGCAAGTGATGATGGTGAAGATATTTTGATTAAAGCCAAATGTCGGGTTAAATCCCCTAATTTAAGGGACCTTTGGTCCATGTCTCCATTAGAGTGAGCTAGGTGGGTCTAGGGTGAATCTTAGGGGTCACTTGGTGGTTGTGGAGGAGTTGTTTTGGTCACATTTGGATCAATTTGATTATGTTAGGTCATGGGTTTAATTTTGGGTCACATGGGTCAATGTTGGGCTAGGTTGGGTTTGAGCTTAGGTTAGACCTATATGATTGAGAAAATTGTGTGTATGATTGTCATGAAGTGTTTAAAAAAGGTTTGAAGTGGTTTTGGATTGGTTTCGTAGATCAATTTGGCTTGGTTTGGGATTTTAGTCAATTTGGGGCAAATTGGGTTAACTTGGGTTTAGGTTGGGCTAGAGTTTGTTCCAAGGCCAATGGAAGGCCCTAAATGGTCTATGGGGATGTCATAAAGAGTTCCTAACACCAACTAAGTAGAAATTTTGGGAGTAGGGCAATCAATTTGGGAGATTTTGGGCATATGGCATGTTTGGGTCCAAAATTGGGCAAGCTTGGTTCAAGTGCATTTAGGTGAGACTTGGGCTTAAATTGGGGGCAATTGATGGTTCAATTCAATTTAGGGGAGTGTTATGAATGTTTTAGAATTGAAATTGTGGAGAAATTTTTTGGTAATAGGTCAATCTGGGGGATTTGAGTCACTTAGGCAAAATTGGGGATTTTGGGTTTTAAGTAAAATTGAACTCAAATGTGAGTCAAATTGAGCTTGGATTTGGTTTAGATTGACACTAGGGATGTTGAATTAAAGTATGGAATTGAAATTTGGTAAGATTGGGGTCAATTGGGTAGACATTGGGTTTAATTTGGGCACTTTTGGGTTAAAATATGTCAAATTAGGGCTTTTGGTTAAATTGAACTAAATTGGCCAAATTAGGTGATGTAGTAGTTGAGAGAAATGAAATTGGGAATATTTGGGAAGTTTTGGGAATTTATGGGAATTTTTAGATTTTTGGACTACGAGGGCATTTTGGTCATTTTGGAAATTTTGGGGAAATTTGGCAATTTTGTATAATTTTGGTCAATTTGAGTGGTATGGGTATTTTGGAATGATTTTTGATGAATTATGGGTAATTTGGGTGATTTTGGAAATTTGGAGGATTTTAGGGTTTTGAGGGAATTTTAGGTATTTTGGGTACTTTTGGTATTTTGAGATAAAGGGGTTAGAAATCTAGAATGTTTGGGAAAATTGAGGTTGGTTGAAGGTTAGTAGTATGAAATTGTTTAGATTGAGCCATGGACCAAGGGGCACCCTCATTTGGTCCTCTATGTGTTGGTACTAGTCAAACCCTAGCCAAAGGCTAAGAGCTTGGGAAAACCACTTGCACGAGTTTCCAATGTGTTAGGGGATCAAAAGGTGGTGTGCATTGTTTAGGGTTGTGAGTGTGTAGTGTGAGTGTGGTGTAAGCTCCAGACCTCCCAAGGTAGATCCTATGGCCTGAGCACCTATAGGTGACTTCCCCTTGGCTTCCTTATGCTTGGTCTCTTCCTCCCAAAACTGGAGGTTAGGCCTTAAGCATATGAAAACTCCCAGTGAAGTGAGAAAAGTTTGAATTTCTATGGGGAGGGTTCCATAACTAGTCTTCTAAGTAACTCACCAGGAGAGTCCGATGGCTAGAACCTAGGCTATTCTAAAGAAAGACTAGACCTCAACCAAAAGTGAGGTCAACAGATGAATTATAAAGCTGATATATGTTTATAAAGTAAGGAGGTGTTTCAAGTTTCAACTTTAGAAAGAGAAAAGTGAAGTTCAAAATTATTAAAGGCTAGCTAGATGCAGTAATCCTCACAAGAAAAGAGAAAAAATAAAAAGAAAAAAAAACTAAAACAAAATAAAAAAAGAAAGAAAATATATGTGAGAAGAAGCTTGAGGAGATGCCTAATAAAAAATTAGCTTCACTTGAATCAACCTAAAGGAAGAAATTTGTTACATTTTTGAATTTATATTTAAAGTATTAGCCTACTTTCTAATAGTGTTTGCATGAACTTCTTTTACATATAGTCTTTCAAGGGACACTTAATGTGACAAATTATAGTTCATCTTGAAATGAATAGAAAACTAGAACTCTTATACTTGACTACTGAATGTTCTTATACTTTTAGTTTTAACTTGAGTTACTGAAACTCTTTCTAAGAATCTTGCTATTATATTCATTTGAATCAAAAATCATAGTATTCTATAAGTAAAAAAGTTCACTAATTTGAGTTATATTTTTATGTAGTAAAAGGATTATTTGAAGACAAGCAATAGTTAAGTCTGGGGGATTTTGATGCACCAAAAATACCTTAGATTTTTGTTATATAATTTGTACTCATTTTTGGCGATATTGTTCTTTAAAGGAAGGTATTCTTCATGTTTTGCTGCAGGTAAGTAAATTTTTGGTGATTACAGTAAAAGAAAGAGAAAACGGACGAATTTGGAGCAGAATGTGGCAAAAAAAAGAAAAAAAGTGTTCTGGCGCCACCGACACCCAATTCCAGAGAATTCAGAATTAAATAGTGACCTAGCGCCGCTGGAGCCCTATTCAACACCGCTGGTGTCCAATGTCGGTGGAAATCAAAATTCAATGTATTTGGACATTTTTTGAAGGGTTTCTTGAGGAAACTCTTGGGGAATTCATTTCTAGACTTTTATAGACAATTATGGATGCCCAAAAAAGTGTGTTGTGTGTGTTGTGTGTGTTGAAGAAAGGAAGAGAGTGAGAGAAGTGAAGTGTGTGTTAGGGTTTGTAAAGAGAGCGTGTTAAGTGTTGTTTTGCGAGGGATTCTTCTCTTTGGAGTGTAAGAGTAGAAGGAAAGTGAGAGTTTGCTTCTTCCTTACTATTCTAAAGAGAGAATTGAGTGTTGTAGAGAAGAGAGAAAAGGATTCAAAAGACCTTCAAGGGATTTGCTTAGGAAAGAAATTGAGATAAGTTGTATTTACTTTTGTGGTTTGTTTGACTTTGCTTTTATATATAATCCATGTTTTGTTGTATCTTCCTTGTGAATTCTGAGTAAATTTCTTTATCTTTCTTCTTGCAATGTGATGTGGTGAAGTGTTGATGTAGATTTGATTTGCCATAAAATGTTAAGAAATTGTGATAGTTTTACACTTTGAACTTCATTTACTATTCGATCTGACTAATTGAATTGTTCAAATTTATTGAGAAACATTTAATCTGAACGGATTAAGTGTTCTACAACAATAATGGAGAATCCATTCAATGTCTATGAATGATTTGTGTAGTTCTTGGAAATTGAGTGCAAATAAATAGGGAAATATGGTTTGATGTGTGTGGAGATTTTAGAGTAACAGGCTGAAATCCCCAATTTGGTCCTAAAATTTGGTAACTAAAGCGAAGGTTAGCCTTTAGGTGAAAGGAAGTGGTAGCTCTGAAGTGAGAGCCAGTATTGTCCCAGCCTAACCTTGGATTTAGTGACTCAGCCTAGGATTTTCCAATGTTCTTTTCATACTTGAAAGAGGGGGTACTCTGAGGAGGGTAAAGAATATAATTGCTCCCATATGTCACAATACAAATTTATTATCAATCTATATCAATCACTCATCAGAGAATCATTGCAAGAGGAAAGATACTTTTCCATATTGGAACCTTTCAATCAAAAACTTAGTGTGTTAGTTATTGTTGTTTAGAAATTTAGAAAGTAATTATAGTTAACTTAGCCATAATTATCTTTGCACTAGCAACTTAAATAGTATTTGAACTTGCATTGTGAATTGAGTATTGGATTTCAAATATTTGCTATATTTATATAAAGTTCCTACCTTCCTCGTGGGATCGATAACCAGGAATCCATTAGGGCCCTGTATTACTTGAACGATACACATACTTGCATATATGAGTGACTGCCTCTTTATTAAATTGATCTTATTGTGAAACTAAATTGAAACTATCCTTTGAACATTTACGTTAGAGGCAGCGAACCCGGCTCAGTGCAGTCGAGTCAGATCCTAGGTATTATTTTGATCCCTCTGGCTATTTTTCTCTACTGGCTTGCTTGTGTTTTACATGCATCACCTTTTTTGCTTTCTTTGTGTGTTCGTTTGCTTGATTTGCATGGTAGTCTATTAGGGCATTCTTGTGCAGGGAGTTGTGCTCATATGCATACAGACACACATGTACCATTAATGAGGAGCATCTAATGATTTCTAACCTTTTTTTCTTGTAGGTTCCTTTTAGCTCCGCAAATTAAGAGGCCAGGCTTATTACACATTGCATGCCCTTTGGTTTTCCTGCTAACACTTGTTTTCATGGATGTCAAGTCTCTATTTTCCTTTTCAAATGTATTTGGTTGTCCCTAAGCTGAGTCTACTTCCAAAATAAGGTACAGTCACGGGTTTAGTGGTGGATGATGCATCGAACCACGTGATGGAGAACAGGAGCAACATCTTGTACCCTAAAACTTAAATCCTAGATCTATTATTTTTTATAGATTTAGGTCCTGGCATGTATATGCAGAGTCTGACCGCTTTTCTTGTGATATGTTGCCGAACCAGCAATAATTGCCACTTTTATATATTTTGGTGTGCTTTTCCTTTTATTGAGTGTCTGCATGCTATTTTATTGTTTATTTCTGGTTACAAAAATTTAAATATATGCTCATTAAGGACATTAAAAATTATAAATATTTTACTCAAAATCCTAATAATAAAATATTGAGATAATCAAAATTTTAGGATTAATTGATTCAGGATTTTAAAAATATGTCTTTCACTTCCTTGCATAGCCTTCAGACCAGTTTTAAAATGAGCTGCATGCATGGATATCACCCAAGCCATTTAATAGGACCTCTGCAATTAGAATTGTGGTAGATAACTGCATCATGTTTACCTATCATGAGGAAGCCTCGTTGCTTCTCCAACCCCATTGCCCTAACATAGATTTCTACTTATGTGGTTGTCTAACGCGCTTAGAGGGTTAGAAGGCTTCCCAACCAAGATGGGTCTAAGTCATTTTGTTGGGAGTATTTCTTGAATTTTAGTTGAACCTCCCTTTCTTCTTCTTTCTTGAGGCAGCCTTGCTATTTTAGCGGGTATAAGTCACACTTCTTGGAGCTCCGACACATAGTCATCTGACCTTAGAGCTACCGAGGACCTTGTGGATGATTGATCCCCAAATATTTATGCTTATGATTTAGATATGAAATTATACTTTAATTATTTATAATATGGGATACTACACAAGTATATGTATCGTTTATCAAGTAATATAGGACTTTTTTATTAAGCCCCTGTTGACCTCATTTCTGGTGAGGTCTTTCCTTTCCTATTAGTGCTTAGGATCTAGCCATAGGTTTTTCCTTTGACTATCCTAGAGGATTAGAAGTGGGACCCACCACTTATAAATTCAAACACCTCTTAACTCTTCTTGAACCCCACACAGATGACCATAAACCTCCAAGCCTCTTTGGAAGGTTAAAAGTCAAATGTGGAGGTTCATGGATGAGTTCCAATAAGATTCTTTGGCCTTAAGATTACTCTGGGTGGCCTGGTCTTGGTGAGGATCAGCTTACACACACTACATGCTCACATATATTCTAAACCCTTAAACTACTCTTGCCTAACTTGGCTTCCTGACTCATGTAGGAAACGCATATGGATAGAGCTCAACCCCTAAGCCCCTGGCTTAGAGGGTTAGGAACAACATATTAAGTGCCTAAAATTAGTCCTCTTATGGCTCCTGTGAGCTTAATATGGCTTCTTGTCACCACCTTAATGGTTTCATTTTACTCACATTCAATCAATCTTCATTTTTCCCAAATTTCAATTTTTGACCCCCGGGGCCCTAAACCCACCAAACCTACCAAATACCCTTGAAATTTCCAAAATTGCCTAAACTACCTAGAATTCCTTAAAATCAATCCTAAACATTCCCACCTCTCAAATTAATCATTCATGACCAAATATTCCAAAATTCCAAAAATAGCCCCCAATACCCTTCATGTACTCTCCTTGTACCCTAAATAGCCTAAAATTCCAAAAATTCAAAAAATTCTCAAAAAATCCGAAATATTCCAAAATATTATCCACATCATTTTCTTCAACTGTCACATATCCCAATGTTGTCAATTTAGCCCAATTTGATCAAATAATGCCAAATGGGCCCTTGAGGCCCAAAGTGACCAATTAACCCAACCCATCCCAAATTGAACCCAAATGTGACCCAATTTTCCCCAAATTTGTTTTGAAACCTTCCTAACATCCCCACAAGAAAAACTCTAACTTAAGTTACCCAATATTTGGACCCCAAACTCCACTCAAGTTTAACTCAAACCAAAATTCCCCAAATTGGCCTAAACCAACCATGAACCGAAACAAGGCCAAATCCCAAAATCAAGACCCAACCACACTTGAAAACTCTTTTTCACACCTCCATAAACTTTTTTCAACATTAATTTCACATCAAAGCCAACATTAGCCCAACTTTAGACCAAGTTAGCCCAATTTGGCCCACTTTGATCCTATTATTAAAAGACCCAAATTAAACCCAATTCAACTCCAAATTACCCCAAACTTGTTTCAAATCATTCATGACACACTCCTAAAACAATTACAACATTCATTTGGCACAAAATTTTGCCAAATTTTTATCCAAAAGTTTATTTTAAAATTTAAAATCTCATCTTCTTAAAATATTTTAAAAGCCCATCTCCACTAAATTTAAAAGCCCAAAATTGGTTCTAAAGCCTACATGACAATTTATTCTCATCATCCATTTAATAAAATCATCCCCTAAGTTTTATTTAATCATTTAATCAAACCAAATATGGCCTCATGAAAATTTTCCATCAAAATACCAAAAAATTCAAAAAACCCTTTTTCAAGAAATGAACCAAGCCATTCGCAAGCCACATGGAGCCATGAAGCCATGGACAAGCCATATGCAAGCCATGGGAGTCACTTTACCGATCTCCATGTAATTTATGGCAAAAGGGACTCAATGATTCCCTTAAGGGTGATTAAGCTTTTTCATGACTCTTGTAAATCTTGATTAAACCTAAATGTACTTAGATGGTGACTTCTCCCCACTAAGCTAGCTGACTTACCTGACCCCCACAGTACCTAAAGTCCCCTTGGTGGGTGCACCAAACCCTAATCCATGACTTGGACCCAATTGGACCCAAAATTAGCTCTCCCCCCATTCCATTTAAATCAAACCTTGGACACATGGTCAATGCCAATTGTTTGAACAAAACTCAAATCCTGACTCCCCTGACCATGAGGGTGACTTGACCGTGGCTGGACCACCATCCCAGTTGTCAGAAAACACCACACCCGAGAGCTTCATGTGAGACAAAAAATTCAAAACTCCCTTGTTGAGCTGCCCCATGGCCAATGGTCACTGGAGCTCATCTTCTCCTCCCCTGAGCAGCTGATCCCAGCCTTCAATTGATCCTGAGGAGCTCTCTAGCCATGGCTATTTAAACTCCTTACCTCCATGGATAAAAGTTTGGATGCACTGCACCTTAGTAAAACCCTGTCAAATTGATTCCAAACTCCTCTCCTAACCTAGAGAAGTTGATCCCCACTGAAATCCAGCCCTAAAACCCTCTCTGTGAGCTCAATTTCTGAGCTCAATTTTAAGCCCAAAAATAGGACACTTCACCACAGTGAGCCAATCTTCAAATTGATCGACCCTACACCATTACCAGACCAAGAGCAGAAGTTTCCCAGTGAAAGTCCCCTCACTAGGCCAGCCATTCCTCCTATCGGCCAAGCTTTGAAATCGGGTTTGGTGGAAATCATATCTAGGCATTTCACCGTAGCTCCAGGATTCATCCCTAGCTTCCCTGGACTCCAATGAACATGCCAGACCCCTCTGATTGAAGCTTCACTTCTCAGAGCCAAGGTATTAAACTCCTCCTTCCCGAGAGGTTGTTTCGATTCTCTATTTTGTTTGAGTTAATTTCAAAGCATGATAGCCGTATAGATGTGTTCGTCTTGTCGAGACGAGTTCATAGAGCCCAATTTCATGTAATTTGGTTGAGAAATGAGTGAGTTCTTAGGGTTAGAAGGTGGACGACTCATGGGACGCACTAGTCGTAGACGATGACCAGGGACCGTCAGATGGCTTGTGTATCGGGTGAAAGGCTAGGATCGCGCCGGATGAAACAACGAAACATGAACCACGGGCAACGTGGCATCCTAGTCAGATGGCGGCGTCAAATGGCAGACCGAAGCGTGTGACTTCGGAGCTACCTAGGATGACTCGGCGCTGCGCTGGATAAGTAGAAAAATAGGGGATTTTTTTATTTAGTTAATTCAACAAACTTTAAAAATGCATAACTTTGCATAGAAAAATAATAAAAATAAAAGAGAAAAATCCTCTTACTCAGTGAACAGAGGAGAATAATGTGGAAAAAGAATTAAGTTAATTTGTTGAGTCAATGATTTTTAATGATTTAAATACTCTCTATGATGTTTTAATTCTCCATTTTCACACATAATTTACCATGGCATGAGACCATAGGGCTTTTGTAGCCTCTGACCTTGGGAACATTCCCTGAATTTTTCAAGACCAAAGGCTATGTCTATGTGAAGTTATCTATTTTCTAAGTTCACAAACATGTTTTTGAGAATTAACTGTGAAAATTAGCATGTTGATTATAAAAATCTAGAAAAATTAGGCGAGGTATCTTATGACCTGAGGACCCTAGAAAAATTATGGTTTGATTTAAATCCTTAAAAATAACCCTAATTAGCCTAAACACTTAAAACTGACCTTTAATTAATTAGGAGTAACCACACATCAAAAACTCATGAAATTAATTCTCCACTGTCACTTAGGATACAGAGAACCTCACATAAAAATTTCAAGTCAATTGGAATTAATTTAACCCATTAAATGAATTAATTAAGTGACATAGCTATTCTAAAAATTTAAAAATTCATAAAGTCCAAAATACACCTAAAACATTCACCAAATCAATTTTGAGGCCTCTCTGGTATAAGAGAAGTCTAAGAAAATTAAAATTGTAATTTTTCAAAAATTTTCATTTTTAACTCATTTTTGAATATTTTAATAATCAAAAAATTATAAAAATCTCAAAAATATTAAAAATCATAAAAACGTCACATTTGGTCTCCTAGTCATTTAGGAACCATTCCCCTACTTTTCCTAAGTCTCTAAGTTAAGATATTAATTTTTAAAGGCTTAGGGTAATTTTTGATATTTAAAAAATGGATTTTCTTAACTTTCCACTAAAATAATTCTAATAAATCAAAGAAAAATCAAAAAAATATTAAATTTATTTCTCTGAGCTCCTTTAGGTCAGAGAGATTTAATAAAAATATAAAACTCAATTTTCAACTTTAATTTTATTTTATAATTAATTAATACCATAAAATAAAATAAGATTCAAAAAATCACCAAAATTGGTTCAAGTGGTCCTCTGGTCAGTAGGAACATCCCATAATTTTCCTAAGGACAGAAACCTTACCTTGCTCATGTTGTTGAATTTTCATTGAAAAACCTTATTTTCATTAAAATAATTATATAAATTAAATTAAAAATGTAAAAATCACATTTTCTCCTCTAATGTCTAAATTGACATGTGAGTAAGGTGACATAAAAATTTCAAGCTCATTTGAGCTCAATTTAGTGAATTATGGGATGAATAAGCTTAAGGGGGCATTAAGGTAATTAAAAGGCTTTAAACCTTAATTAATACTTAGGCTTAACTAAAGGGAGGGTAAAATATTTGATCTTAATTTCCTTTTGGATGATTGAAACTAAGGGAGTGAAGGGGTAGAAACCCATTAATCACCTTGAACATTTAAAAGAGGAAACCTTAATTAATTAAATCATTAAACTTCGAAAGTTAATTAAATAAGTGAATTATTAAGGTTAAGGAATTTTAACCCAGGAAGATTCTAATACTTTGAAGTTGAATCCCTAATCAATGAATTGATCAAACATCACTAAATCACTACTAATGAAGTCATAATAAATAATATTTTGAAACTAAAAAGAATAATCTTGAAAATTTTATAATTAAATTAAAAGCTTAAAAATACTTACGTTAATGAAAGATGATCTAAAATCAAATTAAAGTAACTTAAGATATCAAAATCAATCAATTTGAAATCACCCAAAACTAAGATCAAAACAAAACTGAAATATTAAGACCAACTCAAAACAATTCACAATCAAGACATTAAAGTTTTAAACCAATTAAAAAAAATTAAAAAAATAAAATATAATTCAAAATATCATGATTAAGTTACAACAAACTTAAATCATTAAAACTCAACTAACTTAAAGAAACCCAAAAATATTTTATTAATTTAAATGATCTAAAACATTTAAAAATCTATTTGAAAATTTATAATTAAATCACCTTTAAATCATCAACTCAAACTTCAATTAAGAATGGTTAAATCCTTTAATGAACCGATTTGCCCCTAAAGGCTATCACTCTTATAATTCTTGAATAAAACATTAAATTAAATGTCACTTTACTCATCGGATAATCAAATGTCCAAGTTCATTGAGCAAGAAGCAAAATTCAAATTAATTCTTAGATGATTAACTCACCTGTACAATAAAATTGATTTGGACTCGAAATAATCTCAGAAGCATTGAAAAGATGTTCAGGACTCGTCCTGAACACTTTCTCAATATGATGAGGTGTTTTAGAAAAAACAATTGAACTTAATTGTTCTTTGGTGAAGAAAATCATCCATAAAACACAAGAACCTAGATGTCATAGGAATCAACTAGCAATAGGATTAGGATCTTGGTAGACAACTAGAACCTTCCCTTAGCTTTACCTAGGTGTTTCTTATAAATATTTGAATGCTTTAACATGTGTTTTAAGTGCAGCCTGGAATGAAGAGAAGACCCGCCAGGTACACTTTTATTTTATTGCAATTTACTTACCTGCACTGTACTTTACTTCTCTTGCATGTTAAACAACAATGTCACCCTGCATGAAAACTAAAACTTTTAGGATAGCCACAAAACTGAAACCCAAAACTAAATTAAAAATCAACACAAGATAAAATTCATCGTCACAACATTCAAATGATAAAATAACTCAAATTTAATCACAAACAGAACAACAAAACTACAACTATAAATAAATTAAAACGTCTCGTTGGATGATCGGGAATCCCTCTGATGATGTAACCCACATGTTGCTAACGAGATTTCCCACGGTCTAAATGGAAGTGTGGAACTCATTCAGTTGAGTTTAGCAAATTCATTTGAACTAAGTGAATCCGATGAAAATAGCGGTGCCGGGATGACGGAACCGTGAGATCTTAATCGGTTCTGCTTAATCAACTTTAAGATTTTTTTTAATTAAAATACTAAGCCATCTAAATTTTCAACCACTCTAAACCAAAACACTTCTCTCATCTCCTGATTGCTACTTTCTAAAACCAAACCTCTGCAACAACAAGGAGCTTGGAGCACAGTGGGCAGCACGACCATCTTGATCATCAAAACTTGTGTCTATTTCAACAAATCCTTTCTTAGAATTAAATAACCAAGCCATAGATCTCGAGGTAGTTTTCCTAGTGCAACATAAATCCTCAACTTTTCGTTAGGCATTTGCAGAATCATATTATGCAAATTATGCCCTAACCGGTCTTAGGACTCTGAGGTAGTCGTTTGGTATGACATAAACCCTCACATCTTCGAGGCTATTTGTATGATTATGTCATACAAATGTAAGTCCTAATTAACTAAAATTGGCAGGATTGAAACACTAAATAATCTTCTCTTAAATTAAATCCAAACAATAGGATAGCCGGGAAGTCACTGAAGTTCACTTCGGGTCTGTGACATCCCCTACTTCTCTTCCTTTGGACCCTCAAAATAAACTGTTCCAAATTTGAGCTAATCCCTTTTGAAATTTCCAAAATCCAATTTGTTTGAAACCCTAAACTTTGAAATTCTTGAGAGCAAAACCACTGATCATTATCGAGAGTTTTCTTAAATGATTCTCGTCATTTAAGATGTAATTAACTATAGGGGCTTGTCCTTATAGGGAACTTGAAGAACCCAGGTAATATAAACCCTGATAAATTCCTTTATATTAAGCAGGGGAATTTGTCGACTTATAAAATGGGTTCGCAGACTAAACGGATGTCACAAATCTTTTAGTTTATTTAATCGAGCCCCCGTTAGCAAGTAGTACATTTATTCCTCCGGATAGATACACGGTTTGTGGTGCGTTGCTCGTTTATATAAACTATTTGGGATGTGAGATCGGTTTAATTTCATATCTTAAAATTTTCAAACTAAAAATTATTTTTCAAAAAAATGAAATGCTAATTTCTAAATTATATATATATAAATCAAATTTAAAATTCAAGTGACAACTTCGTAGGCGACCCCTTTTTTAAAAAAAAATACAAACACACAACCTAAAAATATGTAGACACTTTTCGGCGACTCCGCTGGGGACTAGTTCCTTTCTCCAACTTGATCAGATGGTTTTGCTTTCATAAATCAGTAGTAAGTCCATGCCCTTAGTGGATCAAAGTACCATTATTCCGTTGACGTATCTTGTTCATTTCTATCTTGAACAAGTATGATAAACTCTTCTTGGATTTTGGAGCCACTATGTAGACACCCCTAAACAGAGAGGTTCCAAAATCCTCCTTTTTTTTACCTCTCTAAGAGGTGGGGTGGACCCCCGATAGATGTTAGCTTAGGAGCGGTCCTTTGAGTTGAGAAGTCTTGTGAGACTCTCTCTTCCTTTCCAGTTTATGGATTGGGTCCCTTACCTTTTTTTTAACCTTTCCCCTTTTTAATTTGTTTCGTTCTCAATGAATAAACCTTCTAATAAACAAACCTTTTAATAAATGAACTTTCTGTTAAACCACAAATACATGAATAAAAAAAACAAGAATATGAAATACTTTATAAGAAAATCGAGAAAAAGATAAATGAGAATGTGTTCGGACTCTTTCAGAGAGATTCCTCTCCTTTTCGTCCCAATGAAAGGAAGCATAATTTGGAACTGACGCTTGGAATATACCTTGTAGAAGATGTCTGCACCAAAACTGATTTCCTCCTTCACCAACGGGATAGACTAGGCTATCTACAAGGATGAGCTGCCTAACAATGCTATCATTCAGTTTGTACAAGGATTCGACAATACGAACATTAAGTTCGCCGATGTTACTCTTTTCGCCCTAATGAACAAGGTACCAGAAACTGAGAAGCCCATAATTGAATTCAACCTGAAGTCGACTCAAGAGTTCCCTCCTCTACAAAGGGTCCCAACTGAAAGAAACACTGATGTTCATAGGAGGTTAGTTGCTACCCCCAGAACTGTCATCTCTACCCCTATCGGTCTGGTCATCACTGCACCTACCCCGGCTCCCGCTAAATTGAAAGGAAAAGAAGTCCAAATCGGTGATCAGCCTGTTACCGTGGAGGGTTCAGATTTTGCTTCAATACCGTCTGTCTTCGAGATAGGGTCCATTTTAAGAGTTGCACCCTTAACCCAGACTCAAAGAAGAAATAAGAACAGAAAAATTGCTAGGGTCAAGAAGACCAAGGCTGTTGAAGTTGCTTTTTTGGAAGAAATTCCTAAGGAAGAAGGAGAACTGCCTGAGTTCTCACCACTATTAGGAGGGAGTAGGTTTCACCCTCTCTCTGTTGCATCCGATGAAGAAGATGCTCGAAAGATCGCCACTGCGTTACCCCAACCTGCATACTACAACGATTGTAAGAGGAAAAGATTAAGATTACGCCGCTTACCCGTCTGCGAGCAGTAGTAGAGAAAATAACTAAGATGGAAGGTTGGCCTGTGTCAGAAATTCTGAGAAGAATGGGATGAGTACCAACTAGATCCCGCCTCGGACCACGAGTAAACCCTTTCACTGCCCCAGTGAGGCCAAGGAGGAAGGTGCAAGCTAGTGAGAGAAGTTCACCTGTTGTTGTATTTGGTCACCATAATAGGGAGGACACCACCTACCAACATACAGCCAACAAACCATCTAGTCCTAGGCCTCCTACTGCAAGAAGGATGGTGTGGCAACCTATTATTGCTGAACCGATACCAACAGAGCGCTGAAGTCTCATCAGAGAGCCCGAATCTGAAGAAAGTGCTATTGCATTAAAGGAAACTCTTGAAAAAGAAGTTAGGCAGTCGTCGCCTGACAACCGCGAGACTGTTTGGAAAAGACCACTTGAGGATGCTATAGGAAAGCTAAGGACGGACATCCGACGGTTGGCAAGGGAAAGAAGAGAAGGTCTGGGAAATGAAGTGGATTCATTAGAGTTTATGGATGAAGAATGTGCTGCGATCAACATGGTCGAGACCCGAGCGTCGTCAGCTCTGCAGGGAGCTCCGTCAACTTCGGAAAGAGAAGAACCAGAAGAAATGAGAGCACATCTTCAAGAAAGGGATGACACGATCTCTCAGATGGCAAAGAGGATGGTGGAAATGGCAGCCGCCTTAGCCACTCTCCAGAGTCAGCTTCAACCTCAGAAGGAAAAACCCCCAGAGATCATTCACATTGTAGATGGAGGAAAAGAATTACATCCGTCAATGGAGATGAAAAACCGAAGAAGGATTCAACCCAGAGCATGATTCCCGAAAAGGATATTAAAAATATGGTAGAACATCAGGTGTGAGAAGCCTTAGCCCAGTCTAAGAGTGGAGCATCTATTCAGACGGGTAGAATTTACCCCGAAGAATTTGATGCAGTCCAATACCCAAAGGGCTTCGTACCACCTCTATTTAAGAGCTTCGATAGTACGGGAAACCCCCGACAGCATGTCGCACATTTTTGTGCTAGTTGCTGCAATGCCAGTGGGAGAGACGCTTTGCTATTTCGTCAGTTCGTCAACAGCTTGTCAGGGATTGCCTTTGATTGGTACGTAGAGCTTCCGAATGGTTCGTTCAAGACTTTTTCAGAATTGGAGAACCTTTTCGTTAATCAGTTTGCTGGGGCTTGGCACCACATCACTATTGGTGAGCTTGTGGTGGAGCAACAGAAACCGAACAAAACCCTGGTGGATTACATACTTCGATGGAGGAATTTAAGTATGAAGTGTGAACCACAGCTTCAGGAACAGCATGCGGCCGGTATCCTACTGAAGAGTATCCATGGCCCGATAGCACTTCTCCTTAAAGGATTCATAATTAAGACTTTCGAGAAGTTGCTTAGCAAGGCCGGGAGCTTGCAGGAGGAAGCGAAACAGCTGAGTTTTGTTGATAAGACTGATAAGCAGAAGCCCGTAAAGGCATTTGAAAAAAAATATGGGATCTTCGCGGCAGTGTATAAAGGTAAACAGCCAGTGCAGATACAGCCAGTGCAGATACAGCCAGAGCGGCTACAACCAAGTTATCAAGCATCGCAACGGACTTACCAACAACCTCAACAGAGCTATCAACAGCCTCGACCAAACTATCAATCATGGCAGCATGATCAGCCACCGCCTCGTCCACTGCGTGCCCTGAAGGAACTTCTGAATAAGGAATACCCCTTTAAGACTGAAGCAGTGGCTAAGATGTTTCGCAGTTTGATGAAGATGCCTGACTTTCAACTACCCGAGCCCAGAAAGCCAGAGGAAGTTGACAAGAAAGATCATCTGAATTACTGTCCCTACCATAAGATGCTCAGACATAAGATAGAAGACTACTTCACCTTCAAGAATTGGCTCGAGGATAACCTCCAGAAAGGGAACATAACGATCCCGAAGGAATGCATGAAGGAACCCCAAAAAGGATGTTCCGTCAATGTTATTTTAACGAATCCTATTGTTTCGATAGACCCGTACATGACTGATGATGGATGGAGTACTGTCTGGACGAAGTCTTTGAAGAAAATTTTGGATCACATCCAGACCGCTTCAGTGCGCACTTCAACTCAGAGTTTGAAACCTGTTAAGCTGGCACTATCGCTTGCGATTGAAGAACCGCCTCAGAAGGAGGAGAAGATTGTGGAAGAAGAGAAGACTGAGACTCGGAAGGGTAGAGTAGGGGCTGCTTTTCCTAGGATGGTTTTTTCTGATTCGGGCTAGAAATTCCTCGAACCTCTGACTCTGTATGATTATTTGCTCGCCCCGGCAGGATCTGATAATGATAAGAGTTTAGTGTTGGCTATGCTTTAACTGTTTCTAGCCATTACGTAACTAACGAAAACCAACCTAATCTTGATTTTGATACGAATAATGATTCTCAAATCATACAAAACCTCGATGACCACGACGAAGGGGAAGATGTTCACAAAAATGGCTATGAATGTCCAACGAGCAATGAGTCTATTTGTGAATTCTGAGGAGCTTCGATTGCAATAGAATTAGAGCCATCAGATTCCGAAGCGACTTCAGAAGAGCCAGTCATTCCAATTCAAGAAAAAACCCTGCTAGATTCAGAAGAAGTAACAGAAGTTAATCTAAGAAGCGGAAAAGTTCTACCCCCGAGAATGGGTCCAAAGGATAAAGGAAAGCAGGTGGTAGCTCAGGAAGAGCCAACCCCGCAGAAGAATTGCCTATTCGGGAAGAATTGAAGAACCTGGTAATAAAGTGGATTATAACGTACTAGCCCATCTTAGGAAGCTACCAGCAAAACTGAGCATCTACGACGCTCTGATCCTATCAAAGGAGATGAGAGAAACTCTGATCAAGGCTTTACTTGATCCAAAAATTTGCTTATCTCAAATGGCCAGTAATTCCTTAAGTGAGGTTTGCTCGTTAAGAGAACAACGCGGTGTTACCTTCACGGACAATGATCTACTACTCGGAACAGCTGATCACAATCGACCGTTGTACATTTCAGTCTCCATCAAAAAGTTTACGCTTTTCAGAGTGTTAGTTGATCCAGGAGCGTCAATCAACATAATGAAACTTCAGACATTAGCATACTTGAAAATTGATGCCCGTGATCTCGAAGCAGATAGGATGTTACTAAGAGGATCCAATCAAAAAGGAGAAAGAGCCCTAGGGTCAATAACATTATTAATGAAGATCGATGATTTGGCAAAGAAAACCGCAAAATTCCATATAATTGATTCTGAGACATCGTTCAATGCTCTACTGGGTTGGCCGTGGATTCATGAAAACCGGATGGTACCATCGTCTCTGCACCAGTGCATAAAGTATTATGTAGGAGGGGGAGAACAGTGCATCAAAGGTGACTTGCAATCGTTCTCCGTACATAAAGTCGGAATCCATGAAGATCCAGCCTACTACGCACCTCTGAAGAAAATAGTCTTCTCCAGAAAGGCAATACCGAATGAAGAAAAAGGAGTTCGAGATGACGAAGAACCTGAAATTATTGTTCAACAGTTACTCACCACTCGGGTGAAGGTTTCTCCAGAACTCGCACCCGAGGTCAAGGTCGGGGATGAGGTCGATGAAGAAATGGTGGAACAGTTGAACAGATGAAACCGGTCATCGATGTTAATTGGGAGAACAGTTTCAAAGAAGAAGAAACTAAGAAGGAAGTAATGAAGATAAACCAGAAGAAACCCCAGTTCAAGATCTCTCTCGAAGATGAAAAGAATGAAGAATACAAATCGATGTATGAGAAGATAAACCGCTGCGTACATACTATGACCCTAACCCCGATCTATCCTAACAAGATCGAGGGTATGGTGGTCAAGGAGGTGCATAATGGCGGTGCTAAGCCGATTAAGTTCTATCGTGGTGCTTCTTCTTCCAATGCTCAAAATGATGTACAATTTGAAGATGTTGCTTCATCTAAATTAATGGAATTGCTTTTTGAGTGGTATTCTCCCTGTGTTCAAAATTTAATTCAGCGTGGTACCTAAACAGGGTCAAAAGGTCAATCTCAACGCTTTGAAAAATTATGGAATAATGTCAGTTGGCCTCCCAGTTCAAAGCTTGGTCTCGGATTCGGCACGGTAACGCCAGCTGATGATTCAGAATTTTGCTTGGTTGTCACTTGCGAGTCTAATGAAGTCTGCTTGGAAGCCTCAGATGATCTCGAGGATCTACCAATTGGGGACGCTCCGCCAGAATTTGAACAAGAAATTAAATCTACAATAGACGAGTTAATGGAAGTTAACTTAGGTACTAGTGAAGAGCCTAGGCCGACCTTTATTAGCTCCTTACTCAATAAAGAAGACTCCGAAGCAATGATCAAGCTTCTAATGGAATTCAAGGACTGTTTGCTTGGAGTTATGATGAAATGTCGGGATTAGCTCTAGAGGTTGCAGTTCACAGGCTAGGAGTAGATCCCACTGTTGTTCCAGTCAGACAAGCTTCCCAAAGAATGCGTCTAGAAATCGAAAACCAAGTTATAGCTGAAATTAAGAAGCTAATCGACGCTAAATTTGTCTGTGAAGAACAATATCCAATTTGGTTAGCCAACGTCGTACCAGTCAGAAAGAAGAATGGTCAGATCAGAATTTGTGTGGACTTCAAAGATTTGAATAAAGCGTGCCCAAAAGATGAATTTCCATTACCAATTCCAGAATTAATGATCGACATCGCTTCGACACATGAAGTCTTCTCTTTTATGGATGGATCATCAGGATACAACCAGATAAAAATGGCACCAGAAGAATAAAAGCTCACAGCCTTCGGAATGCCAATCGGAGTATACTGCTACACAGTGATTTCTTTCATATTGAAGAACGCAGGGGCAACCTACCAAAAAGCGATGACAAGGATTTTTGATGATCTCATTCACAACCAAGTTGAGTGTTACGTGGATGATGTGGTCATCAAAAGCAAACTGAAGGAAGATCACCTGTATGATTTGAGAATTATTTTCGAGCGATTAAGACAATTTAACCTTAAGATGAATCCCTCTGAAATGCGCCTTCGGCGTCACCTCCGGGAAATTCTTAGGATTTGTTGTTCGACATCGTGGAATTGAAATTGATCCGGAGAAGATTAAAGCTATCTTAGAAATGCC
Organism: Papilionanthe hookeriana x Papilionanthe teres; assembly: GCA_022702705.1. Lineage (NCBI taxonomy): Eukaryota > Viridiplantae > Streptophyta > Magnoliopsida > Asparagales > Orchidaceae > Papilionanthe > Papilionanthe hookeriana x Papilionanthe teres. The sequence goes on from CM040425.1 coordinate 22,267,886, forward strand.
GCCTCACAAAACTTTGAAACAACTACGATCCTTTCAAGGGAAGTTGGCATATCTTCGACGCTTTATCTCGAATTTGTCAGGAAGGTGTCAGCCTTTTTTTGCTTTGGTTAAGAAGGATGCCAAGTTTACTTGGGACTCCAAATGTCAACATGCCTTTGATGACATCAAAAAATACCTAATGACACCTCCTGTCTTAGCAACCCCAGTCTCAGGTAGACAGTTGATACTTTATACAACGGCTTTAGACGACTTCCTCGGAGCCCTGCTAGCCCAGGTTAATGACGAGGGTAAAGAAAATGCTCTCTACTACTTAAGTCGTCATCTAATTCTGATGGAAGTAAGATATGCTCCTATCGAGAAACATTGTTTGGCCCTGATCTTCGCCACTCAAAAGCTCAGGCATTACATGCTTTCTCATAAGGCCAACCTTATCTCGAGAGTTAATCCATTGCAATATTTAATGACCCGTCCGACCCTTTCTGGTAGACTGGCCAGGTGGTCAATGATACTATTGCAATTCGATATAACTTTCATTCTTCTTCATGTCGTAAAGGGAAAAGTCCTAGCAGACTTTCTCGCAGCGCACCCTTTACCGGCAGAGTCGCCTCTCAATGATGACTTACCCGACGAGCAGATAATGAGCTTAGAAGACCCTGACGATCGACGTTGGGAACTGTACTTTGACGGATCATCTTCAGCACAGAAGAATAAAGAATTGCAAATCGTAGTGCCCAGTATGGCAAGAATCAAACTAATATTTATAACTCTGGAGCGGGGGATGTTAAGATACTCCTACCACCTAACAGAGCCGTGCACGAACAGCGAAGTAGAATATGAAGCCCTTACAACCTGACTGGAGTTAACCATTCAGATGGGGATAACAGACATCAACAGCTACGGTGATTCGTAGTTGATCATAGAACAGGTTGCATGACAGTATAGAGTTTTGAAACCAAGGCTCGAGCAGTACTTTCAGTATGCAATGAAGTTGCTGAAGTAGATTGCGAATGTAACGACTTACAAAATCCCCAGAAGAGAAAATGCCCTTACAGGATGAATCAGTTGAAGTGTCAGTTCAGGGACGACAGGTGCTATCACAGCTCGACATGGACGCAATATCTGAATCAGAAGGAAAAGAGGAAACAGTTGCAACAGTGTCTGAAACTGCAGGAGATTGGCGTCAACCGCTCATAGACTATCTGCAAACAGGAAAACTACCAGACGATAAGTCATTAGCCCATCAGATCAAGAAAAGAACTCCGTCATACACATTAATAAACAATACATTATACAGAATATCTTTTGACTAGATGTGGCTAAGGTGCCTGAGCGGGTCCGGGGCTCGTGAAATTGTTAAGGAAGTGCACTCAGGACTTTGTGGCGCTCATCAGTCAGGTCCGAAGATAAAATTAAAGATTAAGAGATTCGGGTAATACTGGCCCTCAATGATGACCGACTGCATAAAGGTTACCAAGAGTTGTCACGAGTGCCAAGTGCATGGAGTGGTTCTACATCAATCGCCAAATGTGCTACATCCGACAATCGCGTCATGGTCGTTTGAGAGTTAGGGCACGGACATCGTGGGTCAGATAGAACTACCTTCTTCAAGAGGACATCACTTTATCCTTACAGCTACAAATTACTTTTCCAAATGGGCAGAAGCAGTACTGCTCAGAGAAGTGAAAGCACATCACGTGTTACAATTCTTCAAGAATCAGGTTGTCTACCGTTTCAGAGTACCGCACAGAATTATCTCAGATAATGGGTCCACATTCAGAAGTATGAAGATCAACAGTTTTGTCAGAAGGCATGGGATCGAATAGCGCTATTCTACGATCTACTACCCAAGAGCAAACGGCTTGGCCGAGGCTTTTAATAAAATTCTCGTCCAAATCTTAAAGAAAACTTTGGACGACAATAAGAGAAATTGGCATGAGAAGTTGTTAGAAGCCTTATGGTCCTACAGAACAACGTTCAGAACTCCTACTTAGTCTACGCCTTACTCTCTAGTGTACAGGTCCGAAGCCGCCTTACCCTTGAAGGTACAGCTTCCGTCACTCAGAATTGCAGTTGTGAACAAGATAACTACAGAAGAAAACACCAGACTACGACTGAAAGAATTGGAAAGCTTGGAAGGGAAACGACTTTCAGCACAGCAAAATCTGGAATTGTATAAAGCCAAGATGATCCAGGCCCATGATAAACTGGTTCGCCCAAGGACATTCAAAGTCATTGACTTGGTTCTAGTTCTCAGAAGACCTATTCTTGAACACCGCAAGATGGGAGGTAAATTTGAACCGACTTGGGAGGGGCCGTTCGTGGTCTAGACAGTCTACTCAGGAGGTTCCTACCAGCTTGTGAATTATTGTGGAGAACGATCTATGCTTCCAGCAATGGACGATACCTAAAGAAGTATTACGCAACCTGATGTTTCGAGGGATGGAGTCCCATCCCTAGAAGCACGGGCAGAGTAATCGCTTATAACTAGATCTGAACCCAAAATTGAAGAAAAAAATGATTAACGACAAATATATGTATTAAAAAGAAAAATATATGTGAAGAAAAAAATCATTATAATAATAAATTTTGATCCTTCCTTTCAAGACAAGCTCACTCCTGATCTTTCCTCATCTTTTCCTACTCTTATTAAAATTTGAAAGAAATGAATAAGAATTTATCATTAATAAGTGATTTTTTTAATTGTTTTCGTTCTTAGTACAGCCCCTAATCCTTTCCTTGTTTTTCATAGGGAAATGTCGAACGGGCGATTGGTTCTAAACTTTAAGAATGGCGTGAGTCTAGTACTCGACGAAAAGAAGATGAAGGATTGGGCCGTGATTGAGATCGACTCTGATTTCACACCGGCCGGGCTACAGTACAAGGAAACTGATTGGACCTCGATCGACCGGGAAGAGTTCCGCAGCGAGACAGTAATGAAATTGGGTGTCCCGAGTCAGCCAAATGTCGACAAAAAAATGAAAATAAACGCCGCTCAGATGACTAGAGCAGAAAAGAAAATCAAGTCTGTGGTTACTATAACAAAGGGTAGGCTTGTCAATCCCATGCCCACAGAAGTTCAAGAGGTAAGGAGAGCTACTCTCACTCCTACCCAACGAAGAAATAAGAACCTCCGCATTCAGAAGATGTTGAGCAAGCTAGCAGCCGACCAACATGAGGAGACAGATGCTGCCGTCAGTACAAATACTTTGAAGAAACCAGTTCAGTAGGAATCAGAAAAGAGGAGATCAACTCTAAGAACAGCAGAAAAGATGAAAAAAATCCTGAGGAAAGTAGAAACATAATCAATGTTACGATGCCAGACAGATGCACCAGCTTTGAAGAGTCTTATTGCTAGAACCCCGGAGGATATTCTGATAGAGACTATCCCCGAGGAGCCGAGACATGCAGGAGAACGTGCTAGGGTTGAACGATACATCCCACAGTACGTTACCAGACCTCACCGATTGCAGATAATCCCAAAATATGAGCTGGAGTGATTGCAGAGAGTTGAAAAGAAAACTTTTGAATATTTTGAAAGAATTCGAGGCAAGAGGATCAATATCCTGGAGGGCCTTGAGCTGCATACGGATGTGTTCTCAGACTACGAGCATCAGTAGATTATGGACTGCATCATTGAGCTTCCAAAAATGGGTTGAGCTGGTCGTTTAAGAGAGAAGACCTACTCAGAACCTTGAAGATGGATGAAAGGAAAAGGAAGAGTTACAATCCAGTGCGAGTGTTGCTACAACTTCGCTGAGGACAGAAAGGGAAATCCACTAGGGATACTCCGTCATAGTGAGGTGGATCTGATGCCAATAATTATTAAGAGGATGGTAAAAAGGATGGTGACATGGAGGGTATTGCTGCACGGATCGCATACCCAATGTCGCTTCATTAACATATACAAGGAGGGCGACTGCATACCGCCACACATAGATCATCACGACTTCGTTAGACCTTTCTGCATAGTTCTTTTGTCAACCAATGTAACATCATGTTCGAATATGACCTCCGGATAGCATGCCCCAGAGAATTCTGAGGGCTGGTGGAGATACCTCTATCGGTAGGTTCCGTCTTGGTGTTAAAAGGAAACGGAGCGGACATAGCAAAACACTGCATTCCAGGGGTGCCTGTTGGGCGAATCTCCATCACTTTCAGGAGGATGGATGACAGCAAAATGCTTTTCCACTTTCAGCCTGATCTAGAATTAGAGAGTCTTCGGCCTTACGAGCTGTGAGCTACATGGGAGATAGCACACCTCCTATGCACATCTGAACGACATGTCCTGCCAAGGATGGCTTGGAAGGTGATGTTATTATCCATGTGTCTCATTATTCAGACATGGATTTCGACAGAGGCTTTTGGAAGAAACTTGCAAGAATCTTACACTACCCGTTTTTGGATTTATGTGGATTGTATGAGATACTGAATTTTCAAGGAAAATATCATCATGTTTTGGATCAAGTTATATGATGTATTTTCAACAGATTGGAATGGAAACGACCATGTTGTCCTTTGCCTTCACCTTTTTTGTGCAAATTAACTGGGAAATGCCGTTAAGTTAAATGAACTTCAAACGAAGAAATAAAAGAAAGAAGAAAATGAATAAAGAACTCTTTTTAAGAATCTAAATGTCAAAACGAATTCCAATAAAAAAATAAAAAAATAATAATAACGTGAACTCTAATTGAACAAAAATGAAATCGAATCACTAAAACAAACAAAATGAATCCAAACCTCGAATTGTAAACAAAAGAAATGAAAAAAAAAATTGAATCAAAATGAAAATTCAAACTTGAAAATCAAAACAAAATCAAATCACTAAAAAACAAACAGTGAAAACGAAACCCTGAATCTGAAATCCCCAGCCTCCTGCTGTTCTCAAATCTTCTCGACTCCTCGCAATCCCTTCCCTATTTTGAGAAGGTCGACTGCTTCTACTGACACAGAACCACGAAATTTTCGATTTGGTTCTGATGGCATGGATTCATATCCTTCGCCAAATAATCAAACTTTAATCAACTCTCTCGAGATGTGAAACACTTTCATGTCTCATTCCAATCTTCTACTACACCTAAATTTTTTGCAGAATCTTTGAAATCTAACTCAATTACAAAATTTTGGGATTGGTACCTAACTTCCAGTTCCCATCCTTCTGAGACTGGTACCTAACTTGCAGTTCTCATTTCGAGATCGATACACAATGTTCGATTCTCTACTCTGAATGATCGCCAATCCCGCATCCTTTCGAGAAACTTTTCCGCATTCTAATCCTCCGACTTGGGTATAAGACCGACAAGGCATCCTAATCTCGGTGACCGCCAATCCCACATCCTTCCGAGAAACTTTTTCGCATTCTAATCCTCCGACTTGGGTATAAGACCGACAAGGCATCCTAATCTCGGTGTCCGCTAATCTCGCACTCTTTCCGAGAAATTTTATTCGCATTCTAATCCTCCCACTTGGGTATAAGACCGACAATGCATCCCAATCTCGGTGTCCGCTAAATTCACACTCTTCCAAGACTGGAACCTAACTTCTAGTTCTCACCCTTTTCGAGGTCGGTACCTAAATTCCGACTCTCTTTTGAGACTGGTACTTAACTTCCAATTCTTACCCTTTTCGAGGTCGGTACCTAACTTCCGACTCTCTTCCGAGATTGGTACCTAACTTCTAGTTCTCACCCTTTTCGAGGTCGGTACCTAAGTTTCGACTCTCTTCCGAGGCTGGTACCTAACTTCCAGTTCTTACCCTTCTTGAGGTCGGTACCTAACTTCCGACTCTCTTCCGAGACTGGTACCTAACTTCCAGCTCTCACCCTTTTTCGAGGTCGGTACCTAACTTCCGACTCTCTTCCGAGGCTGGTACCTAACTTCTAGTTCTCACCCTTCTCGAGGTCGGTACCTAACTTTTGACTCTCTTCTGAGACTGGTACCTAATTTCTAGTTCTCATCTTTCTCGATCGGTGCCTAAATTCTGATTCTCTCTTCGAGGCTGGTACCTAAATTCCAGTTCTCTTTGCAATCCCGAGGTTGGAACCTAGTTTCCAATTCTCATTTTAAATTCAGAACTTTTGCGAAATCCTTCATGAAATCAATCTTAAGTAAAATTTCAATTGAAACTCAAATCAATTCAAAACTCAAACTTAAAATTTGAAATAAAAATGAAATGAATCTAAAATCCAATTTCTTGAAATCTTGTGATTTGAAATTCACCTCCTGTTTCCCTAGCGAGAGTTCTGGAATCTTCAGTCTTGGAGATTTACCTGATACTCCCTAGCTGAAGTTTTCTACGTTTCGTTCTAAGTGTATCACTTAGATGTCTGTGTTGGTTTTTTTGATCTCTTCGGTCAACACCAATACACGCGGTGTGCTCCTTTAGCACACCACACTTATTGGGGGTCCATTTGTTGACCTCATTTCTGGTGAGGTCTTTCCTTTCCTCTTAGTGCTTAGGATCTAGCCATAAGTTTTCCCTTTGACTATCCTAGAGGATTATAAGTGGGACCCACCACCCAGAAATTCAAACACCTCTTAACTCTTCTTGAACCCCACACAGATGTCCATAAACCTCCAAGCCTCTTTGGAAGAATAAAAGTCAAATGTGGAGGTTCAAGAATGAGTTCCAATAGGATTCTTTGGCCTTAGGATTACCCTGGGTGGCCTGGTCTTGGTGAGGGTCAGCTTGCACACACTACACTCTCACATACATTCTAAACCCTAAAACTACTCTTACCCAACTTGGCTTCCTGACTCATGTAGGAAACTCATATGGATAGACCTCAACGCCTAAGCCCCTAACTTAGAGGGTTAGGAACAACATATTTAGTGCCTAAAATGAGTCCTCTCATGGCTCTTGTGAGTTTAACATGGCTTCTTGGCTCAACCTAAATGGTTTCATTTTACTCACATTCAATCAATCTTCATTTTTCCCAAATTTCAATTTTTGACCCCCGGGGCCCTAAACCCACCAAACCTACCAAATACCCTTGAAATTTTCAAAATTGCCTAAACTACCCAAAATTATTTAAAATCAATCCTAAACATTCCCCACCACTCAAATTGATCGTTCACGACAAATATACCAAAATTTCTAAAAATAGCCCCCAATACCCTTCATGTACTCTCCTTGTACCCTAAATAGCCTAAAATTCCAAAAATTCAAAAAATTCTCAAAAAATCCCAAATATTCCAAAATGTTATCCACATCATTTTCTTCAACTGCCATATACCTCAATTTTGTCAATTTAGCCCAATTTGATCAAAGAATGCTGAATGGGCCCTTAAGGCCTAAAGTGACCAATTAACACAACCCATCCCAAATGGAACCCAAATGTCACCCAATTTTCCCCAAATTTGTTTCAAAACCTTCCTAAAATCCCCAAAAGCAAAACTCTAACTTAATTTACCCAATATTTGGACCCAAACTCCACTCAAGCTTAACTCAAACCAAAATTCCCCAAATTGGTCTAAACCAATTATGAACTCGAACAAGCCCAAATCCCAAAATCAAGACTCAACCAAAATTGAAAACTCTCTTTTTCACACCTCCATAAACATTTTGCAACATTAATTTCTCATCAAAGCCAACATTAGCCCAACTTTAGCCAAAGTTAGCCCAATTTGGCCCACTTTGATCCTATTATTAAAAGACACAAATTAAACCCAATTCAACTCCAAATTACCCCAAACTTGTTTCAAATCTTTCATGACACACTCCTAAACCAAATACAACATTCATTTGGCACAACCTTTTATCAAATTTGTATCCAAAAGTTTATTTTAAAATCTAAAATCCCATCTTCGTAAAATATTTTAAAAGCCCATCTCCACTAAATTTAAAAGCCCAAAATTGGCTCTAAAGCCCACATGACAATTTCTTCTCATCATCCATTTAATAAAATTGACCCTTAAGTTTTTTCATCATTTAATCAAACCAAATATGGCCTCATGAAATTTTTCCATCAAAATATCCAAAAATTCAAAAACCCCTTTTTCATGAAATGAACCAAGCCATTCCCAAGCCACGTGGAGCCATGAAGCCATGTACAAGCCATATGTAAGCCAAGGGAGTCACTTTACACATCACCATGTCATTTATGGAAAAATGAGGGAGTCTTTTAATGATTCCCTTAAGGGTGATTAAGCCTTTTCATGACTCTTCTAAATCTTGATTAAACCTAAATGTACTTAGATGGTGACTTCTCCCCATTATGCTAGCTGACTTACCTGACCCCCACAGCATCCAAAGTCCCCTTTGTGGGTGCACTAAACCCTAATCCATGACTTGGACCCATTTGGACCCAAAATTAGCTCTCCCCCATTCCATTTAAATCAAACCTTGGACACATGGCCAATGTCAATTGTTTGCACAAAACTCAAATCCGGACTCCCCTGACCATGAGGGTGACTTGACCCTGGCCGGACCATCATCCCAGTCGCCAGAAAACACCACACTTGAGAGCTCCATGTGAGCCAAAAAATTCAAAACTCCCTTGCTGAGTTATCCCATGGCCAATGGTCACTGGAGCTCTTCTTCTCTTCCCTTGAGCAGCTGATCCCAGCCTTCAATTGATCCTGAGAAGCTCTCTAGCCATGGCTATTTAAACTCCTCACCTTCACGGCCAAAAGGTTAGATGCACTGCACCTTAGTAAAACCCTGTCAAATTGATTCCAAACTCCTCTCCTAATCTAGAGCAGTTGATCCCCACTGAAATCTAGCCCTAAAACCCTCACTGTGAGCTCAATTTTAAGCCCAAAAATAGGACACTTCACCACAGCGAGCCAATATTCAAATTGATCGACCCTACACCATCACCAGACAAGAGGAGAAGTTCTCCAGTGAAAGCCCCTTCACCAGGCCAGCCATTCCTCCTATCGGCCAAGCTTTGAAATCAGGTTTGGTGGAAATCATACCTAGGCATTTCACCACAGCTCCAGGCTTCATCCCTAGCTTCCCTGGACTCCAATGAACGTGCCAAGCCCCTCTGATTGAAGCTTCACTTCTAAAAGCCAAAGTATTGAACTCCTCCTTCCCGAGAGCTTGTTTCGATTCTCTATTTTTTTGAGTTAATTTCAAAGCATGATAGCCATATAGATGTGTTCATCTTATCGAGATGATTTCATAGAGCTCAATTTCGTGTGAGAAATGAGCGAGGTCTTAGGGTTAGAAGGTGGACGGCTCACGGGATGAACCAGTCGTAGATGATGACCAGGGACCGTCGGATGGCTTGTGTATCGGGTGAACGACCAGGATCACAGCGGATGAAACAACGGAACGTGAACCGCGGGCCGCGTGACATCCCAGTCAGATGGCAGCGTCAAATGGCGGAGCGACGCGTGTGACTTCAGAGATGCTTAGGATGACTCGGTGTCGCGTTGGATAAGTAGAAAAATTGGGTATTTTTCTATTTAATTAATTCAACAAACTTTAAAAATGCATAACTTTGTATAGAAAAATCATAAAAATAAAAAAAATACCCCCTTGCTCAGTGAATAGAGGAGAATAATCTGGAAAAATAATTAAGTTAATTTGTTAAGTATATGATTTTTAATGATTTAAATACTCTCTATGATGTTTTAATTCTTTATGTGCACACATAATTCTCCATGGCATGAGATCATAGTGTTTTCTTAACTTCTGACATTGGGAACATTCCCTAAATTTTTCATGACCAGAGGCTATGTCTATGTGAAGTTACCTATTTTCTAAGTTCACAACCATGTTTTTGAGAATTACTTGTGAAAATTAGCATGTTGATTATAAAAATCTAGAAAAATTAGGGGAGGTATCTTATGACCAGAGGAACTTAGGAAAATTGTGGTTTGATTTAAATCCTTAAAAATAACCCTAATTAGCCTAAATAGTTAAAACTGAAATTTAATTAATTAGGAGTAACCACACATCAAAAACACATGAAATTAATTCTCCACTGTCACTTACGATACAGAGAACCTCACATAAAAATTTCAAGTCAATTGGAATTAATTTAACCCATTAAATTAATTAAGTGACATAGCTATTCTAAAAATTAAAAAATTCATAAAGTCCAAAATACACCTAAAAAATTCACCAAATAAATTTTGAGGCCTCTCTGGTGTAAGAGAAGTCTAATAAAATTAAAATTGAAATTTTTCAAAATTTTTCATTTTTAACTCATTTTTGAATATTTTAATAATTAAAAAATTATAAAAATCACAAAAATATTAAAAATCATAAAAATGTCACATTTTGGTCTCCTAATAGTTTAAGAACCATTTCTTTAATTTTCCTAAGTCTCTAAGTTATGATATTAATTTTTAAAGGCTTAGGGTAATTTTTGATATTTAAAAAATTGATTTTCTTAACTTTCCACTAAAATAATTCTAATAAATCAAAGAAAAATCAGAAAAATATAATTTTTTTTCTCTAAGCTCCTTGAGGTTAGAGAGATTTAAGAAAAATTTAAAACTCAATTTTCAACTTCAATTTTATTTTATAACTAATTAATACCTTAGAAAATGAAATAATTATAATAAATAAAATAAGATTAAAAAAATCACCAAAATTGGTCCAAGTGGTCCTCTAGTCAGTAGGAACATTCCATAATTTTATTAAGGACAGAAACCTTACCTTGGTCTTTGTTGAATTTTTATTGAAAATCCCTATTTTCATTAAAATAATTATATAAATTAAATTAAAAATGTAAAAATCACATTTTCTCCTCTAATGTCTAAATTGACATGTGAGTAAGGTGACATAAAAATTTTAAGTTCATTTGAGCTCAATTTAGTGAATTATGTGATGAATAAGCTTAAGGGGGCATTAAGGTAATTAAAAGGCTTTAAACCTTAATTAATACTTAGGCTTAACTAAAGGGAGGGTAAAATATTTGATCTTAATTTCCTTTTGGATGATTGAAACTAAGGGAGTCAAGTGGTAGAAACCCATTAATCACCTTGAACATTTAAAAGAGGAAATCTTAATTAATTAAATCATTAAACTTTGGAAGTTAATTAAATAAGTGAATTATTAAGGTTAAGAGATTTTGACCCAGGAAGATTCTAATACTTTGAAGTTGAATCCCTAATCATTGAATTGATCAAGCATCACTAAATCACTACTAATGAAGTCATAATATATAATATTTTGAAACTAAAAAGAATGATCTTGAAAATTTTATAATTAAATTAAAAGCTTAAAAATACTTAAGTTAATGAAAGATGATCTAAAATCAAACTAAAGTAACTTAAAATATCAAAATCAATCAATTTGAAATCACCCAAAACTAAGATCAAAACAAAACTGAAATATTAAGACCAACTCAAAACAATTCACAATCAAGACATTAAAGTTTTAAACTAAGTAAATAAAATAAAATAAAATAAAATATAATTCAAAATATCATGATTAAGTTACAACAAACTTAAATCATTAAAACTCAACTAAATTAAAGAAACCCAAAAATACCTTATCAATTTAAATGATCTAAAACATTTAAAATCTAATTGAAAATTTATAATTAAATCACCTTTAAATCATCAACTCAAACTTCAATTAAGAACGATTAATTCCTTTAATGAACCGATTTTCCCCTAAAGGCTATCACTCTTATAATTCTTGAATAAAACATCAAATGAAATGTCACTTTACTCATCGGATAATCAAATGTCCAAGTTCACTGAGCAAGAAGCAAAATTCAACTTAATTCTTGGATGATTAACTCACCTGTACAATAAAATTCATTTGGACTCAAAATAATCTCAGAAGCATTGAAAAGATGTTCAAGACTCGTCCTGAACACTTTCTCAATATGATGAGGTGTTTTAGAAGAACAATTGAGCTTAATTGTTCTTTGGTGAAGAAAATCATCCATAAAACATAAGAACCAAGATGACATAGGAATCCACTAGCAATAGGATTAGGATCGTGCTAGACAACCAGAACCTTCCCTTAGCTTTACCTAGGTGTTTCTTATAAATATATGAATGCCTTAACATGTGTTTTAAGTGCAGCCTGGAATGACGAGAAGACCCGCCAGGTACGCTTTTATTTTATTGCAATTTACTTACCTGCACTGTACTTTACTTCTCTTGCATGTTAAACAACAATGTCACCCTGCATGAAAACTGAAACTTTTAGGATAGCCACAAAACTGAAACAAAAAACTAAATTAAAAATCAACACAAGATAAAATTCACCGCCACAACATTCAAAAGATAAAACAACTCAAAATTTAATCACAAACAGGACAACAAAACTATAATTACAACTAAATTAAAATGTCTCGTTGGATGATCGGGAATCCCTCGGATGATGTAAACCACGTGTTGCTAATGAGATTTCTCACGGTCTAAATGAAAGTGTGGAACTCATTAAGTTAAGTTTAGAAAATTAATTTGGACTAAGTGAATCCGATGAAAATAACGGTGCCGGGATGACAGAACCGTGGGATCTTAATCGGTTCTGCTTAATCTACTTTAAGATTTGTTTTTATTAAAATACTAAGCCATCTCAATTTTCAACCATTCTAAATAAAAACACTTCTCTCATCTCCTGATTTCCACTTTCTAAAACCAAATATCTATAACAACAAGGAGCTTGGAACACAGCGGGCAGCACGGCCATCTTCATCAGCAAAACTTGTGTCTACTTCAACAAAACCTTTCTTAGAATTAAATAACCAAGCCATAGGATCTCGAGGTAGTTTTCCTAGTGCAACATAAATCCTAAACTTTTCATTAGGCATTTGCATAATCATATTATGCAAATTAAGTCCTAACTGGTCTTAGGACTCCGTGGTAGTCGTTTGGTATGACATAAACCCTCACATCTTTGAGGCTATTTGTATGATTATGTCATACAAATTTAGGTCCTAATTAACTAAAATTGGCAGGATTGAAACACTAAATAATTTTCTCTTAAATTGAAGCCAAACAAAAGGAAAGCCAGAAAGTCACCGAAGTTCACTTCGTGTCTATGACATCCCCCACTTCTCTTCCTTTGGACACTCAAAATAAACTGTTCCAAATTTGAGCTAATCCCTTTTGAAATTTCCAAAATCCAATTTGTTTGAAACCCTAAACTTTAAAATTCTTGAGAGCAAAACCACTGATTATTATCGAGAGTTTTCTTAAATGATTCCCATCATTTAAGATGTAATTAACTATAGAGGCTTGCCCTTATAGGGAACTTTAAGAACCCAAGTAATATAAACCCTGCTTAATTCTTTTATACTAAGCAGGGGAACTTGTCGGCTTATAAAATTGGTTCGCAGACCAAACGGATGTCACAAATCTTTTAGTTTATTTAATCGAGCCCCCGTTATCAAGCGGTTCATCTATTCCTCGGGACGGATACACAGTTTGTGGTGCGGTGCTCATTTATATAAACTATTTGGGATGTGAGATCGGTTTAATTTCATATCTTAAAATTTTTTAACTATAAATTATTTTTCAAAAAAATTAAATGCTACTTTCTAAATTATATATATATATATATATATATATATATATATATATATATATATATATATATATAATATCAAATTTAAATTTCACCGACAACTTCGTAGGCGACCCTTTTTAAAAAAAAAAATACAAACACACAACCTAAAAATATGCCGACAACCCCGAGATATCGAACCCACAGGGAAATGTCTAAAATTTTATTGAAATAAGAAAAATAACTTTTTACTTTTTAAAATGATTTTGTAAAGTATGTTTTAAGATATATAGTTCTTCACTTTTGTTTTTTTAATATTTTCTGAATAAAAAGTAAAGTAAACAATTAAAGTTAACACAACTATAAAATAGTATGAAAGCAAATGAGAATAAAATATCTTTTTCCTCTTTAAACGAATCAATAATAATTATGAAATTTCTTTGTGGAAGTATCTAAGTGTGTTGTGCCAAATAGAATCAATTATATTCTTTACCCTTACTTGGTTCTATAAAGAACATTTGTTAATTTGAAGTTTGAAATCATGTAGATAGGTTAGGAAGGAAAGATACTAGCTCTCACTGTAGAGTTCCTTCGATTCCCTCCACTTGGGGACTAACATCTCATAACAATATTTGAAACATCAAACCAAATTAGGGGCTTTAGCCTATTACTCTAAAGCCCTCTAATTTTACTCTCCATTAAAAACATATCTTTTTATTTATTTTCATCCAACCATATGGACTACAATACTCACCCATACAATTGCGTGTGATTCTTTCCAATTGTTGATTGAGACAATATCACATTGGTTCTTACATGTTCTCACAATAAATTTTAACATCTTAACTGACCAAATTAAGAGTTAAATGAAGTGCAAGGTAGTGAATCATCACAACTACTTCCAGCAATGAAATCCTATACTTAACACAACTTCCTTCCATAATTTAATTACTTCATCATTTAAAAGGAAAAAGATAAAAAAAACTATTCAAAATCCATGGAGAAAACACAATCACAACTTGATTTGAAAGTAGAAATCATAGTTAAAACACAACAAGTTTCTAGACGCATCCTTTTAAACTTTGCTTTCCCTTTACAAGATACAATAGAGGTTGGCGCCCAACTCCGTTGAGTCCAAATCTTTATACTACTTTTAATAAAAGCTAGATACAATTGATAATAAAAGTGGTGAAGTGGAAAGGTGTGCTCTAACATAAACTTTACTCTTAATGCTAATCACACCCTCCAACAACCCCCCTTTTCTGATCTTCAAGTCTTCTTTTTAAAATTTTCTAAAGTGTGCTTTGGTGTCTCTTTAAATATGTCCAGATTCAATGTATCCGCCAAGAAAGCATCCATCTGTTCAAATTTTAAATGAATTTTGGCGCTAATGGGAAGTTTGTGAAGTTTAAACAAAAGGATGCTTAGAAAACTCCTTCAAATTTGTGCCAAAATCAAATAAAATTTGTCACTTTAACTGTGGCGCCTATGCGCCAGCCATCCGGCGTGTAGGCGCCAGAGGCCAATTTTGCACACCTTTCAATTTTTTCTCCAAATTTGATCATCTTTTGCTCCTTTCATCATAGTCAGTCATTTTAAACATACCTACAAGAAAAAGATAAATATACCTTCCTTTAAGTGCAATATCATTAAAAATAGGTATAAAAATGTATTTAAAAACACTATATATTTTAGGTTTATTAAAATCTCCCAAACTTAAAATGTTACTTTTCCTCAAGTGACACTTAATCACATAGAAAATCTTAACATGCAAATTATGTAAATGAGTTTCTTTAGGAAGGTTTCAAAATTTTTTTCTAAAAATGAAATAGTATAATTTAGAACAAAATTTTAGTAAATGAGATCAACTTAAAGTTTAGAAGGTTCTTAAGTAAAGGATAATGAAAAATATTAGTTCCTATCTAATTCAAAAATACTTGTAGATTTTTCAAAATATAGGATTCAAACATTTCATCTTCCTCACTTAAAAATTTTCATTTGGAAATAATTTTACTTACTATATTATAACCTTAAGCTTTAGATTTTCTCAAAACTTATATTTTAAACTTTAGGTTTACAACCAATTTTTGATTTGACCTTTAAATCTTCAAGCTTCTCCTTCCTTTTTACATACTAATTTTCTCTCTTTTTTTTCTTTTTCTTTTTCTTTTTCTTCTTTTTTTTTTTTTTTTAATATAGGGCAAGGATTACTGTATCTAGATAGGCCTTTAATGATTTTGAATTCCACTCTTTCATATACAACAAAGGCCTGATATATATCCTTCACTTAAAAATCATAATAATAGTGTTGAAAATTATTTCTCAATAAAAGAAATTTAACCTTTGACAAATAAAAGTCAAATCTTCTATTTATCCAAAAATACAACATTTCTTACTAAAGATAGTTTAACAATATTTAACATTTCTTTACTAAGAAAATTTTAACTTTAAATTTTTCATCATTACTATAAATTTTAACTGAATTCTCTTACTAAATTCTATATTCAAAATTTTGCTTCCCTAATATAACTTCACTTAAATAATTATTTTCAATCAAAAATCAAATTTATTTAAATATTTTTGATAAAAAATAAAATTTTAGTTTTTGAAAATTTGTATTTAAATTCCCTCCAAACTTTAATTTTTAATTAGGATAAAACATTTAAGCATGAAAGTGACACAAGGGTAAGAATTAGAAAAACTAGAATAACATGCTTGCAAGAATTTTAATTTTCTAAATATGCAAGTATAACAGTTTAAAAACAAGGAGGAAAAAGAAATCAAATTCAGTTTTTCAGTTTTTCATAAAATTGAAATTTCAAAATTTCAAAGGACTTCTACAATGGTGGAGGTTTTCAAAGCAAATACACACCAACTTAACATAACACAAATCACAACATACTAGAAAATACAAATTTTGAAAAGTTTAAACATATTATATAAATAGTGGTTTCTAATAGTGTTCTAAGTTTTTCTAATATTTATAGGAATTAAATTAGACACTACTAAAAACTTAAACGTTAGAAACACATAAAAACATTTACATAAAACATCTATCCATCACATAAACATCTGAATGTGCACAATAGAAATAATTCAACTATAATCTACACAACATCAGATTCCATATCAAAACACAACAACAAATAAAAATCCATATATCATACAACACAAACACAAACATATTAAACTCAGCAACACATAAAAAAACAAATCCTACTCATCATCCTCATCATCATCATCTCTCTCATTCCAATCTCTGGATGACACATAGGGTATATAATAAGGATGAGGACGCAACTCAGCACTATGATCTCCTCTAATCAGTCTATCTATGTGCTGATGATAGTTCTCTTAATCATGTTTCTGAATATACCTCTCAATATTCTCTATCATTCCATCCATATCTCTAATATGCTCTCTAATAAGACTCACCTTCTACAAAATCTTCTGTAATAATCCAATTTGTGAATCTCTAGAGGATGATGCATGTGCAGTAGAAGCACGAGAAGTAAAAGCAGCAGAAGCAGAAGCACTGGAAGCTCTAACAGATCCTCCTTTCCATGCAAATACTGAATGTACAATGTAAGTGTTCACATTTACACTAGTAAGGTCTAAGTGGCTGAAGAACCTCTTCCCATGTTTCAAACTTAACACCAAACTACTCACAAATCGAGTGAATTAGTGAAGGAAATCCCACACATGTTGTAGTAGCAGCTCTGGCACAGTTCAAAATATAATAAAAAATAATAGCTCCAATATCTAAATGCTTTCCGTACTGGATACAATGGTTCAGAATAGCTCTCTCCCTTGTAACTTCACTGACATGACTTGAAGGCGGAAGCTTAGATCAGATGAAGTAATGTCATGCCTTTGAAGTGGCATTCAACTTAAAGGCTTGAAAGTTCACTCTTTTTTCATTTGTAATCTTCCACAAACTTCTTCCATCTGTAAAAAAAGGCCATAATCTCATCTAACTCTCCCTAAGAAGGATGATAATTTAGATAAAAACAAAACATCAGAAGAGCTAATCGGAAAAAGTATTAATAACCGCAGGTGAAAAATCCACTTATTGCCCCCTAACCATCACAAAATTTTCCTCAGCTGCTGGCAAGTTAACATATAACTCTCTCACCACAGAAACAACTGCAACAGTGGAGAAGTAACAATATCTATCCCAATTCCCTCTAGCAATCATCTACTCAATATCTCCTCCGGCAAGCTAAAAGCTCGTTCTAGAATCAATTTATGTGATGCGAGTGCATCAACGTAATGATTCTCTGCTCTAGAATTGACAAATTTATTAGAATCAAATTTTACTTTTTCTTTCAAGCATTTTGACTTTGAAGCCATCTCTGAAAAGTCACAAAAAATTCACCCTAAATTTCAAATTTAAATTAAACTTGTTAACTTAATTTCTAAAGGCCAACTCCACTAAATCCAAGCAATTTCTCATGCTTTTACTCAAATTTTCACCATGAATAGTGATTTTTAGATTTTTCAATAATGTACTCAAAATGCATGGTGAAAACAAAAAAAATTTACTTAGAAGTAGTGAACATACCTTAAGATATTCAAATCCAAAAAAATTCGACGAAATCGACTATAAAATGATCTAATCCTAAGCTCATATTTTGTGAAACCGAGAGGTTGAAGGTGATGAGGGTGTTAAAAATGGCAAATTTATGGTTTTTAACTACAGAGAATCGATTTTCATGAACCTACGCCTATGCGTGAGGCATACGACGCTTAGCCGCGAAATTTGGCGCTTAGGCGTCAGTGCCTAAATTTTGACAATTAAGTTAATTCCATAAAAAATCCGAGTTAATCACCTTTAATCTCTTCAAATAATTATTTCTCCCCATAAACTCTTCTAATACTAAAAAAATATACTTTAATCTCCAATGATTCCACACAAATTTCACACAAACACAAACTTATATTACTTAAATATCAAAACACACTTAATACAAAATACAAATTTCTATCCAAACACTTTGGATGAAATTCCCCAATACATAAGTTCAAACACATGTAATTAATCACAAATTTACATTATTGAGATGTAACAAATACATGTACAGTGTAACAAAAACAAAAATTTAAAAAATAACCACACACTTAAAACACTAAACACACATAATTAAACCACAAGACCACACAAAATTTAATTCTAATTTCCATTAGGTGGATTATATCTAGAACCACCATTAGTTCTTTTTGAACCATCTAAAATGTAAATCTGATAAAATGGGTGATGATTGAAAGCTCTTACATCTTCTTCTATCCATTTGTTCTTCAGACACATCGCTCTATCTGCTTCTTCCACATGACTTGTATGACTGAATTGTATTTTGAGTTGCCATCCAATGTGCGCTAAATGTGCATTAATTTCATTTACCTTTGCATCAATAGACTCCACATCGGCCATGATCTTTGTAATCTTTTATGCTATTTATTGGATACTCACAGCCAGAAATCCATTATATAACTCTTGCACACTATCACAAATAAACTTCTTCTTGTTGGCATCCTCTTTCTTCTTAACTTCACTCTCTCAAGAAGACATTTCTGCACTCAAAATACTCTTTTTAAGACTCAGGAATGAAAATAAGAACTGGGTTAAGTAAATCATAATTTCAGGGCATTTTTATAAACGTAGGAAGGCACAAAACTGACCCTAGACATGTTAAAACTCCTTTAACTCCAAAAATTACTCACCAACGATTTAGGCTTCTAGAATATGATTTTTAACATTTTTTATAACTGTGGTGCCTATGCACCAACCAGCGACGCATAGCCGCCAGTGCACATTTTTGTATAGTTCTGCCAAACGTCAAAATCTTCAATCTGACTCCTCTAAGTCATTAAATAAGGTCAAACAAATACCACTATAACATAAAAAACTCCAAAATGCTACCACATTTATCAAATTAAACCAAATAAAAGCACAAAAAGCAAACATAAAGCAAAGCACACCGATAAATATGTGTTACCTCCCACAAAGCACTTGGTTTAACGTCATCAGCCTGACATTCCCAGAGATTATTCTGAGTGACCCAACATCAGATTCTCATCAGGTTTAGATTGATCGTTTGAAAAGTAAGGTTTAAGTCTATGACTGTTCACTTTAAATAATTTTCTAGTCTTAGAATCTTTAACATCCATAGCTCCATATTGCTGACCTCATTTTTGGTGAGGTCTGGTCTTTTTTTTAGTGCTTAGGATCTAGCCATAGGACTTCTCCTTGACCATCCTAGAGGACTAGAGCTGGTACGCACCCTTTAGCAATTCTCAACCACCTCCTGAGTCCTCTTGGGACCCCACTTGGATGGTTGCAAACCTCTAAATCAACTTGGAAGGGTAAAACCACCATATGGGCAACCAATAGTGAGTTCCCATAGGAATGTCTGGACGTAGGGTAACCTTGAGTGACTTGAGCTTCTCTTGCACACACACACACCCCTAAGCCACTTAACCCAAACCTTGAACCCCTCGCCTTTTACCTTTATAAAAATCACATGATTGAACCAGACCCACTGACATTTGATTAAGATGGATATGGTCAATATGTGAAGGGTCATAAAGTGGTTACCTTTTGGCTAGACTTGGTCCCAAAGTGGTTAGACTTTGCTAAGTCCATGGCTCATACTCATAAACCCTAATTTCATTTTAAATCACTTTTTACTCAATCTTGACCCCACTAAAATGGTCCCATTCTCCCATTTTGAATCCCCCTTCATTTTCCCAAAATTTCAGGTTTTGACATTGAGTCCTTAAACTTACCTAAAACTACCTAAATTGTCCCTACAACCACCAAATCATCCAAAATTTCCCAAAAATTACCCAAAATTCCTAAGCATCATTTTAAAACATTTCCCACCTCTTAATCCACCAAAATACTCCAATACACTCCAAATAACCTCCAAATACCCTAAATACCCCTCTTGGCTCAAAATTCCAAAAATACCGAAAATTCCCAAAAAAATTCCAGAATGTCCCAAAAATTCCCAATTTTATTTTGTTCAACTATACCATAACCCATTTTTGTCAAATTAACCCACTTTCAACCCAAAATCACAACTTGGCTCACTTAACCCAAATGGACCCAATGTCAAACCAAATCAACCCAATTGACACCAATTTTGATCAAATTCAATTCTAAACTTCAATTCCAATCAAAACGAAGCATAAATTGGTCCACATTTGAGTTCAATTTCAACTTTAATCCAAAACGCCCAATTTTAGCCCTATGATTCAATTCACCCCAAAACGACCCAAATCTACTCAATTTTCCCCAAATCAAATTCAAAACTCTTCCTAACACATTCCTATAACAAATACAACATTCATTTAGCCAAAATCTTGATTGAAATCCAATACAAACTCTTTTGGAACCAAAATCCCCAAATTTGACATAAGTTGTTACATGACCTAAATCCCCAAATTGAATCCCCTAAACTCAAAATTTCCACCAAATTTCTATCCCAAACCTTTCATGGAAATCACATACATCATTTTGAACCATCAATTGGGCTAAGGCCAAGCTCTAACCTAACCTAAACCCAAGCTTAACCCATGATGACCAATTTGAACCAAACCACCAAATTCCACCAAATTCACCTACCCAATCAATTCAATTTTACTCCAAACCTTTTATACAAGCTTTATGACAATCATTTAGACCATTTTGATTAATCAATTTGATCCCAATCAAACCTAAACCCAACCTAGCCCAATTCAAAACCAAACCAATACATGTGCACACATGATTTAAATTAAATCAAATTAAACCAAATTTGACCAAACCAACTTCTTGGCAGCCAACCCAAGACCTCCTAGGGTGGGTTTGACCTGACCCAACCCATGCCCCATGAGCCATGAACGAACGGTCCACCACTTGGGACCATTGGGTTTAGCCATTTGCAAAAGGCTAAGTCCCATCCTCTAACTCTCCTAAAGCAAGCTCCCTGCCATAATTAATTGAGCTGAACTTCTCCTTCACTCCCCCTCAGCCTGCCCAGCCGCCTGACTGTCCTTGCCAGCCAACCCAACCGTGGAAACAGTTACGCCCAAGCACCCCCTTTTCCTTAAAACTCAAAATTGAGCCTTGTAAATGTGTCATCTACTCCCCAGCCACCTTGTCTGCACAACCCTCACCCTAAGCGGCCCAAGGCACTCATTGTCTGACCCTGAGCTCCACCAGGCAGCCATGGCTATAAAATCCCCTCCTCTCGGCCATGTTTCAGGTGTTGAAATTTTCCTCATAGAACTCCCCCAAACTGCTCCCAGACCTTCTCCTAGCCCAGAGAAGAAGAGCCCCACTGTCCTCCTGCCCTGAATCCACCTGGCTGAGCTCAATTTCTCAGTTAAAAATCAGTCCAGAAATAGGACACTCCAGGAACCTCAACCAAAATCCAATTAAACTCATCCACACCATCCCAGCACCAAGAGAGGAAGCTCCCTAGTGAAAGCCCCCTCACCCAGCCACCCAATTGTTCTATCAGCCAGAGCTCCAAATCAGGCTTGGACGAAGTCATACCTAGGCAGCTCACCAGGACCATAGGCTCAATCTGTAGGCTCCTATAACCCCAACGAATGTGCCGAGCACCTCTAATTGAGCCTTCACCTCTCAGAGCAAAGGTATTGACCT
Source organism: Papilionanthe hookeriana x Papilionanthe teres (assembly GCA_022702705.1). Classification (NCBI taxonomy): domain Eukaryota; kingdom Viridiplantae; phylum Streptophyta; class Magnoliopsida; order Asparagales; family Orchidaceae; genus Papilionanthe; species Papilionanthe hookeriana x Papilionanthe teres. Next base: position 22,289,961 of record CM040425.1, read on the forward strand.
ATTCTCCCTCCTGAGCTTCCAACAATTCTCCATTTTGTTCTATGTAATTTCAATACATGTTAGCCGTATAGATATGTTTGTTTAGGCTAGACGCGTCGATAGAGACCAACCGCGCTTAATTTTTTTGAATGTAGAGCGAGATCTTAAGATTTTAGGGTGGACAGCTCTCGGGTTGAACCAGACGAAGATGATGACTAGTCACCGTTCTATCGCGCTTGTATCGAATGGATGGCAGAGATGAAGCCAGATGGAACCACGGGACATAAAGCACAGACCGCGTGGTGCTGACTCAGATGGTGGCGTTGAATGGGACTGCGCCGCGTGGGACTTCGGATCTGCCTAGGTTGAGGTGGCACCGCGTCACTTAAGTAGGAAAATAGGGTTATTTTCTATTTATTTAAATCCCAGAACTTTAAAAATGCATATCTTTGCATAGAAAAATCACAAAATTAAAAGAAAAATACCCTCTTGCTCAGTGAATAGAGGAGAATAATGTGGAAAAAGAATTAAGTTATTTTGTTGAGTCTTTAATTTTTAATTAATTTAATATTGTTCTGAATGTTTTAATTCTCCATTATCATGCAAAATTTACCATAACATGAGACCATATAGCTTTTGTAGCCTCTGATCTTGGGAACATTCCCTGAATTTTTCAAGGCCGGAGGCTATGTCTATGAGAAGTTGTCTATTTTCCAAGTTCAGAGTCAATTTCCTTGAAAATTAATTGTTAAAATTAGCATGTTGATCATAAAAATTTAGAAAAATTGGGGGAAGTATCTCTGGACCAGAGGACCTTAGGAAAATTGTTACTTGATTTAATTCACTTAAACAATCCCTAATTTAGCCAAAACCTCAAAATTGAAATCAAATAATTTCGGAACAACAAAACATCAAAATAACTCAAAATCAATTCTCCACTGATCTTTAGGTCAAGAAAACTCCACATAAAAATTTCAAGTCAATTAAAAATGATTTAACCCACTAAATGAATTATTCTAGTTACAAAGCCTTTTTTGAAATTAAAAAAATTCATAAAACTCAAAATACATTTTAAAAATTCACCAAATCAATTTTGAGGCCTCTCTGGGGTTAGAGGAGTCTAAGAAAATTAAAATTAGAATTTTTCTAAAATTTTCATTTTTAAGATATTTTTGAATATTTTAATAATAAAAAAATTATAAAAATCACAAAAATATTAAAATTCATAAAAATGTCATATTTGGTACCCTAATCACTTAAGAGTCAACAAAAAAGTTTTCCCAAGTCTTTAAGTAAAGATATTAAATTTTAAAGGCTTGGGGTAATTTTTAATATTAAAAAATGGATTTTTCAACCCTTTCACAAAAATAATTCTTAAAATTCAAAGAAAAATCAAAAAAATATAAAATTTGTTTCTTTGAGTTCTCTGACCTCAGAAGGATTTAAGAAAAATATAAAACTTAATTTCCACTTCAATTTTATTTTATAATTAATTAATACCCCAAAATTAAAATAATTATAATAAATAAAATAAAATTAAAAAAATCACCAAAATTGGTCCAAGTGGTCCTCTGGTCAGTAGGAATCTCCCATAATTTTCCTAAGGATATAAACTTTATCTTGGTCATGTTGTTGAATTTTCATTGAAAATCCCTATTTTTCACTAAAATAATTATATAAATTAAATAAAATCAGAAAAATCACATTTTTTTCCTCTAATGTCTTAATTAACATGTGAGTGAGGTGAAACAAAAATTTCAAGTTCATTTGAGCTTGATTTAATGAATTATGAGATGAATAAGCTTAAGAGGGCATAAAGGTAATTAAGGGGCTTTAACCTTAATTAATATTTAAGCTTTGACCAAAGGGAAGGGTAAAAAATTTGACCTTAATTCTCATTTTGAATGATTGAAACTAAGGGAGTTAAGGGGTAGAAACCCATTAATCATCTTTGAACATTAAAGAAGAAACCTTAATTAATTAAGTCATTAAACTTTGGAAGTTAATTAAGAAAATGAGTTATTAAGGTTATGGGATTTTGACATAATAATTCTTTGAGATTGAATCCCTAATCAATGAATTGATCAAACATCACTTAATTTTTACTAATAATTTCATAACAAATGATGTTTGAAACTCAAAGGAGTAATCTTGAAATTTTATAATTAAAATTATAAGCTTAAGATATTTAAGTCAATGTGAAATGATTTAAAATCAAACTAAGATGATTTAAAATATTAAAACTAATTTGGAATCACTTAAAACTAAAATTAAAATAAAATTGAAATATTAAGGTCAATTTAAAACAATTCATAATCAGAACATTAACACTAAACCAATTAAAAGTAATCTAAAATGCTATGATTAAGTTAAAAGAAACATAAATCATTAAAATTCAACTGAATCAAATAATTCAAAACACCTTTTAACTTAAATGAATTAAAACATTTGAAAATCAACCTAAAAATTCTTATAACTAAATTGAATCACTTTAAATCATCAATTCCACTTCAATTAAAATGATTAAGTCTTTTAATAAACTAATTTGTCCCTAAAGGCTATCACCTTTATAACTCTTAAATGAAGTATCAAATGAAATGTCACTTTACTCATAGGATAATCAAACATCCTAGTTCACTGAGCAAGAATCAAAGCTTAATTAAATTATTGGATGATCAATTCATCTATATAATGAAATTCATTTGGACTCAGATTAAACCCATAAGCATTGAAAAGATGTTCAGGACCCGTCCTAAGCACTTTCCCAACCTAATGGGATGTTTTAAAGGAACAATTGAACTTCATTGTTCTTTGATGAAGAAAATCATTTATAAACACACCTTAGGATTTGACTAGTGATAGGATTAGGATTTGGTAGACAACTAGAACATTTCCTTTGTTTTACCTAGTGTTTCCATTAAATATTTAAATTCTCTAACATGTGTCTTAAGTGCAGCTGGAAATGACGAGAAAACCCGCCAGGTTTGCTTTTATTTTATTACGATTTATTACCTGTGTTGTACTTTCTTTTCTTGCGGGCTTACATGTTAAACAATAATGTCATCCTGCATGAAAACTCAAACCTTTAGGATAGCTGCAAAACTGAAACCAAAACTAACATAAAAATCACAACAAAATAAAATTCACTGCCACAACATTCAAAATATAAAACAACTCAAAATTTAATCACAAACAAAACAAAAAAAATAATAACTGCAACTAAATTAAAACGTCTCGTTGGATGATCGGGAATACCTCGGATGATGTAACCTACGTGTTGCTAACGAGATTTCCCACAGTCTAAATGAAAGTGTGGAACTCATTTAGTTGAGCTTAGGATATTCATTTGGACTAAGTGAATCTGATGAAAATAATGGTGCCAGAATGATGGAACCGTGGGATCTTAACCGTTGTTGTTATAATCAACTTTAAGATTCCTCTAATAAAATGTTAAGACATCTCAAATTTTAAGATTTCTAAATCATGACACTTCTCTCATCTTTTGATTGTCATTTTCTTAAACTAAACTCTCTACAATAACAAGGAGCTCGGAGAAAGCATGGTGGGCAACACGGTTGACATCGTCAGCTTTCCTTTCCTTAGTAATTAAATAACCAAGCCATAGGATTTTGAGATAGTTTGCCTAGTGCAACATAAATCCTCAACTTCCTTTTAGGCCTTTGCATGATTATGTTATGCAATTTAAGCCCTAAACTCGTTTTAGGACTCCTAGGTAATCGTTTGGTATGACATAAACCCTCACATCTTCCAGGCTGTTTGTATGACTATGTCATACGAACATAAGTCCTAATTAATTAAAATTGGCAGGATTGCAACATTAAGTAATTCACTCTAAATCAAAGCCAAATAATAGGATAGTTTGGGAAGTTTCCAAGATTTCTCTTGGATCCTCAGTTTCTCCTACCTTTCTTCCATTGGATTCCTAAAATAAAATGTTCCGAATTTGATCTACTCCCTATTGAAATTTCCAAAAATCAATTCTTTGAAAACCCTAAACTTTGAAATTCTTGAAAGAAAAATCACTCATCCTTATCGAGAGTTTTCTTAAGTAATTCCCGTCACTTAGGATGTAATTAACTATAGGGGCTTGCCCTTATAGGGAATTTCAGAATCTAGCTCAAAATAAACCCTATTTAATTCTTCTGTATCAAATAGGGGAATTTTTTCGACAAATAGAAATGGTTTGCAGACCAAACAGATGTCACAACTTTACTAGTTTATTTAATTGAACCCCATTATTAAACAACATGTCTATTCCTTTGGATAAATACGTAGTTTACAATGCAGCGTTCAATTATTTGAACTACTAAGGATATGAGATCAGTTTGGTCTTGTATTTTCAAAATCAAATAATATTTTCCAAAACTATTTGAATATATATATATATATATATATATATATATATATATATATATATATATATATATATATATATATATATATATATATATATATATATATATATATAAAAGAGCTAATGCTCTTTACATGTAGCTAAACAAATTACAAACAAGGGGAGTGGGGTGATTCCAAAGCCTAAGGAACACCACATAAAACAAAACCATACAAACAGGACACAGGCCAGGGTACAAACATTACCATAGTAGAATACAACACCACTTAAAAACAAAAACAGAAAATTTCAGAGAGGGCCAACATCAGCAGCCAAATGGAGCATAGAGAGTCAATTCTGTGCAAATGATTCCAGTCTGAGGTGGGGAAGCCTCAGCATATCTCCAGTAATAAGGAACTTCAGTTCAGGTGGGGGGGGGACTTTGAGACCAAAACCTTACGGGTAGCAGCACCAGTACAGGCCAGCCAATGAGCAGATTTATTCCCCTCCCTTAATATGGTAGAAAAAGTAGTCCGAGGGGGTCTGAAATTATAAATTTGCTTTAACCAGTAGTTGTGAATCTAGTGGGTATAAGTGTTATTCTCCAGTTTTTTTAATACCTTAGTAGAATCGACTTCAATCCATATGTTGCTCCAGTTGGCAATCCTAGCTAATTGCAGTGCCCACAACACTGCAATTAACTCAGTTTCAAGAGCATCATGAGCAGTCACAGGAGCATAAAAGTACAGTAAACACTTTCCATAGTGATTTCTGAATATTCCCCCAACACCAGAAATGTCCTTTGAGAAGCTGCCATCTGTGTTGATTTTAATGACATGGCTATTGGGGGGGTCCCATCTAACAGTTCTAACTAAGGAGCCTACAACAGTTGGTAGATCAAGGTGAAGTATGTTGTGGAAGTTTTTATGGATGATGATCTTGTTCAAATAAGCTTTACAGTTTCTAAGAACTTTGGCCACATTAGTAGGGATTCCCTCAAATTTAGTTTGGTTCCTAGCCATCCAGATGAACCATATAATAATGAGATGCACAGTATGAATTTCTAGGTTCTTCCATTCACCCCAGCAGTTGTGGAAATCTTCCCAGTGAAAATTGGATCTCCCTAAACTTGAATTTAACTCCAAACAAACTTCCTGGGAGAAAGAACAGTTGAAGAAAAGATGGGAGATAGATTCTTCCTGATTATTACACAACACACATCTTGAAGGACCCCTAAGTCCTTTCAATTTCAGAATATCATCAGTGGGGATAATACTGTGGAAGGCTCTCCAACACAAGAAGGACATGGAAGGGGACAAAAACTTACCCCATAAAGTGATTTCCCAAGGTACAGAAGGCCAATTGTATAAATTCTTGTAGATGGCTTTAGTGATGCTCTGAGACTGATGAATATGCCAGTTAATTTTATCAGGTGCACCTCTGTTGAATTTAATTGTGGAAATCTGGTGGGCAGATTGATCCTGTAGTATATCTTTAAGATGTGGTAGTGACCAATTTTGACCATCCCAGCAATCAGCGACTCTAGTGGTGTGATCAATAGTGTCCCCTCTAGGATTTAACCAATCCTTGGGGCACCAATTATCCAGCCAAAAGTTAATTTCACCATTCCCCAATTCCCAAATAAAAAGGTCCTCAGCAGTTTGTCTAATTTTGAGCAGCTTTACCCAGATTTTGGAATCACCTAGTTTTCTTACTGCAAGTGAAGGATGAATGTACCTGCAGTACTTCCCTTTCATAAATTTAGCCCACAGGGAATTCTGTGCTCTGAAATGGATCCACAGTTTACATAGGTTAACCTGCTGAATGTGAGGAATGCCTTTGAAGCCAAGACCACCAGCAATGATGGTTTAGTTACTTTTTGCCATGAGGTCTAATGCATTTGATGTCTCTGACCTGACCAAAGAAATCTATTGAAAGCCCTTTCCATTTGTAGTTGTGTACTTTTTTTCATTGTTATCATTTGTAGTAGATATGAGGGGAAGGTGGTGAGTATGCTCTTCAGGAGAGTAATCCTTCCTCCATTTGAGAGGAAAGAATTTGTCCAGCAATTGAGTTGGGAATTGATCTTGGTGAGTATATCATTAAATTGAATTTGTTTAGTCCTACCCAGAAGTAAGTATGCACCAAGATATTTAATGGGAGGAGAGCTGTAGTTGAAGCCAGTATATTCTAGGATCTAATGCTTGATGTGTGCTGGAGTCTGCTTAGAGAATATTAGTGTTGACCTCAATTTTGGTGAGGTCTTTTGCTTCTCTCTTTAGTACTTAGGATCTAGCCTTAGGCTTTTCCTTTGACTAATCTTAGAGGACTAGAAATGGAACCAACTATTTAAAAATTCAAACTACTTCTTAACTCCCTGCAAACCCCACAAGCTTGATTGTAGACCCCTAATCACCTAGAGGGTTGAAATCAAATGTGGAGGTTTAAAGGATGAGTTCCCTATGGGACTTTTTGGCCTTAAGAATACCCCGGATGGCTCGGTGCAGTGAAGGTTGACTTGCACATACACTGCACTCTCACACACATTCCAAGTCCTAAAACTACATTCTCACCCAACTTGACTTCCTGACTCATGTAAGTAATTCATATGGATGGTCCTTAACCCCTAAGCCCTTGGCTAAGAGGGTTAGGAACAACATAGTGAATGCCTCAAATGAGTCCTCTCATGGCTCATATGGGCTTAATATGGCTTCATGGCTCAACCAAAATGATTCCATTTCACTCACACTTGACCAATCTTCTTTTTTTCAAAATTTTAGTTTTTGACCCCCGGGGCCCCGGACCCACCAAACCTACCAAGTACCCTTGAAATGACCCAAAATTTGCAAAATTACCTAAATTACCTAAGATTCCTCAAAATTAATCCTAAACACTTCCCACCACTCAAATTGACCATCTTTGGCCAAAAATACCAAAATTTCCAAAAATACCCCTAAACCCCCCCAAAATTACCAAAATACCCTTTTACCCCAAAAATCCAAAAATTCTAAAAATTCCCAGAAAATTTCAAAAAATCCCAAATATTCTCAATTTCATTTTGTTCAACTACACCATGGGCCAATTTTTCCAATTTACCCACTTTTACCAAAACCCCCGATTTGACTCATTTTTTAACCCGAGTAAACCCAATGTCAAACCAAACCACCCCAATTGACCTCAATTTTGGTCCAATTCAATTCTAAACTTCAATTCAATATCCCGGATATCAATTTAGACCAAATCCAAGTCCAATTTGATTGACATTTGGGCCCAATTCCAATTTGGGGCTTAAGGCCCAATTTTGACCCATGACCCAAACCTAGCCCAATTCAACTCCAATTGGCCCCAAATCTTTTTTAAAGCCTTCCTAACATCCCCATAAATAAAACACTAACTTGATTTGCCCAAAATTTGAACCTAAACTCCACCTAAACCTAACCAAAAACCAAAATCCTTTAAACTTACCTAAGCCCAAACCTAACCCAAATGGGCCCAAATCCCAAAATTAGAGCCCAACCAAAGTCGAAACCTCTTTGTAACACTCCCATAAAAATTTTTCAACATTAATTTTACACCAAATTCAACCTTAGCCTAAGTTAGCCCAATTTGGCCCACCTTGGCCCCTTTACCAAAAAAACCCAAATTCAACCCAATTCTACTCCAAATCACACCAAATTGATTCCAAACCATTCATGAAACATCCCTAAACTAAACCCATCATTTATTTGGCATGGTCTTTCACAAAATTATTCATCCAAAAGTTCATTTTGAAATATAAAGGCCCACCCATTTAATCCTTTTAAAAAGCCCACTTCCACCAGAGCCAAAAGCCAAAAATTCATCAAAAGCCCACATGACAATTCCTTCTCATCATCCACTTGATAAAATCATTCCCTAAAGTTTGAAACCTATGATTAAATCATTCCAAGTTAAGCTTTATCCAAATTCCCATCAAAATGCCAAAATTCCTAAAATCCATTCCAATGAAACTGACTAAGCCATCCCCAAGCCCAAATGAAGCCATGAAGTCATCCTTAAGCCCCATGTAAAGCCATGAGAAGTTTAACATGTGACCATCCCATAAATGGCAAGAGGAGGAGCCTCTTTAAGTATTCTCTTAAAGGTGATTAAACCTTTTCATGCTTCCCCTAAACTATGTTTAAACTTAAACATGCTTGGATAGTGACTTCTCCTCACTAATCTAGGCCGACTCACACGACCTCCCTCGGCCCGAACCGGAGCTTGGAGAGGTGAACCCACCCATTTGCATTACTTGACGCATTTAGATCCAAAATCACCCCTCTCCCCATACCACTTAAAGATAAACTCTTTACACATGTCCATGGCTAATTGAGCGCACCATTGCTAACCCACGATCTTTACGATCAAGATGGTGACCTAAACTGCCGGCCGACGATGCAGGTCGCCGGAAAACACCATGACTGAGAGCTCCATGTGAGCCAAAATTTTCAATTCTTCCTTGCTGAGTTGTCCCAGTCCAATTGAACACCATGGCTGTTCTTCTCTTGCATAGAGCAGCTGATCCCAAGCATCAAACCCCCTTGGGAAGCCCTCCAGCCATGTCTATTTAAACCCACCACCCTCTCGGCCAAACAAGGTAATGAACCAAACCTTACCAAAACTCTGCCAAAATCACTCCAGATCCCTCTCCAAACATAGAGAACTTGATCTCCACTGAAATCCAGCCCTAAAGCCCTCTCTGTGAGTCCAATTTTGGAGTTGAAATTCAAGCCCAAAACCAAGTCACTTCACCACAGTAAGCCAATCTTTAAATTGATTGACTCTACACCTTCACCAGACCAAGAGGAGAAGTTCCCCAGCAAAAGCCCCCTCACCAGGCCATCCATTGCTTCCAGCCTCCAAGCCTTGTGATCGGCCTTGGTCACTTTTGTACCTAGGCATTTCCCCAGAGAAAGAGACTTCATCTGGAGCTTGCTTGGACTCAATCGAAGGTGACACAACCCTCAGATCGAAGCTTCACTTCTCTGAGCAAAGGTATGAACTCACTCTTCCTCCCGAGCTCGTGGAGATTCTCCATTTAGTTTGAGTTAATTTTAATGCACCTTAATCGTATAGATGTGTTCGTCTCTTCAAGACGAATCGATAGAGTATAAGAACGCAAAAATCCATGGAGAATCGAGTGAGATCTTATGGTTTTAGTGTGGACGTTCATGGGTGCACACCAGTCGGAGACGATGACCAGGAGCCGCTGGATTGCGCGTGTATCGAGCAGACGGTCGAGATCAAGCCGGACAGCGCAATGGTACGTGAATGGCTGGCCCCCGTAGCGCTGACTCAGATGGCGGCGCCGAATCACGGAGCGACGCGTGGGCTTTCGATCCGGACGAGGATGACGCGGCGCCGAGTCGGATAAGTAGAAAATTATGATTTTTTGGATTTATTTAAATACCAAAACTTCAAAAATTCATATCTTTGCATAGAAAAATCACAAAAATAAAATAAAAATACCCTCTTGCTCAGTAATAAAGGAAAATAATGTGGGAAAAAAATCAAGTTAATTGGATGAGTATTTTATTTTTAATAATTTATTTGCTGTTTCTAATGTTTTGATTCTCCATTTGCATAGACAATTCACCATGGCATGAGACCATAGGGCTTTTGAAGCCTCTGATCTTGGGAACATTCCCTGAATTTTTCAAGGTCAGAAGCCATCTCTGTGAAAAGTTATTGATTTTTCAAGTTCATGTCACTGTTTTAGGTATTCTAATTCCAATAATTAACATGTTGTAAAATAAATTCTAGGAAAATTTGGTGGTGTTTCTTAGGACCAGGGGATCCTATGAAAAATATATTTTGAGTTAATTCATTCATAGTAATCCTAATTGGCCTAAACTCCCAAAATTGAATTTGAATTAATTAGGGTTAACCATAGACCAAATTGACTTGAAAAAAATTCTCCATTGCTCTTTAGGGTTAGAAGAACCTTACATAAAATTTTGAAATCAATTTGACTTGATTAAACCCACCAAATGGATTGATTAAGCCTCATAAGCAAAATGGAACTTTAAAAATTCATAACTCCAAAAATACTTTTCAAAAATTCACAAAAATGGTTTTGGAGCTTCTTTGATATTAGGGGAGTTTAGGAAAATTAAAATTGGAATTTTCTAAAAAAGTTGATTTTTCACAATATTTTAATATTTTAATAATTAAAAAATAATAAAAATCACAAAAATATTAAAAATCATAAAAATGTCACATTTTGACTCACAATCACTTAGGAAAAAACTAAATATTTTTTCCTAAGTCCCTAGGATAAGATATTGAATTTTAAAGGCTTAATGTAATTTTTAATATTAAAAAAAAAATGAATTTTCAACCTTTTTCACTGAAATAATTTTAATAAATCAAAGAAAAATCAAAAAATTATAAAATTTGTTTCTCTGGACTCCTTGAGATTAGAGAAATTTATGAAAAATATAAAATCTATTTTTCAATTTTTATTTTATTTTAAAATTAATTAATACTCTAAAACTCAAAATAATTATAATAAATAAAATATAATTCAAAAAATTGCAAAACTTGGTCCAAGTGGTTCTTTGGTCATCAGAAACATCCCATAATTTTATTAAGGATAAAAACTTTACCTTGGTCATATTGTTGAATTTTCTTTGAAAACCCCTATTTTCTACCAAAAATAATTATATAAATAAATTAAAGTCAGAAAAATCACATTTTCTCCTCTAATGTCTTAATTGACATGTGAGTGAGGTGACATAAAAATTTCAAATTCATTTGAGTTCAATTTAGTGAGTTATGAAATAAATAAACCCAAAAGGGCATAAAGGTAATTAAAGAATTTTAACCCTTAATTAAAACTTTATGTTTAATCAAAATGGAGGGTAAAATATTTGATTTTAACTTTCTCTTGGATGATTGAAACTTAGGGAAATTAAAAGGGTAGAAACCCATTAAACACTTTGAAAATATCAAAATGAAACTCTAATTAATTAAATAATTTAAATTTTGGAAAGAATATATTTAAAATTTGGATTATTAAAATAGGGATATTATTAAGAGGATATTTATTCTTTAATTTAAAAATCCCTAAATAAGTCACTTCAATAATATTTAGTTCTTAATTAAAAATTAAAATAATAATCCAAACTAAATAAATTAAAAGTTAAAAGTAACCTTTAAATGAATTAAAGCTTAAAATGTTAAATGGTCCAATAATAAAAATCAAATTTAAAATCTTGGAGTTAAATTAAATTAAATTAAAATAAGTCAAGTCAAAGTTTAAATCAAATTAAATTAACACCTTAACAATTAAATTAAATTAAATTTAAAATATTGAAACTAAAATTAAATTAAATTAAAATTAAATTAAAATTAAATTAAATTAAATTAAATTAAATTAAAATTAAATTAAAATTAAATTAAAATTAAATTAAAATTAAATTAAAATTAAATTAAAATTAAATTAAAATTAAATTAAATTAAATTAAATTAAATTAAATTAAATCAAATTAAATTAAATTAAATTAAATTAACATCACTTAACAACAAACCTAAATGAAATCATTAAGAGTTAAATCGAAAACATATGAAAGATTTCGACACCTTTTTCGATATAAGTAAATCTAAAACATAAAAAGCTAATCTGAAATATAATATCACTTAAAGTGTAAATATTTAAATTAAATCTAAAATAACTCGAGCCCTATTCAAAACTTAATAATAATTAATTAATTTTTATAATTAAATCAAATCAAATTAAATCATTAAAATATTTATTACTTTGCCCTTAAAAGGCTTTTATTGTTATAACTCTTAAATAAAGCATCAAGTGAAGTGTCACTTCACACATAAGATATTCAAATGTCCTAAGTTCACAAAGCAAGAAACAAAACAAAATTAAAATCCTTTGATGATTAATTCACCAATACAATAAAATTCATTTGAACTCAAAATAATCCCAGAAGTATTGAAAAGATGTTTAAGATTCGTCTTAAACACTTCCTCGATACGATGGGGTGTTTTAGAAGAATAATTGAACTTAATTGTTCTTTGGTGAAGAAAATAATCCTTAAACCAAACCAACAACCTAGACGTCATAGGAAATGACTAGCAATAGGATTAGGATTCTGGTAGACAACCAAAACCCTTTCCCTTAACTTTACCTAGGTATTTCTTGCAAAGATATATTTAAATGCTCTAACATGTGTTTTAAGTGTAGCTTGCGATGACGGGAAGACCCTCCAGGTACGCTTTTACTTTGTTGCAATTTACCTACATGTGCTGTATTTTAATTTTCTTGCATGGTAAAACAATTGTTGCATGAAAACCAAAACCTATAGGATAGCCACAAAACTGAAACCAAGACTAAATTAAAAGTCATCACAAGATAAAATTCACTGCCACAACATTTCAAAATATAAAACAACTCAAAATTTAAGCACAAACAAAATAACAAAACTGGAATTACAACTAAATTAAAATATCTCATTGGACGATCGGGAATACCTCAGATGATGTAACCTACGTGTTGCTAACGGGATTTTCCACGGTCTAAATGAAAGTGTTGAACTCATTCAGTTGAGTTTAGCAAGTTCATCTAGACTAAGTGAATCCGATAAAAATAATGATGCCGGAATGATGGAACCGTGGGATCTTAACTGGTGTTGTTATAATCAACTTTAAGATTTGTTTTAATTAAAACATTAAAAACACTTGGATTTTAAGATTTTCTCTAAGCCAAGACACTTTTGTCATCCCTTGATTTTCACCTTCTAAAACTAAACCTCTGCAACAACAAGGAGCTTGGAGCATAGTGGGCAGCACGACCATCGTCATCAGCAAAACTCGGGTATACTTCAGCAAAACCTTTCTTAGAATTAAATAACCAAACCATAGGATTTTGAGGTAGTATGCCTAGTGCAACATAAATCCTCAGCTTTTTGTTAGGCATTTGCATAATCATGTTATGCAAATTAAGCCCTAACCTGTTTTAGGACTCTGAGGTAATCGTTTGGTACGACATAAACCCTCACATATTCAAGGCTATTTATATGATCATGTCATATAAATATAAGTCCTAAGTAACTAAAATTGGTAGGATTGAAACATTAAATAAATTCTCAAGATTGATGCCAAACCATAGGATAGTTTGGGAAGTTGCCAAGATTCTTCTTGGATCCTCAGCTTCTCCTACTTCTCTTCCTTTGGACTCCCAAAATTAATTGTCCCAAATTTGAGCTAATCCCTTTTGAATTTCCAAAATCTAATCCTTTGAAAACCTTAAACTTTGAAATTCTTGAGAGCGAAACCACTGATCATTATCGAGAGTTTTCTTAAATGATTCCCGTCATTTAAGATGTAATTAACTATAGGGGCTTGCCCTTATAGGGAACTTTAAGAACCCAGGTAATATTAACCCTGTTTAATTTCTTTATATTAAACAGGGGAACTTGTCGGCTTATAAAATTGGTTCGCAGACCAAACAGATGTCACAAATCTTCTAGTTTATTTAATCGAGCCCCATTGTCAAGAAGTGTGTTTGTCCTTCGAGATTGATACACGATTTGTGATGTGGTGCTCGTTTATATAAACTATTTGGAATGTGAAATCGGTTTGATTTCATATCTTAAAATTTTCAAACTTAAAATTGTTTTCAAAATCAAATGCTACCTTTTAAATTATATATATATATATATTTAAATTAAATTTAAAATCTAAAATTCGCCGACAATTTCTGTAGGCGACCCCCTTTTTCAAAATAAAACACATAACCCAAAAATAAGCCGTACAATTAGCTGACATTTATCTGGGTTAAGCACCATACCTGATTGATTCTGGAAGGTGTTTAAGCATTGTTTCAACTTTTTCTCAGCTGTTTTGTGAGCACTAGAGAAAAGCATGATGTCATCTGCATACATAAGATGAGTGATAGGTATGTTTGATTTATGATGGTACCTGGCATAGCTTTTACTTTGAATGGTTTTATCAATCAGTCTGGATAAGTAGTCTACTGCTAAGATGAAAATGGTTGGTGATAGTGGATCCCCTTGCTTAAGGCCTCTAGTTGCATTAAATTTTCCCCAGGCTTGACCATTAATCAAAATGGAATGCTCATTGAATTTCAGCCACCTGCTAATAAGGTTACAAAATTGGGGATTAAACCCTCTAGTAGATAGAACTTCAAGAATAAAATCCCTATTCAAAGTGTCATAAGCCTTTTGGATGTCCAGTTTGTAAATCAAATTACCCCCCCCCCCCCCAATGCACTTTTTCCAAGTCCAACATTAGCTCCTGAGCAAGAAGGACATTATCAGTTATGGATCTTCCTTTAACAAATGCTGACTGGTTCAGACTGATCAATCTATCAAGGCGGGGCTGCAGTTTCCCCACAAGAATTTTGCTGATAATCTTGCTAATCACTGAGGTGAGGCAGATAGGTCTATAGTGATCCCATCTTTGTAGAGTGGTATTTTTTGGCACCAACACAAAGTTAGAGGCACAAAAATAGCTAGGGAGAGAGTTACCTTGGAAATAACTTTTAATTGCAGTTACCACATCCTCACCAATCAGATTCCATGTTTTTTTGTAAAATTCTGTCGTGTAGCCATCAGGCCCAGCAGTTTTGGAACTGTCCACTGTATTTAAGGCAATCCAGATTTCCTGATCAGAAGGGATTTCTGTAAGTACCAGCTCACTTGTATACTGGAAATCATCAAGGAAAAGAGAACCATCAATAGACATTCTGTGCATTGGAGACTGGTTAAGTAAGTTTTTAAAGTGCTTGACAGCATCTTGGGCAATATCAGGGATCTTGGAGTTTTCTACCCTCATCAGAATAAATGGAATGAATAATGTTGCATTTCCTTCTATACTTAATACAGGCATGGTAAAATTGGGTGTTTCTGTCCCCATTAATGAAATGACTTAAGGCAGCTTTCTGTTTAAGATAATGTTCCAATTTTTCATTAGCAAGTAGCAGATTGGTTTGTGCAGAGGAAAGCTGTTCCTCAGTGGCCATACCAGCTTGGAGATTAGCTTCCAACATATTAACCTCTTTTTCAGCCTCTTGGACAGCAATGGAGAAATCACCAATTTAATTCCAGCTCCATTTTCTGAGAACTTTGCTGAGCTTGATCTGCAGAAGACTTAACTTAGTAAGGGGATCAAGATGGTCAATGTTACACCAATTAGCCTGAACAATGCTTTGAAACTCATCATATGAAGACCAGACATTGAGAAATCTGAAGGGAGGGGGAGTATTTGATTGATTGGGGGAGGTAATGGAAATAAGAAGGGGCCTGTGGTCAGAACCAGCTAAGTTGAGGTGGGTTACATAAGTGAGAATCCAGTTAGAGATCCAACAATTGTTAACCAGAATTCTGTCCAGCCTTTCCCAAATTTTTCCTCTGTTCCAAGTGAAAGCTGGTCCCCTAAATCCAATATCATATAACTTTGCTGCTTGGATGTTATCATTGAAAGCAGTAATATTAGAGATGTTAGGAGCCCTGCTCTCTAGTTTTTCCTCAGTAGAGCCAATGATGTTAAAGTCTCCACCCACCATCCACGGGGAATTCAGATGATCACTAATACTTTGGAGACTTGCCCAGAGGAGCTGTTTATCATCCTTACTGCAACCAGCATAAACAAAAGTCACCACTCCACTTCTTCCATTAATTTGGAATGAGGAATGTATAAACTGTTTATTATCAATTAGGATAGACTAAGAGATCCCTCTTCTACATAAAATCCAAATCTTATTTTTGCAGTTGGTATAGTGAGTAAAGCCATGTAACTTCTTGATGACTTTTTGAGGGTATTTATGGACCAGAGGTTCCAAAATGGTAATACACCATAAATTATATTTCTTGTTAAGATTTAACGGTCTTTTTATGGATAAGGGGTCAGCAATACACCTAATGTTCCAACAAAGGAAGTTGATCATTATTCAGAGGGGTGAGGATAAGAAGGCTGAGATCTAGATCTAAATCTGCTCCTTATCTTTGAAGTACCAGCCAGCTCCCCCTCAGATAAAGGGGTGCCTTACTTCTGTAAATCAGAAACTGAATTTTTTTTCTTTTTTTTGGAGGTTTGGGTGTGCCATTTCCCTTCTAGTGTCTGTTGCATATCACTGACCACAAGGGCAGTTGGGGCCTGTGTATCAGATAGCTGTTCAGTTGATTGGGAGGGAGTTAGGATTCTGACTTCCTATAATTCTCTTTTACACCAATTTTGATGTTCCTCAGTTTCATCAGAAGGGGGCCCAACACCAATATGAGATAGAGATCTCCTAACAACAACTGGAGAGATTGTTTTCCTTGGAGAAGAATTTTTCATTGGAGCTGCATAGCTGTTTTCTTGTATTGGCTGTTTAGAAACCATGGCCTGCTGCACCATAACAGATCCAGATTCTCCCTCAGCTTGCACAGGTGGACTATCATTACTCTTAATAGTAGTTCTTCTAGAAGGAGGGTGGATTCTATAGCATTTCTCAATAGTGTGGCCAATCATTTTGCAGTGAGAACAAAAGTATGGTGTTTGCTGCATGATAACCTCTTGCCACTGTCCATCCTTAGCTGTTCCAATCCAGATCTTCTTTATTTCAGGTAGTGAAATATCTCTTTCTATTTGAATTATTGCCATTTCAGGTTTAGCCTTGTTAATGGTTGCAGCATCCAGCTTAAGAGGGGTTCCAATGGATCTCCTAATTTGAAATAGAGCATTTTGATTGAAATATCTGTAGGGGAGATTTGGGAATTTAAACCAAATTGGCTCTATGGGGGTATCTTTGCTAGGATCAAAATCAGGTGTCCATTTTATTATTTTCATCTCAACACCAGCAATGCTAACTATTTGCTTAGAAAAAAGTAATGCATAGTCTTCTTCTGAGGTAAAATTGATGAGCAGGTGCCTGCCATCCAAAAGTCCAAGCTTCCAACTGCCTTTAAAATTCAGAGATTCAAAGAATTTTCTCACAAGATCCATCTTTGGGCGATCCAAAAGGAGCTTACCAATTAAGGTGAGTTTTACTTCAGTATCCAATTCCTCTAATTCCTGCTCAGTAAAAATTACTGCTGGGCAGCCCTCTTTCTCCTCAATGGGACTGATGAAGGGGCAGGAAATCCTACCAGCTGCTGCATCATGCAGTCTTTGTGGGAGGATCAGTTTGGAGGGGTCTGAAATGGAAGGAGAATTGCCTACAACTCCAGCATAAGTGGCTTTAGCCCACTCAATGTTGGTTTGTAAGTCAATAGGGCTAGCCATGGGCACAGCAAAGCCAAAATAAAACAAGAGAAACAGAAAAGAAACCAGGAAGTCCTGAATAACTCAGCCACAAACCAGGAATCAGCAGCCCAGATTCCACACCAGGAAGCACAGGGCCAGAATAGGAGACCAATGGAACAGTAAAGTTTGAAAATGAAGAACCTGGGAAGTACACAACCTTCGGCAAAAGGTAAAACACCGAGCCTCTTCGACAACCACTCAAAAACAGACCAACACCAACCTTCCCTTACCTGAAGCACCTCCCAGAAGGCAACCACCGGCAGACTCATGCTAGAAACCCTAGCAGAGCAACCTCAGCCGCCAACATATTGTTATGCTTAATATATATATATATATATATATATATATATATATATATACCTAAATTAAATTAAAAAATAAACCTAAAAAATAGCGCCGACAGATTTTTACGGTGAGTAATTCTTTTCTCCATTTGGACTAGATGGTTTTGCTTTCATAAATCGGTAGTGAGTCCATGCCCCTAGTGGACCAAACTACTATTCTTCTGTTGGCATACCTTGTTCATTTCTGTCTTGAACAGGTATAGTCAAATCTTTTTTATTATGGAGCCACTACTTAAACACTTTTAGTAGAGAGCTTCCGAAATCCTCTTTTTCACCTCCCGAAGTGAGGTGAGACCCCTAATAGGTGTGATTTTTGACCAATCTATTGAATCGAGATTCCTTCCAGGTTTACCCTCCCTAAATTCATGATAAGGGTCCTACAGCTTTTTCTCTCTTCTTGTAAATGATTCTACTCTTAACCAAATCTTTATCAAATTTCTATATCCCGAATTCCTCTATTAACTACAAAAAAGATAAAAACATAATCTGAAAGGCTTTAACGAAGCAAAACAAACAAAATCAAAATGAAATTAATAAGAAACTTGTTCAGACTTTGCCTTAAACTTTCTTTATTTCATCCTAAAGATCGTTGCGACGAGAAAGGAAGTAGGGTAGCTCTGACGCTCTGAATCTTTTCTGCAGACGATTTCTGCTCTGAAGCTAATCTTTTCCTTCACCGCTGAGATGGACTTAGCAGTCAACATAAACGAATTGCCTGACAATGCAGTCATCCAATTTGGACAAGGGTTCGATGAAATGAACATTAAGTTTGGAGACATTGCTTTTGCTTTACTGAAGACCAAGGTACCGGAATCTGTAGAGCCTGTCATTGAGTTCAATCTGAAGTTAGCTCAGGAGTTTCCTCCCTTGAAGAGGGTACCAACTGAAAGGAGCCTCGATGCCTGTAAGAAGTTGACTGTCCCTAGGACTGTGCTGGTCTAGTCATCACTGCTCCTACCCCCCGCCAAATGGAAGGGGAAGGAAGTCCAGAGAGTGATGAGCCTGTTACCGTGAAGGGTACGACTTTTGCTGCGATACCGCCTGTCTTTGAGATTTGGTCCAGTTTGAAGTTTGTGTCCCTGACTACATCCCCAAGGAGGAATAAGAATAGAAGAACGACCAAGGTCAGGAAAACCAAGGCCGCTGAAGTTACCATTCCTGAAGAGATCCTGGAAAAGGAAGAAGAACTGCCAGAATTTTCACCCCTGTTGGAAGGAAACAGATTTTATCCACTCTCTGCTGCCCCTGAGGAAGAAAGTGCTCAGAGGATCACTGCCACGTTACCCCGACCGGCATATTATGATCATAAGGAACGGAAGGCAAGAAGTACGCCACTTACTCGATTGCGGACGATAATTGAGAAGTTGGCGAGAAAGGATAATTGTTCTGTGTCTGAGATTCAAAGAAGGATGGGGAAAATACTTGCTAAGGCACGTCTCGGACCAAGGGTATTTCCCCCTACCGTTCAAAGGGAACTTCCACTGAAGAAGAGGAAACTTAGTAATAAGAAGTTACCTGCCGTGGTACCTAGCCCGTATCTTAGTAGGCACACCACCTTTCAACCTACCACCGATGAGCCATCTGGTTCTAGGCACCCAATTGCAAAAAGGATGGTGTAGCGACCTAAAGTCGTGGAGCCAATACCGGCAGGGTAGCCAAAAATGAGAAGTTTCGATGCCGAGTCCAGGACTAAAAGGAGTACTTCCATCTCAGAGATAACTTCAGAGGATGAGGTTCACCGAATACCTTCTACCAGTTGTAAGACCATCAGAGGAAAGTCACTCGAGGTTACTTTGGAAAAGTTAAGGTCAGAAATTCAATAGTTGGCCAACGAGCAGAACGAAAGATCAGAGAATGAAGAGGACTTGTCGGGATACATGGACGAGGATTTTGCCGAGATCAACGTGGTCGAGACCCGAGAGTCATTAGCTCTACGAGGAGCTCCAACAGCTGCAGAGGGAGATGAACCAGAGGTACTAAGGCTACGTCTTCGGGAAAAGGATGATACAATTTATCAGATGGAAAAGAAAATGTAGGAGATGGCAACGACTCTAGCCACGCTTCAGAGTCAGCCCCAGCCTTCAAAAGAAACACCTCCGAAAGTTATTCACATTACAGATGGAGGAAAAGAAGTCACATCCGTCAATGGAGACGAGCAGCCGATGATGGATTCCACTCAGAGTCTAATAGCAGAAAAGTACATTAAGAATATGGTAGAACAGCAGGTGCGAGAATCCTTAGCCCAATATAAAGGCGGGGCATTGATTCTGAAGGGTAGACCATACTCCGAAGAATTTGATGTTGTGCAATACTTTAAAGGCTTCATGCCACCTCTGTTCAAGACTTTTTGATGGAACGGGAAACCCCTGACAGCATATTTCACACTTCCGAGCAAGTTGCTGCAACGCGGGGGGTAGCGACGCTTTGTTTTTCCACCAGTTTGTCAGCAACCTTTCAGGAATTGCCTTTGACTGGTATGAGGAGCTGCCCAACGGCTCAGTGAAAACATTCACAGAATTTGAAAACTTATTTGTAAAATGGTTCACTGGAGCTCAACACCACATTATCATCGGTGATCTTCTGGTCGAGTAATGGAAACCAAACGAAACTTTGGTGGACTACATTCTGCGATGAAGGAATTTAAGCATGAAATGCGAGCCGCAACTCCAAGAACAACATGCCATTGGAATTTTGTTAAAAAGCATTCACGGTCCGATAGCATTTCTCCTTAAAGGATTTAAAATTAAGACATTCAAGAAATTGCTCAACAAGGTCGTGAGTCTACAGGAGGAAGCAAAACAACTCAGCTTCACCGATAAGACCGATAAGCAGAAACCAGTTAGAGCCTTCGAGAAGAAGTTCCAGACCGTCACAGCGGTAGACAAGGGCAAGCAGCCAATGTATTTATGAACGAAATGACTTCAGCAAAGCTATCAACAACCTCCGCCAAGTTATCAACTGCCTCAACAGAATTATCAGCAATCACAGCAATATGGCCAGCAGTCATTTCAGCAATACAACCAGCAGCCAGTTCAGCAAAAGCGCAGCTTAACAGAACTTCTGAATAAAGAGTACCCCTTCAAGAATGAAGCAGTTGGCAAGATGTTCCGTAGTCTGATCAAGAAAGATGGATTCCAGTTGCCAGAGCCCAGGAAGCCAGAAGATGTGGAAAAGAAAGGTCACCCGATGTACTGCCCTTATCACCGGATGATCAGACACAAGATAGAAGATTTCTTCACCTTCAAGACCTGGCTCGAAAGCAACCTTTGAAGAGTGAACATAACGATCCCGAAAGAATACATGAAGGAGCCCCAGAAATGAGATTCCGTTAATGTTATTTCGACAGATCCTATTGTTCCGATAGACCCGTACACAACCGACGATGGATGGAGTACAGTTTGGATGAAGTCTTCGAAGAAAATATTGGAACACATTCAGACCGCTTCGGTGCATGCTTCAATTCAGAGTTTGAAACTTGCCAAGCCGATACTATCAATTACAATCGAGGAACCGCCCCAGAAGGAGGAGAAGATCTCAGAAGCAGAGAGGTCTGAGGCTCTGAAGAGTAGAGTAGGGGCTGCTTTTCCTAGGATGGTTGTTTCTGATTTAGGGGAGAAATCCATCGAACCTCTGACTCTGTATGATTATTTTCTCACCCCGACGGTATGTTATAATGATAAGAGTTATGGTGTTGGCTACGTTTTGACTGTTTCTAACGATTACGTAACTAACGACAACCAACCTAATCCGAAGATTGATTTCGATCCTAATAACAATTCTAAAATCATACAAAACCTCGACGATAACATTAAAGAAAAGGATGTCAACGAAAGCGACTAAGATGGTCTGGGAGATGACGAACTCGTATGTAAATTTCAAGGATCTCTTATTGTGATTGAGCTAGAATTCTCAGATCCCAAAGTGACTCCAGAAGAATCTGTTGCTCCGATTCAGAAAGAGGAAGCGATAGCTAATTCAATGCCAGATTTAGAAGAAATAACAGAAGTCAACTTGAGAAGCGGAAAGTTCTTACCCTCGAGAATTGGTCCGAAAGATAAAGGAAAGCAGGTGGTTGTTCAGGAAGAGCCAACACCAGCAGAAGAATTACTCATTCTGGAAGAAGTTGAAGGACTAGGTAGTAAAGTGGAATAGAACGTGCTAGCCCATCTTCAGAAGTTACCCACCAATTTGAGCATTTACGATGCTTTGATCCTTTCAAAGGAGTTGAGGTAAGCTCTAATTAAGGCCCTACTTGATCCAGAGATTTTCTTAGCTCAAATGGCCGGTAACTCCTTGGACAAGGTTTGCATGTTAAGAGAACAGTACGGTGTTACTTTCAATGATAATGACTTGCTACTTGGGACAGCTGATCACAACCGACCCTTTTACATCTCAGTCACTATCAGTAAGTTCACGCTCTCCAGGGTGTTAGTTGATCCGGGTGCATCGATAAATATAATGAATCTTCAGACTTTAGCATATTTGGAACTTGATGCCCGTGAGCTCCAAGCAGACAAAATTATACTAAGAGGCTTCAATCAGAAATGAGAAAGAGCTCTTAGATCAATAACATTATCAATGAGGATCGATGATTTAGCAAAGACAACCGAAAATTCTACATAAATGATTCTGAAACATCAATCAATGCTCTACTGGGTCCACTATGGATCCATGAAAACTGGACGATACCGTTGTCTCTGCATCAGTGTATAAAGTACTACGAAGGAGGACAAGAGCAATGTATCAAAGGTGACTTGCAACCATTCTCTGTACATGAAATTGGAATTCACGAGGACGCTGCTTACTACGCACCTCCATAGAAAACAATCTTTTCCAGAAATTCCCTGCCAAATGAAGCAAAAGAAATTCAAGACAACGAAGATCCTTAAATTCTAGTTCAACAATTACTCACCACTCCCTTACGGTGAGATGGTGATGGTTTCTCCAGAACTTGCATCCAAGGTCGAGGCCGGGGAAAAAAGAATTCGGTTATCAATGTTGATTAGGAAAAAAATTCCTAAGAAGAAGAAAAAGAAATCAAGAAAGAAGCAGCAACGATAAGTCAGAACAAGCCTCAGTTTAAGATCTCACTAGAAGATGAAAAGAATGAAGAATACAAAGCAATGTACGACAAGATAAACCGCTATGTACAGACTATGACCCTAACCTCGATCCACCCTAGTAAGGTTGAGGGTATGGTGGTCAAGGAAGTACATGGTGGCGGTGATAAGCCAGTCAAGTTTTACCGTGTTGCTTCTTCTTCCAATCTTGAAAATGATGTAAAAATTGAAGACGTTGCTTCATCTAAATTAATGGAATTGCCTTTTGAGTGGTATTCTTCCTGTGTTCAAAATTTAATTCAACGTGGTGTCTTACCTAAGCAGTAGTCAAAAGATCAATCACACCGCTTTGAAAAGTTATGGAGTAATGCCAGTCGACCTCCCAATTCAAAGCATGGTCTCAGATTCGGCACGGTAGGGCCAGTTAATGATACATGATTTTTCTTGGTTGTCACTTGCGAGCCTAATGAAGACTACCTGGAAGCTTCAGATGATCTCGAGGACTTGCCAATCGGAGACGCTCCACCAGAATTTGAAGAAGAGATTAAATCTACAATAGACGAGTTAATGGAAGTTAACTTAAGTACTGGCAATGAACCTAGGCCGACCTTTATTAGCTCCTTTCTCAATAAAGAAGTCTCTGAAAATATGATCAATTTACTAATGGAATTGAAGAACTTTTTTATTGGAGTTATGATGAAATGTCGGGTATAGCTCTAGAAGTCGCAGTTCACAGGTTAGGAGTGGATCACATTGCGGTTCCAGTCAAACAAGCTCTGAGAAGAATGCGTCTAGAAATCAAACAACAAGTAATAGCTGAAGTCAAGAAGCTAATGGACACTAAATTTGTCCATGAAGAACAACACTGAACTTGGTTAGCCAATGTGGTACTAGTCAGAAAGAAGAACGGTCAGATCAGAATCTGCGTGGATTTCAGAGATTTGAACAAAGCGTGCCCGAAGGACGAATTCCCGCTACCAATTCCAGAATTGATGATCGACATCACTTCGACACACGAAGTCTTCTCTTTAATGTATGGATCATTAGGATACAATCAGATAAAGATGGCACCAGAAGACGAAAAGCTCACAGCATTCAGAACGCCAATCAGGGTATACTGCTACAGAGTAATGCCATTCATATTGAACAACATAGGAGCGACGTACCAAAGAGCAATGACGAGGATTTTGATTATCTCATTCACAACCAAGTCGAGTGCTACATGGATGACGTAGTCATCAAAAACAAATTTAAAGAATATCACTTATATGATTTGAGAATTGTTTTCGAGCGATTAAGACAATTTAACCTTAAGATAAATCCCCTGAAATACACCTTTGGAGTCACCTCCGGAAAATTCTTAGGATTTGTTGTCCGGCATCACGAAATTGAAATCGATCCAGAAAAAATTAAAGCTATCTTAGAAATGCCGCCTCTCAAAACCTTAAAAAAGCTACGATCCTTTCAAGGGAAGTTGGCATATCTTCGACATTTTATTTCTAATTTGTCAGGAAAGAAGGATGCTAAATTTACTTGGGACTCCAAATGTCAACATTCCTTCAATGACATCAAGCAATATTTAATGAAACCTCCATTATTAGTAGCCCCAGTCTCGTGTAGACTTTTGGTACTTTATACCGCGGCTTTAGACGACTCCCTCGGAGCCTTATTAGTCCAGGTCAATGACGAGGGTAAAGAAAACACACTCTACTACGTAAGTCATCGTATAATTCCGATGGAGGTAAAGTATCCTTCTATTGAGAAGCATTGTTTAGCCCTGATTTTTGCCGTGCAAAGGCTTAGGCATTACATGCTTTTTCATAAGGTCAACCTTATTTCGAAGTTTAATCCATTGCAATATTTGATGACCCGCCCAACGCTTTCCGGTAGACTTGCTAGGTGGTCGATGATACTATTGCAATTCGATATAACTTTCGTTCCTCTTTGTGCCGTAAAGGGACAAATCCTAGCTGACTTCCTCGCAGCACACCCTGTACAGGCAGAATCGCCTCTCAACGATGACTTGCCAGACGAGCAGATAATGAACTTAGAAGACCTTGATGATCAACGTTGGGAATTGTACTTCAACGGAGCATCATCAGTATAATGAGATGAAGAATTGCAAATAATAGTGCCCAGTAAGGCAGGAATCAGACTAATATTTATATCAACGGAGAGGGGAATGTTAAGGTACTCCTACCCTTTGACAGAACCGTGTACGAATAATGAAGCAGAATATGAAGCTCTTATAACCAGACTGGAATTAGCCATTCAGATGGGTATAACAAATATCAACATCTACAGTGATTCACAGTTAATCATACAGCAGGTCGCTGGATACTACAAAATTCTGAAATCTAGACTCGAGCAGTATTTTCAATATGCAATGAGGTTGCTAGAGCAGATTCCGAACGTGATGATATACAAGATTCCCAGAAAAGAGAATGCCCTTACAGACGCTTTGGCCCTACTTGCAAAAGAGTTCGCATGTCTACATGAAGAGTCAGTTGAAGTGACAGTGCAGGGACGACAAGTCCTATCGCAAATTGATAGACACTTTGTGTAGACTGGGAAATGAAGAGATAGTTGCAGTAGTGGTAGAAACTATAGAAGATTAGCAGCATCCATTAATAGAATACCTGCGAATGGGAAGCCTACCAGACGATAAGTCAGTAGCCCATCAGATCAATGAAAGAACTCTGCCATAGGCCCTGATAAACAATACCTTATACAGAAGGTCTTTCGATCAGATGTGGCTAAGGTGCCTGAGTGGGTCCGACGCTCGTGAAATTGTTCAAGAAGTGCACTCAGAACTTTGTGGCGCTCATCAGTCGGGTCCGCATATGAAAATGAAAATTAAAAGATTAGGGTACTACTGGCCCTCGATGATGACCGACTGCATGAAAGTTGCCAAAAGTTGTCACCAGTGCCAAGTGCCCGGAGTGGTTCTACATTAACCTCCAAATGTGCTACATCCGA
The DNA here is from genome assembly GCA_022702705.1 of Papilionanthe hookeriana x Papilionanthe teres. Lineage (NCBI taxonomy): Eukaryota > Viridiplantae > Streptophyta > Magnoliopsida > Asparagales > Orchidaceae > Papilionanthe > Papilionanthe hookeriana x Papilionanthe teres. The sequence continues at coordinate 22,315,961 of CM040425.1, forward strand.
CAATCGCGTCGTGGAAATTTGAATGTTGGGGCACATATATCGTGGGCCTGATAGAACCGCCTTCTTCAAGAGAACATCATTTCATCCTTGCAGCAACATATTACTTTTCAAAATGGGCAGAAGCAGTACCGCTCAGAGAAGTGAATGCACATCACATGTTACAATTCTTCAAGAATCATGTCGTCTACCGTTTTGGGTTACCGTGCAAAATTATCTCAGATAATGGGTCCGCGTTCAAAAGCACAAAGATCAACAGTTTTGTCAGAAGACACGGGATAGATTGGCGCTATTCGATGATTTACTAGCCAAGAGCAAACGGCTTGGCCGAGGCTTTTAATAAAACTCTCGACCAAATCCAAAAGAAGACTTTGGAAGACAACAAAAGAAATTGGCACGAGAAGTTATTAGAAGCCTTATGGGTCTATAAAACAACTTTCAGAACACCTACTCAGTCTACACCTTAGGCTCTAGTGTACGGGTCCGAAGCCGTCTTGCCTTTGGAGGTTCAGCTTCTGTCGCTCAAAATTGCAGTTGCAAGTAAGATCACTATCGAAGAGAATGCCGGGTTACAACTGGAAGAATTGGAAAGCTTGGAAGGAAGACGACTTTTAGCGCAGCAAAATTTGAAATTATTTCAAAGCCAAGATGATTCAGGCCCACGACAAATTGGTCCGCACAAAAACTTTCAGAGTTGGTGAATCTGTTCTCGTTCTTAGAAGATCTATTCTTGCACACCGCAAGATAGAAAGAAAATTTGAACCAACTTGGGAGGGACCGTTTGTAGTTGAGAAAGTCTACATGGGAGGCTCCTACCAACTCATGGATTGTCGTGGAGAGCGACCAATGCTTCCTATCAACGGACGATATCTAAAGAAATATTATGCGACGTGATGTTTCAAAGAGCGGACTTTAGAAATAAAGTTTCGCTCGTAGAAACCCCGACACGATAATTGTGTGCAACTGGGTCCAAACCCAAAATAATAATAATAATAATAATAACTTTAAAACCAAAATACGAAAGAAATTTTCTCAAATAAAATAAAATAAAAATCTAAACTTATTTCAATTTCAAAACTTTAAACCAAATCTTTCCCTTTCCTAATAAAATTTCAAAATGAAATAATTATATATAAATAAAAGAAACTTACAATAAACTTAAAGTTCTTATTGTTCTCATTCCTTTTAGGTTTGACCTCTGATCCCTTCCTTGTTTTTGCAGGAAGATTCCGAGCGGGAGGCTGGTCTTTTCTTTTAAAGATGGCGTAAGTCTTGCACTTAACGAAGAGGAACTGAAAGCTGGTGCTGTGATCGAGGTTGGCTTAGACTTTGCACAAATGAAGCTCGAATATGAAGAAACTACTTGGACTACTGTAGACCTCGGGGAGCTCCATGAAAAGACAGTGATGAAGCTCAGTGAGAAGGTTCAACACACTACCAACCAGAAAAGAAAGATTAATACAATTGAAGACAATAAGATGAAATCAGTGATAACTGCAGCAGGAGGGAAGCTTTTCAGTGCCATCCCTACCGACATCCAGGGGGAGAGAAGTGCCACTTTGACCCCGACTAAAAGAAGAAACAAGAATCTTCATATTCACAGAATGCTGAAGATTTAACAGAAGAGCAGAACAAAGAAGAAATTTCGACGATCACGATAGTTGCCCCAAGGAGGCTAGTCCTCAGAAGAACCATAGTAGAGGTTATTCCAGAGGAGGTCACTACAGAGCCCGTACCTGAGGCGGTGATGATTGCAGGAGAACGTGCCGGCGTAGAGCCGTACATTCCACAATACGTCACTAGACCCCGTCAGTTCTAGATGATCTTAAAGCGTGAGTTGGAGATGATCTAGAGAGTGTCGAAACAAGATTTTGAATATTTTCAGAGGATTCAGGGCAAGTATGTCAATATCTTGTTGGGACTAGAATTGCATACCGATGTATTCTCTTACTACAAGTAGAGTGAGATCATGGAATTCATCTTCGAGCTGAAGATGCAGGGCCGTGCAGGATGACTATGGAGCAAGACCTACTCTGAGCCGCAGAATTGGAAATGAGGCAAGGGGAGGATCACAATAAAATTCGGATGCTGCTATAACTTTGCCGATGATAAAAGAGGAAACCCACTAGGGATACTTCGCTATGATGAAGTGGATCCAATGCCAGTTTTAATCAAGAAAATGATAAAGAGGATGGTGGCATGGCGAGTCTTACCCGCTGACTACATACCGAATAGCTGCATTATCAACATTTACAAAGAAGGAGATTGCATTCCACCTCACATGGACCATCAAAATTTTGCGAGACCCTTTTGCACCGTTTCCTTCATTAACCAATGTAACATCATGTTCGGGATAGAACTCCGGATAGTTGCCCCTGGAGAATTCTGAGGGCCAGTAGAGATACCTCAACCGGTAGGCTCTGTTCTCTTACTAGAAGGAAATGGTGTAGATGTGGCGAAGCACTACATACCGGGAGCTCCCTACCAGTGGATCTCTATTACCTTTAGGAGAATGAATGAGAGCAAGATTCCAGTCTACTTCCAGCCATATCCAGAATTAGAGAATTTGCAGCCTTACGAGTTGTAAGATACATAGTGGTAGCACACCTCTAAAACACACTTATGTGGGATTCTCCTCCAGAAAGTGGCTTAGAAGGTGATTTATTACCTAGTCAGTTTACTTTTCAGACATTGATGAATCAAACAGACAATTTTGCCAAATGACATGAAGATACCAGTACAGTCTGTGTTCAGATATACATGAATTTTGTAAAAGTTTGTTTTCAAGAAGACATTATCAGAAATGTTTTGGTGGAATCACATGATGTACTTTCAACATCTCAATGGAAACAACTATGTCGTATTTGCCTTCAGTTTTGTGCAATTGACTGCAAACATCACAAAATCTGAGTTTGACTTGATTTAAAGAAAAGTTGAACGAAGAACGATTTGAATGAAATATAAAAAAAAGGGAATTCACTGAAATCTAATAAAGATAATAACGACAAAATAAAAAAAATTCAAATCCAAAATCTAAATAAAACACAAAATCAGAACTCAAAGTAAATCAACCCGAAATCTCAAACTGCAAACAAAATAAATGAATGAAAATCCAAATCAAAATGAAATTCCAATCGATATGAAATTTAAATCAAAACAAAATTTGAATCAAAACAAAATTTAAAAAAAAAAACAAAATCAAATCAAGAAAAGAAAACAAAGAAAATGAATTCCAAATCTGAAACCCCCAGTCTCAAGCTATGCTCAAATCCTTTCGACTCTCCGTGATTTCTTCCCTCTTTTGAGAAGGTCCACTGAGTCTACTGACACTGAACCACAAAAATTTTTGATTTGATTCTGATGGCATGGATTCATATCCTTCGCCAAACGATCAACTTTGATCAACTCTGTTGGGATGTGAAGCACTCTCATATTCCATCTCAACCTTCTACTACACTAAAATTTCCACAGAATCTTCACAAATCAAACGTCATCTTTTGGGATTGGTACCTAAACTCCAGTTCCCATCCTTCTCAGGCTGGTAACCAAATTCCAGTTTTCATTTCAAGATCGGTACTCAAATTCTGATTCTCTTCTCTGAATTTCCGCCAATCCTGCATCCTATCCGAGAAACTTTTCCGCATTCTAATCCTCTGAGCTAGGTATAAGACCGACAAGACATCCTATTCTCTGAGCCGCCAACCTCTCATTCTAATCCTCTGAGCTAGGTATAAGACCGACAGGGCATCCTATTCTCTGAGCCGCCAACCTCGCATTCTATCCGAGAATCTTTTCCACATTCTAATCCTCTGAGCTAGGTATAAGACCAACAAGGCATCATATTCTCTGAGCCGCTAACCTCGCATTCTATCCGAGAATCTTTTCTGCATTCTAATCCTCTGAGCTAGATATAAGAGAGACAAGGCATCCTATTCTCTGAGACGCCAACCTCACATTCTATCTGAGAATCTTTTCCGCATTCTAATCATCTGAGCTAGATATAAGAGAGACAAGGCATCCTATTCTCTGAGCCGCCAACCTCACATTCTATCTGAGAATTTTTCCGCACTCCTAAAATCTCGGGTTCAGTACCCAAATTCTGATTCCCATCCTGAGGGGTGACATAATGTCTTGAATGGTTGTCATCTCCATGACTAGATCTAGATCGGACATAATGTCCTCAACGGTAGCCCAACCTGGTATAGTCTTTTCTCAAGGTCGGTACCTAAATTCCGACTCTCTTTACGAGATTGATACCTAAATTTCAATTCTCTCTTTCTGAGCCAGTGCCTAAATTCTGACTCTCTCCTTTCGGGATCGGTACCTAAATTTTGATTCTCACTTCGAGGCTGATACCCAACTTTCAGTCCTCACCCTCTTTCCAATTTAAACTCTGCTTTTGTCAAATTGCTTTTTCGACTCCAATCTTAAATCAATTTCAACAAAAAAAACTCAAAAAACTCCAAAATCAAATTTCAATCAACTTCAGAATTAATCATAAACCAAACTTTAATTAAACTCCCAAATCAATTTCAACCAATCAAAATTTCAAAACTCAAACTCAAACTCAAAATTCAAAATTCAAAATTAAAATATTAAAATCAAAATTAGAAATCACAATCTAAATTCACTTTAAATATTTTTCTAGTCTTAGGATCTTTAATATCCACAGAACCATATTGTTGACCTCATTTTTGGTGAGGTCTGGTCTTTTTTTAGTGCTTAGGATCTAGCCATAGTACTTCTCCTTGATTATCCTAGAGGACTATAGTTGGTACCCACCCTATAGCAATTCTCAACTACTTCCTGACTCCTCTTGGGACCCCACTTGGATGGGTGCAAACCTCTAAATCACCTTGGAAGGTTAAAACCATCATACGGGCAACCAATAGTGAGTTCCCATAGGAATCTTTGGACTTAGGGTAACCTTGGGTGACTTGAGCTTCTCTTGCAAACAGACACACCCCTAAGCCACTTAACCCAAAACTTGAACCACTTGCCTTCTAACCTTTTTGAAACTCACATGATTGAACCAGAGCCAATGATCTTTGATTAAGATAGCTAGGGTTAATATGTGAAGGGTCCTAAAGTGGTTACCTTTTGGCTAGACTTGGTCACAAAGTAGTTGGACTTGACTAAGTCCGTGGCGCATACTTCTAAACCCTAATTTCATTCCAAATCAGTTTTTACTCAATCTTGACCCCACTAAAATGGTCCCATTCTCCTCTATTTGAAGCCCCATTCATTTTCCCAAAATTTCAGGTTTTGACATTGGGTCCTTAAACTTACCCAAAACTACCAAAATTGCCCCTACAACCACCAAATCATCCAAAATTTTCTAAATATTACCTAAAATTCCCAAAATTCCTAAAAATCATTTTATAACAGTTCCCATCACTTAAATCCACCAAAATACCCCAATACACTCCAAATAACCTCCAAATACCCTAAATACGCCTCTTGGCCCAAAAATCCAAAAATACCAAAAATTCCTTAAAAATTCAAGAATATCCCAAAAATTCCCAATTTCATTTTGTTCAACTATAACATAACCTAATTTTGCCAAATTAACCCACTTTCAACCAAAAATCCCAACTTGGCTCACTTAACCCAAATGGACCATTTAGATCAATCAATTTGATCCCAATGAAACCCAAACCCAACTCAGCCCAATTCAAATCCAAACCAATCCATGTGCACACATGATTTAAATTAAACCAAATTAAACCAAATTTGACCAAACCAACTTCTTGGCAGCCAATCCTAGACCTCCTAGGGTGGGTTTGACCTGACCAACCCATGCCCCATGAGCCATGGACCAATGGTCCACCACTTGGGACCATTGGGTTTAGCCATTTGCTAAAGGCTAAGTCCCATCCTCTAACTCTCCTTAAGCAATCTTCCTGTCATAATTAATTGAGCTGAACTTCTCCTCCACTCCTCCTCAGCCTGCCCAGCCACCTGACTGTCCTTGCCAGCCACCCCAGCCGTTGGAACAGTCACGCCCGAGTGCCCCCTTGTCCTTAAAACTCAAAATTGAGCCTTACTAGTGTGCCATCTACTCCCCAGCCACCTTGCCTGCACAGCCCTCACCCTAAGGGTCCAAGGCACTCATTGCCTAGCCCTGAGCTTCACTAGGCAGCCATGGCTATAAAATCCCCTCCTCTCGGCCATGTTTTGGGTGTTGAAATTTTCCTCACAGAACTCCCCCAAACTGCTCCCAGACCTTCTCCTAGCCCAGAGAAGAAGAGCCCCACTGTCCTCTTGCCTTGAATCCACCGACTAACCTCAATTTCTCAGTCGAAAATCAAGCCAGAAACATGACACTCCAAAAACCTTAACCAAAATCCAATTAAAATCATCCACACCATCCCATCACCAAGAGAGGAAGTTCCCTAGTGAAAGCCCTCTCACCCAGCCACCCAATTGTTCTATCGGCCAGAGCTCCAAATCGGGCTTGGACAAAGTCAAACCTTGGCAGCTCACCAGAACCAGAGGCTTAATCTGTAGGCTCCTACAACTCCAACGAATGTGCCGAGCACCTCTAATTGAGGCTTCACCTCTCAGAGCAAAGTTATTGACCTCTTCTCCCTCGCGAGCTTCCAGCAATTCTCCATTTTGATCTTTGCAATTTCAGTGCATGTTAGCCGTATAGATGTGTTCTTCTAGGCTAGACGCGTCGATAGATACTAATCGCGCTTGATTTGGTTGAGTCTTGAGTGAGATCTTAAGGTTTTAGGGTGGACGACTCTCTGGTTGAACCAGACGGAGACGATGACCAGTGACCATTCGATCGCGCGTGTATCGAATAGACAGCAGAGATGAAGCTGGATGGAACCACGGAACATAAAGTGTGGACCAGGTGGCACTGACTTAGATGGCAGGGTTGAATAGGAGCGCGCCGCGTGGGAGTTCGGATCTGCCGAGGTTGAGGTGGCGCCGCGTAACTTAAGTAGGAAAATAGGGTTATTTTCTATTCATTTAAATCCAAAACTTTAAAAATGCATATCTTTGCATAGAAAAATAAAAAATTAAAAGAAAAATACCCTCTTGCTCAGTGAACAGAGGAGAATAATATGGAAAAAGAATTAAGTTATTTTGTTGAGTCTTTAATTTTTAATTAAATTAATATTTTTCTGAATGTTTTAATTTGAAATATTAAGGTCATTAAAACAATTAAAACAAAATTAAAACAACACACATCTTGAAGGCCCCCTAAGTCCTTTAAAACAATTTATAATCACTTAAAACTAAAATTAAAACAAAATTGAAATATTAAGGTCAATTTAAAACAATTCATAATTAGAACATTAACACTAAACCAATTAAAATTAATCTAAAATGCTATGATTAAGTCAAAACAAACTTAAATCATTAAAACTCAACTGAATCAAATAATTCAAAACACTTTTTAACTTAAATGATTTAAAACTTTTGAAAATAAACCTAAAAATTCTTATAACTAAATTGAATCACTTTAAATCATCAATTCCACTTCAATTAAAATGATTAAGTCTTTTAATAAACTAATTTGCCCCTAAAGGCTATCACCTTTATAACTCTTAAATGAAGTATCAAATGAAATGTCTCATAAGATAATCAAACATTTTAGTTCACTGAGCAAGAATCAAAACTTAATTAAATTCTTGGATGATCAATTCATCTATATAATGAAATTCATTTGGACTCATAATAATCCCATAAGCGTTGAAAAGATGTTCAGGACCCGTCCTAAGCACTTTCCCAACCTAATAATATGTTTTAGAAGAACAATTGAACTTCATTGTTCTTTGATGAAGAAAATCATCCATAAACACACCTTAGGATTTGACTAGTGATAGGACTAGGATTTGGTAGACAACCAGAACCTTTCCTTTGTTTTACCTAGGTGTTTCCTTTAAATATTTAAATGCTCTAACATGTGTCTTAAATGCAGCTGGAAATGATGAGAAGATCCGCCAAGTACGCTATTATTTTATTGTGATTTATTTATTTGTGCTATACTTTCTTTTCTTACGAGCTTGCATGTTAAACAACAATGTCACCCTGCATGAAAACTGAAACCTTTAGGATAGCCGCAAAATTGAAACCAAAACTAAAATAAAAATCACAACAAGATAAAATTCACCGCCACAATATTCAAAATATAAAACAACTCAAAATTTAATCACAAACAAAACAACAACAAAAAATAATAACTACAACTAATTTAAAACGTCCCGTTGGATGATCAGGAATACCTCAGATGATGTAACCTATGTGTTGCTAATGGGATTTCCCACGTTCTAAATGAAAGCGTGGAACTCATTTAGTTGAGGTTAGCAAATTTATTTGGACTAAGTGAATCCGATGAAAATAATAGTGCCGTAATGATGGAACCGTTGGATCTTAACCGATGTTGTTATAATCAACTTTAAGATTCCCCTAATATAATGTTAAGACATCTCAAATTTTAATATTTCTAAACCATGACACTTCTCTCATCTCTTGATTGTCATTTTCTTAAAATATACCCTCTTCAACAACAAGGAGCTCGGAGCAAGCACGGTGGGCAACACGGTCGTCTTCCTCAGCTTTCCTTTCCTTAGTAATTAAATAACCAAGCCATAGGATTTAGAGGTAGTTTGCCTAGTTTAACATAAATCCTCAACTTCCTTTTAGGCCTTTGCATGATTATGTTATGCAATTTAAGTCTTAAACTCATTATAGGACTCCGAGGTAGTCGGTTGGTACGACATTAACCCTCACATCTTCCAGGCTATTTGTACGACTATGTCATATGAATATAAGTCCTAATTATTTAAAATTGGTAGGATTGAAACATTAAATAATTCTCTCTAAATCAAAGCCAAACAATAGGATACTTTGGAAGTTTCCAAGATTCCTCTTGGATCCTCAGCTTCTCCTACCTTTCTTCCATTGGATTCCCAAAATAAAATGTTCCAAATTTGATCCACTCCCTATTGAAATTTCCAAAATTCAATTCTTTAAAAACCCTAAACATTGAAATTCTTGAAAGCAAAATCACTGATCCTTATTGAGAGTTTTCTTAAGTGATTCCCGTCACTTAGGATGTAATTAACTATAGGAGCTTGCCCTTATAGGGAATTTCAAAACCCAGCTTAAAATAAACCCTATTTAATTCTTCTGCATTAAATAGGGGAATTTTATCGGCAAATAAAAATGGTTCGCAGACCAAACGGATGTCACAAATTTACTAGTTTATTTAATTGAACCCCATTATTAAACAACGTGTCTATTCCTCGGGATAAATACGTAGTTTACAATGCGGTGTTCAATTATTTGAACTACTAAGGATATGGGATCGGTTTGGTCTCGTATTTTCAAAATCAAATAATATTTTCCAAAACTATTTGAAACTATATATATACCTAAATTAAATTAAAAAATAAACCTAAAAAATAGCGCCGACAAATAGGAATAAACTTTTATCACAACAAATGGACCCATCCACCTGGACTTAAGTTTTCCAGCAAAAATTCTCAATCTTGCATTATATAGCAAAACTTTTTGCCCTGGCTTAAGATTTTTAGTAAGAATCTTCCGATCATGCCACAACTTCATCTTTTCTTTATAAATATTAGCATTTTCATAAGATTCATTCCTTATCTCTTCAAGCTCATTTAATTGCAACAATCACTTTTCTCCAGTATCATTCAAATTAAAATTGAATTCTTTAATAGCCCAATATGCTTTATGCTCAAGTTCAACTGGTAAATAACAAGCTTTCCAAAAATTAGCCTACATGGGGGCATTCCTATAGGAGTTCTGTAGGCAATCCTATAGGCCCACAAAGCATAATCCAACTTGATTGACTAATCCTTTCTATTTAGATTAACAGACTTTTCCAATATTCTTTTGACTTTATTGATATCAATTTGACGGTTCTATGTCAATGAGCTAATGCTCGTTTAGAATTTGATGATTTTTCCCCTATCCTTATGGCTCGGATGTGCTTTGACGTTGATCCCCGATTACAATATACGTAAGTTTAATTCTTTAATTTTCTTATTTAAATTTCTTCCTTTACAACGGTGGCAAAAACTTGACTCCAAAGCAAAGTAAGATTTCAATTATGTCTTTATATAGTAGGGATTTTACGCAAGTATACGTATCATTATCAAGTAATATAGAGCTTTTTGATTATGCCTCGAATATCGATCCCAAAGAAATCGCGGTAAATCACAACAGCTTTCAAGAGAAGTTCTAGTCTACAATAACACGCCCTAGATTGGAAGGTTGATAAAGGTTTGGTTTTGAGTAAATCCTACAATTATTACTACAATACTACTTCTAAACTAAAATACTTAGTGAAAATCATAAAGTGTGGTTTATATATATTAAAAATACTCTTCCTCATGCAATGAAATTAGTGACATGTGTAAAAGTAAAACAAGTAGTGAGAGAGATTGTGATAAATAGGAGCAATTATATTTTTACCTTTATTTGGTTCTATAAAGAACATAGGTTAATCTGTTGCTTTAAAATTATGAAGATGGGTTAGGCAGGGAAGATACTAGCTCTCAATCTAGAGTTCCCTCTTCTTCCTCCACCTGGGGGCTAACATCTCATATCAAAACTTAAAACATCAAACCAAATTGAGGGCTTTAGCCTGTCACTCTAAAGTCCTCTAATTTTACACCCATTAAAGCATATATCCATTTTTATTTTCACTCAATTATATGGACTACATTTTCACCCATACAATCTCATGTGATTCTTACCAATAGTTCACTGAGACAATACCACATTGGTTCTTACATGTTCTCACAACAAATTTTAACATGCAAGTTGATCAAGTTTACATGTAAATAAAGATTAAAGTAAAATCATCACAATATATTCTCACTCTACTTAATTTTATATCCTACACATGTATACTAATTCATTGTAAGAGGGAAGAGTAAAGAAAACTACACACTACACATAGAGAAACAACAAGAACTTTCCATTGAACGGGACTTTGAAACCACACAAAAAAGTACTAGATTAAAATCAAAATACAATGAAAATACTTATCTTTGATGGAAATCAAACTCTCCTTGTATAGGAAAAGCAATCTCCTCTCCAAGAAAAAAGTGAAAAGAAAAGAAGAAATCTCTCACTCTCTCTCTTTCTCTCTCACCTTATCGCCGCACTTAGGGCTCACGCCCAAATGATCTTCTTCTTCTCCAAGCCTTCTTCTCCTCTCTAATAGTTCCTCTCCCTTATCTAAATCTTCTTCTTCAAGAGTTTCTAAGCCCTAATCATAATTTCCCAAGAGATGCTTAAGTGTCTCTTCAAAAAGAGTCCACATTCAATGAATCTTCCAAAGGGTGCCTTAAGTTTTTCTTCACTCCATGAGACACATCTCTTTAATAATAACTCCCTCTAATTGACTCAAACTCTTCTAGAAGTCTATTTTCATTCCCAACGAATTCCCCAAGAGACACACATCGAAATGCTTCAAAAATTAACCAAATCTGACATTTCTTCAAGAAGTTATGGCAAAAAACGTCACTAATCATTTTCTGGCACCTATGCGCCGATTTGGTGGCAGTTAGGATCCATTTCTGGAGGCTATACGACAACTTTGGAGCTTAGGCACCATCCACTATTTTGCTCCGTTTGGCTTCATTTCAACTCAGTTTTGCCACATTTTAGTCGCGTTTCGCTCCTAACAGATATATCTACAAGATAGATATAAAAACAAATTGTAATTTCATTCAAATATATATGATAAATGTAAATCATATTAAGCATAAAAAGACATATCAAAATGTGTCAGGTCAGAATTCTATTCTTTGCTCATTTTGAGTCCAAATTACACTGTTTTTGCTTGATTTTTATTCCTTTTGCTCCAATCACTCCTTATTCTTTAATTTGATGTACCTATAACCAAAAACACGTAAAAAATATACCTTTAAAGTGCAATATCATTATAAAAATTAGCATAAAAAATAGTACATTTTTAGGTGGATCAAAATCCTCCAAATTTAAACATTACTTGTCTTCAAGTAATACTACACTTTTAAAATAATTCATGTAAATTACAGTTAATGGGTCATCCTTTAGAATTACTAAAATTTTGTTCTAAAAATGTGATAGTTCAACCTAGAAGAACTTCTAGTGAATTAGACTAGCCTAGGGTCTAAAATATTTATCATCAAACTTGGGAATTTGTTTTCCTATCTAATTTAGAAAAATATGCAGATTTTTCAAACTTTGGATCCTATAAACTTTACAATCTAGATTAAGAACTCTCTTAAAAATAATTTAACTAATATAAGTATAAAAAGAAAGCTTAGGATTGTTCTAAGTTCCTTACTCTAAAAAGACTCGAGTGAAACCAATTTTTGATTAGGACCTCTCCTCAAGCTTCTCCTCACAAATTTTTTTTTTGTTTTGTTTTGTTTTGTTTTTTTTTGATGTGAAGATTACTATATCTGAAGAAGTGCTTAAATAATTTTGATTTCCACTATCTTCCTGTAAAGTTAAAACTTATTACTTTCCTTTACTTGAAGAGTTGTATAATTTTTTTAAATACTTTTTAAAAGAGCTTTAAATGTTTGAAAATAAAATTCTAAGAATCCTTAATTTTTCAAAAATACATTTCTTCTTACCAAAGATAGTTATTCATTTTCTAATGTTCTCCAATAAATATCCTTAACTCTAGGTTCACCATTTTCACTAAAAATATCATCTAAGTTTTTCTACTCCATTTATATACTTAAAATTCTAACATTCTTAAGATGACTCCACATAACAATAATCATTAGAAATAAGATACAAATTTATTTGTATTAGTTTTAAAAACAAGTAAGGTTTAAATTTGAAACATTTTTCTTCCCCCCCCCTAAACTTAAGCTCAAATATGTGTAACAATGAAGTACAAAAATATGTGGCAATAAAAGATCACTTTAACAATTTACTACACATCCTACAAAAATATCAACAGATAGAAATTGGTAGAATATTACAGTAAAAAATAAATCTTGCCTAAACATGCTTGACATAACACTATAAAGGTTTAAATTGTAGAATAGGTACAAAGTGAAGATTAAACATGAATACATTTTAAACTTCATAAAGGAATTGCTGAATGCTAACAAGTTTAAAATATTAAGGTAAGTTTTGTTGTCTCCAGTGACTCATTCACCTTGACTCAAAAACATAGACACACAAACTCCAATACATAGACTCACAAATTTCATAAACAAACAACAATAGAGGTTAATTTGATCTCCCTTCTACTCACATTTCCCCTCCTTACTTTCAATTTCTAATAGAAGAAACTACACTAATAACGTGGGTGTATTATAAAATTTTTTTATATGGTTATCACCCTTGGACCAGAATTCCCCTATAATAAAAACTCATGTGTTTCCAATTTTAGGTTTACTCTAAGTCTAAGGTATACCCAATATGGTAAATAAAAGTAGTGCAGTTCATCCAGATGTTGTTCACTATGTAAGTTCATGACCTTACTCAGTAAAGATAAAGTCAGATAAAGAAAGTAATAGAGTTGACAAGGAGTGGTCCAAGTCCAAACTCTAAATGCCTCATGGTAATTCTTAGCTCCAGTTGAGAACTAAGTTGTAACAAACTGGTCAGCCTGCTACAACTAGAAGTCATATACAAATTTAGTCAAGACCAAGGTATAAGCTCACAACAATAACCCAAACCACTCTTACACATCAAACAAGGATCAAAGTCCAACATCTCACTATTATCTAATCCAAAATAACAACAATCACACTAAACAGATAACAAAGATTACCATGGGTTGACTCCCACGAAGCACTTGGTCTAACATCGACGACCAGATGTATCCAATGTTTACTCTAGTTGCCCCAGCATCAGAATTTCATCAATTTTGTATGTATACCATGGAATATGCCATTCAGTGATTTTGAATAACTCATTCTTAGGAGATCTTTTAATGATTTCATCATTCAATTCAGGTTCTTCTTGTGATTAAGTAGAATCCAAAAATATAAAGACTGGTGGTGTAGATGAATTCTCTAAATAGGTTGGCTTTAACATTGTATGGGGTATATTCATCCTAAGTTCATGAGATTTTTCAACAGATAGAATTAAAAGTTTACTATTTTTGGCAACGTCCATCATTTTACATCTCTCATGAACATACATACAATCTTCTTTAAACAACATTTTGAACTCATCGTGAAAGTCCATTTCGATCTCATCTGTTAACTTACTCTTAAAACTTTCTTGGAAACGGTCTTTACTTAGATAATCAATTTCATCCATCCAAAAATAATCATCATCTTTTCTCTCAGTTGGATATTTCATAGTCTTTAATACATCAAAAGCTACTTCCTGGTCATTAATATTCTTATTCAACACTCCTTTTTGCACACCTATCATATCTTGTCCAGTATCAAGGAAAGAAGTCTCCCCAAAATAATTAGATTATCTTTATCATCCTTCATATCTAATACAATAAATTCCATAGGAAAGATAAATTTATCCACTTAATAAGCACATCTTCTATAACCCATTTTGGATAAATGATAGATCGATCAGCTAACTGAAGGGCTACGGTAGTTGACCCACTTTTTATATGTTTGCAAATTATGTTAACAGCAAAGGCACCAAAAACTTGATCCCGCTTTAATATATATATATATATATATATATATATATATATATATATATATATATATATATATATATATATATATATATATATATATATATATTTGATTTTATGATGGAATGTTTAATTTGGATTCTACGCAAGTATACGTATCGTATCAAGTAAAACCGGGCTCTAGTGGAGTCCTGGTTATCGATCCCACAGGGAAGTTTTTAACAGATTTGAATCAGCTAAAATTTAAAGGAATTACTTACTAATATAGTAATCGGAAATTTAAAGTAACTAAAGCAACTAAAGTAAACTAATGCTTGAAATAAAGTTGATTTAAATAATTCAGAAAAAGTATCATTCTCCTTGTTTTTAGAAAATTAAGTGAATGATGATCTAAATAGAATTTTTTGAATTGTATTGTGACAAATAGGAGCATTCCTATTCTTTACCCTTTGGTCCCGGTGCAAAGAACATTGACTAATCCTATGTTTGATTTCTGAATATGTGGCTAGGCTGGGAGGATACTGGCTGCCACTTCAGAGCTCCCACGTTCCCCTCACCTGAGGGCCAACATCTACACTTCAGCTCTAAAAAAATAGGACAAAATTGATTATTTTAGTCTGTCACACTAAAATGTCCAATTCTACGTCCGATAAATAATATTTTCCTATTTATTTGCACCCTCCTTCCAAGGCTTTTGACTTCCCTGAATATTGGATGTAATTTTTACTATAGTTGATAATTCAACATATTTTAATAAATCAATTGGCCAGATTGAAAGTAAATTAACTTTTAAGTAAAAATTATCACAACTTATTTCAATATATTAGGTACTTTTATTTAATTTCATCATTTCGCATAATTTTCATAAACAAGGAGAAAGACTAAGAAAACTACTCAGAATGCATGGGAATAAAACAAAGCATGGATTTCATTTAAAGTTAACAACAATAAACAAAGATACTTATCTTAATTTCCTCCCCAAGTAGACTCCTTGAAGTTCCTTTGACTTTTCCTTCTAGTACAATACACTTCTAACTCACTAATTATACTCTAAAACTCTTAAATTAGCACACAAACACAAATAGACAACAAAAAGATACACTAAGACTCTCTAAATAGACACACTGAAGACTCAAGAGACACACACAGACACTAGAATTTGGCCTCTATTTATAGAGGTAGGCAAAGGTCCAAGGGATGCTTAAACACTTCTTCAAAAAGCGTCCAGGTTCAATGTATTTTGCATTTTGAATTGTCTCGTCGTCGGCGAGAAACGACCTCGCCGTCAGCGGGGCTTCTAGAAGGTCTTCAAACCGCGCGATCTCGCTGTCGGCGGGCTTGAGCTCGCTGTCGGCGAGGTAGTTGTAATTCCTTCGGAAATTCTCCTCATGATCTCGCCGTCGGCGGCCTCGATCTCGCCGTCGGCGACTTAGTTCATTTTGCTTGAATTTCTTCCTTTTTGATCCAAATTCGCTCCATTTCATGCTTTTTGCTTCCATCACTTATAAATCTTCGTTCCTGTAGTAAAATAAAGAAAATACCTTTCTTTAAAGTGCAATTTCATCAAAAATAGATAGGAGTTTCTTAATATATTTTTTTGTGATCAAAATCCCCCAAACTTAACTATTACTTGTCCTCAAGTAATTTTAATACTAAATAAAAATAATGATTTCTGTAATAGAATTTTTCAATTCAGATATACTATGAATTAAATTTAAATAACATTGTAGTAAAGTTGAATAGAAATATTTCTAAGTAATTAAATTAACTTTATAGATATAAGATTATCTAGTTATCAGGTCTATGATTTCTAGCTTTCTATTTATTTCAGGAATGACTACATTTAAAAGAGTAAATTACTTAAGATATTTAGATGATAGGAAGTTCAAGAAAACACTATTTAGTAAAATACTAATCCATATATATAAGTTTAGAAATATAATTAAGTTTTACCCTTTAAGTTGAATCCATTGAAGCCAATTTTTAATAAGGCATCTCCTCAAGCTTCTCCTCACTTATATTTTTCTTTTTTTTTTTCTTTTTGGATTGATTTTCAATCCTTCTTTTTTTTCTTTTTCAAGTGAGGATTATTGTATTTGGATAGCCTGTTAATAATTTTGAACTTCAACTTCTCTTCCTAAATTTGAAACTTAAAATATTTCCTTGCTTATATATATTTCATAGCCTTTACTTTATTGAGTTTCAATCCTTTCTTTTTCATTTAAATACTTAAGAATTTCAATTTTAGAATATAGTTTCCCTTACTTTAAATAGTTTACTACATTCTTATTCCTTTTAACCAAATATCTTATTCCATTAATTAATTGAATTACTAGAAACATTTTATTTAACTTTCTATAATAACTAAATAAAGTAATTCATGTTTATTGAATTGAAAAACTAATATAGAAAATCATTTGATAATAATTTTTGAAAATAGAAATTGAGAACAATTTAATAATTAAATTTGTATTTTTACCTTCCCCCAAACTTAAATTTTTCTATCTATACTAAATAGTGAAAAGGGAAAGTATATAGTAAAGTTCATCATACCTTTGAGCTTTAGGTATTTATTTTCTTTGAAATTTTTGCAGGCTTTTTCATTACTTACAGAACCTGTACTGTTAGTATTCTTCCACATATAGTATTTAAAAGAAAGTGCAGGGATGAAATTTTGAAATAAGTATAAAACATAACAAATGAAAAATTAATATATTACTACACATACAATCAATTAACCTACTTTAAAACATATTAAAGCAATCTAAACAATATTAAAAGTTCATAACTTATAAAAAAAACTTAAACAACACATTAAAGAAAGACTAACATCCTATCTAAAAGAAAAAATTACAAACTAATTTAACACACATAAGAAGTCTAATATCACAGCATAAGCAAACATACCAACATCCATAGTCCACAGAAAGTACAGAATAATTACACACAGAATAATAAAGTTTCCAAAATAACAACAAATCTAAACAAACTAAACAAAGGCTCTAATCTTCTGCATCAAAATCCCAGGCTATATCATCTCCCTGATCTCCAGGCTGAGAAGGCTGAGCAGGCTGGTACTGTGTATAGCGGGGGCACTCAGGAAAGACAACATCTAAATCACCACTCCTATATCGACGTTCAGCCTCATAGTATGCAATTTCGTATTCTGAATGTCGCTGGAGATATTCGCTATCATAATCGTGTCTTCTTTCCAAGCCTCCAATCCTTTAGTCTATATGCTCAAATCTTCTTTCCATATTTTCTCCAAATTGCTCAAAACGTTTTCTACTCAGAGTCAGCTCATTCATCAGATCTTGAAGGGTAGGAGTGGTGTACTGAGGGGGTTCATAACTAGTAGAGGGTATATCTCTACTTGAAGAAGGTACATAATCCCTTGTCCCAGATCTCCATCCTTCGTGGGATTCATATTTCTTTATATTAGCCCGAGTAATGGGTTTCATAGGTTCAACCCATTCCTCATCATCTCTTGCCTCTACCCCAGATAATTGGCAGAGTGCATAGATAAGACCAGGATGTCCTAGTCCTCCTCCAATTTATTTCTTGAGGTGGCTAATATATTCTTATAAATTACACTTCCCACATTAATACTCTTTTGGTTCTGAATACAGAAATTCAGAACTGCTCTATCTCTTGTTACCTCACTATGGTGGTAGGTAGGTAACAAAGTAGAACAAATAAAATAGTGTCAGGCTTTAGATGTTGCATTTAACATAGAAAGAGGGAAGTCTACCCGTTCTCGCTGCTTTATCTTCCAGACGCCTTTCCCATCAGTGAGAAAGTCGATCACCTCTTCCAGTGGTCCTTCCATAGTTCCAAAAGTTTCATACTCGCTGGTGTAGGTGTCTCTTATCTCGTAATAAGCGTTTATTCTAACAGCATTGAATTCCACAAAAAATCCTCTAACCTTAACCAGTGCATCTTCAACCTATGTTAAATTTGCATAAAATTCCTTTACCACTTCTACAGCGGCTCTGTTGGTCACGAAACAGAAATTTTCCCATTCTCGTTCCTTAATGATTCGCTCAACTTCTCCTCCAAGACTTTTGAAAACTCGATCATGAATGCATGTTATGGCTTGTATATTGTGAAAATATCTTGATTGTGCTCTTGCATTCACAAAACGAGTTTCGTCGTAATCCACCCGTCGCATTTGTCGTGGAGCCATTTTCGATCTGTGAAATTTGCAAAAATTTTAACTAAACTCCCAAATATTACTAAGAAGGCTTCCTACAGACATACGAAATCCATTTAAATCAATTTCCTTGAAATTCTTCCAAGTATTTTCTCCACATTTCGAAATTTTTCAAAATTTCCCAATGTAGAAGAAATCCATGGTGAAAATAAAAAATTTTTGTATAGGAGTGAAGCTCTTACTAAGGGAAGATGAAATCCGGTGTCAAAAAGTGTTGAAATCGCCTCAAATCCAAGATCTCACAAGCCCTATGTCAGTTTTTTCGAAGTTTTGAGGAAGGGAATGATGAATAGTGTCGGTTGACTGGTCAAATATAGGTCTTTTCGCGGTCTCGCTGTCGGCGAGATTTTTCTCGCCGTCAGTGAGCTAATTAATTTGATAAGGCAAAAGTTTCGGGAAAAATCTGTCGTCGGCGAGCTCGTTCTCGCTGTCAGCCGGTTTTCTCGCTGTCGGCGAGATCCCAAAAATTTTTAAATTTTTGAAATTTGTCAATCATTTTCAACCTCGATTTGCCCTTAATCAATCTTCCGATCACTTAATTTAATAATAGTATGAAGATTAGATACTTATACTCACAAAAAGTTCACACAACACAAACAATATAACTTTATATATGAAATCCATGAGACTTACAAACTTCACACTAACAACTTAACAACATACTTAACTTAAATGTTCAAATCCATAATACTCGGCATCGCAATCCACACCACAACACTTGTAAATGCTTGAGACATAACAATTACAAATAATCTCATCAAATGCGAGATGATCAAATTAAAATTCAAATCATAATAAAACATAAATCCAAATCAACACATATATACACAAATATATGACATAAAATAGAAATCTTTCCAACTCCTCAGTGTCTGAACTATCATCCTCTCTAATATTCTCGATGCGACGCAGGTGCACAAATAAATTGTAGAAAGGCACGAAAGGGAATTCTGCGATAGATTCTTCATTAATCCACCCTTTCGTCTCGGTAAATGAATAAAACTGGCCTCTAGATGTCCGAGTATGATCAAAGTGCTCCTTCATCCTCCGATCGATGTGATCAAACATATCAGAGATATTGTCGATGGAATTCATCACATTTTGCAACTCTTTCTCCAATCCTTTAATCTTCTTCAGAATGAAATTTGTTTTATCAGTAAGGGGCCTTACTAAAGGATTGTTCTGTGATGCTCTGTCAGAAATAATGGTAATCTCATCATTGTTATTCAAAGTTGGAAACATATTCGTAGGATCAAGTGGTTTCCATGGAAAAAGTACTTTTTCCCAAGCCTCATAAGAAACTTGGTACTGACTGCATAAAGCAAATATAGTCGATGGGTGTCCAAGTCCATGAACTGACCCATGCACAATCAATTCCAATGCAGACTTTACTATTATTGATCCAACATCGATAGATAGTCCAATTTGAATACAGTAGTTTAATATAGCGCATTCCTTTGAAACTTTATTTACCCTCATAGTAGGTAATAATTTTGATGAGATAGAGAAATGCCAATGCTTCGAGACAGGGTTAAGAAGTGATGCAGAAAAGCTGACATACCCGTCTTCGCATAACTCCCGATCATCGGGTTCGTCGGTCGGCTATCCATAGATCTCGTTCATATTGTAACTTGAAGGCACGAAAGTTGGAATAATGACAGACGGAGGTATTCTCTACAGAAAATAATTCATTTACCCTTGAAGGAGTAAATGTTACCCATCTTCCTCTGACGTAGACATTTCCATTGTTGATCGCATGTAGATTAGAGTAAAACTCTTTAACTACTAGAATAACTACAGCGGATGTCGTATAACAAAATACCTCCCAATGCCGTTGTGCGATCATTTCTTCGATTTTTGTGGTGGAATTCTCTACTCCTCTGTTGACAAATCCCCTTTCTTTAATAAGTCTTTTCTTCATCAAGCCTTTGTTAAAGATACGTTGCGCCTCCGAACTGACGAATTTTCTTCGGTTGAAAACTTCAGTTTTTGTGGTTTCTAAGAGTTTGGTGGCCATTTCGGATTGAAAGGATTGGTCTCTAGTAGTTTTTAAGGAAGAAAACAGTGTAAAATTGGAATTGGGATAATTTCCTACAAAGAAATGGCTTAGAATCGTCCAAAACCGCACGAAAATTCTTAAGAAACCAAATTTTCAACTGTCTCGCCGTCAGCGGAAAGTTTCTCGCCATCGGTGAGCTAGTTATAAAACCGAATTAAATCATGGCACACGATCTCGCTGTCAGCGGGCTCGGGCTCGCTATCGGCGAGATTCGTAAAAATCGCCCATTTTCACTCTGGTCCAAATATTTTCTGATCTCATCATATAGGTTCGAATTTGTTATGATTCTAATAAAAAATTTGAGTAGTAAGATTTGTTTTAATAATATAGACTCACTAATTTGTAGATAATTAAAAATAAAAGACCACTATGGGTTGCTCCCATAAAGCGCTTGGTTTAACGTCGTCAGCCTGACCTAATTTCAGTTAGTAATCAGGTTGACTAAGCATTAAAACCTCTTTAAAATTTGGTCTTCTTCCTTCGAAATATGGTTTTAATCTATGTCCGTTTACCTTAAATCTATGTCCTGTTTTTGGGTCTTCAATTTCTATAGTTCCATATGAAAATATTTGAGTTATGGTGAAAGGTCTTAACCATCGAGACTTCAATTTCCCAGGAAATAATTTCAATCTAGTATTATATAATAGAACTTCTTGTCCTGGTTCAAAATTTCTTTGATTAATCTTCCGATCATGCCATAATTTCATCCTTTCCTTATAAATCCTATTGTTATCATATGATTCATTCCTTAATTCTTCCAATTCATTTAATTGCAGCAATCCCTTTTCACCAGCTTCTTTCATATTATAATTAAATTCTTTAATCGCCCAATATGCTTTATGTTCTAATTCAATTTGGTAAGTGGCAGAGTTTTTCCATATATAAGCCTATAAGGAGTCATTCCAATCGGAGTTTTATAAGCGATCCTGTATGCCCATAATGCGGTATCTAGTCTTATAGACCGAGTCTAATCTATTAGGGTTTACGAGACTTTTCTAATATACGCTTAATCTCTCGATTAGAAACTTCGACTAATCCATTAGTTTGTGGATGATAAGCGATTGATATCTTATGCATAATATTATATTTTTCTACTAGTTTGTGAATATATTTGTTTCTAAAATGAGTTCCTCCGTCAGTGATAATCACTCTCGGCATTCCAAATCTAGTAAAAATATTTTTCATTAAAAATTTTGAAACACTTTTAGCATCACACCTAGGTAAAGCTTGTGCTTCGATCCATTTGGAAACATAATCAACAGCTACTAATATATATGAGTTTCCAAATGAAGGAATAAAAGGTCCCATGAAATCTAATCCCCAAACATCAAAAATTTCAACTTCTAATATAAAATTCAGAGGCATTTCATTTTTTTCTTGATATGTTTCCTACTCTTTGGCATTTATCGCAGTTTTTTATATATCTATATACATCTCTAAATAGAGTAGGCCAGTAGAATCCAGATTGTAGAATTTTATACGCAGTTTTATCTGTCCCAAAATGTCCTCCAAAATCAGAGTCATGACATTTTTGAATGATTGGTTCAATTTCTTCATAAGGCACGCATCTTCTAATAATTAGATCCTTACATTGCTTATATAAGTATGGTTCATCCCAAAAGTATGTTTTAGTATCATGAATGAATTTTTTCTGTTGTTGTAAAGTTAACATAGGTGGTAAAATATCACTTACGATATAATTTACTATATCAGCATACCAAGGTAATTTCCACTCATTTATATTATAAAGTTGTTCATCAGGAAAACTGTCTAAAATTTCATTATCAGTATCAGATAATTCATGATTTTCTAATCTTGATAAATGATCCGCAATTTGATTATCAATTCCCTTTTTGTTATTGATCTCAAAATCAAATTCATGCATTAATAATATCCATCTAATTAATCTTTGTTTATAATCTTTCTTTTGCATTAAATACTTTATAGCAGAGTGATCAGTATGTACAATACATTTAGTTCCTATTAGATAATGCCGAAATTTATTAAAAGCATATACAACCGCTAATAATTCTCTTTCAGTAACTGTATAATTTATTTTAGCATCATTTAGAGTTTTACTTACATAGAATATAACTTTGAAAATCTTATCATATCTTTGCCCAAGAACTGCTCCTATAGCATAATCACTAGCATCACACATAAGCTCAAATGGTTTCTCCCGATTAGGTGAAACTATTATAGGTGTTGTAATTAATTTATCTTTTAATAATTCGAAAGCATTCAGGCATTCAGTTGTAAATTCAAATTTCTTGTCCTTTTCGAAGTTGGCATAGAGGTTTAGTAATTTTTGAAAAATCTTTAATATAACGTCTGTAGAATCCAGCATGTCCAAGAAAACTTCTTACCCCTTTCACCGTAGTTGGAGGTGGTAATTTAGCTATAACTTGAATTTTTTGCAGGGTCTACTTCCATACCCTTTTCTGAAATTTTATGCCCTAATACAATGCCTCCTGTAACCATAAATTGACATTTCTCCCAATTAAGAACTATATTAGTTTTCTCACATACTTCAAATACTTTTTCAAGATGATTTAAGTATGTGTCAAATGTTGTTCCAAATATAGAGAAATCATCCATAAATACTTCTATTCCATTATCAATTAACTTACAAAATATAGACATCATACATCTCTGGAATGTTGCAGGAGCATTACATAATCCAAAAGGCATCCTTCAAAAAGCGAAAGTTCCATAAGGAACAGTAAATGTAGTTTTCTCTTGATCCTCAGGAGCAATTTGTATTTGATGATAACCGGTATATCCATCTAAGAAACAAAAATATTTATGTCCGAGTTAATCTATCTAACATCCGGTCTAGAAATGTTAAAGGGAAGTGATCTTTCCGGTGGTTGTGTTTAATTTTCTATAATCAATACATATTCGCCATCCAGTAACTTGTCTTATAGGGATAAGATCATTATTTTCATTAGCTTTTACGGTCACTCCTCCTTTCTTAGGTACACAGTGAATTGGGCTTACCCAAGCACTGTCAGAAATAGGATATATAATACCATTATCTAACCATTTTAAAATTTCCTTTTTAACTACTTCTTTCATTATCAGATTTAATCTCCTTTGGGGATCTGCTTTAGGCTTATGTTCATTATCTAAAATAATTATGTGCATACAGATTGAAGGACTAATTCCTTTAATATCTGCTAAAATCCAACCAAAAATTTTCTTATATTTTTTTAAAGTATCTAAAAGTTTTTTTTCTTGAGATTCATTTACTTCAGATGAAATAATAACTGGTAGAGTTGAAGAATTACCTATGTAAGCATATTTCAAATGATTAGGTAACATTTTTAACTCAAGTTCAGGAGGTTTAATAATCGATGGAACTATATTTTTTTCAGTGTTTTACGTGTTATCCAAAAATTCAAATTTCTCTTGAATATAATCTAGTTCTTCATTTATATCGGCTTTTTCAATTAATTCGGTATTTTCTTTTTCTAATTTTTCTTCATAATATTCCTTAAAATGTTTTTTTTGTAAATGATCGAAGTACTTCCATTCGAAAACACTCATCATCTTTTTCTAGTGCGGGATATTTCAATGATTTAGCAATATTAAAAGTTACTTTTTGGTCATTTACTCTCATAGTTAATTCTCCTTTACGAACATCGATCATAGCTTTTCCGGTGGCTAAAAATGGTCTTCCTAAAATGATAGGAATTTCTTTATCTTCTTCCATAACTAAGACAATAAAATCTACGGGGAAGATAAATTTATCCACTTTTACTAATACATCTTCGATAACTCCCTTAGGATATGTAACGGAATGATCGACTAAGCGAAGAGTTGCTGAAGTAGGTGAAATTTCTCCCAATCCTAATCTTTTAAAAATTGATAGAGGCATTAGATTGATGCTTGCTCCTAAGTCACACAAAGCTTTTCCATAGAATTTTTCTCCGATAGCGCGGGGTATAGTGAAACTACCGGGATCTTTTAATTTTTCGGGAAGTTTTTTCGAATAATAGCACTACACTCTTCACTAAGTGCGACCATTTCATTATCGGTAAATTTTCTTTTTTTATTTAGAATATCTTTCATGAATTTTACATAGTTTGACATACGTTCTAAAGCTTCTACGAAAAGAATATTTATAGTTAATTTCTTCGAACTTCGAGGAATTTAGCAAGCTTGTTTATCTTTTTTATGTTGAATTAGTCGTTGAGGAAATGGTGGTGGAGGTTTTTAACGAAATTTTCATTGGTATTAAAGGATTTTCTAAGTTTGGATCTTGTTGATTCTTTTCCTTTTCAATTTCCACTTCCTCTTTTTGACTTTCAAGTTCTTTCTGAATTCGAGGTTCCAATTCTTTTCCACTTCGTAATTGTATCGCTTTAATTTGTTCATTTCCCTTGTCTTTGGGATTTATTTTCACATTACTAGGAAATGTTCCAGGTATTCTATTATTAAGTGCGGTAGCGATATGTCCAAGTTGAGTTTCAATATTTTTAATAGCTGTTCCTTGATTTTGTAATTGATTACCTTGTACTTGTAATTGATTTCCTTGATTTTGTAAATGTTGACCCATATTTAATATTAATTCTTCTATAGATAATTTCTTATCTTTAAATTGTGGGTTATTATTATTAAATCCAGGTGGATAATTAGGTTTATAATTAGAATTTCCTTTATTAGAGGGATTTCCTAATGGTTGTGTTATGTTATTCATCCACGGTTGATTAGTTGTGTTATTATTCCAATTAAAATTAGGATGATTTTTCCATCCAGGATTATAATAATTCACATAAGGATTATTGGGTACAGTTATTAATTGCATTTATAGTTTCATATTGAGATTGGGATTCTATAA
This sequence comes from Papilionanthe hookeriana x Papilionanthe teres, assembly GCA_022702705.1. Lineage (NCBI taxonomy): Eukaryota > Viridiplantae > Streptophyta > Magnoliopsida > Asparagales > Orchidaceae > Papilionanthe > Papilionanthe hookeriana x Papilionanthe teres. The sequence continues at coordinate 22,341,690 of CM040425.1, forward strand.
GTTGTCCAGATGAATTTTCTTCTAATATAGTTGGAGAGTAATTCATTCCAAAAATGATCTTATTTTTTAGATACAGCAGCGATTTGCGAAGCTAACATAGATATTGCATCATTTTCATGAATACTAGCTATCTTTTTCGGATTCATTCTATCAGCAGGCCATTGAAAATTATTGGTTGCCATTTCTTTGATTAGTGCATAGGCTTCATCAAATGGTTTTGACGTTAATGATCCTCCATGATGACATCGATGATTGATCTTAAAGATCCTACTTAATCCATTATAGAAAGTTTGAATAATTAACTCAATACGATAACGCATGATGTGGGCATTTCCTAAGAAGTTCTTTAAATCTCTCCCAAGCTTCATATATTGATTCTCCATCAAACTTACTAAAAGAAGTTATATAATTTCTAAGCTTAGCAGTTTTAGATGGTGGAAAATATTTGGATAGAAATTTTTGTGATAACTCTCCCCAAGTTTTAATAGATCCAGTGCTAACGAATTTAACCACATTTTAGCCTTATCCCTCAAAGAAAAAGGAAAAAGTCTAAGTCTAATAGCATCGTTAGATACTCCTTCATATTTGAAAGTAACACATAGTTCTAAAAAACTAGCAAGATGTAAATTAGGATCTTCAGTAGGTGAACCACTAAATTGATTGTTTTGTACCATTTGGATAATTGCGGGTTTAAGTTCGAATGAATTAACGACTACATCGAGGTTTTGAATAGTTAAATGAATTTCATCTAATGTAGGCTTGGTATAATCTCTTAATGGTCTCTGTTGATTGATATTTTCATTTTCAGAAAAATTTGCCATTTGTGTTAAATTTATAATTTCTCTTTTTTGTTTTCTAATTCTTTTAATTGTACGCTCTAATTCTGAATCGTAAGGTATTAAATTTTCGTTTCCAAATTTTTGCATACAATTTTATAAAACAAAATAGTCTGTTACTCTAGTAAATAATTTCTTTACTTCCCCGGCAACGGCGCCAAAAACTTGACCCACTTTTTATATGTTTGCAAATTATGTTAATAGCAACGGCACCAAAAACTTTATCCCGCTTTAATATATATATATATATATATATATATATATATATATATATATATATATATATATATATATATTTGATTTTATGATGGAATGTTTAATGTGGATTCTACGCAAGTATACGTATCGTATCAAGTATTACGGGGCTCTAGTGGAGTCCTGGTTATCGATCCCACAGGGAAGTTTTTAACAGATTTGAATCAGCTAAAATTTAAAGGAATTACTTACTAATATAGTAATCAGAAATTTAAAGTAACTAAAGCAACTAAAGCAAACTAATGCTTGAAATAAAGTTGATTTAAATAATTCAGAAAAAGTATCCTTCTCCTTGTTTTTAGAAAATTAAGTGAATGATGAATCTAAATAGAATTTTTTGAATTGTATTGTGACAAATAGGAGCATTCATATTCTTTACCCTTTGGTCCAGGTGCAAAGAACATTGACTAATCCTATGTTTGATTACTGAATCTGTGGCTAGGCTGGGAGGATACTGGCTGCCACGTCAGAGCTCCCACGTTCCCCTCACCTGAGGGCTAACATCTACACTTCGGCTCTCAAACAATAGGACCAAATTGAATATTTTAGCACTGTCACACTAAAATGTCCGATTCTACGTCCGATAAATAATATTTCCCTATTTATTTGCACCCTCCTTCCAAGGCTTTTGACTTCCACTGAATATTGGATGTAATTTTTACTATAGTTGATAATTCAACATATTTTAACAAATCGATTGGCCAGATTGAAAGTAAATTAAGTTTTAAGTAAAAATTATCACAACTTATTTTACTATATTAGGTACTTCTATTTAATTTCATCATTTCGCATAATTTTCATAAACAAGGAGAAAAACTAAGAAAACTACTCAGAATGCATGGGAATAAAACAAAGCATGGATTTCATTTAAAGTTAACAACATTAAACAAAGATACTTATCTTAATTTCCTCCCCAAGCAGACTCCTTGAAGTTCCTTTGACTTTTCCTTCTAGTACAACACACTTCTAACTCACTAATTATACTCTAAAACTCTTAAATTAGCACACAAACACAAATAGACACCAAAAAGATACACTAAGACTCTCTAAATAGATACACTGAAGACTCAAGAGACACACACAGACATTAGAATTCGGCCTCTATTTATAGAGGTAGGCAAAGGTCCAAGGGATGCTTAAACACTTCTTCAAAAAGCGTCCAGGTTCAATGTATTTTGTATTTTGAACTGTCTCTCCGTCGGCGAGAAACGACCTCGCCGTCAGCGGGGCTTCTAGAAGGTCTTTAAACTGCACGATCTCACTGTCGGCGGGCTCGAGCTCGCTGTCGGCGAGGTAGTTGTAATTCCTTCAGAAATTCTCCTCATGATCTCGCCGTCGGCGGCCTCGATCTCGCCGTCAGCGACTTAGTTCATTTTGCATGAATTTCTTCCTTTTTGATCCAAATTTGCTCCATTTCATGCTTTTTACTTCCATCACTTATAAATCTTCGTTCCTGCAGTAAAATAAAGAAAATACCTTTCTTTAAAGTGCAATTTCATCAAAAATAGATATGAATTTCTTAATATATTTTTCTGTGATCAGTAGTGGGAGAATATCAGCTAAACCTAACTTTTTAAATATAGATAGAGGCATTAGATTAATGCTCAATCCTAAATCACATAAAGTTTTTTCATATAATTTTTATCCAATTGCACAAGGAATTGTAAAGCTACAAGGAGCTTTAAGTTTCTGAGGATGTTTTTTCTGAAGTATAGCGCTGCACTCCTCACTTAGCGCAACTGTCTCGTAATCCCCAAGTTTCTTTTTCTTGTTTAATATCTACTTCATAAACTTTACATAAATTGGCATTTGTTCCAAAGCTTCAGCAAAAGGAATATTAATCATTAACTCCTTAAGCACTTTCAGGAATTTTGAAAATTGTTTATCCAACTCATACTGTCTAAGTTTTTGAGGAAATGAAGATGGTGGCCTTTCTAAATTGATTTTAGTTGGATAGCTTCAACTTGTTCATTATTGTTTTTTTTAAGGTTGATCTCAGCGTTTCTAGGAAGTGTTCCTCGGCATCTATTGCTAAGTGAATTAGCAATTTGTCTCAGTTGATTTTCTTGTTTATAATCGCAGCATTTTAACTTTGCAACTGGTTCCCATTTGCAATACCACTTCTTTTATAGACATCTTCTTATCCTCAAATTGTTCATCATTATTAGAGTCCAGTGCCTGTGAGGGTCTATAGTTTGTGTTCCCCTGATTATTCTAACTTCCACTAGGATTTGCATGATTATTTTCTCATTGTTGGTTTCCACCCCCAGTAGTATTATTCCAGTTAAAATTAAGATGGTTCTTCCTGGGTTGTAAAAGTTAGAAAACACCTTGTTTTTTACACAAGGTGTTTGTGAAAAAAAGTTAGAAAACACATTGTTTTTTACACAAGAAATTGTTTGGGTAGAAAATAAGGTGTTTGTGAAAAAACAAGTTAAAAACACTTTTCACACAAAACAGTTTTTATGATACTACTATTTTCCAAGTTTAAGACTAAATACTTCAACTAAAATCCTCCTAAAAGTCAAGATAAACAGTGCGATCCCCGGCAACAGCGCCAAAAACTTGATCCCCGATCACAATATACGTGAGTTTAATCTTTAATTTTCTTGTTTAAACTTCTTCCTTTACAACGGTGCCAAAAAAATTGACTCGAAAGCAAAGTAAGATTTCAATTATGTCTTTAAATTATAGGGATTCTACGTAAGTATAAGTATTGTTATCAAGTAATATAGAGCTTTCTGATTAAACCCCGATATACATCCCACAGAGATCGCAGTTAATAACAGTGGCTTTCAAGAGAAGTTCTAGTCTACAACACCACACCCTAGCTTGGAAGGTCGATAAAGGTTTGGTTTTGATTAAATCCTACAATTATTACTACAATATTACTTCTAAACTAAAATACTTAGTGAAAATCAGAAAGTGGGGTTTTTATATATTAAAAGTACTCTTCCTCATGCAATGAAATTAGTGACATGTGTAAAAATAAAAAAAGTAGTGAGAGAGATTATGACGAATAGGAAAAATTATATTCTTTACCCTTACTTGGTTCTATAAAGAACATAGGTTAATCTGATTCTTTGAAGTTATGAAGGTGGGTTAGGAGAGAAGATACTAGCTCTCACTCTAGAGTTCCCTCTTTTCCCTCCACCTGGGGGCTAACATCTCATATCAAAACTTAAAACATCAAACTAAATTGATGGCTATAGCTTGTCACTCTAAAGTCATCTAATTTTACACCCATTAAACTATATCTCCATATTTATTTGCACTTAATTTTATGGACTACATTATCACTCATATAATCTCATGTGATTCTTACCAATAGTTGACTGAGACAATATCGCATTGGTTCTTACATGTTCTCACAACAGATTTTAACATGCAAGTTGATCAAGTTTACATGTAAATGAAGAACAAAATAAAATCATCAGAATATATTCTCACTCTACTCAATTTTATATCCTACACATGCATACTAATTCATTGTAAGAGGGAAGAGTAAGGAAAACTACTCACTGCACATGAAGAAACAACAAGAACTTTTCATTGAACAAGACTTTCTAGAGTCAAATCAAAATACAATAAAAATACTTATCTTTGATGGAAATCAAACTCTCCTTGTATAGCAAAAGTAATCTCCTTATAATCCTCTCCAAGAAAACAGAGAAAAGAAAAGAAGAAATCTCTCACTCTCTCTCTTTCTCTCTCTTCTTGTCGCCCCATTTGGGGCTCACACCCAAGTGATCTTTTTCTTCTCCAAGCTTTCTTCTCATTTCTAATAGTTTCTCTCCTTCTCTAAATCTTCTTCTTCAAGAGTTTCCAAGCCCTAATTATAATTTCCCAGGAGATGCTTAAGTGTTTCATCAAAGAGAGTCCACATTCAATGAATCTTCCAAAGGGTGCCTTAAGTGCCTCTTCACTCCATGAGACACGTCTCTTCAATAATAACTCTTTCTAACCAACCCAAAATCTTCTAGAAGTTTTATTTTATCATTCCCAACAAATTCCCCAAAAGACACACTTCGCAACGCTTAGAAAATCATCCAAATTCAACATTTCTTCATGAAGTTATGGTAAAAACCATCACCAACCATTTTATGGCGCCTATGCACTGATTTGGTGGCGGTTAGGTGCAATTTCTAGAGACTATGCACCAATTTTGGTTCTTAGGTGCCATCCTGCACGCAGCTCCACTATTTTACTCTGTTTGTCTTCGTTTCAACTCTGTTTTGCCTCATTTCAGTTGCATTTCGCTCCTAACAGATATACTTGCAAGATAGATATAAATACAAAGTGTAATTTCATTCAAATATATGTGATAAATGTAACTCATATTAAGCATAAAAAGACATATCAAAATGTGCCAAGTTATAATTTTCTTCCTTGCTCGTTTTGGTTCCAATTTACACCGTTTTTACTTCATTTTTTTTCATTTTGCTCCAATCACTCCCAATTCTTCAATTCAATGTACCTAAAACCAAAAACACAAGAAAACGTACATTTAAAGTGCGATATCATTATAAAATTAAAAAAAATAGAACATTTTTAAGTGGATCAGAAGTATTGCTCTTGTCAAAATAATAATTATTAATTTGTAAGCTCCATATGTCTATTAGCCGTTGCCCACAGGGATGTGAGAGATTCGCTCTCTACTCGATGGCTTAGCAAAAGCTTTGAAGCTTCAAAGCTTCCCCATACAAAATAACTGCCCTTTGAACAAATATTTTCCAGAATCATGATAATACAAGTGAAACCCTTGTTATCGAGAGTATTCTTGGGTGTCCCCCAAGATGTAATTAATCTAAGAGATACGTTCCTCTGGGAGACTCTTGAACCCAGAACAATAATTTTCATTTTGATCCTTTAGTTACAGATGTCTTATGCTAGGATTCTTTTTGTGGTTCTCGTGTTTCAAGGTATTTCAATACGATCTTATTTGAATCTATACTCTCAACCCATCACACTAGGATTACCCATATGTAAGACTTCCATCTCTTTTTCATTTTGTTTATTTATTTATTTTCATATGCCATTTCTATTCAATTCCTCTTCACTTCAAATCATATATATGATTTAAAAGGTGGATATATTTGAATAAGAGAATTATACGAAGACACGTAAATAGATATGCTAGCAACTCCGTGTGCTAAAAAGTACGAAGAAAAAAAATATGCTCTTCTTCTTGGTGGCATTACTCCATGCTAACCGCACCCTTATGGAAGTTTAATCTAAAATTTTCTTGTGGTTCACATCCAAGGAATAGAGCATGAACGAGAGAAATAAGATGAGAGAATGAATAGTAACTTAGAATGACTATATTGGTCCTCTCGGCTTTTTTGGCTAAGATTACGTAACCTTTATTCTGAGCATGGCCTTCTATTTAGATATAGAGGAGGCAAGACCTTTAAAATTACATAGAAGTCCTTCTGGAATAGAGACTATATAAGGTAATATAGGCATTTGACCTTTGTGGGACCTAAATATAACTTGAAGTCCTTTACCTGATGAAAAGGTTGGTAAGGAAAAGATGATAGATCTTGTCAGCCATCTATTTTTGTCGGACCATCTGGCCAACTAACGTCCCAGGTGTTTTGAGTCGATTGCCTCAACAATATCAGTAGGATGTAGTTGTTGATGTCCTCCGAGATAGAGTTAAGTAGTCACCTTAATGATATTGGCAGAATGTGTCTCTTTAGTTCTCTAACTCCTTAAGCTGCTTGCCTTCTATTTGCGTTATCGTCTAGGTTATGTGTGAATTGCTTTCCTCCTACATTGCCTCATCATGTTTTTAGGATCCATTGGACTCTCTTGAGATCCGTCTTGACATGTATATCATTTACATGTAAATATATACAAAAGAAGAGGGTAAGTATAAAAATACTCTTTTATTCTTAGGCTTTTGACATACATACCACTCAGAACGTTCCTATTAATATATTTCACACCAAAACTTTTATATTTACAAAAACAAAACTCTATTTCTAACTTCAGTTAATGGATTCCATTAGGGAATAATTTTTCTCTGCGCTAGCTACCATTAGGATGATCAAAGATACATCGTCCTTCTTTATGAGATCGTTGAATCCAAATATGTCTAGTGACGACACCCAAGAAATAGAGCATTGTCCCAATGGAATGAGATTGAGAAAGAGTGAGAAAAGATTTGAGCACATATTTTGCTAATGATATTTCTTGTTAGGCTCTGTTTGCACTTGTTTTGGTATTTCTATTGTCATTTGTTGGGAATATTATTCTGAAGTTTCTTTTTATTGGGGGGGGAGATTGTCGGGTCTCGGTAGCCTGTCGGAAGAGAAGTCACCGTCAGAGAGAGTATTAGAGTTGCTCACCCAGGAGAAAAGTCGCGGAGCTGTTTTCCCTGGAAAGGGGGTCTTAGAGTTACTTGCCACGGAAGGGGGCCTTGCTTGGTCCGAAAAGGGGTCTTAAAGAAGGTCGCCTCAGAGAGGTGTCTTTAAGTTGCACACCTCTGACGGAGCTTATCACTATCAGGTGTTAATTTTATAATTTTGGTGCATGTCGATCATTTACGCACCCCTGGCGGAGCTTGTCGATGTCAGTTATTGTCGGTATATAAAAATTTTATGTAAGTTTTGGTTGGGGTTGCCCACTAGAAGCTGTCGGCCGCCGGAATCGAAATCTCGTCGCCCGCTTCGGAAGGACAATTTTAATTTAATTATAAATTTAGTTTAGAAAAATATGAAGTCAAAATGATCTCATATTTTCTGAATTTCAAATGAAAGAGCACTATACCTCAAACTTTGTATCTATCCCGAAGGATAAACACAAAATTTGAGGATGAGGCTCGATCAAATAAACTGAAGAAGTAAATGACATTCGTTTGGTATGTGACCTCAATCCGCGAACAACGTAGTAATTTATACTCTCAAAAATATGTTATAGTCAATACTTTGACCCAAATAATAATAGTGGCTAGTGTATAAAAATATAATTTTATGGAAAATATTTTACACACTAGTGGTACTACGCAAGTATACGTATCGTTTCAAGTAATATAGGGCTTTAAATAAAGACCCCAGTATCGATCCCACGAGGAGGTATATAGATTTTTAAATATTTAAATTTTCTTTTTATTTATTTCTTTTAAAATTTTAAATTTAATATTTAATTTACTAAAAGCAGAATTAAAGCGGTACTAAAATAATGAGTGATGTAAATAATAATAAGCAAACAACTTTCTTCCTTTCAATTAATCCAAAACTTTTACATAATATAATATTCATGGAGAATATAAATTTATGGTATTGTGCCAAATAGAAGCAGTCTTATTTTTTACCTTCGCTCAATAGTATAAAGAACATTGGCTAATCTATAGATCAGGTCTGGATATATTGTTAGTAGAATGGGTTAATCTAGGCTCACAATACTAGATGTCCAAGGGTGGCTATGGTCGGCCCTACTAGTGACTCGTTCCCTCTCTATAAACCAAATTACAAGAATTTAGTCTGTCACTCTAAAAACTTATCAATTCTACGCCCATTAAATAATATTTTCCTATTTATTTGCACTTCACCTTGAATACCCCGCACAAGGCCTTCGCTACCCAAGGATTCATGTGATATCTACTAGTTAAGAGTTCATCTCCTTCTAGGTCTCAAAACTCTTCAACAGATTTTAACAATTTAAATGGACAATTTAAATAGTAAATTAAGATCTGGTATTAATATCATCACAATATTTAAAACATATTTTAGTTTCTAATTCTCCAACGAATTTTAGATTATATTATTTATCTTTTCATAATTGAAAGGAGAAAGTAAAGTACCTACTCAGAACACATAGAATCTAAATAACAAAACATATAAATAAAACTTTAAATAAAATTAAAAATACTTATCTCAAGTGTTTCTCCAACTTAACCTCTGATTCCTACTGACTCCAAAGCGAAATAGACTTCAAAAGCACCTTCTCTTCCAAACTCTCAATACAAACTCTAAAAAAAATAAACTCACTAATTTAAGAAGGAAAGTAAACTAAAAGTATGACCCTTAAAATTATCTCTCTAATTTTTGGATTTTTTATTGGGCTACTTGTGGTGGGCATTTTTCTCTGTAGGAATAGCGTCCTATTTATAGGCTTCAAGGGTTGCCTAAGGCACCTCTTCAAAATGTGTCCAAGTTCAATGAATCTTCTAGAAAGTGTGTCTGGGCGCCAGACTCCGCGTCCAGTTATTCGCACCTCTTCACTTTGGATTGCACCTCTTCGCGATCCAAACCGTTTCCAAGCATCTAAATACAATGTATCCCATGTCCTATAATCCAAGAATAACTGTCAATCTTCTAGATGGTCCAAAAACCGCTCTAACCGTCAAAATAACCGTCCAAAGTAGTTACAAAAATCTTCACAGATTTGGTATCGGGCGCCGGATTCTAGCGCCTAGGCGCCAGGCTCATTATTTTGGCAATTTTGCATTTTGGCTCCATTTTTTCTCCTTTTTGCTCCTTTTTTATTCTTTTTCATCTTTTTTTTCTTTTTGAACATTTTTGCATCACCTACATCTAAAAACATAAAATACCTTTCGTTAAAGCATAATATCCTTAAAAATTTAATAAAAATCTAGGCATAAAAACAGGTATTTTTTTTCATGGATCAAAATCCCCCAAACTTAAACGTTACTTGTCCTCAAGTAACCCTTTTTACTTTATAAAATGTATAACATTTGGAATAAAGGTAAATATTTAAGATTCCTTGTAATTTTTGATTTTATAAAGGCTTTAGTAAATCATTAACCAAATTTCACTAACTAAGTTTAATTTTAAGAATTTAAAGAATATTTAACTACCAAATTATATGACTTCAAAAAAATTTTCATTCATTTCAAAAATAATTGTAGTTTATTATATTAAGATCACATAAATTATTTACAAGAAAAAGATCTTCATGAAAATCTTTTCTAATAAAGATACATGCATAAAAATTAAGTAAAATATGTAATTAGTATTCTTTTTATAAGATAATTCAAGTGAAGCCAATTTTTTATTAGGCATCTCCTCAAGCTTCTCCTCACTTCTTATCTTTTTTTTTTTACAGTGAGGATTACTATATCTGGATAGCCTGTTAATGGCTTTGAACTTCACTATCCTTAACTTATATTTTCAAACTTATACATTTTCACTTAATTACTACAACATGAATAGTTTTCAAAAAGACTTTCAATCTTTTTCTTTTTCAAGTTATAATTCTTGATTTCTTAATACTTCTAAAATTCAATTATCTCTATTATGAATAGAAAAAATTCTTAATCTTACTCTTCTTTAAGTTGAATAATTCTATTCTTAAAATCAATCAAAGTTATTAAAATTTTTGGTTAAGTTTACTAAATTATTTATAATTTCAAAAATTTAAGTGATCTTAAATAGATTTTTCATTCCTTATGCTATGTTAATATTTTTTTTTAGAAAATATTAGTACTTTAAGGACAAATAAAATTTAAATTTGCATGTATCTTCCCTTCCCCCAAACTTAAGTTTTGATATATCATGAAAAATTTTAAAGTATGAGAGAAAGAAAGGCATAATTTTAAAAAGGAATTTTTTTTATAAGTATGTAAAAACAGTCTACAAAGAAAAATTTACTTCTACACATGCTTTTTATGAATATTACTGAAATAATGAAGCATATATAAAAGTAAGCAGGCTCAATTTTTATATCATTAGCAAAATTAAACGACTATACTAATCACAATAACAGAAACAAAACAACATCAATAACTATATAAGAATACTAAACAGTAGGCTGAAAGCAGAAATAAACATTTATCATAGAGTATGAAAAAAAATTCATCCATATTTCAATCTTAAACACATATCAAACTAGATACTCTAAAAACAGTCTCAACATAAAAAAATCCACACAAAGTTACTTAAACAAATCGACACTAACTAACAACAAACTAATCAGTATTAACAAACAAGAAATAAACTAAAAACGGAATCGACTCATCTCCGGAGGTAAATCGAACTACTAATCACTATCCGTAGCCTCGTCATCGTCATCACCAAAAGAAAATTCCACATCCTTTGGATCAACATACGGTGAAAATCTAGGACAGGTAGGGAGCGAACATCATGCTCACCCTTCGAGAATCTAACTAAAGACTCTGAATACTCAACATCATAATCACTTTTCCTTTGGGTATATTCAGATAGATGATCAATCTTCTTGTTTATAGTATCTACTCTGCAGTGAGTTAGAAATAACTCATTCTGCTGCTCCAGAAATTGATCATGCATTGATCCTCATAAACTAGAAGGTGGCTCAGTAGTAGAAGTAGAAGTAGAAGGTCTTGAAGTAGAAGCTCTACCTGGAGTAAGTACAGAAGTAGAAGGAGCAGTAGATCTCTTCCCGCAAAGACGATCATAAATACTAACACTCTCCTGCCCAATAGGCTTTGTAGTCTTCGACTTCTCCTCCGAAATATCAGCAATAACTCCATTGCTCACACATAAAGAATATATCGAGGATGGGAATCCTAATCCCACGAAGTGCTTGGATCTTGCAATAGACTCCACAAAATCATAGATAATCTTGCCAAAATCTATCGGCTTCCTCTCACGAATGCGGTAGTTCAGAATAGCTCTATCTCTGGTAACTTCACTCAGGTGGTTGGAAGGAAGTAGTCTAGCAGAAATAAAATAGTGTCAGGCCTTTGAAATATCATTCAGCTTAGAAGATTTAAAGTTTACCCGTTTGTCGTTCCGAATCTTCCAAGCTCCAGTGCCATCAGTCAGATATGCAATAATCATCTCCAAATCTCCTTCAGATGGATATAGACCAGAATACTAGCACTCAACGGTAGGTGGTAGGCCGTAGAAAATATTGATTCGTTCCGGAGTGAATCCCACTCCGACACCTCTAACGAAGACTTTGTAGTCTTCTGCTTCCATAAAGTTGGCATAAAACTCTCGTACAACAGGAATAACAGCAACGACAGTGAAATAACAAAATCACTGCCAGTTGTTTGCAACGATCATGTTCACGATCATCTCTCCAGGATTGTAAAAACTGTGCTCCGAGATAAATTTCCTTGATGACGCAAATTCGTGATAATGAAAGTGCACTGCCGCAGTAGCAAACTTGCTGTTGTCGAAATTTTCTCGTGCTTTTTCGCGCTTAGATTTAGGTGCCATCTAAACGTGAAAGAAAATACAAATAAATAAAGGAATCAAAGATCTAAACTCTTTTAAGCTTGAGAAACTTAAAATGAGTTAAGAAAATCCATGGAGAATTTCTAAAAATCAAAATTTTTCTCTAAAATTTTGGTTTTTAGCAAAAATAGGAAATTGACTCGATTTTTGTACTTCCAAATACAAGAATTTGTTACCACTGCTAGAAAATTTAATTTCTGGCAAAGGCACGAAACACTTGACCTGGAATAACTTGCTATATAGATGTGTACCAAATAAAACTTTTAAATATATGTTTATATAGCAAAATATAATTTAAAAAAAAAATATTTTATATACTTTTTGGGTACTACGCAAGTATACATATCGTTTCAAGTAATATAGGGCTTTGAAACAAAGACCCCAGTATCGATCCCACGGGGAAAAAATATAGTAATAAATTTCTAAATATTGTATTTCAAAAATCTTTTTGTATTTTAATCTAACTATAAATTACTATTAATTTACTAGATGCAAATAAAGAAGAAAATGATTTTGTGAAAACTATATAAAACAAACAACTTTCTTCTCTTCAATTAATCTAAGATTTTTAAGATAATTTAATATTCGTTGGAGAATTTGATTTATGGTATTGTGCCAAATAGAAGCATTCCTATTCTTTACCCTTTGATCCAGGCGCAAAGAACATTGGCTAATTTACAGATTAGGTCCGGATGTATTGTTAGTAGAATGGGTTAATCTAGACTCACACTACTAGATGTCCAAGGGTGGCTATGGTTGGCCCTACTAGTTACCCTTTTCAAATCTATAAATCAAATTATAAGAATTTAGTCTGTCACTCTAAAAACTTATCAATTCTACGCCCTTTAAATCTTATCTTCCAATTTATTTTCACTTCACCTTGAATAGCCCGCACATGGCCTTCGACTACCCAAGGATTCATGTGACATTTACAAGTTAAGAGTTTTTCTCCTTCTAGGTCTCAAAACTCTTCAAGAGGTTTTAACAATTTAAATGACCAATTTAAAAAGTAAAGTAAGATCAAGTATTAATGTCATCACAATGTTTTGAAAATATTTTGAATTTCAATTCTCCATCGAATCTTTTATTATCTTATTTATCTCTTCATAATTGAAGGAAGAAAGTAAACTAACTACTCAGAACACATTGAATATAAACAACAAAACTTAATAAGTAAACTTTGAATCAAATATAAAATACATATCTCAAATATTCCTTCTACAGGATTCCTGCTGACTCCACAGTGTAATGAACTCCAGATGCAACAACTTGAAAATAAACTCACTAAACTAAACAAAAGTGGCCCTAAATTTCTCTCTCTATTTCTCTCTCTAAGGATGAGAGATCCTATAGTGGATAAGAGAAAGGGGTTACAATGGGGGGCACCTTTTTCTGAAGAAATGGACTCCTATTTAGAGACTTCAAGGGTTGCCTTGAGGCACCTCTTCAAAACATGTCCACATTCAATGAATCTTCTAGAAGGTACGTACGGCGCTGGCGCCGGAATCGGCGCCTGGCGCTGGACACCGCGTCGATTCTTCTTACCTCTTCACTTTGGCTCGCACCTCTTCGCGATTAAAACCGTTTTGGAGCATCCAAATGCAATGTATCACATGTCCTATTATCGAGGAACAACCGCCAGTCTTCTAGAATGTCCAATAACCGCTCACTCCGTCAAAATAATCGTTCAAACATTGTCAGAAACTTGACAATTTCTGTATCGAGTCTGGCGCTTAGGCGCTAACTTCTGGCGCCTAGGCGCCAGGCCATATTTTTTTATACTTTTTGTATTTTGCTCCATTTTTGCTCCTGTTTGCTCCTTTTTGCTCCTTTTTCCTTTTTGAACCTTTTTACATCACCTACATCCAAAAACACAAAAAATACCTTTCATTAAAGCATAATATCCTTAGAATTTGATAAGAATTAAGACATAAAAAAATATGTATTTTTTTATAGATCAAAATCCCCCAAACTTAAATGTTACTTGTACTCAAGTAACTCTTTTTACTATATAAAATGTATAACCTTTGGAATAAAAGATAAATATTTAAGATTCCTTATAATTTTTTATTTTATAAAGATTTTAGTAAATTATTAACCCAATTTCACTAACTAGGTTTAATTTTAAGAATTTAAAGAATATTTAACTACCAAATCATAAGATTTCAAACTTTTCATCCATTTTGAAAATAATAGAAGTCTATTATATTAAGATCTCATAGATTATTTACAAGAAAAAGATCTTCTTGAAAAATCTTTCCTAAATAAATATTCATGCATAAAAATTAAGTAAAATATGTAACTAGTTTTCTTCTTATAAGATAATTCAAGTGAAGCCAATTTTTGATTAGGCATTTCCTCAAGCTTCTCCTCTCTTATATATATATAGAGGATTACTATATCTGGATAGCCTGTTAATGGTTTTGAACTTCACTATCCTTAACTTATATTTTCAAAACTTATACATTTCCACTTAATTATTATAACATGAATAAGAATTCAAAAAGATTTCCAATCTTTTCTCTTTCAAGTGATAATTTTTGATTACTTAATATTTCTAAAATTCTATTATTTCTATCATGAAAAGAAAAATTTCTTAATCTTATTCTTCTTTGAGTTAAATAATTATATTCTTAAAATCAATCAAAGTTATTAAACTTTTGGTTAATTTCACTAAATTGTTTATAATTTCAAAAATAAAAGTGATCTCAAATAAATTCTTAATTCTTTAAGTTATGTTAAAAAGTTTTTATTTTTAAGAAAATATTAGCTCTTTAAGGACAAATAAAATTTAAATTTGAATGTATTTTCCCTTCCCCCAAACTTAAGTTTTGGTATACTATGATAATTTGAAAGTATGAGAGAAAGAAAATCAAAAGAATTTTTATAAGTATGTAAAAACAATCTTAAAAAGAAAAAATATTTTCTACTCATGCTTTTATGAATAATTAAGATAAAATTGAAGCATGTATAAAAAGTAAGCAGGCTAATTTTTATGATTATACTAAATTTAAAACAAAATTAAAAGTAGAGCAAAATTACTAATTACTAAACAGTAGACTAAAACAAACATATCATTCCAGATAAGTATTATACTTGATTCAAGTTCCTAATACACACTCAAACATAACAATTTCTAAGCAAAAACAACACAGATTGAACATGAAAGCAAATACACAAACAAACACAATCGATTCTCTAAATCGATACAATGACTCAACAAACCATATAATAACTATCTCATTACCAGAATATTCTAATCTTCACAAGGGAAATTGTGTATTCCACTTGGAAAGAACACTAACGCTCTCGGGAAATCCGTAGCCATCTTTTCGTCAATCCACTTGTTCTTCGCATACATTTCGACTTGAGCATCTTGATAAGCCGCAAAATGATCAAATTAAAGTTTCATCTGTCATTCTAGATGTTCAATTTGATGAAACATCTCATGAAGGCGATCTCCAATGCTTTTAAACTTCGCTTCAAACTTAGCCAAATGACTAGAAATTTTCTTTAAACTTACAACGATGAAACCATTGAAGTAGGGTTGAGGATCCTTTGAGACCTTGTCCCTAGCTTCTTCTCCATGATTTCTTCCTTCCATATTCTTAAAAAATTTCTCAAATCTGTCAAGAATGAAGTGCAAGGGATGTAATTTTGATTGCTTGATGGTTAGGGAAGAAGATAGGTTGATTTAAAGGTGAAAATCGTGTGAAAAACTGAAAATTTTCGGTTTTTGGACGACCCAGTAACCGTGGCGCTTAGGCGCCGAATCTGGCGCCTAGGCGCCGGACCTATTGATACTTAGTTTGACTCTGGCGCTTAGGCGCCGAATTCTGGCACCTAGGTGCCGGAACTATGTTCAACTCCATTTCGCCTAATCGTTAAATTTCAAAATTTTGTTCTCCAAGATAGGTAAATTATACTTGTAAGAGTAATCTAGACTCAATAACTCACATTGTAAACAATCATAATGAAGGTTAACTTGATCTCCTTTTTACTCATATTCAGAATAAAGTGATCCAATTTCTAAATCTTACATACTTCAAAATAATTTTCAGCCTCAACAAAGACTTATGAGCATCAAAAAAATTTTAAAGTAATATAAAATTAATCAAGATAGAGGCATAACCTTACATTAAAACACAAAAACACTCATAACAAAAAATAATTATGGGTTGCCTCCCACAAAGCGCTTGGTATAACGTCGTCAGCCCGACTTAAGTAAATCTTTACTCAGGTTGACTCAATTCATAAGCCTCTTTATAAATCTTTTTAATATCTCCCAAATAAGGCTACAATCTTAATCCATTTACTTTAAAAATTTTTCCTGTATTGTGATCTTTATTATCCACAGCTCCATAATGGTATACTTTCTCAACTATATAGGGTCCAATCCATTTAGATCTTAATTTTCCAGGAAAAAGTTTTAAACGAGAGTTAAACAGTAATACTTCTTGTCCAGGCTAAAAAATTTTTCCTGAAATTTTCTTATCATGCAACATCTTCATTTTCTCTTTATAAATCCACGCACTTTCATATGATTCATTTCTTATTTCTTCCATCTCGTTTAATTACAATAATCTCTTTTCTCCTGCTTTATTCAAATTAAAATTAAACTCCTTTATCGCTCAATAAGCTTTATATCAAGTTCTACAGGTAAGTGATAATGTTTACCATAAATTAACCGGTAAGATTACATTCCGATTGGTGTCTGATAAGCTATTTTATAAGCCCATAATGCATAATCAAGTCTATCAACTCAATCAGTTCTTTTAGGATTAGCAGTCTTCTTTAAAATTCTTTTAATTTCTCTGTTTGATACTTCAGCCATTCCACTTATTTGTGGGTGATAAGCAGTTGCAATTCTATGCTTGATTCCAATTTTTTGTAGTAATGATTGAATTCTTATATTCCTGAAATGACTTCTACCATCAGTGATAATTACCTTAGGCATTCCAAATCTTGAAAATATCATTTTCTTTAAAAATTTAGAAACACTTTTGGAATCAAAGTTTAGTAAAGCAACATCTTCAATCCACTTTGAAACATAATCAACTGCTAATAAAATATAAATTTTTCTAGATGATGGAACAAATGGTCCCATAAAGTCTAAACCCCATATATCAAAAATTTCAACTTCCAATATATAGTTTAAAGGCATTTCATTCTTTCTAGATATATTTTCCATCCTTTGACATCGATCACATGTTTTCACATAATGTCTCACATCTTTAAATAAGGTAGGCCAATAAAATCCAGAATTTAAAATTTTAAACGCAGTTTTATCTATGCCAAAGTGTCCTCCAAAATCGGAATCAAGACATTTTTGAATAATAGCAAAAGTTTCCTCATAAGGTACACATATTTGAATCATAGAATCTTTACTAATTTTAAATAAATGAGGTTCTTCCCAAATATAAGATTTAGAATCATATTTAAATTTCTTAATAAATTTGTTATCCAATTCATAAGGCAAAATATTGCTAACTAAATAATTAACAATATCGACATACCAAGGTGTTTTGCATCCTGGAATAACATATAAAGATTCATCAGGAAATTTCTCATTTATATTTTCATCCGAAATAATATCATTTTTAATTCTAGACAAATGATCAGCAATTTGGTTTTCAGTTCCTTTTCTATCTACTATTTGAAAATCAAATTCTTGTAGAAGTAAAACCCATCTTATAAGTCTAGGTTTAGAATCTTTCTTAGATAATAGATATTTAATAGCAGAATGATCAGTATGAACTATGCATTTAGTACCAAGAAGATAAGGTCTAAAATTATCAAAGGCATATACTATAGCTAGAAGCTCTTTCTCAGTGGTAGTGTAACTTCTCTGTGTTTCAGTGAGAGTTTTACTAACATAATATACAACTTTGAAAATTTTCTCATATTTTTGTCCTAATACAGCTCCAATTATAAAATCACTTGCATCACACATTAATTCAAAAGAATTATTCCAATTAGGTACAACAATGATAGGTGCAGTTATTAATTTTTCTTTTAGAATATTAAAAGCTTTAATACATTCTTTATTAAATTCGAATTTCACATCTTTTTCCAATAAATGACAAAGAGGTTTAGCAATTTTAGAAAAATCCTTTATATATCTTCTATAAAATCCAGCATGACCTAGAAAATTTCTCACATCGATAATGATAGTAGGTGGTTGCAATTCAGCAATAATTTTCACTTTTGCTTGATCTACTTCCATCCCTTTTGTGACACTTTGTGACCAAGTACAATGCCTTCTGTGACCATGAATTGACATTTTTCCCAGTTAAGAACTAAATTTGTTTCTTCACATCTTTTCAAAACTTTGGCTATGTTTTCCAAACAAAAGAAGTTCCAAAAACTAAAAAATCATCCATGAATATTTCAATTCCTTTGTCAATCAAATCACAAAATATTGACATCATACATCTTTGAAAAGTTGCAGGTGCATTACATAAACCAAAAGGCATTCTTCTAAAAGAAAATGTTCCAGAAGGACTTGTAAATGTTGTCTTTTCTTGGTCCTCAGGAGCAATAAGTAATTGATGATAACCAGAATATCCATCCAGAAAACAGAAATATGGGTGTCCAGCTAATTTATCGAGCATTTGATCCAAGAAAGGTAAAGGAAAATGATCCTTTCTAGTGGCTTTATTTAATTTCCTATAGTCAATACAAATTCGCCATCCAATAACTTGTCTTGTAGGAATTAGTTCATTTTTATTATGAACAATGACAGTTATACCTCCTTTCTTCGGAACACAATGAATAGGACTTACCCATTGACTATCCCAAATAGGATAAATAATACCAGCATCTAACCACTTAATAATTTCTTTTTTAACAACCTCTTTCATGATAGGATTTAATCTTCTTTGTGATTCTATAGTAGGTTTAAAATTTTCTTCCATTAAGATTCTATGCATGGAAATGGAAGGGCCTATTCCTCTTATATCGACAATAGTCCAACCAAAAGCTTTCTTATAATTCTTTAACACACCTAGTAGTTTTTTTCTTGATCTCTACTCGGTTCGGAAGAAATAATAACGAGGTAAAGTTAACGAATTTCCAAGAAACACATATTTTAAATGTGAAGGTAACATTTTTAATTCCGATTCAAGGGCTCTTTTAATTGATGGTAAAAGTATATCATTTTGAGTTATGTCTAAAGTTTCCCAATTATCTTTAATAAAATGAGTCTCTTCTTCTTCTACTACTTCATTTTCATCAGTTAAAAATTCAAATTTTTCTTCAGAAATGACTTTACATTTTTCTTGATAATGTTTTTCAATTAAATAATCAATTATATCCATTCGATAACATTTCTCTTTATCAGGGTACTTCATTGATTTAAGAACATTGAATTTAATTTCTTGATCATTAACTCTCATGGTTAGTTCTCCCTTTTGCACATCAATCATAGCTCATCCGGTAGCTAGAAAAGGTCTCCCTAAAATAATAGGTATCTCTTTATCTTCTTCCATATCAAGTACTATGAAATCTACAGGGAAGATAAATTTATCCACTTTAACAAGGACATCCTCTATAACTCCTTTAGGATAAGTGATAGATCTATCAGCTAGCTGAAGGGTTACAGTGGTGGGAGTAATATCTCCTAAATCTAATCTTCGAAAGATAGAAAATGGCATGAGATTAATACTTGCTCCTAAATCACATAAAGCTTTTCCACAAAAATTTTCTTCGATAGCACGAGGTATAGTGAAACTTCCGGGATCCTTAAGCTTTTCGGGTAATTTCTTTTGAATTATTGTATTGCATTCTTCACTTAATGCAACGGTTTCAAAAGCTTCAAATTTTCATTTTTTGCTTAAAATATCCTTCATAAATTTTGCGTAAGTTGGCATTTGTTCCAAAGCTTCAGCAAAAGGTATGTTAATAGTAAGTTTCTTAAAAATTTCAAAGAACTTAGAAAATTGATGATCAAGTTTCTGTTATTTAAGTCTTTGAGGAAAAAGTGGTGGTGGTTTTTCAACTTCCACATTAACGGTATAACGATCGATCTTGACTAGGAGAGAGAGTTTCTTTAGGTTTTTCGATCTCTTGACCTCGATCTTTTTTTCAATTTCATTCGAATTCTTTCTTTTAATTCCTTTCCACTTCTAAGTTGCACGGCTTTAACTTGTTCATGTTCTTTTCCAGTTTCCTTTGGATTAATTTCAACATTACTAGGAAGTGTTCCTACGAGTCCATTATTAATTAAAGTAGCAATTTGCCCCATTTGATTTTCAATATTACGAATAGCGAGTATTTTGATTTTGTAATTGATTATTCATTTGTAAAATTAATTCTTCTATTGATAACTTTTTTTGTTGATTATTAAATCCGAGAGGTTTATAATTTGGATTAACTTGATTATTCCAATTTCCGGTGGAATGAGATTGATTATTACCCCATTGTTGTTGTGAATTATTCAGGTTAAAATTAGGATGATTTTTCCACCTGGGATTATAATAATTTGAATAAGGATTATTTTTACTTGCAATTGTAAAGTTTCAACGAGTTTGAGAATCTTGATATTAGCAGAGTTATTATGTGAAATATTAATTGCAAAATTATCTAATTTCTTAGACATTGCTGCTACTTGTGAAGCTAAGATAGAAAAGGCTTCATTATTGTGAATACTTGCCATCTTTTTAGGATTAATCCTTTCGGAAGGCCATTGAAAATTTTTATTAGCCATTTCTTCAATTAAATTGTTATTAGACATTAAAGAACCTCCGATGACACCATCAATAATTGATTTTAAAGATCCAATTAATCCATTATAAAATGTTTGAATAATTAACCAATCGGGTAAAGCATGATGAGGACATTTTCTTAATAGTTCTTTAAATCTTTCCCAAGTTTCATATATTGTCTCCCAGTCAAATTGACTAAACGAAGTAATATCATTTCTTAATTTAGCGAGTTTTAGAAGGAGGAAAATATTTAGCAAGGAATTTTTGTGCCATTTCAGCTCATGTTTTAATAGAACCAGTCGCTATTAAGTTTAACCACATCTTTGCTTTATCTCTTAAAGAAAAAGGAAAGAGTTTAAGTCTAATAGCATCATCAGAAACATTGTTATATTTAAAGGTAGCACAAAGTTCTAAAAAACTAACAGTGTAGATTTGGATCCTCATTTGGTGTTCCACCAAATTTATTGTTTTGCACCATTTGAATAATAGACGGTTTAAGTTCAAAAGAATTAGCATCTACAGTGGGTATTTGAATACTACTATGAAGTTCATCAATCGTAGGGTTAGCATAATCCCTTAATGGTTTATAAACATTTTGATCATTAAGTTCAATTGGATTTTGTAAAGTAGCCATTTCTTGAAATTTTTGAATTTGTTTTCCCTTTTTAATTTTTCTAATTATTCTTATCTAAAGGTATTAATCCTTCAGAACCAAATCTTCGCATAAAACAAGGAATAAAATTTATATATATATATATATATATATATATATATATATATATATATATATTATTATTTTTATATTTTTGGAAATATAATATTTAAAAAATCTATAACTATTCTATTTCTTCCCCGGCAACGGTGCCAAAAACTTGACCCGATTTTTGTACTTCCAAATACAAGAATTTGTTACCACTGCTAGAAAATTTAATTTCTGGCAAAGGCGCGAAACACTTGACTTGGAATAACTTGCTATATAGATGTGTACCAAATAAAACTTTTTAAATATATTTTTATATAGCAAAATATAATTTTAAAAAGAAAATATTTTATATACTTTTTGGGTACTACGCAAGTATACGTATCGTTTCAAGTAATATAGGGCTTTGAAACAAAGACCCCGATATCGATCCCACGGGAAAAAAATATAGTAATAAATTTCTAAATATTGTATTTCAAAAATCTTTTTGTATTTTAATCTAACTATAAATTACTATTAATTTACTAGATGCAAATAAAGAAAACAATAATAAGAAAATGATTTTGTGAAAACTATATAAAACAAACAACTTTCTTCCCTTCAATTAATCTAAGATTTTTAAGATAATTTAATATACGTTGGAGAATTTGATTTATGATATTGTGCCAAATAGAAGCATTCCTATTCTTTACCCTTTGATCCAAGGTCAAAGAACATTGGTTAATTTACATATCAGGTCCGGATGTATTGTTAGTAGAATGGGTTAATCTATACTCACACTATTAGATGTCCAAGGGTGGCTATGGTCGGCCCTACTAGTGACCCTTTCCTAATCTATAAATCAAATTATAAGAATTTAGTCTGTCACTCTAAAAACTTATCAATTCTACGCCCTTTAAATCTTATCTTCCTATTTATTTTCACTTCACCTTGAATAGCCCGCTCATGGCATTCGACTACCCAAGGATT
The DNA here is from genome assembly GCA_022702705.1 of Papilionanthe hookeriana x Papilionanthe teres. Classification (NCBI taxonomy): domain Eukaryota; kingdom Viridiplantae; phylum Streptophyta; class Magnoliopsida; order Asparagales; family Orchidaceae; genus Papilionanthe; species Papilionanthe hookeriana x Papilionanthe teres. The sequence continues at coordinate 22,364,344 of CM040425.1, forward strand.
CATGTGACATTTACAAGTTAAGAGTTATTCTCCTTCTAGGTCTCAAAACTCTTCGACGGAGTTTTAACAATTTAAATGGCCGATTTAAAAAGTAAAGTAAGATCGAGTATTAATGTCATCACAATGTTTTGAAAATATTTTGAATTTCAATTCTCCATCGAATCTTTTATTATCTTATTTATCTCTTCATAATTGAAGGAAGAAAGTAAACTAACTACTCGGAACACATTGAATATAAACGACGAAAACATAATAAATAAACTTTGAATCAAATATAAAATACTTATCTCAAATATTCCTTCTACGGATCTTTTGATTCCTACTGACTCCACAGTGTAATGAACTCCAGATGCAACAACTTGAAAATAAACTCACTAAACTAAACAAAAGTGGCCCTAAATTTCTCTCTCTATTTCTCTCTCTAAGGATGATAGATCCTAAAGTGGATAAGAGAAAGGGGTTACAATGGGGGGCACGTTTTTCTGAGGAAATGGACTCCTATTTATAGGCTTCAAGGGTTGCTTTGAGGCATCTCTTCAAAACATGTCCACATTCAATGAATCTTCTAGAAGGTCTGTCTGCCGCCTAGGTGCCGGAATCTGGCACCTAGGCGCCAGACACCGCGTCTAGTTCTTCTTACCTCTTCACTTTGGCTCGCACTTCTTCGCGATTAAAACCGTTTTGGAGCTTCCAAATGTAATGTATCACATGTCCTATTATCAAGGAACAACTGCCAGTCTTCTAGAATGTCCAATAACCGCTCACTCCGTCAAAATAACCGTTCAAATGTTGTCAAAAACTTGACAGTTTTTGTATCGAGTCTGGCGCTTAGGCCCTAACTTCTAGCGCCTAGGCGCCAGGCCATATTTTTTATACTTTTTGTATTTTGCTCCATTTTTGCTCCTTTTTGCTCCTTTTTGCTCTTTTTTCCTTTTTGGACCTTTTACATCACCTACATCCAAAAACACAAAATATACCTTTCATTAAAGCATAATATCCTTAGAAATTGATAAGAATTAAGACAAAAAGAAATAGGTATTTTTTATAGATAAAAAATCCATGGTAGAAATAAAAAATAAATGGATTAGAAGGTAGATCTGACCTTAAGATTAAGAAATCGAGTGATTTCGGGCTCAAATACATGACGTTTTGACCTCAAGATGGATCTAAGGGGTGTATTTTCGTGAAAATGAGGAAGGGGATGAAGCTTAGGCGTCGTCCATGGCATTTGGGGGTTTAAATCCGGATTTTCGGGTAGCAGGCCGAACCGGCGCTTAGGCACCGAATTCTGGCGCCTAGGCGCCAGACTCGCCTTTCACAAAAATCATTTTTTTAAAAATTAATTTTCCACCAAAACTCACAAATTCAACTTCAAATTACTCACATAAGAGTATTGCTTCAGTTTCTAACATCCAAAATATTTTCCAAAAATTTTAAAAATTAAAAATTAAATCCATCAATTAAATACAAGTTTAAGTTAAACTCTTCTAATTCCATTCATAATCTTCAATTTCGGGCTCAATACAATACAAATAAGTACAATAATAAGATTCAAGTCTTACTAATAATCAAACAAAATAATTTTAAAGCAAATACAACACACATTGAACAATAAAACAAACACACAAACAACACAATCAATTTACCAAATCGATACAACGGCACACTAGATAAAGTCTCGATCTAACCACATTTACTATCTAATCTTCAAATTAGAAATTTCCATTTTCATCGCAATGAAGATTACTTGTCCCACTTGGGAAGAACACTAACGCACTTGGAAAATCTGTAGCAATTTTCTCGTCGATCCATGTGTTCTTCGCATAAATCTCCACTAGAGCATCTTGATAGGCCGCTAGATGATTGAATTGAAGCTTTGCCTGTCATTCCAGATGCTCGATTTGATGATACATCTCATGGAGGCCATCTCCAATGCTTTTGAATTCTGCTTCAAACTTATCTAGACGACTCGAAAACTTCTCCAAACTAACAGCAAAGAAACCATTGAAGTACGGTTGAGGATCCTTAGAATACTTATCTCTAGCCTCTTCTCTATGATTTCTTCTCTCCATTTCTTCAAATTCTTCTCTTATCTCCTCAAGTATGAAGTGTAAAGGTCGTAACTATGGTTGCTTAGGGATTGGGGACGAAGATGGGGTAGTTTATAGGAGAAAATCGTGTGAAAAACTGAAAATTTTTGGTTTTTACACGACCCAGTAACTGTGGCGCTTAGGTGCCAAATCTGGCGCCTAGGCGCCGGACCCATCGACACATAGTTTACTCTGGCGCTTAGGCGCCGGAGTTTGGCACGTATGCGCCGGAACCATGTTCGACTCCGTTTCGCCTAACGTCAAATTTCAAAGTTTCGATCTCAAAAATAGGTAAATTAGAATGGCAAGATCAATATAAACTCGGTAATTAAAATAATGAAGGTTAACTTGATCTCCTTTTTACTCACATACAAAATGGAGTGATCCAAAGTCCAAACTTTATATACTTGAAGATAATCTTCGACTTAAGTCAATAAAGACTTGTTAGCATCCAATTTTCTAAAGTTATATAAAATTAGTCAAGACCGAGGCATAACCTTACATTAAAAATGTAAAAACACACAAAAATAACTATGGGTTGCCTCCCACAAAGCGCTTGGTTTAACGTCGTCAGCCCGACTTAATTAAATCTTTAATCAGGTAGACTCAACTCGTAAGCCTCTTTATAAATCATTTTTATTTCTCCCAGATAATGCTTCAGTCTTAATCCGTTAACTTTAAATATTTTTCTCGTTTTGGGGTCTTTAATATCCACAGCTCCATAATGGTATACTTTCTCAATTATATATGGTCCCATCCATTTAGATCTTAATTTTCCAGAAAAAAGTCTTAAATGAGTATTAAATAATAATACTTCTTGTCCAGGCTCGAATATTTTTCCTAAAATCTTCTTATCATGTAATATCTTTATTTTCTCTTTATAAATCTTTGCATTTTCATATGACTCATTTCTTATTTCATCCATCTCATTTAATTGTAATAATCATTTTTCTCCTACAGTATTCAAATAAAAAATAAATTTCTTTATCGCCCAATAAGCTGTATGTTCAAGTTCAACATGTAAGTGACAATGTTTACCATAAACTAATCGGTAAGGTGACATTCTAATTGGTGTCTTATAAGCTGTTCTATAAGCCCATAATGCAGAATCAAGTCTATCAACACAATCAGTTCTTTTAGGATTAACAATCTTCTCTAAAATTTTTTTAATTTCTCTGTTTGATACTTCGACCATTCCACTTGTTTGTGGGTGATAAGCAGTTGCAATTCTATATTTGATTCCAAATTTTTTCAGTAATGATTGAATTCTTATGTTTCTGAAATGACATCCACCATCTATGATAATTACTTTAGGCATTCCAATTCTAGAAAAAAATTATTTTCTTTAAAAATTTTGAAACACATTTGGAATCACAGTTAGGTAAAGTTACAGCTTTAATCCACTTTGAAACTTAATCAACTGCTAATAAAATATAAATCTTTCCAGATGATGGTACAAAGGGTCCCATAAAGTATAAACCTCATATATAAAAAATTTCAACTTCCAATATATAGTTTAAAGGCATTTCATCTTTCCTAGATATATTTCCCATCCTTTGACATCGATCACATGTTTTCACATATTGTCTCACATCTTTGAAAAAGGTAGGCCAATAAAATCCTGAATTTAAAATTTTAAATGCAGTTTTATCTACTCCAAAGTGTCCTCCAAATTCGGAATCATGACATTTTTGAATAATAGCAAAAGTTTCTTCAAAAGGTACACATCTTCGAATTACAGAATCTCTTCCCAATTTAAATAAATGAGGATCTTCCCAAATATAAGGTTTAGCATCATTTTTAAATTTCTTAATATATTTGTTATTCAATCCATAAGGTAGAATATTGCTAACTAAATAGTTAACTATATCCGCATACCAAGGTGTTTGACATCCTTGAATAACATATAACTGTTCATCAGAAAATTTCTTATTTATATTTTCTTCAATAAAAATATCATTCTTAATTCTAGACAAATGATCAGTAATTTGGTTGTCAGTTCCTTTTCTATCCACTATTTGAAAATCAAATTCTTGTAGAAGTAAAACCCATCTTATCAGTCTAGGTTTAGCACCTTTTTTTGACATTAAATATTTAATAGCGGAATGATCAGTATGAACTATGCATTTGGTACCAAGAAGATAAGGTCTAAATTTATCAAAGGCATAGCTATAGCTAAAAGCTCTTTTTTAGTAGTAGTGTAATTTCTTTGAGTTTCAGTAAGAGTTTTACTAGAATAATATATAACTTTGAAAATTTTCTCATATTTTTGTCCTAATACAGCTCCAATTGCAAAATCATTTGCATCGCACATTAATTCAAACGGTTTATTCCAATTAAGTGCAATAGTTATAGGTGCAGTTATTAATTTTTCTTTTAAATTATTGAAAGCATTAACACAATCTTCATTAAATTCAAATTTAGCTTCTTTTTCTAATAAATGACTAAGTGGTTTAGCAATTTTATAAAAATCCTTTATATATCTTCTATAAAATTCAGCATGACCCAGATAACTTTTCACATCAGTAACAGTAGTAGGTGGTTGTAGTTTAGAAATAATTTTCACTTTTGCTTGATCAACTTCCATCCCTTTTTGTGAAATTTTGTGACCAAGTATAATGCCTTCTGTGACCATAAATTGACATTTTTCTCAGTTAAGAACTAAGTTTGTTTCTTCACATCTTTTCAGAACTTTGGATATATTTTCCAAACAAGATTCAAAAGAAGTTCCAAAAACTGAAAAATTGTCCATAAATATTTCAATTCCTTTGTCAATCAAATCACAAAATAATGACATCATACATCTTTGAAAAGTTACAAGTGCATTACATAAATCAAAAGGCATTCTTCTAGACGCAAATGTTCCATAAGGACTTGTAAATGTTGTTTTCTCTTGATCCTCAGGAGCGAAGGTAATTGATGATAACCAGAATATCCATCCAGAAAACAGAAATATGAGTGTCCAGCTAATTTATCAAGCATTTGATTCAAGAAAGGTAAAGGAAAATGATCCTTTCTAGTGGCAATATTTAATTTCCGATAATCAATGCAAATTCGCCATCCAGTAAATTGTCTTGTAGGAATTAGTTCATTTTTATCATTGACAATGACAGTTACTCCTCCTTTCTTCGGAACACAATGAATAGGACTCACCTATTGACTATCCAAAATAGGATAAATAATTCCAGAATCTAACCATTTTAAAATTTCTTTTTTAACAACCTCTTTCATAATAAGATTTAATCTTCTTTGAGGTTCAGAAGTAGGTTTAAAATATTCTTCCATTAAAATCCTATGCATATAGATGGAAGGGCTTATTCCTCTTATATCAGCAATTGTCCAACCAAAAGATTTCTTATAATTCTTTAACACTTCTATTAATTTTTCTTCTTGATCTAAGCTTAGTTTAAAATAAATAATAACAGGTAAAGTTAATGAATTTCCAAGAAAAACATACTTTAAATGTGCAGGTAACATTTTTAATTCCAGTTCATGGGCTTTTTTAATTGAGGGTAAAAGTATATCATTTTGAGTTGTCTAAAATTTCCCAGTTATCTTTAATATAATGAGTTTCTTTAAATAATTCTTCTTCTTTTAGTTCTTCATTTTCTTCAGTTAATAATTCAATTTTTTCTTCAGAAATGCTTTACATTTTTCTTGATAATGTTTTTCAATTATATAATCAATAATATCCATTCGATAGCATTTTTCTTTATTAGGGTACTTCATTGATTTAAGGACACTAAATTTAATCTCTTGATCATTAACTCTCATACTTAATTCTTCTTTTTGCACATCAATCATAGCCTGTCTGGTAGCTAGAAAAGGTCTCCCTAAAATAATAGGTATTTCTTTATCTTCTTCCATATCAAGCACAATGAAATCCACGGGGAAAATAAATTTATCCACTTTAATAAGAACATCCTCTATAACTCCTTTAGGGTAAGTGATAGATCTATCAACTAACTGAAGGGTTACAGTGGTGGGAGTAATCTCTCCTAAATTCAACCTTCGAAAAATAGAAAATGGCATGAGATTAATACTTGCTCCTAAATCACATAAAGCTTTTCCATAAATTTTTTCTCTAATAGCACAAGGTATAGTGAAACTTCTTGGATCTTTAAGTTTCTAAGATAATTTCTTTTGAATTATTGCACTACATTCTTCACTTAATGCAACAGTTTCAAAAGCTTCAAATTTTTGTTTCTTACTTAAAATATCCTTCATAAATTTTGCATAAGTTGGCATCTGTTCCAAAGCTTTAGCAAAAGGTATGTTAATGGTAAGTTTCTTAAAAATTTCAAAGAACTTAGAAAATTGATGATCAAGCTTCTGTTGTTTTAATCTTTTGAGGAAAAGGTGGTGGTGGTTTTTCAACTTCCACATTAATAGGAATAACAGTCTGATCTTTACTAGGAGAACAGGTTTCTTTAGGTTTTTCAATCACTTCAACCTCAATCTCATTTTCAATTTCATTATGAATTCTTTCTTTTAATTCCTTTCCACTTCTAAGTTGTACAGCTTTAACTTGTTCGTGTTCTTTTCCAGTTTCTTTTGGATTAATTTTAACATTACTAGGAAGTGTTCCTGGAGGTCTGTAATTAATTAAATTAGCGATTTTTCTCATTTGATTCTCAATATTACGAATAGCAGTGTTTTGATTTTGTAATTGATTACTCAGTTGTAAAATTAATTCTTCTATAGATAACTTCTTTTGTTGATTATTAAATCCAGGAGGTTTATAGTTTGAATTTACTTGATTGTTCTAATTTCCAGTTATATGAGATTGATTATTACCCCATTGTTGCTGTGAATTATTCCAGTTAAAATTAGGGTGATTTTTCCATCCAGGATTATAATAATTTGAATAAGGTTTATTTTTACTAGCAATAGGTTGTAAAGTTTCAATAGTTTGAGAATCTTCCATTTTAGTAGAATTGTTATGTGATACATTGATAGCAAAATTATCTAATTTCTTAGATATTACAGCTACTTGTGAAGCTAAGATAGAAAAAGGCTTCGTTATCATGAATACTTGCCATTCTTTTAGGATTAATCCTTTCAGAAGGCCATTGAAAATTATTGTTAGTCATTTCTTAAATTAAAGTATAAGCTTCTTCAAATGATTTAGCCATTAAAGAACCTCCAGCAGCAGCATCAACAATTGATTTCAGTGATCCAATAAGTCTGTTATAAAATGTTTGAATAATTAACCAATCAGGTGAAGCATGATGAGGATATTTTCTTAATTGTTATTTAAATCTTTCCCAAGTTTCATAAATTGTCTCCCCGTCAAATTGACTAAATGAAGTAATGTCATTTCTTAATTTAGCAGTTTTAGAAGGAGGAAGATATTTAGCAAGGACTTTTTGTGTCATTTCAGCCCATGTTTTAGTAGAACTTATTGCTAATGAGTTCAACCACATCTTTGCTTTATCTCTTAAAGAGAAAGAAAAGAGTCTAAGTCTAATAGCATCATCAGAAACTATGTTATATTTAAAGGTAGCACAAAGTTCTAAAAAACTAGCAAGGTGTAAATTTGGATCCTCATTTGGTGTTCCCCCAAATTGATTATTTTGAACCATTTGAATAATAGATGGTTTAAGTTCAAAAGAATTAGCATCTACAATAGGTATTTGAATACTATTATGAAGTTCATCAACTGTAGGGTTAGCATAATCTCTTAATGGTTATAAACATTTTGTTCATTAATTTCAATTGGATTTTGTAAATTGTTATGTAAATTAGCCATCTCTTGACATTTTTGAATTTGTTTTTCTATTTTAATTCTTCTAACAGTTCTTTCTAATTCAGAATCTAAAATAATCCTTCAGAACCAGAACTACGCATAAAAAGTAAATAAAAAGTAAAATAAAATAACAAGAAATAAAATCTCTACTTACTTTTTTTATTTTTGTTTTTATAAATGTTTTTGTATTTTATATTTTTTTATTTTGAGAATAAAAGAAATAAATAAAATAAAATAAATATTTAAAATCTAAAAATTTGCCCTCCCCGGCAACGGCGCCAAAAACTTGACCTCAATCCGTGAACAACGTAGTAATTTATGCTCTCAAAAATATGTTATAGTCAATACTTTGACCCAAATAATAATAGTGGCTAGTGTATATAAATATAATTTTATGAAAAATATTTTACACAATAGAGGTACTACGTAAGTATACGTATCGTTTCAAGTAATATAGGTCTTTAAATAAAGACCCCAGTATCGATCTCACAAGGAGGTTTATAGATTTTTAAATATTTAAATTTTATTTTTATATATTTCTTTTAAAGATTTAAATTTAATATTTAATTTACTAAAAGCGAGAATTTAAGCGAGTACTAAAATAATAAGTGATGTAAATAATAATAAGCAAACAACTTTCTTCCTTTCAATTAATCCAAAACATTTTAGATAATATAATATTTGTGGATAATATAAATTTATGGTATTGTGCCAAATAGAAGCAGTCCTATTCTTTACCTTCGCTCGATAGTATAAAGAACATTGGCTAATCTATAGATCAGGTCTGGATGTATTGTTAGTAGAATGGGTTAATCTAGGCTCACACTACTAGATGTCTAAGGGTGGCTATGGTCGGCCCTACTAGTGACCTGTTCCCTCTCTATAAACCAAATTACAAGAATTTATCCTATCACTCTAAAAACTTATCAATTCTACGCCCAATGAATAATATTTTCCTATTTATTTGCACTTCACCTTGAATACCCCGCACAAGGCTTTCGACTACCCAAGGATTCATGTGATATCTACTAGTTAAGACTTCATCTCCTTCTAGGTCTCAAAACTCTTCAACAGAATTTAACAATTTAAATGACCAATTTAAATAGTAAATTAAGATCCGGTATTAATATCATCACAATATTTAAAACATATTTTAGTTTCTAATTCTCTAACGAATTTTAGACTATCTTATTTATCTTTTCATAATTGAAAGGAGAAAGTAAAGTAACTACTCAGAACACATTGAATCTAAATAACAAAACATATAAATAAAACTTTTAATAAAATTACAAATACTTATCTCAAGTGTTTCTCCAACTGAACCTCTGATTCCTACTGACTCCAAAGCGAAATAGACTTCAAAAGCACCAACCCTTCCAAACTCTCAATACAAACTCTAAATAAAATAAACTCACTAATTTATGAATGAAAGTAAACTGAAAGAACGGCCCTTAAAATTATCTCTCTATTTTTAGGATTTCTTATTGGGCTACTTGTGGTGGGCGTTTTTCTCCGTAGGAATAGCCTCCTATTTATAAGCTACGAGGGTGCTAAGGCACCTCTTCAAAATGTGTCCAAGTTCGATTAATCTTCTAGAAAGTGTGTCCGGCGCCTAGGCGCCGCATCCGCGCCTAGGCGCCGGACTCCGCGTCCAGTTCTTCGCATCACTTCACTTTGGATCACACCTCTTCGCGATCCAAACTGTTTCCAAGCGTCTAAATACAATATATCACATGTCCTATAATCCAAGAATAACTGCCAATCTTCTAGATGGTCCAATAACCGCTCTAACCGTCAAAATAACTATCGAAAGTAGTTACAAAAACCGTCACAGATTTGGTATCGAGCTGGCGCTTAGGCGCCGGATTCTGGGGCCTAGGCGCCTGATTCTGGTGCCTAGGCGCCAGGCTCATTATTTTGGCAATTTTGCATTTTGGCTCCATTTTTGCTCCTTTTTGCTCCTTTTTGCTCCTTTTTCATCTTTTTTTCCTTTTTGAACATTTTTGCATCACCTACATCCAAAAACATAAAATACCTATCATTAAAGCATAATATCCTTAAAATTTTGATAAAAATCAAGACATAAAAACAGGTATTTTTTTTCATGGATCAGTCTGCGAAACCATTTTATTTGCTGACAAGTTCCCCTATTTAATACGAAGAATTAAATAAGATTTATATTAAGATGGGTTCGAAAAAGCTTCATATAAGGGCAAGACCCTATAGTTAATAACATCTTAGATAATTGGGATTACCTAAGAAAACTTTCGATACAAATCAGGATATATATTCTTACAACTTTAAAAGGCTAAGGTTCTCTTCAACGAAATGTGATTGTCGGAATCCAATATGTGAGTGGTGTCAAGTTTTGAGAAAGAGTTATTGTAGAATCCAAAGGAGGAAGGACTAGGAGAAGGCACGGATATGAGAAGAATCTCGGTGAGTTCCCAAGCTATCCTATTGTTTGGCACAATTTAGGGAAAGATTTAATTTATGTTTTATCCTACCAATTTTATTTAAGTAGGACTTACATTCACTTGATGTTGATCATGTGAATAGCCTGGAAGATGTGAGGATTTATGTCGTATCGGAATGACAACCTCGGAAACCTAGACGAGTTAGGGCTAATAGTGCTCCAGGTGTAAAGGCCTAAAAGATGTGGTGAGGGTTTATATTGCACTGGGAAAATACCTCGAGACCCTAATGTTTGTTGTTATTACTAAGGAGAGAAGGTTGCTGTTGTAGACTCGTTGTTTGCTCTCTCAAACATGTCCTTCCACATCCTCGATCGTGCTGCCCTCGGTGTGTTGCCTCGAGCTCGTTCTTGTTGTTGCAGAACTTTCAGTTTTAGAGGTGAGAAATGTAGGGGGGTGAGAGAAGTAATGTGTTTTAGAAAGTTGAAAATTGAGGTGGCTTAGTGTTTTGTTTAAAAAAATGTTAAAGTTGATTATAACACCACCAGTTAGGACCCCAAGACTCTCACATTCTGGTTACATTATTTCATCGGATTCCCTTAGTCCTGATGAATTTATTAAATCCAACTTAATGAATTACGTACTTTCATTCAGACCGTGGGAGACCTTATCAGCAACATGTAGGGTGTGTCGTCCCGTTCATCCAAAGGGGTGATTTACTTTAGTTGAAGTTGCGGTTTATTTTGTTCGTGATTAAATCTTGAGTTGTCTTATATTTTAAAATTTTGTGACGTAATTTGAATTGTGTCATCCCAAGTAGGTATATATATGCTGTAATGTAAAGTAAGTGAGCTAAACTAAAAATGTATATGTACTGAAAAGTAAAGCAGCAAACTGAAACAAGCAGGTATGTGTGCAGTAATGTAAGGTAGGCAAACTAAAACAAGTAGGTATGTATGTAATAAAAAGGAAAATAAGAAAGCCAAGCACACGTACTAAAAATAGAGCACGAAAGCCTAATAAAATAGATGTGTGTATGTGACACAGTGTATGTCAAAAGAGGCCAAGTGTAAAACACAGGCAGTAGACGAAAAGGGAATCACAAGGGAAACCAAAAAGACTTCAGAAAAGTGTAACGTCTCGTAGGAAATCCAGGAAAGCAAATCCGTAAAGGAAATCTATATAAAACCCACAGAAATCAGCGTAGGAAAAAAAACATAGAAAACAGAGGACTACAAGTCCAAGAGGACCGTAAGCGCGATGGCGTAGAGGACTCAAAGCTATGTTGTATGTCCCACCTTAGGTACTGACTACTAGACCGACTTTCTGTAGAAGGCAACCCTAACCCGACTCGAGTAGTTAACAATGGACCTTTGTAAATTTTCATGCATTTCAGTTTGGATTTGCATGTAGGTAAAAAGCTGTAGGTAAGTAGGCTGTTTTATGGTGGAGGTAATTTTGTATTTTTTTTGAAAATATGGATGTGTATTTTTTGTAAAGTAATTCGATCCAGAAGTTGACTACGCTAATCGAACTAGAACTGCTAACATCTTTAGACCGCCGGCGGTAGAAATCCCAAGGGCGGGTGAATAGTATCAGTAATTTCCTTTCTCTACCCTCTCCAGAGTCTCTGAGTCAGGAGATACTATTCTGTGATTCTCTCGAGTCGGTTCTCTATTGCAATTTTATCATTGTCCCCTCTCAATCATCTCACTTACAGCCTTGCTTAATGGCCGCACATATAGTGAAAAACTATACATGCGCACTTATGTGTCCTACATAAGCACGTGAATTGAGCCAAGAAACAAGATGAAAAATAAAGGACAAGTGGTCAAGGAACAAAAAGAGGAGAAAATAATCCACCTAACATAATATCGGAAAGGAGGTGAGTTATTTTCTCAAAATAAAAGTAAACAGAAAACATGTCAAAGTAGCTAATCCTCTCGCAATCCTGGTGCAGAGGAGCGACAGCCAAACATGTGAAGCAAATAAGCTAAACACCTCCCCAGCATGGTGCGAGGGTTGGCTGCAAAGTGTGTACAAAAAAGGTGTCAAACCTCTACAATTGTGGTGTAAAAGGTTATCATGTAAATCATGTAGAGTAAAAAGGTGTCAAATCCTTACAATTATGGTGCTAAGGATTATCATGTAGGGTGATGTGATGTAATAAGTGTCAAACCCTTACAATCGTGCTGCTAAGGATTGTCATGTAGTGTAGTGTGTTGTAAAAATGTAAATGAGTGTAAAAAGTATAGTGATGCATCCAATCATGTGAAGCAAAATCAGAGTTTATGGCAATATGGGGTCAACATACCCAAAAAGGGGAACGAAAAAGTCAAATCCAATCAGAGAAAATTTCGGCAGCATAACGGCAGAAAAATGTGATTTTACACACCTGCAAATTTCAATCTGAAAGGTACATGAGCACATATATGCAATAGCATCCAACATTTTTCGTCATTTCCCAAGCATTTGAAGTAAGTAAAGGAATGTAAAGAAGAAAGGACTTCTCACCGATATATGAAATTATGAGCAACCAAACATATTAAGCATAGAGGAGTATAAAGAAGAGGGAACTTCTTACCAACATATGCAATTTAAGGCAACTAGACATGCTAAACAAATTGGAACCCTTTCTTTGAAGTGCTAAACAATTCCACTTCTCTTATTTTCCTTTTCTAACACAAAAGCAACTCTTCTTATGCCTAACCATGCAAATTAAATATAAGGGCAAAAAGCATATGTCCAAAAACAATCCCAAAATGTCATGTGAATGCAAATTTTTGTTTTGGGAATGCATGGGAATGATGATAAGCATCTCGACATTAATGTATAAGTGCTGGTATTGCACTTTGGCAAATGTAGGAACAGTGTAGATCAACCTCGAGGCAAAAGGTAAGTTCATATTTTTACTTTGGCAAGTGTAGGAGTGATGGAAATCAACTCCACCAAGTGTAGGAATGCTGATTTTGACATTGGGTATGAGTAAGGACAATAGTATTCCTACATGTAAGTGATAAACATCACGAAAATAGACGTCCATGAATGTAGCATGAAGGTAACTTCAATTTTAAATGACGTATATGTGATAAAGTAGATCTTCATGAGTGTAGCATGAAATTACTTCAAGTGTAGTGAAGCATGTGTAAAATAGGAATTTCATAAATGTACCATGAGAATGCTCCAAATTTAGTGGAGTGAATGTGAAAAATTGATTTCATGAGTGTAGCATGAAGTTACTTCAGATTTAGTAAAGTGAATGTAAAACTTGATTTTCATGAGTGTAGCATGAAGAGACTCCAAGTGTAGTGAAGTAGGTGTATATAAGAAAGCATTCCATGAGTGTAGCATGAAATAGATACTTTATATTTTGTAAAGTATATGTAAAACTTGATTTTCATGTAAGTGATGTGCAGGGATGTTGTGGAATGAAAGATGTTAAGTGTATGTGGGATTTTTTTATGTGGGTGATGAATTTTGTGAGTGTAATGTGTAGGTTTGTCAAAAATTTGAAAAGGTGAATATGTATATGGAGGTTTTCATGTAAGTGATGTGTTGAATTTGTGAATTTTGATGAAGGTAGTGTGAATGTGAAGTGATATGTAGAATTGGTGGAATTTAGGAATGTGAATATGTGTGTAATGTTTTCATGTGGGGAAGGTGAAATTTTGTAAAGTGAATGTGAATATGAAATTTTCATGTAGGGAATGTGAAGATTTTGATGGATATAGGGAGTTTGTTAATTTTGGTGAGTGTAGAGAATTTGAATGTGTAAATGTAGTTGTTCACATATGAGATTTATGGATTTTGTGAATGTACAAGTGTATGCATATAGAATTTTGTGAAAGTGTTGGTCTATGGATGTATGCGTGAGATGATGTAAATGTTACATGTAGGAAGCTTTGGAGTTTCTACATGAAAAACATCATTTTTTATATATGGAATAGTGTGAAACTCATGTGGAATTACACTCTTGATGTTACATATATGAATACACATTAAATTGAATGAAATAAAAGCTCTCATGAATTCACATTTGGACTTTTTGTGTAGGGGTAAGCCCAAATCCGAAAATTGCAAGTTTTTCACTAAGTGTTTCACAAAGTATGCTCATGAGTGTAAGGTAACATTGGATCTCCTCAATTTCATGTGATGAATTTGAATAAAGAAGTATCAAGTTTACATAAAGAAGCATGGAGGGAAATGATTTTTAAGTCATATGCGACTTGCAAACTTCCAACAAATATGAGTGTATGGAAACTTTCACATTCTTGCAAACCAAAACATCATTTTATGCATGTAGTAAGGTGAGATATATGTGAGAAAGTAAGACCCATGTGTTGCGTACATAAAATTTTATTGAAATAAATCAAAAATGGCACATATACTTCCACATTTGAGATGCCAAATGTAGGGTTACCTAGGAATCCAAAAATTGCATGAGAGAAACAAATATTTTCGTGCTTCCAAATGTGAAGTCTCAAAGTTCAAAGCATGATTAACAAAAGACTAAGCACATGTACTCTCCTAAATGCTACTTATTAAACGTAAAGAGACATGAGAAGACTAGCTAGTAAATGCCACATAAAGGTCATCATTTCACAACCTACCATAGAGGCCACATGTAATATCTCATTCATGCTTTGAAAAAACTAGAGCTAATCAAGCATGGGAAAAGGAGGGGTATAAGCCTCATGTAAATCCCTATCCTTAAAACATTATAAAAGGGGAGTATGTGCCTCATGTAATGTAAAAGAGTTCATGCTTTAATATTGAAAGCAAACCATATCAGAAAGAGGAGTGTAAGCCTCATAAAGAGAAATTTTCATACTTTGAAAGCTAAAGCAAGTCACATATAAGAGAAGAGGAATATAGGCCCCGTAAAGAGGAACTTCATGCCTTAAAAAGTTTAAAGCAAACAATTCATGAAAAGAGGGATATGTGATCCTCTTGTAATAAAAATTTCCATGCTTTGATATTGAAAGAAAACTATATGTGAGAAAAGAGGAATATAGGCCTAATGTAATAAAAATTCCATGCTTTGATATTTAAAACAAGCTATTCATGAAAAGAGGGGTATGTAAGCCTCTTTAAAAAGAACTATATTCAAGTCAAAGTATCAAGCCATGGAAATCCACTCTTTAAGCATACGAAAATAGTTTTAAATCTAGGTGTGAAAATTAACATTTCAAACAGCTCAAAGCCAAATATAAAGCCTCAAACTTTTGCTATGTAAGATGGCTTCAAGAGCCTTTCATAAACTTAGGATTTACACATGTTGAATGAGCCCAAGTACAAGTATAAACACCAAGTTCTTGGCACATAAAAGTAGTGTCAAATGCAAGCCTAAATTCCAAACTTAAACATGTGAAGATAAGCTTTAAACATCAGCATAAAATCCCAATCTTAAGCATGTAACTTTAGCCATGAAATCCTACATAAAACTCCAAATTTTTGTATGTAAAAGACCCACAAATTTCAGATTTTTGTGGTATGCAAAAGAGATTTTAATACCAAACACTCAAACTTTGGCATGTATAAAGGGGCCATAAAACCATGAACTCAAGGTTTTCACATGTAGAACTATTTGAAACTTTGACAGGTGAAACATCCATAAGATTCAAGCATGATTTCCAAATGTCACCATGAAATTTCTTAGCCTAAAGCAATAAAAAATCAAACCATTGTTGGGGAAACTTCACCCAAATGCCTAAAGCAATCCATGCAAGCTCTGGGAGATTGAAAGGGGATGAAGATACATGACCCAAAACAATAAGCCCTTAGACTTTGATCGAAGCAAGAAAATGGCAACACCTCCTCATCCAATTGTAAATTTCGGCCAACCTTTGAATGGGGGAAAAAGCCCTAAATTTATAACCCAAAAAAGAGGAAGAAGGTGCACAAAACTTTCCCATGGGTAAGGACCATTGGTCCAAGGAAGAAGAAGCCCTTTTACTCACTTTTGAGATGACATGGATGAAAAGAAATGCCAAGGAGAAGTGACAAAGCACAAGAGAAGTGATAGGGGGCTGCCATAGATGTGATTTGGAGCCAGAAGATGCTCCCATGGAAGCATTTGCATGGAGAGGAGGACGCCACGCCTCTCCTAAGTTCAAGGAAGAGGATCGGCCACTGGGAATCGAACAAGAAAGAGGGGGTGCGACCTAGGGTTCGACTAGGGAGAAGAAATCGTGAGAGAGAGGGCTCGGTCACATGGTTTTCGCGAACTACATAAGGGGAGGCCGGTTAGGGTTCGGCCGAACCACTATGCGTGCGTGAGTTTGCGTTGGGTGTGCCGCAGCGCGATTTCAAGTGCCGATTTCGCAATTTTAATTGAAATCTAGTCAATTTTCGTGACATTTTCACGTCTACAAAAATATAGCAAATTATATGTCAATTTACAGTAATTTTGACATTATGAGCGCGTTGGGGGTGTCCATTTTGCGATATGGGGCCATTCGAGCAAGTTTGTCGTCAAGTAAGTAAAAAAAGTGTCGAATTTGACTCGTCTCGATATTTTGGCTCGTTGCCGCCGATTTTAAAATTTAAATGTCAACGTCGTGGAAATGGATGTGAAATGTCGAGACATTTAGTAAAACTCAAGAATTTTGGGCCCGTAGGGGTATTATGGTCATTTCTGGGAAATTTTGGGAAAATGTCCAAAATGCCAAATTAACGGCACAGGGCAGTGTAAAATGAAATTTGGAATTGAATGACATTGTCTGGGAGCGTTTCTGACCACTATGGAGGGTTTTGAGGGGCCCAGAATGTCGTTCAAGTAGTGACTATTTAAGCCGCGAGGGGTCCGCCGGTAGCTCAAAAGTATGGCATGTTTACAGTCAAACTTCTCAGTTCGATGAAAGGAACGCTCCGAAACAATTTTTTGGAACCCCGGGTGACTATGTTTAATTTTGGATTTTGGGCCCCTTTTCATGGGCAATTTGGTAATTTCGGGGTAAAAAAAATGAAGTTTTGGGAACAGTGAGGTATTGTCAGACCATGAAAAATTGAATCATTTTGGATGGGTTACAGACTAAGGAAAGCCTCTTTTGGTCCTCTATGTGGTGATTTTAGCTCTTTTGGCCATAGGCTTAAGGCTAGTGGGACCACTCACATGAGTTTCCAAAGGGTCCTAAGATTGAAGTGAAATGTATTTGATTTAGGATGTGAGTGTAGAATGTAATGTGAAATTGTGAATTTCAGTGTGTGACACAGGCTCCCCGAGGGCTAATCCAAGGCTTAGTCACCTATAGAGATTTCACACAGACTTTCTTATCTCGGTCTCTTCCACCCAAAACCTGGAGGTTAGGCCTTAAGCACATGAAAGTTCAAGTTGAAATAAGCAAGCATGTGGATTTTCTACGTGACGGGTTCCATTGCTAGTCTTCTAAGAAAAGTCACTAGGAGGTCCTATGGCTAGACCCTAGGCAATCTATAGAGAAACTAGACCTCAACCAAAAGTGAGGTCAATAGGTGTCAATAAATCCTATAGGTCTCTGATGCACCAAAAATATATACAGTTTTTGCTATATAATTTTACCCATTTTTGGTGATATTGCACTTTAAAGAAAGGTATTTTTCATGATTTGTTGCAGGTAGGATGAGTTTAGGTGATTGGAGTGAAAAGAAGCGAAAAGGAACGGATTCGGAGCAAAATGGAGCAAAATGGAGCAAAATGGTGGAAAACAGGTCCGGCGCCGCTGGTGTCATTTTCCAGAGACTTCAGAAAATATTCGGGCGATAGAGCGCCGCCGGCACCTAAAGTCGGTGGAATTTAAATTTGAAGAGTTTTGGCGACTTTTTGAAGGGATGCCTATGGAAACTCTTGAGATTTCACTCCTAACTTATAAGTAACTGTTTTTGGATGAAAGAGGGGGGCTCTCTTGGTTTTCTTGCTCTCTCTTAGTAGTTTTAGTGTGTGTTAAGTGTTAGGGTTTAAAAGAAGAGTGTGTAGAAGTGAGAGTTTGAGAGGAATTCTTCTCTAAAGAGTGAAGGAGAAGAAGTAAAGTGAGAGATTGCTTCTTCCTTCCCATTCTAATAAGGGAATTAAGTGTTGTAAAGAAGAGAGAAAATGATTCAAATGAACTTCAAGGGAATTGCATTGGGGAAGAGAAATAGATAAGTTGTATTTTCTTTTGTGGTTTGTAAGACTTTTCTTTTATATACAAAATCCATGTTTTATTATATCTTCTCATGAATTCTGAGTAGTCTCCCTTGTCTTTCTTCTTGCATAGAGATGTGATGATGGATTGTTGTGGATTTAATGTGCTTTTAATGTATTGAAAAAATTGTGATGGTTTTTCATTTCGAACTTAATTTAATTTTCGATTTGGCAAATTGAAATGTTAAAATATGTTGTTGAACATTAATTCTGAAAGGATTTAATGTCCTAAAATAATAATGAAGAATCCATTCAATTTCCATGGATGAATTGCATAGTTCATGGGAATTGAGTGCAAATAAATATGGAAATGTGTTTTGATGGAATTCAATTTGGAGGTTTCAGGGTGACAAGCTGAGATCCCCTAATTGGTTCTAAGATTAGTGCTAAACTCGAAGGTTAGCCTTTAGGTGAAGGGTGAGTGAGAGCTCCGTAGTGAGAGCCAGCATCCTCCCTTTCTAGCCTCAGATTTAGTGACTAAACTTAGGATATGTCAATGTTCTTTTCATGGTTAGAAGAGGGGGTGCTCTTTTAAGGGTAAAGAAACATCTATGCTCCTATTTGACACAATAACATAGATAATTGTTCCATATCAATCCATGACCACAGAAAAATGTATTGAAAAATTTATACTAATTTTATATGAAATTGCACTTTAAAGAAAGGTATTTTCTTTATTTTATTGCAGGAATGAAGATTTATAAGTAATGAAAGAAAAAAGCATGAAAAGAAGCAAATTTGGAGCAAAAAGGACTGAAATAGATGAAAAGTGAACTATCCCGCCGACGGCGAGGAAAAGGCCGCCGACGGCGAGTTTTTCCCGAAAGTTTTGAATATATTATAAGGAACTCACCGACAGCGAGATCTAGCCTCTCCGACAGCGAGATCACGCAGTTTATTCATCTTCTAGAAGCCTGCCGACGGCGAGATCGAGGCCACCGACGGCTAGACAGTTGAATTGAGCCAGATACATTGAACCTGGATGCTTTTTGAAGAGGTGCTTAAGCAACCTTTCGAGGTTCGACTCCTTCTACAAATAGAGACGAATTTTAGTCAATTGTTTGTCATTCTAGAATCTTTTAGTTTCTATATAGAGTCTTTCTAGTGTGTAGATAGAGTGTTTAGCGTCTTGGTGAGATTAATTAAGTGTGTTGTACTAGAAGGAAGAGTCAAAGGAACTTCAAGGATTCTGCTTGGGGAGAAGAATTGAGATAAGTATATTTGTTTATTGTTTGTTAACTTTAATGAAATCCATGATTTGTGTTTTTTTCCCATGCATTCGAGTAGTTTCCTTAGTCTTTCTCCTTGTTATCGAGATTTTGTGAAATGATGAATTAAAGTAGTTGTGCCTAAAAATATGAAAATAGAAATTGTGCTTAATCTTTTACTTAAATCTTAATTTAGTTTCAATCTGGCCAATTGATTTATTAACATATGTTGAATTATCAACTATAGTAAAGATTACATCCAAGATTCAGGGAAGTCAAAAGCCTTGGAAGGAGGGCGCAAATAAATAGGGAAATATTATGTATCGGGCGTAGAATTGGATATTTTAGTGTGACAAACTAAAATCTTCAATTCGATCCTATTGTTTGGGAGCTAAAGTGTAGATTTTAGCCCTCAGGCGAGAGGAACGTGGGAGCTCTGAAGTGGCAGTCGGTATCCTCCCGGCACTTAGCCGCAGATTCGACATAAGACCTAGTCAATGTTCTTTGCACCTGGACCAAAGGGTAAAGAATAGGAATGCTCCTATTTGACACAATGCAATTAAAAACTCATCTAATTCTTCATTCACTTAATTCTCTCAAACAAGGAGAAAGATACTTTTCTGAAATCTTATATTCAACCTTCTAAGCATTAGTTTATTATAGTCTAAGTGTTCTTAATTTTCGTATACTAGATTAGTAAGTAAATCTACTTTAAGTTGTCTCTAAAATTCTCTAACTTCCTTGTGGGATCGATATCTAGGACTTCATTAGAGCCCTATATTACTTGATACGTATACTTGCATAGTATCCACAATATAAATCATAAATTCCATAACAGAATCATCAGTATATATATATATTCAGTGCATGATCAAGTTTTTGGTGTCGTTGCTAATTTTCATATCATAGTTGTAAGTATAAATTACAAAAAGTGGACCAAGTTTTTGGCACCGTTGCCGGGGAAGTAAAGTAATTAATAAGGTAATTAATTGAATTATTAAAATAATTACTAGAGTAACGGACTATTTTAAATATTACTTAAAAATTGTATGCGTAAATTTGGAAACAAAAATTTAATACCTTATGATTCAGAATTAGAGCGCACAATTAAAAGAATTAGAAAACAAAAGAGAGAAATTATAAATTTAACACAAATGACAAATAACCCAGAAATTGAAAATATAAACCAACAAAGACCATTAAGAGATTATGCCAACCCTACATTAGATGAAATTCACCTAACTATTCAAAAACCTGATGTAGCTGCTAACTCATTCGAACTTAAACACCGCAATTATTCAAATGGTACAGAATAATCAATTTAGTGGTTCACCTAATGAAGATCCTAATTTACATCTTGCTAATTTTTTGGAACTATGTGCTACTTTTAAATATGAAGGAGTATCTAATGATGTTATTAAACTTAGGCTTTTTCCTTTTTCTTTAAGGGATAAGGCTAAGATGTGGTTAAATTCATTAGCACCAAGATCTATTAAAACTTGGGGAGAATTATCACAAAAAGATCTATCCAAATATTTTCGTCCTATGAAAACTGCAAAACATAAAAATGATATAACATCTTTTGGTCAATTTGATGGAGAATCCATATATGAAGCTTGGGAGAGATTTAAAGAACTTCTTAGGAAATGCCCACATCATGCATTACCAGATTGGTTAATTATACAAACTTTTTACAATGGATTAGTAGGATCTCTTAGATCAATCATTGATGCTGCTGCTGGAGGTTCATTAATGTCAAAACCATTTGATGAAGGCTATGCGTTAATCGAAGAAATGGCTAATAAAAATTTTCAATGGCCTGCTGAAAGAATAAATCCTAAAAAGATAGCTAGTGTTCATGAAAATGATGCAATATCTATGTTAGCTTCTCAAATTGTTGTTATATCAAAGAAATTACATCATTTTGGAATAAATTACTCTGCTACTATATTAGAAGAAAACTCATCTGGATAAATTATAGATTCTCAATCTCCTTATGAAACTATAAATGCTATTAATAATAAACCCAACAATCCTTATGCGAATTATTATAATCCTAGTTGGAAGAATCATCCAAATTTTAATTGGAATAACAATACAGCTAATTAACAATGGATGAACAACTCTATAGGAAATCCACCTAATCAAGGAAATACAAATTATAAACCTTCTTATCCACCTGGATTTAATAACACTCAATTTAAAGATAAGAAATTATCTATAGAAGAATTAATATTAAGTAAGTTTCAGCACTTG
Source organism: Papilionanthe hookeriana x Papilionanthe teres (assembly GCA_022702705.1). Classification (NCBI taxonomy): domain Eukaryota; kingdom Viridiplantae; phylum Streptophyta; class Magnoliopsida; order Asparagales; family Orchidaceae; genus Papilionanthe; species Papilionanthe hookeriana x Papilionanthe teres. The sequence continues at coordinate 22,386,222 of CM040425.1, forward strand.
CAAAATCAAGGAAATCAATTACAAATTCAAGGAAATCAATTACAAAATCAAGGAACAGCAATTAAAAATATTGAAACTCAACTCAAACATATCGCTCTTTGCGCTTAACAATAAAATTCCTGGAACTTTTCCTTGTAATGTGGAAATAAATCCGAAAGACCAAGGAAAAGAACAAATTAAAGCAATACAATTACGAAGTGGAAAAGAGTTAGAAACTAAAATTCATAAAGAAACAGAAAATAAAAATGAGGAAGTGGAAATCGAAAAAGAAAAGGATCAGCAAGATCAAAACTTAGAATATCCATTGATCCCTATGAAAATATCTATAGAAAAACCACCACCACCATTTCCTCAATGACTAAAGCAACATAAAAAAGATAAGCAATTTGTTAAATTCTTTGAAATTTTAAAAAAATTAACGGTAAATATTCCCTTTGTAGATGCATTAGAACAAATGCCTAATTATGTAAAATTTATGAAAGATATTTTAAATAAAAAAGAAAATTCACAGATAATGAAACTGTTGCACTTAGCGAAGAGTGTAGTGCAATTATTCAGAAAAAACTTCCTTAAAAATTAAAAGATCTTGGTAGTTTCACTATACCTTGCGCTATTGGAGAAATATTTTATTGAAAAGCTTTGTGTGACTTAAGAATAAACATCAATTTAATGCTTCTATCAATTTTTAAAAGATTAGAATTAGGAGAAATTGCACCTACTTCAGTAACTCTTTAGTTAGCTGATCGTTCTGTGACTTATCCTAAGGGAGTTATTGAAGATGTGTTAGTAAAAGTGGATAAATTTATCTTCCCAGTAGATTTTATTATTCTAGATATGGAAGAAGATAAAGAAATTCCCATAATATTAGGAAGACCCTTTTAGCCACTGGAAAAGCTATGATTGATGTTCAGAAAGGAGAATTGACTATGAGAGTAAACGATCAAAAAGTAAATTTTAACATAGTAAAATCAATGAAATATCCTGCTTTAGAAAAAGATGATGAATGTTTTCGAATGGAAATACTTGAACATTTGCAAAATGAACATTTTAAAAGATATTATGAATAAAAGTTAGAAAACGAAAATACTGAATTAATTGAAGAAGCAAATAATGAAAAACTGGATTATATACAGGAAAAATTTGAAATGTTGGATAATACTGAAAATGCTGAAAAGAATATAGTTCCGTCAATTATTAGACCTCCGAACTCGAATTAAAAATTTTACCTAATCATTTAAAATATGCTTACATAGGTAACCATTCAACCCTACCGAGATATTATATCGAGTTTGAATTGAATGAATCACAAGAACAAAAAGCATCGAGACACATTAAAAAATATAAGAAAACTTTTGGTTGGACTTTAAGCGGATATTAAAGGAATTAGTCCTTCAATACGTATGCACATAATTATTTTAGATAATGAACATAAGCCAAGAGTAGATCCCCAAAGGAGATTAAACCCAATAATGAAAGAAGTAATCAAGAAAGAAATATTAAAATGGTTAGATAATGGTATTATATATCCTATTTCGGACAGTGCTTGGGTAAGCCCAATTCACTATGTTCCTAAGAAAGGAGGAGTGACCATTAAAGCTAATGAAAATAATGATTTAATACCTATAAGACAAGTTACTGGATGGCATATGTGTATTGACCATAGAAAATTAAATGCAACCACTGTGAAAGATCACTTCCATTACCATTTCTAGACTAAATGTTGGATAGATTAATTGGACATAAATATTTTTTCTTTTTAGATGGATATACCGGTTATCATCAGATACCTATTGCTCCTGAGGATCAAGAGAAAACTACATTTACTACTCCTTATGGAACATTTGCTTTTCAAAGAATGCCTTTTGGATTATGTAATGCACCTGCAACATTCCAGAGATGTGTGATGTCTATATTTAGTAAATTAATTGATGATAGAATAGAAGTATTTATGGATGATTTCTCTGTATTTGGAACGTCATTTGACGCATGCTTGAATCATCTTGAAAAAGTATTAGAGGTATGCGAGAAAACTAACTTAGTTCTAAATTGGGAGAAATGTCAATTTATGGTTGCAGGAGGAATTGTATTAGGGCATAAAATTTCGGATAATGGCATGGAAGTAGACCCTGCAAAAATTCAAGTTATAGCTAAATTACCACCTCCAACTACAGTAAAAGGGGTAAGAAGTTTTCTTGGACATGCTGGATTCTACATACGCTACATAAAAGATTTTTAAAAAATTACTAAACCTCTATGCCAACTTTTAGAAAAGGACAAGAAATTTGAATTCACAATTGAATGCCTAAATGCTTTTGAATTATTAAAAGATAAATTAATCACAACACCTATAATAGTTTCACCTGATTGGGAGAAACCATTCGAACTTATGTGTGATGCTTAGTGATTATGCTATAGGAGCGATACTTGGGCAAAGATATGATAAAATTTTCAAAGTTATATACTATGCTTAGTAAAACTCTTAATAATGCTCGAAATGAATTATACAGATTACTCGAAAAAGAGCTATTAGCAATTGTTTATGCTTTTGATAAATTTAGGCCTTATCTAATTGGAACTAAATGTATTGTGCATATCGATCACTCTGCTATTAAATATCTAATGCAAAAGAAAGATTCCAAACCAAGAATAATTAGATGGATATTACTAATGCAAGAATTTGATTTTGAAATCATTAACAAAAAGGGAACTGATAATCAAATTGCATTATCTGACACTGATAATGAAATTGCTGACAGTTTTCCTGACGAACAACTATATAATATAAGTTAGTGGAAAATACCATGGTATGCTGACATAGTAAATTATATTGTAAGTGATATTTTACCATCTATGTTAACTTTGCAACAACAGAAAAAATTCATTCATGATGCTAAAACATATTTATGGGATGAACCATATTTATATAAGCAATGTAAGGATCTTATAATTAGAAGATGCGTGCCTTATGAAGAAACGAGAACAAATCATTCGGAAATGTCATGATTCGATTTTGGAGGACATTTTGGAACGGATAAAAGCGCTTATAAAATTTTACAATCTGGATTTTATTGGCCTTCTCTTTTTAGAGACGTTTATAGATATATCGAGAACTTGCGACAAATGCCAACGAGTAGGTAATATATCTAGAAGAAATGAAATGCCTCTAAATTTTATATTAGAAGTTGAGATTTTTGATGTTTGGGGATTAGATTTTATGGGACCATTTGTTCCTTCATTTGGAAACTCATATATTTTAGTTGTTGTTGATTATGTTTCTAAATAGAATGAAGCACAAGCTTTACCTCGATGTGACGCTAAGAGTGTTTCAAAGTTTCTAATGAAAAATATTTTTACTAGATTTGGAATGCCGAGAGTGATTATCACTGACGGATGATCTCATTCTAGAAATAAACATATTCACAAACTAGTAGAAAAATTTAACATTATTCATAAGATATCAACTGCTTATCATCCACAAACCAGTGGATTAGCTAAAGTTTCTAATCGAGAAATTAAACGTATTTTAGAAAAGACTGTAAACCCTAATAGATTGGATTGGTCTACAAGACTAGACATTGCATTATGGGCATACAGGACTGCTTATAAAACTCCTATTGAAATGACTCCTTATAGGCTTATTTATGGAAAGACTTGCCACTTACCAGTTAAATTAGAACATAAAGCTTATTGGGCAATTAAAGAATTTAATTACAATCCGAAAGAAGTCTGGTGAGAAGAGATTATTGCAATTCAATGAATTAGATGAATTAAGAAATGAATCTTATCATAATGATAGAATTTATAAAGAAAAAATGAAATTATGGCATGATCGGAAGATTAACCTGAAGAATTTTGAGCCAGGACATGAAGTTTTGCTTTAAATACAAGATTGAAATTATTTTCTGGGAAATTGAAATCTCGATGGTTAGGGCGTTTCACTATAACTCAAACATTTTCATACGGAACTATAGAAATTGAAGATCCAAAAACTGGGCATAGATTTAAAGTAAACGGACACGGATTAAGACCTTATTTTGAAGGGAGAAGACCAATTTTTAAAGAGGTTTTAATGCTCGACCAACTCGATTACTAACTAAATTAGGTCGGCTGACGACGCTAAACCAAACGCTTTATTGGAGGCAACCCATAGTAATTATTAATTATGATCTATTTATTAATGTTATTGAAAATTAAAATATAGAATAAATTCTACTACTCATTTTACTTTTTAAAATCATCACAAATTTGAATCTATACGAAGAAATCAGAAAATATTCGAACTGGAGCTAAATCTGGAGTTTTTAATTGAAGAAAATTCATCAGTTCTGAGGCTCAGCGACTATTCAACAAGGTTTTGATGAAGAAGTGATTGATTAAAGAAAGAGGATTCGTTAACAGAAGAGCGGAGAATTCAATGACAACAATTAAAGAAATGATTGTTCGGCGACGTTGGGAGGTATTCTGCTATACTAACATACCGTCGTAGTCATTCCAGGTAATCAAGGAATTCTACCCTAATCCGCATGCGATCCATAATGGAAGTGTTTACGTAAGAGGCAGATGGGTAACTTTCACTCCTTCTCGAATCAATGAATTATACTCGATTGAAAATACCCCTGTTTGCCACTATTCAAATTTTGTTCCTACAAGATACAATATGAATGAGATCTACAAATATCTGACCGACGAACCTGACGATTGGGAATTACTAGAAGACGGTACGTTAGTTTTTCTGCGTCGCTTCTTAACCCTGTCTCTAAGCATTGTCATTTCTTTATTTCATCAAAGTTATTACCCACTATGAGGGTAAATAAAGTCTCTAAGGAATGCGCAATTTTAAATTACTGTATTCGATCTGGATTACCTATCGATGTTGGATCTATCATTGTGAAGTCTGCATTAGGATTAATTGTGCATGGGTCGATTCATGGACTTTGACACCCATCAACTATATTTGCTTTATGTGGTCAGTACCAAGTTTCCAACGAAGCTTGGGAAAAAGTGTTATTGCCTTGGAAACCACTAGATCCGACAGATATGTTTCCTACATTGGATCACAATGATGAAACAGTAATTATTTTTTATCAAGCATCTCAAAACAATCCTTTAATTAGGCCCCTGATTGATAGAACAAACCTCATTTTAAGGAAACTTAAAGGATTGGAGAAGGAACTACAGAATGTGATGAATTCTATTGATAATATCTCTGATTTAGTTGATCACATCGATTGGAGAACGAAGGAGCACTTTGACCATATAGGACATCTGAAGGCGAGTTTTATACGATTATTGAGACAGAAAGGGTGGATTGAAGAAGATTCTACTACAGAATTCCCTTTCAGACTTTTCTATAATTTGTTTGTGCACCTGCGTTCTATTGGAAACATCAGAGAAGAGATCAGTTCAGATTCCGATGAGTAGCAGAAGTTTCTATTCATATTATATGTATGTATGTTGATTTAAATTTAGTTTTTGATATAATTTGAACTTTACGTAGATAATCTCAGTTTAGATGAGATTGTATGTTATTTGTTTAGTCTCAGCATTTTGAGTATCGTGGTGTGGATTGCAATGCTGAGTTAGATGTGTTTTGGTTAATTTGCTAAGTCAATTGTTAGTTTTATGGTATTTGAAGTTTGTAAGTTCATGGATTTCATTTATAAAAAGTTATAATGTTTGTGTTGTGTAAACCTTATATGAGTCAGTAGAGTATCTAATCTTAGAAAATATATCAAATTAAGTGACCGAACATTAGAACAAGGCTTAATTAAATTGAACATAATTGAAAATATAAAAAATTTTAAAAATTCGGAAATCCCGCTGACGGCGAGATCGACCCCGCCGACTGCGAGATTTTCCCAAAACTTTGACCTTGGTGAATTAATTAGCTCGCCGACATCAAGAAATTTCTCGCCGACAGCGAGATCGCGAAATGTACTATATTTTGAAGAAAGGTATTTTCTTTATTTTATTGCAGAAATAAAGATTTATAAGTAATGAAAGCAAAAAAGCACGAAAAGAAGCGAATTTGGAGCAAAAAGGACTGAAATAGATGAAAAGTGAACTATCCCGCCGACGGCGAGGAAAAGGCCGCCGACGACGAGTTTTTCCCGAAAGTTTTGAATATATTATAAGGAACTCGCCGACGGTGAGATCGAGCCCATCGACAGCGAGATCGTGCGGTTTATCCATCTTCTAGAAGCCCGCCGACGGTGAGATCGAGCCCGCCGACGGCGAGATCGTGCGGTTTATCCATCTTCTAGAAGCCCGCCGACGGCGAGATCGAGCCCGCCGACGGTGAGACAGTTGAATTGAGCCAGATACATTGAACCTGGACGATTTTTGAAGTGGTTCTTAAGCAACCTTTGGAGATTTGACTCCTTCTATAAATAGAGACAAATTTTAGTCAGTTGTGTGTCATTCTAGAGTCTTTTAGTTTCTATATAAAGTCTTTCTAGTGTGTAGATAGAGTGTTTAGCGTCTTGGTGAGATTAATTAAGTGTGTTGTACTAGAAGGAAGAGTCAAAGGAACTTCAAGGAGTCTGCTTGGGGAGAAGAATTGAGATAAGTATATTTGTTTATTGTTTGTTAACTTTAATGAAATCCATGATTTGTGTTATTTTTCCCATGCGTTCTGAGTAGTTTCCTTAGTCTTTCTCCTTGTTATCGAGATTTTGTGAAATGATGAATTAAAGTAGTTGTGCCTAAAAATATGAATATAGAAATTGTGATAATCTTTTACTTAAATCTTAATTTAGTTTCAATATGGCCAATTGATTTGTTAACATTTGTTGAATTATCAACTATAGTAAAGATTACATCCAAGATTCAGGGAAGTCAAAAGCCTTGGAAGGAGGGTGCAAATAAATAGCGAAATATTAACTATCGGGCGTAGAATTAGATATTTTAGTGTGACAGACTAAAATCTTCAATTCGGTCCTATTGTTTGGGAGCTAAAGTGTAGATGTTAGCCCTCAGGCGAGAGGAATGTGGGAGCTCGAAGTGGCAGTCGATATCCTCCCGCACTTAGCCGCAGATTCGATAACTAAACATAAGACTAGTCAATGTTCTTTGCACCTGGACTAAAGGGTAAAGAATAGAATGCTCCTATTTGGCACAATGCAATTAAAAACTCATTTAATTCTTCATTCACTTAATTCTCTCAAACAAGGAGAAAGATACTTTTCTGAAATCTTATATTCAACCTTTTAAACATTAGTTTATTATAGTCTAAGTGTTCTTAATTTCCGTATACTTGATTAGTAAGTAAATCTACTTTAAGTTGTCTTTAAAATTCTCTAACTTCCTTGTGGGATCGATATCTAGGACTCCATTAGAGCCCTATATTACTTGATAATGATACGTATACTTGCGGAGTATCCACAATATAAATCATAAATTCCATAACAGAATCATCAGTATATATATTCAGTGCGGGATCAAGTTTTTGGTGTCGTTGCTAACTTTCATATCATAGTTGTAAGTATAAATATCGAAAAGTGGATCAATCCACACATCATATTCTCATTGCAAGAGGAATGATACTTTCTCTTATATCAAAAATCTTTTAAATACATAGTGTAGTGTGTCTATTAGTTAATTCTGTTTTCAATGTTGTTAGAAGTAATTGTAGTTTAATTAATTGTTACTGTTTTCTGCATAGTGGTAGTAGAAGTGAGTAGTAAACTTTAAGTGCAATTTGAGTATCGAATTTCAGTGTTATATTATATATATTGTTAAATACTTTCTTCTACTTCGTACTTCCCTGTGGGATCGATAATCAGGACTCCATTAGAGCCATGTATTACTTGATACGATATGTATACTTGCGTTGAGTGTTTTGACTTTACAAAATCATTATAAACATATATAAATTTGAGTTCATACATTCTTGCATATATAAAGTCCACCGGTCAGCCTCTAACGATCGTTATACACCCCCTCACAGAGCTTGTCACTATAGAGTGTTAATGTTATAATTTGAGTGTGGGATGATCATTGACACACCCCTCACGAACCTTGTCGCTACCAGGTGTTGATGCTTTCTATAGGCCCCTAACGATTGTTAAATCCCCTCGTGGAAATTGTCGCTATCGGGTGCCGATATATCTCATAAGCCTCTGATAATAGTTTGACACCCCGACCACAAGAAAATATATTAAGAAATTCATACCAATTTCATATGAAATTACACTTTAAAGAAAGGTATTTTCTGTGTTTATTGCAGGAATGAAGATTTATAGGTACTAAGAGCAAAAAGAGCAAAAAGGCGCAAATCTGGAACAACAAGGACTAAAATAGTCGAAAATTGAACTGTCCCACCGACGACGAGATTTAGCCGCCGATGGTGAGATTTTCCCAAAAATATTGAATATATTATAATAAAGCCCGCCAATGGCAAGATCGAGCCCGCCGACAGTGAGACAGTTGATTCAAGCCAAATACGATGAATCTGGAAGCATTTTGAAGAGGTGCTTAAGAAACCTTTGGAAATCTGACTCCTTCTATAAATAGAGATGATTTTAATGGCTTTGGGTGTCAATTATTGTTTTATTTGTCTTTCTTTAGTGAGTCGTGGGAAGTAATTAAGTGAGTTTGAGTGTTTGTTTAGTGTCTTTGTGAGTTTCTAAGTGTGTTGTTCAAGAAGGAAGAGTCAAAGGAACTTTGAGGAATCTGCTTGGGAAGAAGATTTGAGATAAGTATATTTGTTTATTGTTTATAACTTTAAATGAAATCTAAGATCTGTGTTATTTTTCCCATTCATTCTGAGTAGTTTTCTTTGTCTTTCTCCTTGTTATTGAAGTTTTGTTAAATGAAGAATTAAATTAGTTGTGCCTAAACAATATTAAATAGAAATTGTGATAATCTTTTACTTAAATCTTAATTTACTCTCAATTTGGCCAATTGAATTGTTAACATATGTTGAGTTATCAACTATAGTAAAGATTACATCCAAGATTCAGGGAATTCAAAAGCCTTGGAAGGAGGGTACAAATAAATAGGGAAATATTAATTATCGGGCGAAGAATTGGACATATTAGTGTGACAAACTAAAATCTTCAATTCGGTCCTATTGTTTGGGAGCTGAAGTGTAGATGTTAGCCCTCAGGTGAGGGGAACGTGGGAGCTCTGAAGTGGCAGCCAGTATCCTCCCAGCCTAACCGCAGATTCAACAACCAAGCATAGGATTAGTCAACATTCTTTGCACCTGGACCAAAGGGTAAAGAATAGGAATGCTCCTATTTAGCACAATATAATTCTAACTTATTTAATTATTCATTCACTCAATCCTCTTAACAAGGAGAAAGATACTTTTCTAAATTGACTTATATATTCTGTCCTTAAGTAATAGTTTTAAGTATAAGTGTTCTTCATTTTTCATAAACTATACTAAATTAGATTAGTAATCGACTTTGCTATAATTAGTCTTTAAGTCTCTAACTTCCCTGTGGGATTGATATCTAGGACTCCAATAGAGCCCTTTATTACTTGAATGATATGTATACTTGCGTTGATAAAAGGGGAGAGTACAATTGTTATTTTACTCGAAAAACATCTATAACTTTATTAAGCTTAACAATTATATACATCTTTCAATTTCTACCCTGCTCTCCCTCAAGGCTGAATTCTTATATTTGCAGCCGGGTTGTAAGGTTTTTGGCGTCGTTACTGGGGAGGTAAAGTAATTATTCAAATAAAAAAATATAAATAAATAAATATAATTATAAGAGTAATGGACTATTTTATTATTATTTTTAGTTGTGTATGCGTAAATTTGGAAACGAAAGTTTAATATCTTACGATTTAGAATTAGAGTGCACTATTAAAAGAATTAGAAAACAGAAAAAAGAAACCAAAAAATTAAATCAAATGGCAAATAATCTAGAAATTGAAAATATAAACCAACCAAGACTTTTGAGAGATTACGCTAACCCTACATTAGATGAAATTCACTTAACTATCCAAAACCCTGATGTAGCGGCTAACTCATTCGAGCTTAAACCTGCAATTATCAAAATGGTACAGACTAATTAATTTAATGGTTTACCAAACGAAGATCCTAATTTACATCTTGCGAGTTTTTTAGAGCTATGTGCTACTTTTAGATATGCCGGAATATCTAATGACGCTGTTAGACTTAGGTTATTTCCTTTTTCTTTAAGGGATAAGGCTAAGATGTGGTTAAATTCATTAGCACCTAGATCAATTAAAACTTGGGGAGAATTATCACAAAAATTTCTATCCAAATATTTTCCTCCTTCAAAAACTGCAAAGCTTAGAAATGACATAACTTCTTTTAGTCAGTTTGACGGAGAATCAATATATGAAGCTTGGGAGAGATTTAAAGATCTTCTTAGGAAATGCCCACATCATGCATTACCAGATTGGTTAACTATACAAACTTTTTATAATGGATTAGTAGGATCTCTTAGATCGATCATTAATGCTGCTGCTGGAGGTTCATTAATGTCAAAACCATTTGATGAAGCTTATTCATTAATTGAAGAAATGGCTACTAATAATTTTCAATGGCCTTCTAAAAGGTTAAATCCTAAAAACAATAGCTAGTATACATCATTCTGATGCAATATCTATGTTAGATTCTCAAATTGCTACTATATCCAAGAAATTAGATCATTTTGGAATGAATTATTCTCCGAATATAACATAAGAAAATTTATCTGGACAATTTATAGATGCTCAATCTTCATATGAAACAATAAATGTTATTAATAATAGACCCAATAATCCTTATGCAAATTATTATAACCCTGGGTGGAAAAATCATCCAAATTTTAATTGGAATAACAATTCTGCTAATCAGCAATGGATGAACAACTCAGTAAACCCAATAGGAAATCCATCTAACCAAGGAAATTTTAATTATAAACCTTCTTATCCACCTGGATTTAATAATAACTCTCAATTTAAGGTTAATAAGTTATCTATGGAAGAATTAATATTAAATATGGGTCAACATTTGCAGAATCAAGGTAATCAGTTACAAATTCAAGGAAACCAATTACAAACTCAAGGAACGTCAATTAAAAATATTGAAACTCAACTTGGACATATCGCTATTGCGCTTAATAATAGAATTCCTGGAACTTTTCCTAGTAATGTGGAAATAAATCCTAAAGATCAAGGAAAAGAACAAATTAAAGCGATACAGTTACGAAGTGGAAAAGAGTTAGAAACAAGAATGCGAAAAGAAACAGAAAGTCGAATGAGGAGGTGGAAATCGAAAAGAGAAGGATCGAAAGATCAAAATTTAGAATATCCATTGATACCTATGAATATTACTTTAGAAAAACCACCACCATCATTTCCTCAGTGACTAAGGCAACATAAAAAAGATAAGAAATTTTCTAAATTTCTTAAAATCCTGAAGAAATTAACGGTAAACATTCCTTTTGTAGAAGCATTGGAACAAATGCCCAATCATGTGAAATTTATGAAAGATATTTTAAATAAAAAAAGAAAATTCACAGACAATGAAACTGTTGCACTTAGCGAAGAGTGCAGTGCCATTATTCAGAAAAAGCTTCCTGAAAAATTAAAAGATCCTGGTAGTTTCACTATACCTTGCACTATTAGAGAAAAATTTTATGGAAAAGCATTATGTGATTTAGGAGCCAACATAAATCTAATGCCTCTATCAATCTTTAAAAGATTAGAATTAGGAGAAGTCTCACCTACTTCAGTAACTCTTCAATTAGTTGATCGTTCAGTCACATATCCTAAGGGAGTTATTGAAGATGTGTTAGTGAAAGTGGATAAATTTATCTTCCCAGTAGATTTTATTGTTCTAGATATGGAGGAAGATAAAGATATACCCATAATATTAGGAAGACCCTTCTTAGCAACTAGAAAAGCTATGATTGATGTTCAAAAAGAAGAATTAACTGTGAGAGTAAATGATTAAAAAGTAACTTTCAACATTGCAAAATCAATGAAATATTCTGCTATAGAAAAAGATGATGAATGTTTTTGAATGGAAATTCTTGAACATCTGCAAAATGAACATTTTAAAGAATACTTTGAAGAAAAACTAGAAATAGAAAATACTGAATTAAATGAAGAAACAAACTATGAAGAATTAGATTATATACAAGAAACATTTGAATTGTTGGATAATACAGAAAATGCTGAAAATAATATAGTTTCGTCAATTATTAAATCCCCTGAACTTGAATTAAAAATCTTACCTACTCATTTGAAGTATGCTTATTTAGGTAACTCTTCAACTTTACCAGTTATTATATGAGCAGAATTAAATGAATCACAAGAGCAAAAACTTTTGGACACATTAAAAAATATAAGAAAGCTTTTGGATGGACTTTAGCAGATATTAAAGGAATTAGTCATTCAATCTGTATGCACAGAATTATTTTAGATAATGAACATAAACCAAGAGTTGATCCTCAAAGGAGATTAAACCCAATTATGAAAGATATAGTCAAGAAAGAAATATTAAAATGGTTAGATAATGGTATTATATATCCTATTTCAGACAGTGCTTGGGTAAGCCCAATTCACTGTGTTCTTAAGAAAGGAGGGGTGACTGTTAAAGCTAATGAAAATAATGATTTAATACCTATAAGACAAGTTACTCGGATGGAGTATATGTATCGACTATAGAAAATTAAATGCAATTACTGAGAAAGATCACTTCCTTTTACCATTTCTAGATCAAATGTTAGATAGATTAGCCGGACATAAATATTTTTGTTTTTTAGATGGATATACCGGTTATTATCAAATTCCTATTGCTCCTGAGGATCAATAAAAAACTACATTTACCTGTCCTTATGGAACATTTGCTTTTCGAAGAATGCCTTTTGGATTATGTAATGCACCTGCAACATTCCAGAGATGTATGATGTCTACATTTAGCAAATTAATTGATGATGGAATTGAAGTATTTATGGATGATTTCTTTGTATTTGGAACATCATTTGACGTATGCTTGAGTCATCTTGAAAAAGTCTTAGAGGTATGCGAGAAAACTAACTTAGTTCTAAATTGGGAGAAATGTCAATTTATGGTTGCAGGAGGAATTGTATTAGGGCATAAAATTTCAGAAAATGCCATGGAAGTAGATGCAAAAATTCAAGTTATAGCTAAATTACCACCTCCCATTACAATAAGAGGGGTAAGAAGTTTTCTTGGACATGCCGGTTTTTACATACGCTATATAAAAGATTTTTCAAAAATTACTAAACCTCTATGCCAACTTTTAGAAAAGGACAAGAAATTTGAATTCACAACAAAATGCTCAAAAGCTTTTGAATTAATAAAAGATAAATTAATCACAACACCTATAATAGTTTCCTCTGATTGGGAGAAACCATTTGAACTTATGTGTGATGCTAGTGATTATGCTTATAGAGCTCGTTCTTGGACAAAGATATGATAAAATTTTTTAAGTCATATACTATGCTAGTAAAACTCTCAATAATGTTGAAATCAACTACACTGTTACAGAAAAAGAATTATTAGCAATTGTTTATGCTTTTGATAAATTTAGGTCTTACTTAATTGGAACTAAATGTATTGTGCATACTGATCACTCTGCTATTAAATATTTAATGCAAAACAAGGATACCAAACCAAGATTAATCAGATGGATATTATTGATGCAAGAATTTGATTTTGAAATCATTAATAAAAAAGGAACTGATAATCAAGTTACAGATCATTTATCAAGACTAGAATATAATGAATTATCTGACACTGATAATGAAATTACAGACCGTTTTCCTGATGAACAACTTTATAATATAAATGAGTGGAAAATACCTTGGTATGCTGATATAGTAAATTATATTGTAAGTGATATTTTACCACCCATGCTAACTTTACAACAACAGAAAAAATTCATTTATGATGCTAAAACATATTTTTGGGATGAACTAAATTTATATAAGCAATGTAAGGATTTAATAATTAGAAGATGTGTGCCTTATGAAGAAACTGAACAAATCATTCAAAAATGTCACGATTCTGAATTTGGAGGACATTTTGGAACGGATAAAACTGCTTATAAAGTTTTACAATCTGGATTTTATTGGTCTACTCTTTTTAGAGATGTTTATAGATATATCAAAACTTGCGATAAATGCCAACGAGTAGGTAATATATCTATAAGAAATGAAATGCCTCCAAATTTTATATTAGAAGTTGAAATTTTTTATGTTTGGGGATTAGATTTCATGGGACCATTTATACCTTCATTTGGAAATTCATATATATTAATTGCTGTCGATTATGTTTCTAAATGGATTGAAGCACAAGCCTTACCTCGGTGTGATGCTAAGAGTGTTTTAAAATTTTTAATGAAAAATATTTTTACAAGATATGGAATGCCGAGAGTGATTATCACTGACGGAGGATCCCATTTTAGGAACAAATATATTCACAAATTAATAGAAAAATTCAACATTATTCATAAAATTTCAACTGCTTATCATCCACAAACCAGTGGATTAGCTGAAGTTTCTAATCGAGAAATTAAACAAATTTTAGAAAAAACTGTAAACCCTAATTGATTAGATTGGTCTATGAGACTAGACACTCATTATGGGCATACAGGACTGCTTATAAAACTCTGATTGGAATGCCTCCTTACAGGCTTATATATGGAAAAACTTGTCACTTACTAGTTGAATTAGAGCATAAAGCATATTGGGCGATTAAAGAATTTAATTATATTTTAAAAGAAGCTGGTGAAAAGAGATTATTACAGATGAATGAATTAGAAGAATTAAGAAATGAATCTTATAATAACGATAGAATCTATAAAGAGAAAATGAAATTATGGCATGATCGAAAGATTAAGCAGAAAAATTTTGAAACAGGACAAGAAGTTTTGCTTTATAATACAAGATTAAAATTATTTCCTGGAAAATTGAAATCTCGATGGTTAGGACCTTTCACGATAACTCAAATATTTACTTACGGAACTATAGAAATTGAAGATCCAAAGACTGGACACAAATTTAAAGTAAATGGACATAGATTAAAATCATATTTTGAAGGAAGAAGAACAAATTTTAAAGAGGTTTTATTGTTCAGTCAACCTGATTAACAACCAGAATAGGTCGGGCTGACGACGTTAAACCAAGCGCTTCATGGGAAGCAACCCATAGTAGTCTTAAATTATACTTTATTTACTTGAATTATTGATAATTATAGTATAAATGAATTCTACTACTCATATTTGTTTTTATAATCATCACAACATTAAGATTAACTGAAGAAATTAAAATTTTGGGAACCAAAGCGAAACTGGGCAAATTTGCCTTAGCCCGCCTACAGTGAGATCGACGCCACCGACGGTGAGATCTGCGTGCCTTAATTCAGTTTAAAATATTAACTATCCCGCCGACGGAGAGATCATTGCCGCCGACGGCGAGACTGGTACAAGAGCGGTTTTAGGGAGTTATTTTGGCGGTTTCTGGCGATTCTAAGTGGTTTTCTCTTTATAAGACGCCTAGAACTCGAAATCTTTACTTTTTACTTCCTAGAAACGAATAGAAACTCCACAAAAACATAGAATTATGGCATCCAACCCACTTGAAATCACTAAATCCCAAGTGTTCAATCGGAGGAAGTTTGGCAGTTATGAGGCACAGCGAATATTCAACAAGGTTATGATGAAAAAGATATTGATTAAAGAAAGAGGATTCATTAATAGAGGAGCGGAGAACTCGACAACATCTATTGAGGAGATGATTATTCGACGACATTGGGAGGTATTATGCTATAGAACTTTTACAGTAGTTATCCCCGTAGTCAAAGAATTCTACTCCAATCTTCATGGAATCAACAATGGAAGCGTATATGTATGAGGCAGATGTGTAACTTTCATTCCTTCAAGAATTAATGAGTTGTATTCAATTGAGAATACACCTGTTTGTCACTATTCAAATTTCGTCCCTACAAGATATAATATGAATGAGATCTACCAATATTTGACTGATGAACCAGAAGATTGGGAAATACGAGAAGACGGGCACATTAGTTTTTCTGCATCACTTCTTAACCCTGGATCTAAGCACTGGCACTTCTTTATTTTCTCAAAATTATTACCCACTATGAGGGTAAATAAAGTCTCTAAGGAATGTGCGATTTTAAATTATTGTATTCAAACGAGATTACTCATCGACGTTGGAACTATTATTATGAAGTCTGCCTTAGGCCTAATTTTGCATGGATCGAGTCACGGGCTCGGACATCCTTTAACAATTTTCGCATTATGTAGTCAATACCAAGTTTCCTATGAAGCTTGGGAAAATGTACTATTGCCTTGGAAACCATTAGATCCGACTGATATGTTTCCTACTTTTGGATAACGATAATGAGACAGCCATTATTATAGATCATGCATCTCAAAACAATCCTTAAATCAGGCCCTTGACTGATAGAACTAACATGATCTTATGAAAACTTAAAGGATTGGAGAATGAAATATAAAATGTGATGAATTCCATTAACAATATCTCTTATTTATTTGATCACATTGACTGGAGAATGAAAGTGCACTTTGATCATTCAGGACATCTGGAGGCTAGTTTTATACAGCTTCTCAGAAGGAAAGGATGGATTGAAGAAGATTCTACCGAAGAATTCCCTTTCAGGCCTTTCTATAATCTGTTCGTGCACTTACGTTCTATCGGAAATATCAGAGAAGAATTTACTTCAGATCTTGATGAATAGAAGATATTCATTCGTACCTATTTGTGTGTGTTAGTTTGCATTTAGTTTATAATGTAATTTGCACTTTATATAGTTAATCTCAGTCTAGAGAAGATTATGTGTTATTTGTTTAGTTTCTGCATTTTGAGTACTGTAGTGTGGATTGCGACGCTGAATTGTGTGTGTGCTAAGATTTTTAAAGCAATTTGTTAGTAATGTAATGTGTGAAATTTGTAATCACCTGGATTTCATATATAAAGTTATAATGTTTGTGTTGTGTAAATTTATTTGTTAAAATAATATCTAATCATGATAAAGTATATTTAATAAAGTGACCGGACATTAAACAAGGCTTAATATGAATTGAAAATATTATAAATCTTTAAAATATTAAAAATTCGAAAACCCCACCGACGGCGAGATCGATCCCGCCGACGGCGTTATTTTCCATAAACTTTTGACCTATTTAATTAATTAGCTCGCCGATGGCGAGAAATTTCCCGCCGACAGTGAGATTCTGAAAAACACTATATTTTGACCGGTCAACCGTCACTATTCATCATCCCCCTCCTCAAAACTTCGAAAAACCGACCTAGGGCTTGATAGATCGTGGATTTGGAGCAATTTCAACATATTTTGACACCGGATTTCATCTTCCCTTGGTAAGAGCTTCCCTCCTATGTAAAAATTTTTTATTTTCACCATGAATTTCTTCCACATTGAGGAATTTTGGAAAAATTTAAAATGTGGAGAAAAGATTTGGAAGAAGTTCAAGGAACTTAATTTAGAGTGATTTTAGTCATCTTTGGAAGCCATTTTAGTATTATTTTGGAGATTAGTTGAGATTGTTGTAAATTTGATAGATAAAAAAATGCTCCGCGAAAAAAGAGGCGAATGGATTATGACGAAACACGATTTGTAAGTGCTCGAGCACAATCAAGATACTACCACAATATCCAAGCAAGGAAGTGCATACAGGATCGAGTCTTTAAGAATCCAGGAGGAGAAGTGGAACGAACAATAAAAGAGAGAAAGTGGGAAATTTCTGTTATACAACAAATAGAGCTGCAGTGGAAGTAGTGAAGGAATTTTATGCCAACCTAATTGAAATAGAAGATGCACCAATAAAGGTTAGAGGATTTTTAGTCGATTTCAATGTTGCAAGAATCAATTCTTTCTATGAAGTATGCGACCTGCATACCAATGAGTATGGTACTTTTGGAACAATGGAAGGACCGCTGGAAGAAGTAATCAACTTTCTTACTGATGGGAAAGGAGTTTGGAAAATCAAGCAGCATGAACGGGTAAATTTCCCTCTTTCTATGATGATTGCAATGTCTAAAGCTTGGCACTATTTTATTTGTTCTACCTTATTACCTACCTATCACTATAGTGAAGTAACAAGAGATAGAGCGCTTCAATTTCGTATTCGTAACCGCAGAAGTATTAATGTGGGAAATATTATTTACAAGAATGTATTAGCCACTGCAAGAAGTGAGAGTGGAGGAGGACTAGGACATCCTGGTCTAATTTATGCACTCTGCCAATTATCTGGAGTAGAAGCAAGAGATGATGAGGAATGGGTGGAGCCTATGAAACCCATTACACAGGCTAATATAAAAACTTATGAATCCCATGAAGGATGGAGATCTGGAACTAGGAGTTATGTACCTTCAACTAGTAGGCATATTCCCTCCACCAGTTATGATCCTCCTACTTATAGTTCTCCTACCCTTCATGATTTGATGAACGAAATGACTCTGCAATGAAAAAGCTTTGAAAAGATTGAGGAAAAATTAGAGCATACTGATCAGAGAATTGGAGGATTAGAGCGAAGACATGATTATGACAGCGAGTATCTCCGGAGACATTCAGAGTTTGAGATAGCCTATTATGATGCTGAGAATCGTTACAGGAGAGGAGAGCTTGATGTTATATTTCATGAGTGCCCCCGTTACAGTCATTACAAGCCTACACCACCTGCTGATCAAGGAAACGACGATATAGTTTGGAACTTTGATGTGGAAGATTAGATTCTATGTTTATTTAAATTATAAATTTGTCTAGTTGTTTAATTATTATGATGTTGTAATTGATTGTATGTTTTTCTTAAACTTCAGTATTAATGCTTAATTATAAACTTGATTGTGATGTAGTGTTAGACTTTTTAAATTTTATTGTTAAAGTTATATAGTTTGTAAAATTTAATATTTCAGACTGTTATTGTGACCTTAAACTAAAATAGTCAATTGTGTGTTTAGCATTAGATTAAATATAAGTTGTGATAGTATTTTTGTACTTATTTCAAAACTTCTTTACCCAGCTATTTCTTTTAATATTATATGTGTAGAAAGTTATTAACAGTACAGGTTAATTAAGTAATGGATAGAACCTGCATAACTTCAAAAAGGAGAAGTACCTAAAGCACAAAGGTATGATTTATATTTATAGTTTGTTTTCTTTTCACCCTATATAGATAGAAAAATTTAAGTTTGGGGGAGGGAAAAATACAAATTTAATTATTAAATTGTTCTCCAATTATATTTTCAAAAATTATTATAGAATGATTTTTTGTAGTAATTTTAATTCAGTAAACTAGAATTAATTTATTTAATTATTATTATAGAAAGTTAAAAGAAATAGATATTTAGTATACGAGAATAAGAATATAGTTAACTATTTAAAGTAAGGAAAACTATATTTTCAAATATAAAATTCTTAGGTATACAGTTGAGAAAGAAAAGATTGAAACTCAATGAAGTAAAAACTTTGAAATACATAAAGGGAAGTAAATGTTTCATGTTCAAATTTAGGAAGAGGAAAATGAAGTTCAAAATTATTAACAGGCTAACCAAAAATAGTGATCCTCACTTGAAAAAGAAAAAAAAAGGATTGAAAATCAATCCAGAATGAAAAGAAAAAGAAAAAAATATATAAGTGAGGAGAAGCTTGAGGAGATGCCTTATCAAAAATTGGCTTCATTTGAATCAACTTGAAGGATAAACTTCAGTTACATTTCTGAACTTATATATATGGATTAGTATTTTACTAAGTAGTGCTTTCATGCAATTCCTATCATCTAAATATCTTAAGTAATTTAATATTGAAAAATATAGTCATCCTTGAAATAAATGGAAAACTAGAAATCTTAAACTTGATAACTAAATAATCTTACATCTACAAACTTAATTTAATTATCTAAAAATATTTCTAGAAAATTTTACTATACTAATTATTTAAATCAAATTCATAGTAATTCTGAATTAAAACTTTACTACAAATAATCATTACTTTTATGTAGTATCCAGATTACTTGAGGACAAGTAATAGTTAAGTTTGGGGGATTTTGATCACAAGAAAATATATTAAGAAATTCATACCAATTTCATATGAAATTACACTTTAAAGAAAGATATTTTTTGTGTTTTATTACAAGAATGAAGATTTATAGGTACTGAGAGCAAAAAGAGCAAAAAGGCACGAATCTGGAACAAAAAGACTAAAATAGACGAAAATTGAACTGTCCCGTCGACTACGAGATTTAGGCCGTCGACGGCGAGATTTTCCCGAAAATATTGAATATATTATAATAAAACCCTCTGACGGCGAGATCGAGCCCGCCGACGGCGAGACAGTTGATTCAAGCCAAATACGATGAATCTGGACGCGTTTTGAAGAGGTGCTTAAGCAACCTTTGGAAATCTGACTCCTTCTATAAATAGAGACGATTTTGATGGCTTTGGGTGTCAATTAGTGTTTTCTTTGTCTTTCTTTAGTGAGTCGTTGGAAGTAATTAAGTGAGTTTGAGTGTTTGTTTAGTGTCTTGGTGAGTTTCTAAGTGTGTTGTTCAAGAAGGAAGAGTCAAAAGAACTTTGAAGAATCTGCTTGGGGAGAAGATTTGAGATAAGTATATTTTTTTATTGTTTTATAACTTTAAATGAAATCCAATATCTGTGTTATTTTTCCCATGCATTCTGAGTAGTTTTCTTTGTCTTTCTCCTTGTTATTGAGGTTTTGTGAAATGAAGAATTAAATTAGTTGTGGCTAAATAATATTAAATAGAAATTGTGATAATATTTTACTTAAATCTTAATTTACTCTCAATTTGGCCAATTGAATTGTTAACATATGTTGAGTTATCAACTATAGTAAAGATTACATTCAAGATTCAGGGAATTCAAAAGCCTTGGAATGAGGGTGCAAATAAATAGGGAAATATTAATTATCGGGCGAAGAATTGGACATTTTAGTGTGACAGACTAAAATCTTCAATTCGGTCCTATTGTTTGGGAGCTGAAGTGTAGATGTTAGCCCTCGAGGCGAGGGAACGTGGGAGCTACGAAGTGGCGACAGGTATCCTCCCGACTTAACCGCGATTCAACAACCAAGCGTAGGATTAGTGAACATTTTTTGCACCTGGACCAAATGATAAAGAATAGGAATGCTCCTATTTGGCACAATATAATTCTAACTTATTTAATTATTCATTCACTCAATCCTCTTAATAAGGAGAAAGATACTTTTCTAAATTGACTTATGTATTATGTCCTTAAGTAATAGTTTTAAGTATAAGCGTTCTTCATTTTTCGTAAACTATACTAAATTAGATTAGTAATCGACTTTGCTATAATTAGTCTTTAAGTCTCTAACTTCCCTGTGGGATCGATATCTAGGACTCCAATAGAACCCGTTATTACTTGAATGATACGTATACTTGCGTTGATAAAGGGGGAGAGAGTACAATTGCTATTTTACTCTGAAAAACATCTATAACTTTATTAAGCTTAACAATTATATACATCCTTCAATTTCTACCCTGCTCTCCCCCGAGGCTGAATTCTTATATTTGTAGCCGGGTTGTCACACCCTTGTAGAGCTTGTTTCTATCGGGTGTTAACATTATAATTTGGGCATATGACGATCATTTACACACTTTTCAGAGCTTGTCATTCTCTGGTGTCGATACGTCCCATAAGCCATTACTACCAATTAGACAATCTTGGCATCAATATCAGTGTTTTTTATGTATTTAATCGGTCAAACTTTCTTGGCATCATTGTCAGTTCTTTCTTCTTTTTCTGATTGATTGGATGCTCTTGCTGGTATTAGCGGTTTTTCTATCCTTTTTGAAGTTCCCCAATTGTAAAGTGGCCACTAATGTGAAAAGAAACTTTTAATGCAAATTGAACAATATTAAAGTGTTAGATATAAATATATGAGAATTGCATGATATGAATGTAAATCCCACCACAACTGTAAAAGATGTGGATACTGAAATTAAGAGATTGGCAGAGATATGCACACCAGAGTAGCTTCGATTTGCAATGATTTCACATAAATAAGTTCAAGAGAAAAAAGGGGGATTCAACATAAATTCTTCTTGTAAGAATAGGAAAAAAGAGATGAGCATGTTCTCCTGCACATTAGTAAAGACGGCCACAAGATCAATAAATACTAAGTAAAGGCTGAATTAAGTTCCCCAGCTAAGACTAATCAATTAAAGGTATGCATGAATTTGTTGAGCACACCAAATGTAAAGCTTAAAGACATAGGGAGAATCCTTTGTGAGCTTATGCTCTTATCAAATGGCATACGATAAATTTTTAGATATATAAAACAAAAATAGTTCTAAATTTGTAATGTAAGACAGTAATCACAGTAATCAGTTAAAACATTAGATTAAAAAGTTTTCATTTGAGATCTTTTATAGTATATTGATTTATATATTTTGTAGTTCTGAAATAAGTGAGTGGTATGTACAAAAATATTTCTTTATTTACTTTATTTTAATTTTATTCTAAGGATATCGGCTAATGGTTGTTCACTACAACTGAGGTGGTCACCCGATAGATAAATGACTGGTCGACGGGTAACCTCAGAATGAACATATAAATAAGCGATGTGTAAACATATAAACGTAAGAGTTAAGTAGTATGTATGTAAACATATAAAACATAAAGTTGAGTGGTAAGTATGTGAATCTTCCCTATTTTAGATTTTGTGAGGCGGCCAATTTGGATAAAATAAAACATCGGATTTGATGATACTAGATTTAGGCTTCCTCTGTGGTTTTGGGTAGGAACGAGGGTGACCGGTAGGACACAGGTAGCCTGCCCGGCAAAATATGGTCAGTCGAAAGTTGGTCATTGATTAGATATAGGAGAATGACCAGAAAATTTGACTGCTGACTGGGTGTTGAAGTTTGGTACGTGACAGAGAGAAAACAGTAGGCGAGCGGCATCACGATGGTTGTCGGTCAGCTGAAATCGGCCGGTGGAGAGACATTTAGCTCGCAGTGGTTGGCGGTGATTTGATAGTGTGGGGAGAGATCTGTTCAGTGATGAAAATCTTTAAGAACCGTCTAATGGGATGGTGGCTGGTCGGTTAGTTTGTAGGCTGGCATATGATTGGTCAGAGAAGTGGTTTGCTTCCTTTGTGGTTTGGGCAGTAGAAGAGAGGAAGGACCAGGCGGTGAGTCGGTCGGACATTGAAGTCGATCAGATGATGAGGTCCTCCAGATGGTGAAATCTATGTGCAATTGAGGGAATGCGGGCAAAGGGACGGAAAATATAGGGACGACATTTGAGATGGCCAATGGTGGCTAAAATCGATAGGCGAGGTAAGATGCCACTCGTGACGGATAAAAAATGTTGGGGATACCAGCCAGTGGGTATGAATTCCGCTCATATTTGAAAGATACTGGCTGGGCAGTTGGTTGGCAAGGAAGGCTTCTTTAAGGTCATGCGAAGGAGGTCCTATAGTGTCTTGTTTCTCAATATAGTTGGGAAGGCGCGTGCGTCCGCCATTAAGTCTTCAAATTTTTTTTCTTAAGAGGCTTCAACAAGTTTCTAAAGTTGCTTGATAATGGCCACCCTGTGGATGGTATGTGCAAAAAATTCAATCCATGTAAATGTTCATAGAAAAATTATCCTCTAATTGACAATAATGTTATATTTGTAATTCTCCATTGAGAAAAAAATGTGCATGTGCTCGTGGTATTTTTTTATTATTTTATTAAACAGTAATATAAAAAAAATTAATTGCACCAAATTTACTTCTATTTATTTCCTTCATAAGGTGAATTTCCAATTATACAAACAACATCACATATATGTCACAAAATTCCTATGTATTTCCGTGTCATACTTTCATATTTCTGTACTTCACTCAAATTTGTAGCATCGCATGGTACAATTCTTTCTAACATACTTTCATATTTTTCAAATGTTAAATATTTTTTTTCATGTATGCATAAGTTAATGACACTAAAGTGTTATAAATATAAATGCAAAATAGTGTGGTTGTTATATATATATATATATATATATATATATATGAAAATATAAGAATTGTCTGGCAATTAATGTTCAAAAACAGCAGGTGTGGGTTGTAGATATAATTAAATGATATATATAAACATACTAAATCACTTTCTCAAAAAAGGTCGATATGTCCGAGTGGTTAAGGAGACAGACTCGAAATCTGTTGGGCTCTGCCTGCGCAGGTTCGAATCCTGCTGTCGACGTTTTACTGTTTTTCAAAATACCGAACGTTAATGATGAATTGGATGTAATGTTATGCCTAAATTTATAATTATGAGTTGTTAATATATTCAGTAAGATATTAATTAATTTTTCTTTGAAATGGATATAAATTTTAATTAATTTTCAATGTCGAATCATATATAATGTTTTTCGATATTTATCCTCGAATTTTTCTTGTCAGAAAATAAAATTTATTATAAGCTAATGGATGAATTTCTGTCAACAAGCAGCTAATCCAAACATTTATTTTCACAATAAGTATATAAAATTCAGATATTTTTCGTTAAATACAATTATTTTTTTAACTATATCTTAAGTACTTAGTCTGGAGATACTTTTCTTAAGCACTTATGAAAAATATTACATCAGAACACGCAGGGTTATGTGCAGAATCTAATCTCGTACCACACATCAACTTCACCTGAATTGTTTTTTTTTCTTTTTATTTTTAAGATTACAGTGGGGCCCACTCCCATACATCCTTTGGTGAATGTGCAGTTGATGTGCGGCTGAGATAAACCTCCACACGTAGCTCTAGGTGCGGAATCGTGATGTAATATTTTTTTTTTATTCTGTGGTTTTTTTAAGGCTCATGTTACCAAGATGTTCCATTTAAATATAAATGTATTGAAAATAGAGTTTAAATAATTATATATTAATTTAGAAACAAATTCAAGACAAAATATTACATGGAGAACCATGCATAATTGGATGAAATTTCATTGATGTAATAATGCTTACTAGTCTTCAGATAACAGTAAGCCAACTTAGTTTTACATCCGCAACATCAAGCATTTGTTCTCTGCTATTCTGCATAGCTAAAAGCATATAATGGACATCGAAGATGTTGGCAACCATAAGAGATTAAATTGCACTTTCTCAGGCCAAATGTGTTGCACGTCCATCAGCATATATACCAAGGTAGAAATTCCTTCTGTAATGTTTGTTTACATACCACCCAATTATGTATTTAAAAAGTACGTAACTCTTAAATTTATTCACTTCACAGCTTAAATTCACGTCAAAATAATCTTCGACTTTTAAAGGTTAAATACAAATAAGTACGCATATAAGGTGGATTATATGTAAAAATTGAAGTTTGTGTTAGATATGTAAATACATAAGAATTGAATGGAACATTTGTAAATCTTCTTTTATTTTTCGCTTGATGGTAAAAAATAGAGGTTTTTACATCTACAACACTTTAAACATCTATAGAGCACTCTGAAAATGAGGACGCACCCTTTCTCTTCTCAAATTTGCTTGCCTTCACCTGTCGATTGCGCGGAAAGTCTCCTCACCGTGATACTATTTCATTCACGCCACAAAATCTCTCTGGACACACCTAGCGAAACTATACTCCATGGAACCGCAAATTACATTTAGGTAAAGAATCATGTGTATAATCAAGGTCCCACTTTCTCAATCTACCCCAGGAAGTCAGCTTGCACCGCGATACTTATTTTAATCGGCTTCTGGCGACATACCTTTACGGACCGACGCTAAATGACCGTGAAACTCTCCCATAATATGGGTGTTTACCATGATACTTTTTTCTCTGCACTAACTTTACACACTTGTCAACATTCCTACAAAACACACTCAATGACATCCTTTATCATGCACCTTTGTGGAATCGCTCCCGATGCCAACACACCTCTGATTCATTCTCAAGGTCGCATATTTAGAAGGCATTGAACGCTATGTGTGAGTTTGCTGCCAAGCACAAGCTACATATGCATCTTATTTCCTAAATTTTTATATTTGGAAAAACGTTTGAAGGTATTTGCATCGATAATTGATGACTTTGAACAAAATTTCTAAGTCCTTACCTTTTTACATAATTTGCACCTTGTATATCATGTTCTTGCTATAATTTGAAGAGCTTTGCATATGATTAAGTAGTTTTTAGGTAAAGCGTAATAGCTAACTAAATGAAAGCTCGAAACTCAGTATCTTTCGTGTTGTTTATTTTCTTAGCTATCATGCAATTAAGAAGAATTTTGCAGTTGTTGAAATTTGTTCACAGAGAATGGCGGAAGTCAAGTCAGGGGCACTACGAGTTCAAACTTGACCTCCACTCTTTCCATCACTACCACTTATAAATTCAAACCATGGGGCATAATGACTTGATGCTCTAATAGCCATCTATAATTTATGTAGTTATATTGGAATTCTAATTACAATTTTACCAACATAAATTTTTGCAAGATGTTCGTGAGAAGCTACTTGGACCATTTAATAGCCACTTTCTTGCACTTAATACACTTCCTCGAAGGAGGGGTAAATTGGGAAGATCTAAAGAGATTTTTTAATGTTGTTCGATATAATTCGAATAATATAAATTCAAAAATGAATTAATAATGTATATATAATACTTCATACATTGTTGTTGACAAAATCTAATACACTTTTTCTTCCCTTTTTTTGGTCTCATATGGGAAACTTGCATAGCTAGAACATAATTCTTATTTATTAACACTAATATGTTCTTTTAATTGTATTAGTGTACATTGGAGAGAGAATACCTGATAAATTTTGTAGGTCACATATTTTTTGGGTGTGACAATAATGGAAGGAAAGAACATCTATATGCTTAACAAGAGGAAAGCATAGTGCATATCTTCCTTGCAACTTTGTTACGGCAAATTGGAACTGTATTCTAACTTTCTGTGAGAGGAGTTTGGAGAGAAGGTTGGTAAATACTATTGATGGTTACATTTAGGATTGGAATGGGTTTGGTGGTATGTTTCTAGCTAATATTCTATTATTATATTATGATTTATATGTATGGCTAGAAATGAGGTTAAATACATTGAGAATAGTGTTGATATCTCTTATACTTTCAGATTGATTATTAGCTTCATCATTAAAATTCTTAAAATTTGGGAAATTTCAGAAACCAGTTAATGAATTAATTCTGAAATTATTTGTTAAGTTAGAACTTCCTATTCTTGTTAAGTTGAAGTCAAATGCTAGCTTGGTTTATTGGAGAAGGACGGAGTGGATATTATTAAGATTAATGTCGATGGTAGTTAAAAAGCTAATAAGGCTGGCATTGGAGGGGTTTGTACAGATAATGTTGGTAATTGTGTGGCTTGGTTTGATGCTCCATTGATTCCAAGATCTCTTTTAATCATTGAAACAAAAGCTATTATTAAAGCTCTAGTTTTGGCTAAGAATTACAGTTGGAAGCGTATTCATGTGTAAATTTATTGTATAATGTTAAAATTTTGGGCTTTAAAAGAGCTTTACCTGTGGAATATTATTGTGCATATGAAGAACATTTTTTAAAAATTCTTTCTTACTGGTGCTTGGTCTCATGTTCATAGAGAAGACAATAAACCAACTAATTGGGTTAATAGATGAGATTGTTCAAACCAGTTCGTGGTTGTGTCTAATAATGTTTCTAATAAAATTTCGTTTCTTATTCAAGGTGATAGATTGGCCTTTTAATAGAATTGATCATTGTTCTTTGTAATTTTTGTGTGAGTTGTATTTCGGTGGCAGTTCCTAGTTTAGTTCTTGTGTGTGTTGTATTGTGGGTGTAGTAGGACTATCACTTAGCCTTTTGTATAATTTTGTGTTTATTAATAAAATTCTTTGCGGAGTCCTGAAAAAAAAAATGCTTATATTGTTTAAATATGGTGGATAACTGTTAAAATTAAAAAGACATGATGACTATACATGTATTTAAAATAGAGAATGAGTATATTTATCTTTGTCTTTGAGAACTAAAATTTGAGTTGCATTATCACCTATATGACACATCACCTAAAGAGTGCATTTCTATCAGCAATGATGTTGAAATGACAAATATGATTATGCAACATAGTACAAATGATCGAGTTGAGGTGGTTTTTATAACACAACATAAGAGGCAAGTTACTATATGCTCGCATAACTATAAAAATAAGAGAAATAACTTGTTAAGCTTTTACTAGTCAAGCTTTGGTACTATTAATAATGTTTACATCGATCAAAGAGCTTCTACCGAGCAGATTGTGATAATTCTAAGATAAGGAACATAAAGATTTATTGGTTGGGACCTGTCTCCGTGATTTACAAAGTTTTAAGCAAACTCCCAAATCTTATGCCATCACAAAAAACTTGAACTTGAATGTGAAACTAGTAATCAAACCCATGTTGTTGTTACATATTCATATCTCGATTGTTCTTGGAGGATTCGAACGGAATTATGTGCTTATGGCGAAACATTTGAGATTTGAAAACTAGAACCAACAACACATACATGATCACATATGAACAAAGCAGGAAATAAACATGCATTAATCTCTTGGGTAGTAAAAGCAATTGAAGGCATCTAAAAAAATCTTGACATCACTCCAAAGCAGATTAATAATATTTTAAATAGCTCATATAGTTTATCTTTGCCCAATATGAGAGAATGGAGGTCAAGAAGATAAGTACAAAAGAGAATTTTTGGTTTATTTGATGATAACTACAGACGGGTACCAACACTATAAGCAGCTAATAAACAGAAATCGATGAATGTTTATTATATTAATGTGTGGTGGAAACGATTCATCCTTTGAGAGATTCTATCTAACCTTTAAGGTTTGCTTTGATGATTTTTTGAAAAGTTGTAGATACTTCATTGACATTGATGTTTGTCTTTTGAAGTCAAGGTATTTGAGTGTTCTATCATCTACAAATTCGATGGATTTCTTATAATAGCATTTGTAGTTGTGGAATCTAAGTCAAAAAATTCTTGAAATGGTTCCTAAAAAATTCTTGAAATCAATTAGTACTAACTTGAAAAACTTAGCATTTACATCGAACATGCATAAGCGCATTTCAGATGCACACTCAAGATTTTTTGGCTATGATATAGTGGGCATCTACGCCACCTATGAAAGAACTTGAAAAGAATTTTCCATTAAAATGACAAGAAAATAAATAAATGTTTGGTATGATTAGCTGCTAATTCATATATTAAATGTTAGTATGAGTTTAGCATAAATGAGATATGCTTTATGTTCCATAAATTCACTCTTATTTATTAGTTTTGCCTTATAATTGATAGATAAACAATTTCTTACCTGTCATAAGAAATCACTATAATATAAATAAGTTCACAGAATCTTTCAAGGCTTGGATTGAAGAAGTTAGGAGTACTTGTGGTTGATTTGATTGATATGCTGAGAGCTAAGCTTATGGAGACAGAGAAGAAATTAAAGCCATCCACATTGAGAGGTGCACTAATGTCGCATGCAGAAGATTATATAAGAGATATTAAAACTGAAAAGGACTAACTGTTTGTGTGTCAATCAACACTGCATACTGCTTAGTTTGAAGGGCACTATGAAATACAAGTATTGAAAGTAAAAGATGCACCTAGAAAGTTTGGCATGTCACTTGGTTATCATGTATTCATGTTGTAGCATTTATTGACACCAAAGATCACCCTTTGCGTCATACATATGTTTATGATTGCCACTATGTTGATAGATTTGTAGAATGCAAAATTATTTATTAATTTTCTCTACCTCCACATAGGTTAATAATATTTATGTGTTGATTATAGATACAAATTGGCATATGAAGACCAAATTTCTAAACTTCCAGGAAAAGCTCGGTGGACTGAAGCAGGTGGCAGTACTCACATTGGTGTGCCCAACAATTTATGACTAAAAGGAAGACTGAAGAAAATGAGGATCGAGAATTTCCTAGATATGGATGGTCAAAGAATAAAAAAGATTGAAAAATACAGTCGTTATGATACATGTGGTCATCACAAAACTACATGCAAAAATCCATTAAGTCAACCAAGTTCGCAGTTGCCGATTGAAAATCTTGGATCATCTAATCTGTGAATTAATTAAAAAACTTCCATTTTTTTTTCTTTTGATATTCATCTAGAATTGTTTATTTTTGGCAAAATTTTAGCGATGTGTATATTTTCTATTTTATTGCATGCATATCCATTTCCATGTATTTTATACGGAGAACAAAAAGAAATTTTGTAGTATTAAAATTACTGTTAAGGTGAATCTCATGTAGATTGTTTTACAATTTTGCTAATATATTTTATTTTTAGTATTCTTTTTTATTGTTTACATATGCTTAATATAAGTTCTACATATGTATAATGAGTTTTTCTATTAAACAATAATTCTTAGTTTAAATTAACATTTTAGCTACATCAGCATAGAAGGTGTGAAAGGATGTTAACTCCAATATGCTAACTAAGTTCACATCTCATAAATTAGTTAGTTTTGTTTGTTGACCATCTCACAGATGAAACTAGGGTTGGCCTTTTAAAATTTTGATGTTAAATGTACAAATACTTGCAAATTGGGTGGTATGTATTTGAATGTCCCCATTATTTATGTTATTTACTCGAAAAAAATTGAACATAACCAAAATCTTCAACTGAATTGATTGAAGGTTTTATTGATTCGATATATGATAGCAATTTGGATGAGTTTTCACTCTGTGTATATATAAATTGAAGTAGGTGGACCATTAGTTCAGTTGTTATATATTTTTTTTGGACATTAGTTGGTATATCTCTAACTTGCAACTTTTTGGAATAAACAAAAAAATTTTGAGCTTTTCTCGATGAATTTTATCGAAAAGGTTCTAATACTTTTTCTTAAATCCTGTTGTAGTGGTGGATAAGGCACAGATGAATTTGATAGATGGGTTCATCCAATCTATGAATGAAAAAGTTATTAATTGTTAATGTTATTGTAACTTCTTATATTATCCTTATTATCATGTTGTAGTGAGACATTGAAAAAGCATGGTGTTAACATTTTAATTTCAAAGGCATATATTCACCCTTTTGTGGATCTACATGCTTTTAGGAAGATATTTCAAAACCATAGAAGGTAAGGTAGTAACTACTAAATGTTTTCTTTCAACCAAAACTATTATAACTGATGTTTCTTACATTCCAGTAATTGAAAGAGGTTAAGTCGCTCTTTCAAATGTTCCTCATCTTTCTATGGATAGTTATAGTAAGCCAAGTGTGTTTCTTCCCATTTTAGTTGACTAAAGTTGGAACCGAATCTTTAGGCATCCATATTAGTTTAATATGATTTTTTCAATAATCAATAATACCTATTATGTTTTTTCTTTGGAGGTCTAAAAGTCTATGGCTTTAATTAGATTTACTATCCTTAATTCAATTCAATTTTTCCTTGTATAACATTGTTCAAATAGTTCATAATGTGTTTTACAAAACGCTGAAGGATTTTTCTCTATTTATCAACAAATTGGATGCAATGACTTGAGCATGATTAGATAGAACTTTTGATTGGAAATCGTTCAGCTCTTGAGATCAAAGAGATTTAGTTACCAAAAATCTTGATCTATCAAGAGGTGATCAGTTTTCATGTAATGAGATGGGTTTGTTCTTTATAAAAGGAACATGTCTAATTTTCACATATTTCATTTTTGTGATCTCTTTCTTGAAAATTTGAGAAGTGCAAATCAAGTTTCAACCCTGGGACTCATGATTTTAGTGGGTGTAAATAGAATTTGTCTCTTATAGAATCCTTTATGTTGAGAGGGCAAGATTGTCTTCCCTTTTATCGATTTTCTTTCAAATGACAACTACATGATGGCATGGTGTGGGTTGAAAACATAATTTGACTTTATTCACTACCCTTGATATTGCATTGAAGCTGATTAAGGAATTACATGAGTAGGATTTCACTACATTATGTGCATTTGAATGGCCTTCTTATGGATGTATTCCTACCTCTGTTATGTGTTGAGACTTTAAACTATAGTGCTTTTGTATATTGCTTTGATTCGTTATGTATGTTTTGATTATTAATTATTTAAGCGAGAAAGAAACATATTTTTAAATGCAAATAATAATGACCAACTACCAGTACTAATAGAGACATACTAATTCTTGGTTAAAACTTGTAAAAAGTTTGCAACAATGTTGCCTTTGGTTGGCATTGTAATATAAAAGTTCAAGCAATACTAGTTTAAGAGTTTTTGTACATTTTTGGAAAATTTACTTATATATACCACACAAATCTTTGTATATACATATCAAACACACATAATGTTTGATATTTACATTTATAATAATTTGGTGTCACAAACCTATGCATAAAAATGTGTATTTCAGTCTTAGTAAGTTAGTAATAATTAATGATTTGTGGTATGTTCTTTTTATAAAGGGTTATAAAAAGTGTCCAAGTTTAAGAAACTATTGAGGCATTTACAAACATACCACCCAATTGGGGCATTTGACAAACAAACTACCCAGGTTTAGTTATATTTCACTTTTATTAAGTTAGTAATGGTTAAGATTGTGAGGTGTTTAAGTTCTTGCTTGCACTCATATATGGACTAAAGTTAAGTGTTGAAGTAGCATTGATTACTTTTCATTTATCTTGATAGCATCAAACCAAAATGTAACACATTGGTTAATGGAATAAGATCATCATTGCCAGTAGTGGAACCATCAACAATAACTTTAACATAGGTTGCATTGTAGGAGTTCAATTTTCTTGTCAAACAGATAGAAAAAAAGATATATCCCTAAACAAACATATAGCATACATCTCTGATGCATTTTGGATTACATCATTCATACTTCTTAATACATCAAACTCATTTAAATAAAAATAACACAAGTAATAAAAAAACATAGCAATGACAAAAAATAGTAGTGCAGCTATAATTTTCATAAGGAACATAAAATCCTCATTTTTTATTCTCTTCATCTCCTCCGTTGATTCTCTTTCAAAATCTTCTCGATCAAATGATTCATCATCTATTTTATCAACTCATTTAAAATATCTATAGTAATGCGTGGAATGATTTATTGGAAGTCCGTAAAATATTGTTTCACAATTCTCGCCTTTATAGTTGATGAACATCGCATATTGTAAATTACAGTCAGGATAATTTTTACAAAGTTTGACGCCTTTCAATCTTGTAGATTAACATCAATTCATCTTCTACAACAACACTACAATAAGGTTATTGTTATACACAATTTCAAATATTTAAATGAACATGAATAATTACCAAAAACATAAGAAAGTACTGGTTTTCCTAAATTCATTTCACCATACATTGATTGGCTTCTAGAAAAATACAAGGCGACCGAAGGCAAAGATAAAAAATTGGAGAAGAGAAATGACTAAAAAAATTTTTTACAGAAGTTTTTAGGGTGCTTTGCAGGTAAATAACAACAATCGTGTGGTGTTAATAAATATTAAAATTTAATGTATTGTGTAGGTGAAAACCCTAAAAAAAAGTAATGCATTTTACTATTTGATGTACTGTGTAATATCTAAAATTATAAAGTAAAAACATGAGACGTTTAAAAGAAACATAAATTATTATTCATTCATAATATATTAACTTTTAAATTATCTTAGAATCTGAACTCAAATTTTCTTTGACTAACTTTGTAGTTTATTATAGTTTTTATATATTCTTCGGGATTATTTTGTATTGAAATTTGTTGAAAGCTTTTTTAGTTTAATGATTGGGCTTGCTGTTCGTCCTTTATTTCATCTCCTTATCTTTGTGGAGTGTTGAATCTTCTCATAACATGTATAAGGTTAGTTTTGACTGCAGATGATTTGTTGTTTTTGCTACAATTGCTTTAGCACATGATTCTTTTCATTCTGCAAGTAATTAAAGGATTGGAGATGTTTGAGTACTTATCAACTCCATTATAGCTTTTGGCGGATATTTGATGACAAATTTTGTAAATCCTATGAATTTGAGTCTACTAAATTCTGCCAATATCAGGATTTAAGACAAATTCTAGAAAATTTTGAAAAAATAATTGGATCTACTACTTCATGGATTTAAAATTTGTTATTTCTTTCAGTTTAGCAATATTTTATTTAAATCAATCTAAAATTCATTGTCAAATAATTTTTGGGGAATATTCTTTCATACTCAAAGGAATTGCTAGCAAACTAAATACATATAACTCACCTTTTCTATTTAGTTGGGTGTGAAGTGAAATTTGTCAATGAACTATGATGTAACATTATACCCAAAATGGTACAACATTAAAAAGATAATATTTGAAAAAATATATTTTTTTTTCTTCCTTCAGGAACATTAAAGTAA
This sequence comes from Papilionanthe hookeriana x Papilionanthe teres, assembly GCA_022702705.1. Lineage (NCBI taxonomy): Eukaryota > Viridiplantae > Streptophyta > Magnoliopsida > Asparagales > Orchidaceae > Papilionanthe > Papilionanthe hookeriana x Papilionanthe teres. The sequence goes on from CM040425.1 coordinate 22,420,556, forward strand.
ACAATTCAATATATTCAAAACAATGAATTATTTTCACATATTTGATCATAAATATAAATACTTGTATGAAGATAAACTTAAGGATAAACATAATATTATTACAGGTCTATAATATATCATTTCACGATTTCAAAATGTATGTACAACCATGATAGGTAAAACCCACAATCTAAGTATGTACTACTATTCAAAATGATTAATCCATCCAATCATTGATTCCCTAAATCTAGAAATAAAAAATTAAATCATTATTAGGTATTTTGATAATTTTTTTCATATCCTATCAACTTCCTCCACGAAAAAAAGATCAAGAATACATGACAAAATCAAAGGATTTAATTATTATTTAGTTATTCGATAGATTTTCTTATATCATATCATTTTTATTTCCTCATAAACTCTTGTTGCATTATTAATTTGAGTTATACTATGAACCATCATGATAATATGCTCACAGAAAATCAATTGAAGGCAAACATATTATTCTTTTCATGTTAGACACATTCCTTAAAAGATGACGACACCGCTCAATTTGTCATTCCTACATAAATTTCTTTAGTAAACACTTGACTTCATTAATTTGTGATCTATCTATGTTAATAAACATAAAAACTTGACTTATTATAATTCAAGTTAATTTGTTGATTCACAAATAGAGTAAGAATTTTTAAGCTTAGCATACCCTTCAGTGGCATATCCCTCACCTTATGCCTTCTCTAACTCAATAAATTTTTATTAAAATATTCAATTAAACTACATCTTTTAAAAGTAATTTTGAACGCAATTAACTAAATAGCTTTAGTCTTATATATTATTTTGAAAAAAACTCTTGCTAAATAAAACATGCTTGAATAAAGTTATGCATCCTCATAGCCAATCAATATCTTTTTTTTAATAAATATTCATCGTAGTATACTATGAACAAATGTCTTTAGTAACACGTTAATTTATTCTTCAATCCCTACGTTAAATATGGCTATAAGGAAATCTACTTATAGAATGGCCTTATCCTCACACATCTTAACAATGCAATCAAAATCAAAATGAAAATATAACCTAATTATAAATGTGTTTTATATTCCATTCACGATTACAGTTTTACTTTTCTCTTCCATCGCATGTAACAATAAAAATATAGTACTTTTTACGACCATAATAACAGCATCACTAAATAATTTTCAGTTTAACCAGCCCGTGCCATTCCAAAACTCATCTAAATTAGATGATTGATCTTCATTATCATGAAATAATGTTACCATCTTTAAAACAGATGTAAAATGAAAGCTAAAAATCAAAACTAGTTAACAGTAACAACCTATAGAAAACATTTGCAAGAGTATCAACAATCCAAGAAAAGAAAATAGAACCCTTAACATCATGTTAGAATGCTTCTTTAAAGCTCTCACTTCTTTAAAGCTCTCATCGGCAAACAACTAACAGTACTATAAGGCTCACCAAATAAGAACAAGAGCGTCAACACAATGCATAGGACATGGTGTGAGAAAATTAACAATTTCAAAGATATACACAAATGAATCTAAAATGCCTATAGATTTTAATAACCGACTTCAAATAATCGACATATAAAGAGCCTTATTTTGAATTGGCATTTTTCAATGGCTAACTTTGCTTATCTGATGAGTGCAAGTATAAAAAAAAACTTTGATGAATAAAAGCACGAGATAAAAATAAAGAAATCCTAGGATAAGAGGATTGTGAAAAATAAAAAAACAGAAAAAAATATAAAGGGACAAACAACCAAAGTAAGAAAATATAAACCCCAAAAATTGAATAAATTATGGCCAGTGTGTTGTCAACTATTAACAATATTATTATCAACTTATATTATGGTATGCATTATTTAGTCAAAACTTAAAAAAAAAAAAAACTAAACTAAACATGTTCAATTGTTTCATTTCAATTTAAAAAATGCATTTTAATTTTTTAAATTTCAAAACCTCAATATTCAATTTTGAGTTATTAGTTTGCTTTTAATTTCATTTAGTTGACCAACTAAAAAATCAAAATTCAAAACTAAATAGAATGTTCATGAAAGTAGAACAATATTATACATAAAGATATCCATTTCTTGATGATTGTTCATAAATGAACTCCACCTAAATTTCAATTTCTTTATAATGAAACCATTCAAATCGAATTGATATTCGATATATTCTATTTTATCTAAACTTTGATAGATTTAAGTTTTCAAATTTTAAAATTTGACTAATTTAAAAACAGATTCATCCAAACCAACGAAATCCACAAGCCTATACTGAAGTACTTGTGGCTCTAAAATGTTTAGGTTTAATTTAATTTATGTATATATATATATATATATATATATATATATATATATATATATATATATATATATATATATATATATATAGTTTGGGAAATATAGTTTTAATTTTAAAAAATGAAATCAAACCGATCTCATATATGCAACAGTTTAAATATTTAAACACTACACCACAAGCCATGTCTTTATCCCGAAGAATGAATATATTGCTTGGTGGTGAGGCTTGATCAAATAAACCAAAGAATTTATGACATCAGTTTGGTTTGCGAACCATTTATGTTGACCGACAATTTCTCCTATCTAATACAAATAAATTAGATAGGGTTTATATTAATCTAGAGTCTTTAAGATTCCTATAAGGGCAAACTCGTATAGTTAATTACATCTTAGATAACTGAAGTCACCTAAGAAAACTCTTGATCTAGATTAGGAGTATTTTATTCATGGCAAAAGGAAATCTAATAGGTGAGTGGCTCAAGTTTCAGAACAGTTATTCTAGGATTCAAAGGAAAAGAAGACTAGGGGAAAGACAAAGAACTAGAAAAATCTCAGTGTTTTCCCAAACTATCCTATAGTTTGGCTTCGATTTGAAATAATTATTTAATATTTCATACTGCTAATTTTTATTTATTTAGGGCTTACATTCACTTGATATCGATCATGTGAATAGCCTAGAAGATGAGAGGATTTATGTCATACCCGGTGCCAACCTCAGAATCTTAAGACAAGTTAGGGCATGTATTGCACAACATAGTCATGCAAAGACCTAAAAAGAAAACATGAGGATTTATACTACACAAGGTAAGTTACCCCGTAGTCCTATGGCTTGTTGTTTAATTCTAAGGAGATTTACTATTGCAGATGGTTGTGCTGTCCACAATGCATATTCCAAGCTCCTAGTCTTAGCATGCTTAATTTTAGAAATGTCAAGTGTAGGAGATTGGGAGAGGTACCGTGTTTTAGAAATGATTAAATTGAGGTGTCTTAATATCTTATTTAGGGGAATATTGAAGTTGATTATAGCAACACTGGTTAGGATCTCATGGTTCCCTCATTCCGGCACCACTATTTTCTTCGGATTCACATAGTTCAGATGAATTTGCTAAACTCAACTTAATGAGTTTCGTATTTCATTCAGACAGTGGGAAAGCTTGTTAGCAGCCGTAGGTTGCCTCCTCCGAGGTATGCCTGATCATCCGATAGAGGAGTTTTAATTTAATTGCAATTGTGATTTTTGTTTTGTTTGTGATTAAATCTTGAGTTGTCTTATATTTTGTTTGTTGTGGAGGTGAATTTTATCTTGTTTTGTTTTAAATTTTTTATTTTTAATTTCAGTTTTGTGGCTATCCTAAAAGACCTGATTTTCATACAGGGTGACATTGTTATTTACATACAAACTTGTAAAAAGTAAAGTAAAGGAAGTACAAAAAAAGTACTATAAACTTATAAATGTTTACCTGGCGAATCTTCTCGTTCCTCCACCTGAAGCTTTAGTATCTTGTAATAAACATTTATAATTTGCAGGAAAGTAAAAGTTCATCACAGGCCTAAAAAATCATATGTCATAACTTGGTGGGTGTTGACCTCATTTTTGGTGAGGTCTTCTCTTCTTCTCTTTAGTACTTAGGATCTAGCCTTAGGCTTTTCCTTTGACTATCCTAGAGGATTAGAATTGGGACCCACCACTTAGAAATTCAAATCACTTCCTAACTCCCTGCAAACTCCACAAACTTGATTGTAGACCCCTAATCACCTAGAGGGTTGAAATTAAATGTGGAAGTTTAAAGGATGAGTTCCAATAGGACTCTTTGGCCTTAGGATTGCCTCAGGTGGCTCGGTGCAGTGAAGGGCTGACTTACACACACACTACACCTATACACTACACTTTCACACACCTCTTAAAAACACACCCATACCCAATTTGACCTCCCGACTCATGAAGGTGATTCACATGGATGGTCCTTAACCCCTAAGCCCTTGGCTAAGAGGGTTAGGAACAACATAGTGGATGCCTCAAATGAGTCCCTTCATGGCTCATGTGGGCTTGATGTGGCTTCATGGCTCAACCAAAATGATTTAATTCCACTTACATTCACCCAATCTTCAATTTTCCAAATTTTCAATTTTTGACCCCCGGGACCCTACACCCGCCTAGCCTACCAAATACCCTTGAAACCACCCAAAATTTGTAAAATCACCTAAATCACCCAAAAAATCCTCAAGACCAATCCTAAACATTTCCTCACCAATCAAATTGATCATCTATACCCAAAAACACCAAAAATTCCAAAAATACCTCCCAATACCCTCCAAATACCCAAAATACCCCTCTTAGCCAAAAATCCAAAAATTCAGAAAATTCCCAGAAAATTCCAGAAAATCCCAAATATTTCCAATTTCATTTTGTTCAACTACACCATGGGCCAATTTTGTCAATTTACCCCACTTTTGTCAAAACCCCCAATTTGACCCATTTTAACCCAAAATGAACCGAATGTCAAACCAAACCTACCCAATTGACCTAAATTCTGGTCCAATTCAATTCTAAACTTCAATTCAACATCCCCAACACCAATCTATACCAAATCCATGTTCAATTTGATTGACATTTGGATCATATTTCACTTTTGGCCTTAAAGCCCAATTTGGACCCATGACCCAAACTTAGCCCAAACTCATCCAATTCAACTCCAATCAACCCCAAATCTTTTCTAAACCTTCCTTAAAATCCCCATAAACAAAACACTAACATGATTTGTCCAAAATTTAGACCCAAACCCCACTCAAATTCAACCTAAAATCAAAAAGCCCAATTTTGACCTAAACCCAAACCTAACCCAAATAGGCCCAAACCTCAAAATCAAAACCCAACCAAAGCCAAAACCTCTTTGAAACACTCCCATAAACATTTCCCAACATTTATTTTACATCAATTTCAACCCTAGCCCAACATTGGCCCAAGTTAGCCCAATTTGACCTACATTGGCCCATTTACCAAATAAACCCAAATTCAACTCAATTCAAACCCAAACCACCTTAAATCTATTTCAAATTACTCATGAAACATCCCTAAACCAAAACCAACAATTATTTGGCCCAACCTTTTACAAAAATACCCATCCATGAACTCATTCTTAAACCTAAAGGCCCACTTCCTTAAACCACTTTAAAAAGTCCACCCAAGACCATTTCAAAAGCCCAAGTTTTTAATCCAAAGCCCACATGACATTTACCCACATCATCCATTTAATAAAAATCACCCCTAAGTTTTAAAATCATCATTAAGCCATTCCAAATCAAGCTTCATGAAAATTCTCCACCAAAATACCAAAATTCCTAAATTTATTTCCATGAAATTGACCAAGCTTTATCCTAAGCCATGAGCGAAGCCATTTACAAGCCATATGAAGCCAAGGAAGGTTTGACATGTGACCAAGCCACTAATGGCAAAAGGAGGGCCTCCTTTCCTAATCCTTCATTAAACCTTTTTAACCATAAGCATGTCACACACTAAACCATGCTTAGCCACCTCACCATGGATGGAGACTTCACCACTCCTTCTCGGTGACCCAACTGATCCTCCCGACTCAAAATCGAGCTTGGAAGGGTGCACCAAGCCCAAAATGGTGGGTTGACCCAAACCAAGCCAAAGTGACCTTATCCCCATTCCATTCTAATCCAACACCTTTACACATGGCTAATGCCGATTGACTTCACCATTGCCGAAGCCACGACCTCCCCGGTCGGGATGGTGACTCGGTGCTCGCCGGCCAACCGCACAGGTCGCCGGAAAACTCCATGGCCGAGACATGGGGAGTAGCCAAACTTTGAAATTCTACCTTGCTGAGCTGCCCCATGCCCAATGGCCACCATGGCTGTTCTGCCCTTGACCTAAGCAGCTGATCCCAACCCTTGGCCACCCCTGGGAGACCCTCCAGCCATGCCTATTTAAACACCACCCCCTCTCGGCCATGAGAAGTGCTGTACCAAACCTTAAGGAAAATCTGCCAAAATCATTCCAGATCACTCTCCACACATAGAGCACTTGATCCCCACTGAATTCCAGCCCCAATTCCCTCCAGCTGAGCTCAATTTTGAGCTCAAACTTTAGCCAAAAACCGGGACACTTCTTCGCATTGGATCAATCTTCAAATTGACTGGTCCTAGACCTTCACCGGACCAAGAGGAGAAGTTTTCCTTCGAAAGCCCCATCCCCGGAGCCACCCGATTGTTCCGACCTCAAGCTTTGTGATCGGCTGTGGTCACTTTCATAGCTAGACAATTCACCGAGCCGAGGGACTTCATCCGGAGCTTACTTGGACCCAATCGAAGGTGACACGACTCTCGGATCGAAGCTTCACTTCTCCGAGCGAAGGTATGAACTCATTCTTCTTCCCGAGCTTACGAGAGATTCTCCATTTAATTTGAATCAATTTCAATGCATGTTCTACCGTATGGATGTATTCGTCTCTTGAAGACGAATCCATAGAGCATAAGAACACGAAAATCCGTTGAGAATCGAGTGAGAAATTAGGGTTAGAAGGTTGACGGTCACGGGTGCACACCGGTCGTAGACGATGATCGGAAGCCGTCGGATCGAGCGTGTATCGAGCGGACGGTCCGGATCGAGCCGGACGAGCGCAATGGTGCATGAACCGCGGGTCCCGGGATGGGCGACTCGGATGGCGGCGCCCAATCGCGGCGCGACACGTCCCCCTTCGGAGCTGCCGAGGTTGACGCGGCGCCGCGTGGATAAGTAGAAAAATAGGTTATTTTCCTATTTATTTAATTCCTTAAACTTCAAAAATTCATAACTTTGTGTAGGAAAATAATAAAAATAAAATAAAAATACCCTCTTGCTTAGTGAACAGAGGAGAATAATGTGGAAAAGAAATCATTTAATTTCATCCAATATTTTATTTTTAATGATTTATTTACCCTCTGCATTGTTTTAATTCTCCATGCATATAGGAAATTCACCATGGCATAAGACCATAGGGCTTTTGAAGCCTCTGAATTTGGGAACATTCCCTGAATTTTCCAAAGTCAGAGGCCATCCCTATGAGAAGTTATTGATTTTTCAAATTCATGTTACTGTTTTGAGTATTTTAAATCCAATAATTAGCATGTTGTGAAATAAATTCTAGGAAAATTTAGTGATGTTTCTTATGACCAGAGGACCCTAGGAAAAATAGGTTTTGAATTAATTCACTTGGAATAACCCTAATTGGCTTAAACACCCTAAATAGGTTCTTAATTAATTAGAGCTAATCATACATCAAATTGACTTGAAATCAATTCTCCACTGACCTTTAGGATCAGAGGAACCCACCATAAAAGTTTGAAGTCAATTGGGTTTGGTTAGCCCTATCAAATGGGTTGATTAAGCCATTTAGCCAATTTAAACTTTGAAAATTCATAACTTTCAAAATACTTTTCAAAAATTCACCAAATTGGTTTTGGAGCCTCTCTGATTTTAGGGGAATTTAAGAAAATTAAAATTTCAATTTTCTAAAAAAGTTGATTTTTTTGTATTATTTTAATATTTTAATAATTAAAAAAAATAATAAAAATCACAAAAATAATAAAATTCACCAAAATGTCACATTTTGAATTTTAGTCACTTAGGAACAAACCCCATATTTTTCCTAGGTCTCTATGATGAGTTATTAAATTTTAAAGCCCTAGGGTAATTTTAAAATAAAAAAATGTATTTTCAAGCATTTCTATTAAAATAATTCTAATAAATCAAAGAAAAATCAGAAAATTATGAAAATTGATTCTCTGATTTCCTTGATATTAGAGAGATTTTCGAAAAATATAAAATTCATTTTTCAAACTTTATTTTATTTTTAAATTAATTAATACTCCAAAACTCAAAATAATTATAATAAAAGAAATATAATTCAAAAAATCACCAAAATTGGTCCAAGTGGTCCTCTGGTCATTAGGAATGTTCCATAATTTTCTTAAGGACAGAAACTTTCCCTTGGTCATATTATTAAATTTTCCTTAGAAATCCTTATTTTCCACCAAAAATAATTACATAAATAAATTAAATACAGAAAAATCACATTTTCTCCTCTAATGTCTTTATTGACATATGAGTGAAGTCACATAAAAATTTCAAATTCATTTGAGCTCAATTTAGTGAGTTATGAAATTATTAAGCTTGAAGGGCAAAATGGTAATTAAAATTTTAACCCTTAATTAAAACTTTAGGCTTAATAAAATGAAAAGGTAAAATATTTGATCTTAATCTGATTTGGATGATTGAAATTTAAATAATTAAAGGGTAGAAACCTATTAAACAATTCAACAATAATTGAAATGAACTTTAATTAAAATAATTAATCAAATTTGGAAGAATAATAAAATTGGAATTATTAAAATAGGGATGTTATTAGGAAGAGGTTTGCTCTTTAATTTAAGAATCCCTAGATTAATCATCCCAATAATATTTAATTCCTGATTAAAATGATAATCCAAGTTTAAGATTTAAAATGCTAAAAGACTTAATCATTAAATTAAGTTAAGGTTAAATTATTTAAAGCAAACACTTTTAAAATAAAATATTAAATTAAATTAAATTAAATTAAAACATATTAAATTAAATCAAATCAAATTAAATTAAATTAAATTAAATTAAATTAAATTAAATTAAATTAAATTAAATTAAATTAAAACTAAATGAAATTAAATTAAATCAAATTGAATTAAATTAAGCTAAAGCATATTATATTAAATTAACTTAAATTAAATTAAATTAAATTAAACCACATTAAATTAAATTAAGTTTAATTAAATTAAATTGAATTAAATATAACATTACTTAAGACATAAAGAAATTCAAAATAAATCTAAAACAACTTGAACAACTATTCCGAACTTAAATCCATTAACTAAAATGAAATCACAACTCACTTGAACATCCATTTGCCCTCGAAAGCTCGTGATGTCATAACTCTTAAAAGGAGTGTTAAATGAAGTGCTACTTCATTCATAGGATATTCAAATGTCCTAGTTCACCGAGCAAGATAACAGCAAAACTTGAATTCTCGGACGATTAATTCATTTGTATAATTAAATTCATTTGGGCTTAGAATAATCCTAGGAATATTGAAAAGATGTTTAAGATTCGTCTTAAGCACTTCCTCGATATGATAGGATATTTATAAGAACAATTGAACTTAATTGTTCTTTGATGAAGAAAATCGTCCTCAAACCAAAATACAAGAACCTAGACGTCATAGGAAATGACTAGCTATAGGATTAGGAACTTGGTAGAAAACCATAACCCTTCCCTTAGCTTTACCTAGGAACTTACTTTAAATGCTTAAATATTCTAACCGTGTTTTAAGTGCGGCTTGGGATGACGGGAAGACCCTCCGGGTACGTTTTTATTTTATTGCGATTTACTTTATTGCAATTTATTTAATCGCATCGCACTTACTTTTCTTGCATGTTAAACAACTGTTGCATGAAAACCCACACCTTTAGGATAGTCCCTAAAGCGAAACCAAAACTAAAGTAAAAGTCATTGCAAGATAAAATTCACCGCCACGACTTTTCAAAATATAAAACAACTCAAAATTTAATCACAAACGGAACAACAAAACTACAACTACAACTAAATTAAAACGTCTTGTTGGATGATCGGGAATACCTCGGATGATGTAACCTACGTGTTGCTAACGGGATTTCCCACGGTCTAAATGAAAGTGTGGAACTCATTCGATTGAGTTTAGCAAATTCATCTGGACTAAGTGAATCCGATAAAAATAACGATGCCGGAAGGATGGAACCGTGGGATCTTAACCGGTGTTGTTATAATCAACTTTAAGATTTGTTTAATCAAAATATTAAAAACACCTGGATTTTAAGATTTTCTCTAAACCGAACACTTTTCTCATCTCCTGATTTATGACTTCTAAAACTAAACCTCTGCAACAACAAGGAGCTCGGAGCATGGTGGGCAGCACGGCCATCGTCATCAGCAAAACCTGAGTCTACTTCAGCAAAACTTCCTTAGAATTAAATAACCAAGCCATAGGACTTCGAGGTAGTTTTCCTAGTGCAACATAAATCCTCAACTCTTCGTTAGGCATTTGCATGATCATATCATGTAAATTAAGCCCTAACCGGTCTTAGGATTTCCGAGGTAGTCGTCCGATACGACATAAACCCTCACATCTTCGAGGCTATTTGTATGATTTTATCATACAAATATAAGTCCTAACTAATTAAAATTGGCAAGATCAAAATACTAAATAAACATTAGGACTTTCCTAAATTCAAACCAAACAATAGGATAGTCGGGAAATTACCGAAGTTCGCTTCGAATATGTGATTTCTCCTACCTTTCTTCCTTTGAATTCCCAAAACAAAATGTTCCAAACTTGATCCATTCCCTATTGAAATTCTAAAATTCAATCCCTTAAAAACTTAAACCTTGAAATTCTTGAGAGCAGAACTACTGATTATTATCGAGAGTTTTCTTAGGTGATTCCCGTCACTTAAGATGTAATTAACTATAGGGGCTTGCCCTTATAGGGAATTTTAAGAACCTGAGTAATATAAACCCTGTTTAATGTTTTCATATTAAACGGGGGAACTTATCGGCTTATAAAATTGGTTCGCAGACCAAACAGATGTCATAAATCTCCTAGTTTATTTAATCGAGCTCCATCATCAAGCAGTGTGTCTATTCTTTGGGATAGATACACGGTTTGTGGTGTGGCGCTCGTTTATATAAACTATTTGGGATGTGAGATCGGTTTGATTTCATATCTTAAAACTTTTAAACTTAAAATTACTTTCAAAATCAAATGTTATCTTTTAAACTATATATATATTTAAATTAAATTTAAAATATAAAAATTCGCCGACAATTTCTGTTAGGCGACCCACCCTTTTCCAAATAAAACACCAAAACCTAAAAATATGCCGACAGTGGGTCCTATTTGTTCATTTGAGAGATGCCTTCTTTTAATAAATACGATAGGTTCAATTACCCTACAAGCAGTCTAGAAGACTTGTGAGAAGGTTGATGCGACTTTTTTATATGAAAGAATTTATGACCTCAAATTTATATATTTATAATAATTTTGTAAAGTCACAATTTCAAATGCAAGTATATATATCGTATCAAGTAATACAAGGTTATAATGGAGTCCCATTTATCGATCCCACAGGGAAGCAAGGTAAGAGGTTCTTAGTCAAATTTTATTCTACTACTAATAGCCTTGGTTTGGAAGGGTGATATAATTGGTGTTTCTAACAACTACTCTTAATTGCAGATAATTATATGTAAGGATAATAACTACTCCTAAATGCCAATATTACTTCTAAAAATAACCCTTTTTGGATAAATTGGTTTGGTGAATTTTGATATAATAAAATCTACTATTCTTATGTAATGAATTGGATAAGGTTTAGGAATAAGATGCATTAAATAATGTATGTGCCAAATAGGAGCATAAATGTTTCTTTACCCTCAAAAGAGTACCCCCTCTTCCAAGCATGTAAAGAACATTGACATATCCTAAGTTCAGTCACTAAATCTAAAGTTAGGCTGGGAGGATACCGGGTGTCACTACAGAGCTCCCACTCACTTTTCACCTAAAGGCTAACCTTCGACATTAGTTACCAATCTTAGGACCAAATTGAAGATCTCAGTCTGTCACCCTGAAACCTCCAATTCGACGCCCCTGAAACCATATTTTCCTATTTATTTGCACTCAATCCCCATAAACTGTGCAATTCATTCACGGACATTGAATGTAGTTCCACTTTGTCGAAATTTACACTGCCCTTTTGGGACAATGCAATTACAACGATTTTTAACGATACAACGGGCCTTTTTTGTAATATAAATGAAGCGCAAGTAAAAACCATCACATTTATAATTAAAACATATTTTAGAAATCATCTCAATATCCTAAGCATAAATCCTACTCATTGCAAAAGAAAAGTAGAGTGAAAATAATGGCATAAACTTCTTATGCCACTATTTCCAAACAAGAAGAAAGAGTAAGAGAAAGACATCACAAAGCACGAAGAAAACACAACGGAAAACTTCTTTTTAAAGCAAATCCACAAAATAAGTGTTTACAAAATCATAAGATAATGAAGAACACAATACTTAGCTTTTTCTCCTTGAAAGAAAGATGAAAATCTCTCCCACAAAGTCTCCGCTGATCCATGCAATGCTAGAACATTCCCTTACAGATTCTCTCAAAATCCCCTCACCAATCTCTCCAAAAGAATAGAAATCTACATTTCTACTCCTATTCTAAGATCACTAAGCATTCTCCAAGTTTTCCTTATCTTCTCCTTTATTTTTTGGCTTCAAATTCATTTTAAAATAGTGTAGGGACAAATTTCCAAAGAGATGCATGATGAAAGCTTCCAAAAAGCGTCCAGATTCGATGTATATGGCCAATAACCGCTCAATTTCGCATCCAGGACGTCTCGCGTGCCGCCGGCGCTGAATAGGGCGCTGTCGGTGCCCTATTTTTGTGGTCTCGGGCTTCTGGCACAGCCGACGCTGATTTGGGTGCCCCCGGCCCCCATCCTGCGCAGCTCCACCATTTTGCTCCGTTTTGCTCTGTTTCAGCTCCGATTCTCCCCGTTTCAGTTGCGTTGCGTTCCTAACAGATAGCCCTATAAAATAAGCATAAAACAACCTTTCTTTAAAGTGTAATCTCAGTAAAGAATATACAAGAAGTGTAAAAGAGAAAAAACATAGAAAAACTTATCAAAATGTGTCAAATCAAAATTTGCTTTTTTGCTCGTTTTTGCTCCAAATTGCACCATTTTTCCTTCTTTTTTCTCCAATCACCATTTATTGTACCTAAAACCGAAAAATACAAACTACCTTCCTTTTAAAGTGTAATATCATAAAAATTGAGAAATTATATAGCAAAAAGCGTATATATTTTAGGTGCATCAAAATCCCCCAAACTTAACTGTTACTTGTCCTCAAGTAACATTATAACTTTAAAAATAAAATATGTTGACTTGTGGTTGTGGGCTTCAATAGAGTTTTATATAATTTCATCTTAGAAATATTATAGTATAACATAAGAGAAATTCTAGGAAATTAACCTAGGACTAGAGTGTAAGAATATCTCATAATCAACTTAGGAATCCTGATTTTTTTATTTATTTCAAAAGTTATTGAAAATTGTCAAACTAAAGATTCATAAAAGGTATAAAAACGGAATTTAAGTACCTTATCTATACCAATTTAACCAATACCTTTTGAAATAAGAATAAGCTTATGATTATTTTTAATTTTTTTCATTTAAAAAGATTTAAGTGAAACCAATTTTTTATTAGGCTTCTCCTCAAGCTTCTCCTCACTTATTTTCTCTTTTTTTTCTTTTTCTTTTCTTTCGGGATCATTTTCAATCCCCTTTTTTCACTTTTTTTTTCTTTCTTTCGGGATCATTTTTAATCCATTTTCTTTACTTTTTTTATGTGAGGATTACTATATCTGGATAGACTTTTAATAATTTTGAATTTCACTATCCTCTCTTAAAATCCAAAACTCAAAATTTTCCCTCACTTTTTATAAGTGTAAGTATTAGTTTGAAAAATGTTTTCAATAAAGGCTCAAATCTCATTAAGTATAAAGCTAAGAATTTTAGCTTTTCAAATATTCAGCTCCTTTCTACCATAAATAGAAAAATCATTTTTCCAATGTTTCCTACAAAATATCTTAACTCTAGAATAGTTTCTTCACTAAGGATTTCAACTAGATTATTTTTCTAACATCCCTAAAATCGAAATTATAGTAACCTAAAGATAACACCACATACCACAAGTCATTTTAAAAGTGATATCAAATTAAATACAGGCTACTAAGGACAAATAAAGCTACATTTTATAATTTTTTTCTTCCCCCCAAACTTAAATTTTAAAATATTTTGCAGGAAGAAAAATTAAAGGTTGAATCTACTTACTACTACAATATCCTATCAAATTCATATACATGCATAATAAGGATAGAATGAATGTAAGAGAAAGTAAATCTAACCTAAAACATGCTTGTAATAAAATTACACTAAAAGGAAGTATTTTCACATTAAATTTTTTTTTTCTTCCTACCCCCAAACTTAATTTTTAACATATATATCATTCAGTACTGAAAATATAAGCAAGAAGAAAAGTAGTTCAGAAATTATATCTACCACAAATGTCTATCAAAACTATTTATAAGTATTCATTAGGACAGAACAATATGTAGCAGAAAGTAAGTCTAAACTAATCATGCCAGAATGAAATTCACTCAATAAAAGTTTAACTAGCATAACATATATCAGCAAGGGAATATAAAAATGTTCTTCTAGACCTAAATAAGGTTATAACACAAATATAAACACACATATGATAAATGAGGTCAATTCTTCCTTTAACTCATTGAATCTCACTACCTTACCTCCAATTTCTAACGGAATCACTACACTAGTAAATTAGGAACATTCAAATAATTTTATAGAATATAATCTCAAAGATAAGATTATCCATGATAAATTGGTTTCCGGACACCAATCTCAGGCATCATCTAATCCCTTTAATTAAGAACCTCTAACAGTTATATATTGTAGTGTAAGATCATCCTAATTTTATTCATCAAATAGGTTCATGACTCCTATCAAATGAAATCAAAGTTAGAGAAAGGATGTAAAAAAATTGAGATGAAGCTTTCATTGTTCAAATTCATGATATCTCTTGTAAAACTTAAGTCTAAGTAAGACCGGAGTTATAATGAACTCGTCAATCCAACTAGTACAAGATAACATACAAGTCTAACCATAATAAGAAGTTAAGGAATCACGTCCCTCATGACACACAAAGATCAAATCAAACTACTAACAATCCAAACATCTACCAATCAACAATCAAACTTATCAATCCATAATGACACATAAAGATTAAGTCAATCCATTCTAAAGCAAACACTATACAACACTAACAATCATGACTCTCAAGCACACTAAATCAACGTACACTGATAACTATGGGTTGCCTCCCATAAAGAACTTGGTTTTAACGTCGCGGGCCTGACAAATAATTCCTCCTAGATCAAAATTCCAATTAAGTAATCCTTGATCAATCGCCCAATCCTTGTTAGATCCAGGAATTCTTACAAAATACTCAAATTGTAATTTTTCATTCAGCTCTTCCTTTTTAGATGGATTTATATCATTGTTCCTCATATTTTTTTTCTAGATCCAATATTTTTCTATTAATTTTCTGAATTTGCATATTAATATCATCCTTGAAATTTATAAGAAATGGATCTCTATAAGATAATTCAAGATCTCCCAAATTTTAGATCGGATTCTCTCTAGATAATTCAAATTTAGGATCAAATTCTTTTATGTCACTCTTGTGATCAAATTATCTTCCAATTTTTCCCCTTTATATTTATTAAATGATGGAGGATTTATCTTAGTTGAGGAAATAGGGTTTTCTAATTCCTTAGGAATTTCTTCCAATGGTCTTCCAATATCCTTATCCTCATTTCTCAACTCAAAGTTCTTTTGAGTTGAATATGAAGATATAAAGACTGGTGGTGTAGATGAATTTTCGAAATAGGCAGGATGTAAAATTGTACGGGGTACATCCATCTTAAGTTCATGAGATTTTTCAACAAATGGAATTACAAGTTCATTATTTTTGGCAGCTTCCATCATTTCACACCTCTCTTGAACATACATACAGTCTTCTTTAGATAACGTTTTCAACTCCTCATGAAAATCCATTCCGGCCTCATCTGTTATCTTACTCTCAAAACTTTCTTGGAAATGGTCATTAATCAGATAATCAATTTTATTCATCCATCTTATCACAACATTTTGACTTTGCAACTGGTTTCCCACTTGCAATACCACTTTGTCTATAGGCATCCTCTTATCCTCAAATTGTTGATCATTGTTAGAGTCCAGTGGATGTGAAAGTCTATAGCTTGTATTCCCCTGATTATTCCAACTTCCATTAGGATTTGCATGATTATTTTCCCATAGCTAGTTTCCACCCACAGAAGTATGATTCCAGTTAAAATTAGGATGGTTCTTCCAACATGGGTTGTAAAAGTTAGAATATGGGTTGTTTATGGTATTTAAAGTTTCATATAAAAATTTGGAATCAATCATACGCCCTAATAAACTTTCCTCACTTACAGGAGTAAATTGAGGTTGGTTCATTCCAAATTTGTCCAACTTCCTTGATATTGCAGCAACCTGAGATGCAAGAATTGCAATCACATCTTTATCATGAACACTAGCTACATTTTTATGATTTACCCTTGCAGAGGGCCATTAAAATTCATTTGTAGCCATTTCTTCAATTAATGCATACGCTTCATCAAATATTTTTGATATTAATGAACCACCAGCAGCAACATCAATAATGGACCTAAGGGATCCTACTAACCCATTATAAAAAGTTTGAATGCTTAACCAATCTGGCAAAGCATGATGTGGACACTTTCTTAGGAATTCCTTAAATCTTTCCCAGGCTTCGTATGTTGATTCCCCTTCATACTGACAAAATGAGATAATATAGTTTCTAAGTTGAGTAGTCCTTGAAGGTGGAAAATACTTAGCTAAGAATTTCTGAGTTAACTCATCCCAATTTTTAATAGAACCAGATGCTAATGAGTATAACCACATTTTAGCCTTATCCTTTAGTGAGAAAGGAAAAAGCCTTAGCCTAACAGTATCGTCTGACATGCCATTATAACGAAATGTAGCACAAAGTTATAGAAAACTAGATAAGTGTAAATAGGGATCCTCCGAAGGAGTTCCCCCAAACTGGTTGTTCTGCATAAGTTGGATAATCACTGGATTTAGTTCAAACGAGTCAGCTTCTACAACAGGGTTTTCTATACTTGAGTGAATTTTATCTATTGTAGGATTTACATAATCCCTCAATGATTTAAGATGATTTTTCAAGTTATTATTTTGAATGTTTTCCATTTCCATTTCTAGTTTTTCAAGTCCTTTATGTTTTTTTTTATTTTTTTCCATTTTTCTAACTCGGGATCATAAGGCACAAGTCCTACAGATCCTTTGTTTTACATATGTAACACAAAAAACAATACATTAACAATAAAACAAATAAAATGAAAAGTATATTTAACACAACAAAACATTTCACAAACACCTAATTTTTCACACAAACTGTTTTTTCACAACATTTCTTCATACAAAAAAACACTTTTCACACAAAAATAATTTTATGACACTAAAGTTTTCCAATTCTAAGCCTAATTACTTTAACTAAAATTCTCCTAAAACTCATACCGAAGCTTCCCCAGCAACGGCGCCAAAAACTTGATGTGACTTTTTTATATGTAAGAATTTATGACCTCAAATTTATATATTTATAATGATTTTATAAAGTCACAATTTCAAACGCAAGTATACGTATCGTATCAAGTAATACATGGCTCTAATGGAGTCCCGTTTATCGATCCCACAGGGAAGCGAGGTAAGAGGTTCTTAGTCAAATTCTAATATACTACTAACAGCCTTAGTTTGGAAGGGTGATATAAGTGGTGTTTCTAACAACTACTCTTAGCAGATAATTATATGTAAGGATAATAACTACTCCTAAATGCAAATATTACTTCTAAAGATAACCCTTTTTGGATAAATTGGTTTGGTGAATTTTAAAATAATAAAATCTACTATTCTTATGTAATGAATTAGATAAAGTTTAGGAATGAGATGCTTTAAATATTGTACGTGCCAAATAGGAGCATAAATGTTTCTTTACCCTCAAAAGAGTACCCCTCTTCCAAGCATGTAAAGAATATTAACATATCCTAAGTTCAGTTACTAAATCTAAGGCTAGGCTAGGAGGATATCAGCTGTCACTACGGAGCTCCTACTCACCCTTCACCTGAAGGCTAACCTTCGACTATAGTTACCAATCTTAGGACCAAATTGAGGATCTCAGCCTATCACCTTGAAACCTCCAATTCGACGCCCATGAAACCATATTTCTCTATTTATTTGCACTTAATCCCCATGAACTACGCAATTCATTCACGGACACTGAATGTGGTTCTACTTTGTTGAGAATTACATTGCCCTTTCGAGACAATGCAATTACAACAAATTTTAACAATACAACGGGCCCTTTTTGTAATGTAAATGAAGCGCAAGTAAAAACCATCACATTTATAATTAAATCATTTTTTAGCAATCATCTCAATATCCTAAGCATAAATCTTACTCATTGCAAAAGAAAAGTAGAGTAAAAACAATGGCATAAACTTCTTATGCCACTATTTGTAAACAAAAAGAAAGATTAAGCGAAAGAAATTTTAAAGCACAAAGAAAACACAACAGAAAACTTCATTTCAAAGAAAATCCATAAAATAAGTGTTTACAAAATTATAAGATAATGAAGAACACAATACTTAGCTTTTTCCCCTTGCAGAAAAGATGAAAATCTCTCCCACAAAGTCTCCCACCGATCCATGTAATGCTAGAACATTCCCTTACAGATTCTCTCAAAAATCCCTCACCAATCTCTCCAAAAGAGTAGAAATCTACATTTTTACCCCTATTCTAAGATCTCTAAGCATTCTCCAAGTTTTCCCTATCTTCTCCTCTATTTTTTGGCTTCAAATTCGTTTTAAAATAGTGTTGGAACGAATTTCTCAAGAGATGCATGAAGAAACCTTCCAAAAAGCATCCATATTCGATGTATATGGTCAATTACCGCTGAATTTCGCATCCAGACCGTCTCGTGCGTCGCCGTCGCTGAATAGGGTGCTGCCGATGCTGAATAGGGCGCTGCCAGCACCCTATTTTCATGGTTTCGGGCTTCTGGCGCCATCGAGGCTGATTTGGGTGCCCCCGGCGCCCATCCTGCGCAGCTCCATCATTTTGCTCTGTTTGGCTCCGTTTCAGCTTTGATTCACCCCGTTTCAGTTGTGTTGTGTTCCTAACAGATAGCCCTACAAAATAAGCATAAAAACAACATTTCATTAAAGTGTAATCTTATTAAAAATATGCAAGAAGTGTAAAAGAGATTAAACATAGAAAAATTTATTGAAATGTGTCAAATCAAAATTTACTTTCTTGCTTGTTTTTGCTCTAAATTGCACTATTTTTGCTTATTTTTGCTCCAATAACCATTTCTTGTACCTAAAACTATAAAAATACAAAATAACTTTCGTTTTAATTGTAATATCATTAAAAATGAGTAAAATTATATAGCAAAAAATGTATATATTTTAGGTGCATCAAAGGTCCAGGGAATACCTAGATATTTCACAATCCTTTTAAACTTTCTTGAGTTTATTTAAACATATCATACTTACTAAATGATTCATTCATTTCATACCCTTATGTTTAATGAGCTGATGTTATAATTTTCTCAAAAGGTGGGATAAATATCACTTGGTATTTCATTTATGAATTATGTAAGTGTGGACTATAGAGGCAACTTAATTTATAAAAGTATTTAACCAATTTTGATAAGTTTGTAGTGTTTCAAATGTGTTTAACATTAATTGTGTTTTCTTTTCTAAACTTCATTAGTCAAATTTCAATTAAGCCTAGTCTCACTACCAAGCCCTCAAGACTTAAGTGGGTGTATTTATAACTTTTCAAAAAAATTAAGTTATATGAATGTGATTCTTATTAATGTGTTGTATTATTATTTTATCATCAACTAGGGGTGTTGAATTAGTAAGTTATCAACTTCGAAAATCAACCCCAAACCTTAAGGATCATTTAATTCATTTTCTTTTCAAGTGAAAACAATTAGGGAAATTACAAATTTATCCTTAAGTGTGCCAAAATGAGCTGGGTTTCTACCATTTACCCCTTTGTGTTTCAATCATCCAAACATCTCAGTTAAGATCATTAGTTTTATTTTATCCCTTTAACTAAAGCCTAAATGTTAACTAAGACTAAATCTTCAAAATTACACTTTTGCCCCTAAAGGCATTATCACCTCATAACTCATTAAATTTACTTCAAATGACTTTAAAATTTTTATATTAACCTACTTAATGTTCAATTAAAACATCAGAGGAGAAAATATATTTTTTCTTAATTTAATTTAATTTATATAATTATTTTTATGCAAAGTAGGAATTTTGAAAGAAATTTTAATAACTTACTCAAAACACATTATTTATTTTTAAGAAAATTACTGAAGGTTTAACTAGACTAAAGGACCACCTACACCAAATTTCATGATTTTTAATTCTAATTTAATTATTATAATTACTTGAATTTTTTAGTAATAATTAAATATAAAATATTAATTATGTAAAAAATTAGGTTTTAAATTTTTCATAAATCTCTCTGACATTAGGGAACCCATAGAAACAAATATAATATTTTTGTGATTTATGTTTTAATTATTGGAATTATTTTGATGGATATGCAAGGAAAGTTTATTTTAGCCTTTTAAAAATTAACTTTAACCCTTTAAAATTTATTATCTTTACTTAGAGGGTTAGAAAATTATTCCATTTATTCCTAAGTGATTAGGAGGTAATTTAGAATATTTTCATCAATTATATTAATTTTGTTATTTTTACGAACTTTTAACTATTTAAATATTTAAAATAGCTTTAAAAATGAAATTTTTATTTTAATCCCAATTTTATTTTTATTATTTTTCTCTGACCACAGAGAACTCTCAAAAATAATTTCGTGAATTTTATATTTGTAATGTAACTCTCAAGCCATGATGAAATGTTTATGTAAATAAAGAATTAAAATACCAAAAACTGTATTTAATTAATTAAAAATAAAATACAAATTAAATAAATTTTATTCCACATTGTTCTCCTCTATTCACTGAGTAAGAGGGTATTTTTCTTTTATTTTAATGATTTTTCTACACAAAGTTATGAATTTTTAAAGTTTGGTTGAGTTAAATAAATTAATTAATTCATATTTTTCCACTTAATCACGTTGGCGCCAACGCATCCTACAGCGCGTCGAAGCTTCATGCGTGCCCTTTAAATTGGGCGCCACCTTCTAAGTCAGCCTCTGTTATATGCACCGGGACCTCATCCAACTGCATCACAGCCATCCAAGTGATAAACACATGATCCAACGGCGGTAGAGCTTCATCCTCAACTGGTTCATCCCGTGAACCGTCTACCTTCTAACCCTAAAATCTCCCTCGATATTCCACCAAATCGCTTGGGGTTTGTTTTTATGGACTCATCTGACCTAGTCGAACCTATCTATACGGCTAACCTAGCCTAAAATCAACCCAATGTGCATGGAGAATCCAAATAAGCTCGTGAGGGGGAGATAGTTCAATACCTTTGTCTGAGAGGGGAGGCCTCGATCAGATGATTGTAGCAGCTTCGATTGGTCCCGACAAACCTTCAGATGAAGCCTCTTTCTCTAGTGAAATGTCTAGACCTGAATTCAACCAAGCTGATTTCAAGTATTGATCAAAGTCTGGTATGGAGGCTCTCTGTGATGGGACTTTGATGGGGGAACTTCTTTTTTCAATGTGGGGATGGTGTGGGTACAATTAATTTGGATTTGGTGCACTATGGAGCTATGGTGGAAAGTGTCCTTGTTTCGGCTAAAATTTCAATGGAGAAATTGGCTCAGGGCAGTGGGATTATAATCAGGAAGGTTTGAGGAAGCTCTGGTGAGGTTTTGGCAAGGTTTCCTTAAGAAAAATTTTAGCACCCTCTCTTGGCCGTGAAGAATGGCTTTTATAGCTATGGCCATTGGGCTAAGTTCAAGGCTTGGCTATATAGGGAATTAACTTCTTAGGTGGAGTGCTGAAGAGTTGTAATGGGAAATCAAAGCTAGACAACCGATGTGGGTTAATTTGGGTTTTGACCATGGGAGGTGCCTCTCAGTTTTGTGCTCCTCTGGCGACTAAGCTGGCTGGCGAGAATAGGGAAGGTGGCCAGTAGTCAGGTGAGCTAGATGTCAGGCCATAAGTGCAGTGAGTTTAAGTGGTTAATGATTCATTACAAATCTCCCTTAGGTTTACCCATTTAAAGAAGGGGATCCCCTAAGTTTAGGGACCTATGATCCATGGATCCACTAGAGTGGACTAGGATGATCTAGCTTAGTCCCTCAGGTTCCAAGGCTGGCTAAGTTGATCTTGGTTTGGTCACATTGGGTTTGATTTGGTTAATTTGGCTCATGTGTTCAATTTGGGTTATTTGGGTTCAATTTGGGCTAGGTTGGGTTCAATCTTAGGTTAGGTCTAATTGGTTGTTCAATAATGTGTGTATGATTTTCATAAAGTGTTTAAGAGGGGATTGGAGTGGTTTTGAATTGGTTTGGGGTGTTAATTTGGCTTGATATGGGTATTTTGTCAATTTTTGGGACATTTGGGTTAGCTTGGGTTTGGATTTTGCTAGAGTTGGATCATGACTCAATTGATGGTTCCAAATGGTCTATGGGGATGTCATAAAAAGTTCTCAATATTAGTTGGGTGATATTTTTTGGGTGAGGGCATTCAATTTGATGGATTTTGAAAATGTGACCAATTTGGGGAAAAATTGGGATTTTTGGATTTGGTTGGACTTGGGTGAGGTTTGAGCTCAAATTGGAATCAATTGATGGTTCAATTTTCTTTAAGAGATTGTCATGAAGAGTTTAGGATTTAAAATTAGGGTAAATTGGTTGACCTTGGGTTTAATTTAAGGGTATTGGGTCATATGGTTAAAATTAAGGATTTTTGGTTTGGGTTAAAATTGAGTTCAAATATGAGTCAAATTGGAATTGAATTTGGTTTTAATTGGGATTGGGGATGATTAATTAAAGTTTAGAATTGCAATTGGGGAGAATTGAAGTCAATTTAGTAGACATTTGGGTGACTTATGCATTTGAGCTTTAAGGAGACAATTTGGGTTATTTGGTTAAATTGGGCTAATTTGGTCAAATTGGGTTAATATGATGGTTTAAAATCAAAATTGGGAATATTTGGATGGTTTTGGAAAATTTTGGGAAATTTTTTAAATTTTTAAAAATTTTTGGAATTTTTTGGAAATTTTGGGCTAGAAGAGGCATTTTGGTAATTTTGGGAATTTTGGGCTATCTTGGGAATTTGGTAAATTTGAAGTGAGGAATGTTTTGGGGTGATTTTTGAGGGATTTTGATAATTTTGGTTGATTTTAGAATTTTGGGAAAAATTTGGGTTTTAGGGGTAATTTGGTCATTTGGTGGAGTTTAGGGGCAAAGGGGTCAAAAGTTAGGATTTTTGACCCCTTTGCTTTTGAGAGGGATTGATAGCCCATTTGTGCCATGGACCAAGGAAATTCCCCATTTGGATTCTCTATGTACTGGTACTAACAAAACCCTAGCCTGGGGCTAAGAGCATGGGGAAACCACCCACATGAGTTTCCAAAAGAGTAGGGGATCAATTGTAAGGAAGTTTGGTTTAAGGTTTAAGGTAATGAGTGAAAGTCCAATGTCCAAGTGTGTGTGCCAGCTCCAGACCAAATAGGGTTAGTCCTAAGGCTTGACCAAGTCGGTTGTTAAAGTGAAATCCTTTATTTATGTTTTTGGATGGTGCAGATTTAATTTAATAAATATAATTTTAGAAAAATATCATTTTTTATTTTAAAAATATAAAATCAAATTGATCTCATCTAATCGATAGTTTAAAATTATCAAGTGACCCGATTTTTGTATTTCCAAATACAAGGATTTGTTACCACTGCTAGAAAATTTAATTTACGGCAAAGGCGCGAAACACTTGACTCGGAATAACTTGCTATATAGATGTGTACTAAATTTTAATTACGGCAATAACATTAAAAAAAACTTGATTGCTACTTAATGCTAGGTCGTTAATGTTTAATAATTTTTTAAATATATGTTTATATAGCAAAATATAATTTAAAAAGAAAATATTTTATATACTTTTTGGGTACTACGTGACCCGACCGCAAATAACGCAATAATAATAGCTTCCAAAGATAGCCAAAAACTTTGACTCAATTTATAAATAGCGGCTAGTGTATAAAATTAATATGATGTAAATTTAGAAAATATTTTTACACACTAGGGGTACTACGCAAGTATACGTATCGTTTAAGTAATATAGGGCTTTGAAACAAAGACCACAGTATCGATCCCAAAGGGAAGAATTATTGTGATAAATTTTCTAAATAAAAAAATATATTTTTATCTTTTAATTTAATTATAAATTACTATTAATTTACTAGATGAAAATAAAGAAAACAATAATAAGAAAATGATTTATGAAAACTATATAAAATAAACAACTTTCTTTCCTTCAATTAATCTAAGATTTTTAAGATAATTTAATATTCGTTGGAGAATTTGATTTATGTTATTGTGCCAAATAGAAGCATTCCTATTCTTTACCCATTGATCCAGGCGCAAAGAACATTGGCTAATTTACAGAATAGGTCTAAATGTATTGTTAGTAGAATGGGTTAATCTAGGCTCACACTTCTAGATGTCCAAGGGTGGCTATGGTCGGCCCTACTAGTAACCCTTTCCTAATCTATAAATCAAATTATAAGAATTTAGTCTGTCACTCTAAAAACTTATCAATTCTACGCCCTTTAAATCTTATCTTCTTATTTATTTGCACTTCACCTTGAATAGCCCGCACATTGCCTTCGACTACCCAAGGATTCATGTGACATTTACAAGTTAAGAGTTCTTCTCCTTCAAGGTCTCAAAACTCTTCAACAGGTTTTAACAATTTAAATGGCCAATCTAAAAAGTAAAGAAAGATCAAGTATTAATGTCATCACAATGTTTTGAAAATATTTTAAATTTCAATTCTCCATCGAATCTTTATATTATCTTATCTATCTCTTCATAATTGAAAGAAGAAAGTAAACTAAATACTCAGAACACATTGAAAATAAATAGAAAAACATAATAAATAAACTTTGAATTAAATATAAAAATACTTATCTCAAATATCTCTTCTACAGATCTTCTGATTCCTACTGACTCCACAGTGTAATGAACTCCAGATGCAACAACTTGAAAATAAACTCACAAAACTAAATAAAAGTGGCCCTAAATTTCTCTCTCTAAGGATGAGAGATCCTAAAGTGGATAAGAGAAAGGGTTACAATGGGAGGGGCACGTTTTCTGAAGAAATGGACCCCTATTTATAGGCTTCAAGGGTTGCCTTGAGGCACCTCTTCAAAACATGTCCACATTCAATGAATCTTCTAGAAGGACGGTCTGGCGCCTAGGCGCCGGACACTGCGTCTAGTTCTTCGCACCTCTTCACTTTGGCTTGCACCTCTTCTAGAATGTCCTATTATCAAGGAACAACTGCCAGTCTTCTAGAATGTCCAATAACCACTCACTCCGTCAAAATAACTGATCAAACGTTGTCAAAAACTTGACAATTTTTGTATCGAGTCTGGCGTTTAGGCGCCAGTTTCTGGCGCCAGGCTATATTTTTTACACTTTTTGTATTTTACTCAATTTTTGCTCCTTTTTGCTCCTTTTTTCCTTTTTAGACCTTTTTACATTACCTACATCTAAAAACACAAAAAATACCTTCCATTAAAGCATAATATCCTTAAAAATTAATAAGAATTAAGACATAAAGAAATAGGAATTTTTTTGTAGATCAAAATCCCCCAAACTTAAATGTTACTTATCATCAAGTAACTCTTTCTACTATATAAAATATATAACCTTTGGAATAAAAGATAAATATTTAAGATTCCTTATAATTTTTGATTTTATAAAGTCTTTTGTAAGTTATTAACCCAATTTCACTAACTAGGTTTAATTTTAAGAATTTAAAGAATATTTAACTACCAAATCATAAGATTTCAAACTTTCCATCCATTTTGAAAATAATAGAAGTCTATTATATTAAGCTTTCATAGATTATTTACAAGAAAAAGATCTTCTTGAAAATTCTTTTCTAAATAAATATTTATGTTTAAAAATTAAGTAAAGTATGTAACTAGTTTTCTTCCTATAAGATAATTCAAGTGAAGCCAATTTTTGATTAGGCATTTCCTCAAGCTTCTCCTCTCTTCTCTTTTTATATATATATATAGAGGATTACTATATCTGGATAGCCTGTTAATAGTTTTGAACTTCACTATCCTTAACTTATATTTTCAAAACTTATACATTTCCACTTAATTATTATAACATAAATAAGAATTCAAAAAGATTTCCAATCTTTTCTTTTTCAAGTGATAATTTTTGATTACTTAATATTTCTAAAATTCTATTATTTCTATCATGAATAGAAAAAATTCTTTATCTTATTCTTCTTTAAGTTAAATAAGTATATTCTTAAATTCAATCAAAGTTAGTAAAATTTTATTTAATTTTCACTAAATTGTTTATAATTTCAAAAATAAAAGTGATCTCAAATAAATTCTTCATTCCTTAAGTTATGTTAAAAAGTTTTTTTTTATTTTTATGAAAATATTAGCTCTTTAAAAACAAATAAAATTTAATTTTGAATGGATTTTCCCTTCCCCCAAACTTAAGTTTTGGTATACTATGATAATTTGAAAGTATGAGAGAAAGAAAATCATAAGAATTTTTAATAAGTATGTAAAAACAATCTTAAAATGAAAAATTAACTTCTATCATGCTTTTATGAATAATTAAGATAAAATTTAAGCATGTATAAAAAGTAAGCAGGCTAATTTTATGATGATACTAAATTTGAAACAAAATTAAAACAGAGCAAAATTACTAAATACTAAACAGTAGACTAAAATAAAATATAAATTAATTCTAACTTCAGTCTCAACACAATATACTAAGAATATTTTAATAACGGAATCTTAACACCAATCAATCAACATATATTAAACACAAAACTAAATAAACAAAACAAACAAAACAAACTAACAGAGTAGCTCAACATAAAGATCTATAACTACTAGTCACTAGCTGTAGCCTCATCATCATCATCATCACCAAAAGAAAATTCTACGTCCTTAGGATCAACAAATGGTGTGAATCTAGGAAAAGTTGGAAAACTAACATCATGTTCACCCTTCGAAATTCGACTAGGGCTTCATCATACTCGGCATCATAACTACTCTTCCTGCGGGTATAATCAGATAAATAATCTAGTTTTCTATCAATAGTATCAATCCTGCAGTGAGTTTGAAATAACTCCTGCTGCTGCACTAAAAACTGATCATGCATTGATTCCCATAAATCCGATGGTGGCTCAGCAGAAGTAGAGGGTCGAGAAGTAGAAGGTCTACCGAAGTATGTGCGAAGTAGAAGGAGCGGTCAATCTCTTCCCTCGAAGACGATCATAGATACTAACACTCTCCCCGCCCAATCGGCTCGTAGACTTTAACTTCTCCTCAGAAATATCAGCAGTGACTCCATTACTAACACATAGTGAATAGATCAGAGATGGAAATCCCAATCCAACAGAACTGCTGGACCTCGCAGTAGAATCCACAGAATCATAAATAATGCTCCCGACATCAATAGGCTTCCTCTCATGAATGCAGTAGTTTAAGATCGCTCGATCTCTAGTCACTTCACTCAGGTGGTTGGAAGGTAACAATCTTGCAGAAATAAAATAGTGCCATGCTTTATAAATACCATTTAATTCAGAGGATTTGAAATTTACCCTTTTTTCGTTCCTGATCTTCCAAGATCCAGTACCGTCAGTCAGATAAGCAATGATCATATCCGAATCTTCCTCAGATGGTGATAATCCAGAATAATAGCACTTAATAGTCGGTGACAGGCCATAAAATATGTTGATTCTTTATGAACTAAATCCTACTCCGATTCCTCTGACAAAGACTTCATAATCCTCGACATCCAGAAAATTTGCATAAAATTCTCGAACAATCGGGATAACAACAACAACAGTAAAATAACAAAATCGTTGTCAATTGTGTGCAACAATAGTGTTTTCGATCATTTCTCCAGGATGATAGAAACTTCGTTCAGAAATGAACTTTCTGGACGTCACAAATTCATGGAAGCGAAATGCGCAGACGCAGTAGAAAATATGCTGCTATCAAAGTTATCTCGTGCCTTCCCGCGTTCAGATTTTGGAGCCATCTAAACGTGAAAGAAAACAAGAACAAATTTAGGAATCAAAGATTTAAACTCTTTTTAAGTTTATAAAACTTAAAATAAGTTTAGAAATCCAAAGAAATCACTAAAAATCAAAAATTTTTTCAAAAATTTGGTTCTTAGCAAAACCTAGGGAAATCTATAGTGAAAATCTAAAATAAATGGTTTAAAGTGTAGATCTGACCTTGAGACGAAGAAATCGAGTGGTTTCACACTCAAATCCTTGATGTTTTGACCTCAAAATGGATCTAGAGGACGTATTTTCGCAAAAAATAGGGAAGAAGATGAAGCTTAGGCGTCAAAAATGGCTTTTGGGGGATATTTAAGTAAATTCTCGGGTACAGGCCGAACTGGCGCTTAGGCGCCTAGGCGCCAGAATCGCCTTTCATAAATTTTTTTTAAATTTAATTTTCCACCAAAATTCATAAATTCAACTTCTAATTTCTCATATCAGAGTAGAGCTTCAGTTTCTAACTTCCACAATATTTTTCAAAAATTTATAAAAATTAAATCTTAAATCCACCAATCAAACATAAGGTTTCAATCAAACTCACCAAATTCCATTTATAACCTTCAATATTGACTCAATACATTCCAGATAAGTACTATATTTGATTCAAGATCCTAATACACACTCAAACATATCAATTTCTAAGCAAAAACAACACACATTGAACATGAAAGCAAATACACAAACAAACATAATCGATTTTCTAAATCGATACAACGACTCAACAAACCATAATAACTATCTCATTACCAGAATATTCTAATCTTCACAGGGAAATTGTGTATTCCACTTGGAAAGAACACTAACGCTCTCGGGAAATCCGTAGCCATCTTTTCGTCAATCCACTTGTTCTTCGCATACATTTCAACTTGAGCATCTTGATAAGCCGCAAAATGATCAAATCGAAGCTTCATTTACCATTCTAGATGTTCAACTTGATGAAACATCTCACGAAGGCGATCTCCAATGCTTTTAAACTCTGCTTCAAACTTATCCAAACGACTAGAAATTTTCTCTAAACTTACAGCGATGAAACCATTGAAGTAGGGTTGAGGATCTTTTGAAACCTTGCCCTAGCTTCTTCTTCATGATTTCTTCCTTCCATTTCTTCAAAAATTTCTCAAATCTCTCAAGAATGAAGTGCAAGGGACGTAATTTTGATTGCTTGATTGTTAGGGAAGAAGATAGGTTGATTTGAAGGGGAAAATCGTGTGAAAAACTAAAAATTTTGATTTTTGCACGACCCAGTAACCGTGGCTCTTAGGCGCCGAATCTGGCACCTAGGCGCCGGACCTATTGATACATAGTTAATTCTGGCGCTTAGGCGCCGAATTCTGGCGCCTAGGCGCCGGAACTATGTTCAACTCCGTTTCGCCTCAAACTTTTGTTCTCCAATATAGGTAAATTATACTGGTAAGAGTAATTTAGACTCAATAACACTCATTGTAAACAATCATAATGATCTCCTTTTTACTCTTATTCAAAATAGAGTGATCCTATTTTTAAATCTTACATACTTCAAAATAATTTTTAGCCTAAGTCATCAAAGACTTATAAGCATCAAATTTTTCTGAAGTAATATAAAATTAATCAAGATCGAGGCATAACCTTACATCAAAACACAAAAACACTCAAAACACAAGATAATTATGGGTTGCCTCCCACAAAGCGCTTGGTTTAACGTCGTCAGCCCGACTTAAGTAAATCTTTCATTAGGTTGTCTCAATTCATAAGCCTCTTTATAAATCTTTTTAATATATCCCAAATAAGGCTTCAATCTTACTCTATTTACTTTAAAAATTTTTCCTGTTTTGGGATCTTTAATATCCACAGCTCCATAATGGTATACTTTCTCAACTAAATAGGGTCCAATCCATTTAGATCTTAATTTTCCAGGAAAAAATCTTAAACAAGAATTAAGCAGTAATACTTTTTGTCCAGGCTCAAAAATTTTTCTTGAAATTTTCTTATCATGCAACATCTTCATTTTCTCTTTATAAATTATTGCATTTTCATACGATTCGTTTCTAATTTCTTCCATCTCATTTAGTTGCAATAATCGTTTTTCTCATGCTTTATTCAAATTAAAATTAAACTCCTTTATCGCCCAATAAGCTTTATGTTCAAGTTCTACAGGTAAGTGACAATGTTTACCATAAATTAACCGGTAAGGTGACATTACGATTGGTGTCTTATAAGCTGTTCTATAAGCCCATAATGCAGAATCAAGTCTATCAACCCAATCAGTTCTTTTAGGATTAACAGTTTTCTTTAAAATTTTTTTAGTTTCTCTGTTTGATACTTCAGCCATTCCACTAGTTTGTGGGTGATAAGCAGTTGCAATTCTATGTTTGATTCCAAATTTTTGTAGTAATGATTGAATTCTTATATTCCTGAAATGACATCCACCATCAGTGATAACTACCTTAGGTATTCCAAATCTTGAAAATATCGTTTTCTTTAAAAATTTAGAAACACTTTTGGAATCACAGTTTGGTAAAGCAACAGCTTCAATCCACTTTGAAACATAATCAACTGCTAATAAAATATAAATTTTTCCAGATGATGGAACAAATAGTCCCATAAAGTCTATACCCCATATATCAAAAATTTCAACTTCCAATATATAGTTTAAAGGCATTTCATCTTTCCTAGATATATTTCCATCCTTTGACATCGATCACATGTTTTCACATATTGTCTCACATCTTTAAATAAGGTAGGCCAATAAAATCGAGAATTTAAAATTTTAAATGCAATTTTATCTATGCCAAAGTGTCATCCAAAATCAGAATCATGACATTTTTGAATAATAGCAAAAGTTTCCTCATAAGGTACACTTCTTCGAATCATAGAATCTTTACCAATTTTAAATAAATGAGGTTCTTCCAAATATAAGATTTAGCATCATATTTAAATTTCTTAATAAATTTGTTATCCAAGTCATAAGGTAAAATATTGCTAACTAAATAATTAACAATATTAGCATACCAAGGTGTTTTGCATCTTTGAATAACATATAAAGATTCATCAGGGAATTTCTCATTTATATTTTCTTCCAAAATAATACCATTTTTACTTCTAGACAAATGATCGGCAATTTGGTTTTCGGTTCCTTTTCTATCTACTATTTGAAAATCAAATTCTTGTAGAAGTAAAACCCATCTTATAAGTCTAGGTTTAGAATCCTGCTTAGATAATAGATATTTAATAGCAGAATGATCAGTATGAACTATGCAATTAGTACCAAGAAGATAAGGTCTAAATTTATCAAAGGCATATACTATAGCTAGAAGCTCTTTCTAAGTGGTAGTGTAATTTCTTTGTGTTTCAGTGAGAGTTTTACTAGCATAATATACAACTTTGAAAACGTTCTCATATTTTTGTCCTAATACAGCTCCAATTGCAAAATCACTTGCATCACACATTAATTCAAAAGATTTATTCCAGTTAGGTGCAATAATGATAGGTGCAGTTATTAATTTTTGTTTTAGAATATTAAAAGCATTAATACATTCTTTATTAAATTCAAATTCTGCATCTTTTTCTAATAAATGACAAAGAGGTTTAGCAATTTTAGAAAAATCCTTTATGTATCTTCTATAAAATCCAGCATGACCTAGAAAAATTCTCACATCAGTAACAATAGTAGGAGGTTGTAATTCAGCAATAATTTTTACTTTTGCTTGATCTACTTCCATCCCGTTTTTTGATACTTTGTGACCAAGTACAATGCCTTCTGTGACCATGAATTGACATTTTCCCCAGTTAAGAACTAAATTTGTTTCTTCACATCTTTTTAGAACTTTGACTATGTTTTCCAAACAAGATTCAAAAGAAGTTCCAAAGACTGAAAAATTGTCCATGAATATTTCAATTCCTTTGTCAATCAAATCACAAAATATTGACATCATACATCTTTGAAAAGTTGCAGGTGCATTACATAAACCAAAAGACATTCTTCTAAAAGAAATGTTCTATAAGGACTTGTAAATGTTGTCTTTTCTTGGTCCTCAGGAGCAATAAGTAATTGATGATAACCAGAATATCCATCCTGAAAACAAAAATATGAGTGTCCAGCTAATTTATCGAGATTTGATCCAAGAAAGGTAAAGGAAAATGATCCTTTCTAGTGGCTTTATTTAATTTCCTATAGTCAATACAAATTTGCCATCCAGTAACTTGTCTTGTAGGAATAAGTTCATTTTTATCATTAACAATGACAGTTACACCTCCTTTCTTTGGAACACAATGAATAGGACTTACCCATCGACTATCCGAAATAGGATAAATAATACCAAGCATCCAACCATTTAATAATTTCTTTTTTAACAACCTCTTTCATGATAGGATTTAATCTTCTTTGCGATTCTATAGCAGGTTTAAAATTTTCTTCCATTAAGATTCTATGCATGCAAATGGATGGGCTTATTCCTCTTATATCAGTAATAGTCCAACCAAAAGCTTTCTTATAATTCTTTAACACACCTAGTAATTTTTCTTCTTGATCTTTACTCGCTTCGAAGAAATAATAACGAGTAAAGTTCACAAATTTCCAAGAAATGCATATTTTAAATGGGAATGTAACATTTTTAATTCCAGTTCAGGGACTTTTTTAATTGAGGGTAAAAATTTATCATTTTGAGTTATGTCTAAAGTTTCATAATTATCTTTAACAAAATGAGTCTCTTCTTGTTCTACTACTTCATCTTCATCAGTTAAAAATTCAAAATTTTCTTCAGAAATGACTTTACAATTTTCTTGATAATGTTTTTCAATTAAATAATCAATTATATCCATTCGATAACATTTCTCTTTATCAGGGTACTTCATTGATTTAAGAACATTGAATTTAATTTCTTGATCATTAACTCTCATGGTTAGTTCTCCTTTTTGTACATCCTTCATAGCTCCTCCGGTAGCTAGAAAAGGTCTCCCTAAAATAATAGGTATCTCTTTATCTTCTTCCATATCAAGTACTATGAAATCTACAGGGAAGATAAATTTATCCACTTTAACAAGGACATCCTCTATAACTCCTTTAGGATAAGTGATAGATCTATCAGCTAACTGAAGGGTTACAATGGTGGGAGTAATATCTCCTAAATCCAATCTTCGAAAGATAGAAAATGACATGAGATTAATACTTGCTCCTAAATCACATAAAGCTTTTCCACAAAATTTTTCTTTAATAGCCAGGGTATAGTGAAACTTCCAGGAACCTTAAGATTTTCAGGTAATTTCTTTTGAATTATTGCACTGCATTCTTCACTTAATGCAACAGTTTCAAAAGCTTTAAATTTTCATTTTTTGCTTAAAATATCTTTCATAAATTTTACGTATGTTGGCATTTGTTCCAAAGCTTCAGAAAAAGGTATGTTAATAGTAAGTTTCTTAAAAACTTCAAATAACTTAGAAAATTGATGATCTAATTTCTGCTGTTTAAGTCTTTGAGGAAAAGGTGGGGGAGGTTTTTCAACTTCCACATTAACGGGTATAACGATCGATCTTGACTAGGAGAGAGAGTTTCTTTAGGTTTTTCAATCTCTTCAACCTCAATCTCTTTTTCAATTTCATTCTGCTTTCTTTCTTTTAATTCCTTTCCACTTCTTAGTTGCACAGCTTTAACTTGTTCATGCTCTTTTCCAGTTTCCTTTGGATTAATTTCAACATTACTAGGAAGTGTTCCTACAGGTCTGTTATTAATTAAAGTAGCAATTTGCCCTATTTGATTTTAAATATTACGAATAGCAGTATTTTGATTTTGTAATTGATTATTCATTTACATAAATAATTCTTCTATTGATAACTTTTTCTGTTGATTATTAAATCCAAGAGGTTTATAATTTGAATTAACTTGATTATTCCAATTTCCAGTGGAATGAGATTGATTATTACCCCATTGTTGTTGTGAATTATTCCAATTAAAACTAGGATGATTTTTCCACCCAGGATTATAATAATTTGAATAAGGATTATTTTTACTTGCAATAGCTTGTAAAGTTTCAATAGTTTGAGAATCTTCAATATTAGCAGAGTTATTATGCGTAATATTAATTGTAAAATAATCTAATTTCTTAGACATTGCCGCAACTTGTGAAGCTAAGATAGAAAAGGCTTCATTATCGTGAATACTGGCCATCTTTTTAGGATTAATCCTTTCGGAAGGCCATTAAAAATTGTTATTAGCCATTTCTTCAATTAATGTGTAAGCTTCTTCAAATGATTTAGACATTAAAGAACCTCCAGTAGCAGCATCAATAATTGATTTTAAAGATCCAATTAATCCATTATAAAATGTTTGAATAATCAACCAATCAGGTAAAGCATGATGAGGACATTTTCTTAATAGTTCTTTAAATCATTCCCAAGTTTCATAAATTGTCTCCCCGTCAAATTGACTAAACGAAGTAATATCATTTCTTAATTTAGCAGTTTTAGAAGGAGGAAAATATTTAGCAAGGAATTTTTGTGCCATTTCAGCTCTTGTTTTAATAGAACCAGTCGCTAATGAGTTTAACCACATCTTTGCTTTATCTCTTAAAGAAAAAGGAAATAGTCTAAGTCTAATAGCATCATCAGAAACATTGTTATATTTAAAGGTAGCACAATGTTCTAAAAAACTAACAAGATGTAAATTTGGATCCTCATTTGGTGATCCACCAAATTGATTGTTTTGTACCATTTGAATAATAGACGGTTTAAGTTCAAAAGAATTAGCATCTACAGTAGGTATTTGAATACTACTATGAAGTTCATCAACTGTAGGGTTAGCATAATCCCTTAATGGTTTATAAACATTTTAATCATTAAGTTCAATTGGATTTTGTAAAGTAGCCATTTCTTGAAATTTTGAATTTGTTTTCCCTTTTTAATTTTTCTAATTGTTCTTTCTAATTCAGAATCTGAAGGTATTAATCCTTCAGAACCAAATCTTCGCATAAAACAAGGAATAAAAAATATATATTTTTTCATTTTTTAATTATTTTTTTATAAGAAAATTTATACTATTCTATTTCTTTCTTCCCTGGCAACGACACCAAAAACTTGACCCAACCACAAATAACGCAGTAATAATCGCTTCCAAAAGATAGCCAGAAACTTTGACTCAATTTATAAATAGCGGCTAGTGTATAAAATTAATATGATGTAAATTTAGAAAATATTTTTACACACTAGGGGTACTATGCAAGTATACGTATCGTTTCAAGTAATATAGGGCTTTGAAACAAAGACCCCAGTATCGATCCCACAGGGAAGAATTATAGTGATAAATTTTCTAAATAAAAAAAATATTTTTTTATCTTTTAATTTAATTATAAATTACTATTAATTTACTAGATGCAAATAAAGAAAACAATAATAAGAAAATGATTTATGAAAACTATATAAAATAAATAACTTTCTTTCCTTCAATTAATCTAAGATTTTTAAGATAATTTAATATTTGTTGGAGAATTTGATTTATGGTATTGTGCCAAATAGAAGCATTCCTACTCTTTACCCGTTGATCCAGGGGCAAAGAACATTGGCTAATTTACAGAATGGGTTAATCTAGGCTCACACTTCTAGATGTCCAAGGGTGGCTATGGTCGGCCCTACTAGTGACCCTTTCCTAATCTATAAATCAAATTATAAGAATTTAGTCTGTCACTCTAAAAACTTATCAATTCTACGCCCTTTAAATCTTATCCTCCTATTTATTTGCACTTCACCTTGAATAGCCCGCACATGGCCTTCGACTACCCAAGGATTCATGTGACATTTACAAGTTAAGAGTTCTCCTCCTTCAAGGTCTCAAAACTCTTCAACGAGTTTTAACAATTTAAATGGCCAATCTAAAAAGTAAAGTAAGATCGAGTATTAATGTCATCACAATGTTTTGAAAATATTTTGAATTTCAATTCTCCATCGATTCTTTATATTATCTTATCTTTCTCTTCATAATTGAAGGAAGAAAGTAAACTAACTACTCAGAACACATTGAAAATAAATAGCAAAACATGATAAATAAACTTTGAATCAAATATAAAAATACTTATCTCAAATATTTCTTCTACAGATCTTCTGATTTCTACTGACTCCACAGTGTAATGAACTCCAGATGCAACAACTTGAAAATAAACTCACTAAACTAAATAGAAGTGGCCCTAAATTTCTCTCTCTATTTCTCTCTCTAAGGATGAGAGATCCTAAAGTGGATAAGAGAAAGGGTTACAATGGGAGGGGCACATTTTCTCAAGAAATGGAGCCCTATTTATAGGTTTCAAGGGTTGCCTTGAGGAACCTCTTCAAAACATGTCCACATTCAATGAATCTTCTAGAAGGTCTGTCTGGCGCCTAGGCGCAGGAATCTGGCGCCTAGCGCCGGACACCGCGTCCAGTTCTTCTCACCTCTTCACTTTGGCTCGCACCTCTTCGCGATTAAAACCGTTTTGGAGCGTCCAAATGCAACGTATCACATGTCCTATTATCAAGGAACAACTGCCAGTCTTCTAGAATGTCCAATAACTGCTCATTCCGTCAAAATAACCGTTCAAACGTTGTCAAAAACTTTACAATTCTGTATTGAGTCTGGCGCTTTGGCGCCAACTTCTGGCGCCTAGGCGCCAGACCATATTTTTTATAATTTTTGTATTTTGCTACATGTTTGCTCCTTTTTGCTCCTTTTTGCTCCTTTTTCCTTTTTTGGACCTTTTTACATCACCTACATCCAAAAACACAAAAATACTTTTCATTAAAGCATAATATCCTTAGAAATTGATAAAAATTAAGGCGTAAAAAATAGGTATTTTTTTATGGATCAAAATCCCCCAAACTTAAATGTTACTTGTCCTCAAGTAACTCCTTCTACTATATAAAATGTATAACCTTTGGAATAAAAGATAAATATTTAAGATTCCTTATAATTTTTGATTTTATAAAGTTTTTAGTAAATTATAAACCCAATTTCACTAACTAGGTTTAATTTTAAGAATTTAAAGAATATATAACTACAAAATATTAGGATTTCAAACTTTTCATCCATTTTGAAAATAATAGAAGTCTATTATATTAAGATCTCATAGATTATTTACTAGAAAAGGACCTTCTTGAAAAATCTTTCCTAAATAAATATTCATGCATAAAAATTAAGAAAAATATGTAACTAGTTTTCTTCCTATAAGATAATTCAAGTGAAGCCAATTTTTGATTAGGTATTTCCTCAAGTTTCTCCTCTCTTCTTTTTTTCTTTTTCTTTGCTTCTTTTCTTTTTTTTTCATTTTTTTCTTTTTTTATATATAGAGAGGATTACTATATCTGGATAGCCTGTTAATGGTTTTGAACTTCACTATCCTTAACTTATATTTTCAAAACTTATACATTTCCACTTAATTATTATAACATGAATAAGAATTCAAAAAGATTTTCAATCTTTTCTTTTTCAAGTGATAATTTTTGATTACTTAATATTTCTAAAATTCTATTATTTCTATCATGAATAGAAAAATTTCTTAATCTTATTCTTCTTTAAGTTAAATAATTCTACTCTTAAAATCAATCAAAGTTATTAAAATTTTAGTTAATTTCACTAAATTGTTTATAATTTCAAAAATAAAAGTGATCTCAAATAAATTCTTCATTCCTTAAGTTATGTTAACAAGTTTTTATTTTTAGGAAAATATTAGCTCTTTAGGGACAAATAAAATTTAAATTTGAATGTATTTTCCCTTCCCCCAAACTTAAGTTTTGGTATACTATGACAATTTGAAAGTATGAGAGAAAGAAAATCATAATTTTAAAAAGGAAATTTTTATAAGTATGTAAAAAAGATCGTAAAAAGAAAAATTAACTTCTACTCATGCTTTTATGAATAATTAAGATAAAATTGAAGCAGGTATAAAAAGTAAGCAGGCAAATTTTTATGATTGTACTAAATTTGAAACAAAATAAAAGTAGAGCAAAATTACTAATCACTAAACAGTAGACTAAAACAAACATATCATAAATTAACTCTAATCTCAGTCTCAACACAATATACTAAGAATATTCTAACAAAAGAATCTTAATACTAATCAATCCACACAGATACTTAAACAAATCAACATACATCAAAAATAAAACTAAACAAACAAACCAAAAAAACAAACCAACAAAGTAGCACAATATAGAGATCTATAAACTACTAGTCACTGGCTGTAGCCTCATCATCATCATCGTCACCAAAGGGAAATTCTACATCCTTAGGTTCAACAAATGGTGTGAAACTAGCAAAAGTACAGGAAACTAACATCATGTTCACCCTTCAGAAATCTGACTAGGGCTTTATTATACTCAACATCATAGCTACTCTTCCTCTGGGTATAACCAGATAAATGATCAAGTTTCCTATCAATAGTATCAATCCTGCAGTGAGTTTGAAATAACTCCTCGCTCGTCGTCTATAAACCGATCATGCATTGATTCCCAGAAACTCGATGGTGGCTCAGCAGAAGTGGAGGGTCGAAATGTAGAAGGTCTACCTGGAGTAGGTACAGAAGAAGAAGGAGCAGTCGATTTCTTCCCTCGAAGACGATCATAAATGCTAATGCTCTCCTGACCAATCGGCTTAGTAGTCTTCAACCTTTCCTCCGAAATATCCGCAGGTGACTCCATTGCTAATAAATAATGAATAAATCGAGATGGGAATCCCGAGTCCAACGAAGTGCTCGGATCTCACAGCAGAATCCACGAATCATAAATAATACCGCCGACATCAATAGGCTTCCTTTCCTGAATGCAGTTGTTTAAGATCGCTCGATCTATAGTCACTTCACTCAGGTGGTTGGAAGGTAACAATCTTGCAGAAATAAAATAGTGTCATGCTTTAGAAATACCATTTAATTTGGAGGATTTGAAGTTTACCCTTTTTCCGTTCCTGATCTTCCAAGATCCAGTACCGTCAGTCAAATAAGCAATGATCATATCCAAATCTCCCTCGGATGGTGATAATCCAGAATAGTGGCATTCAATAGTCGGTGGCAGGCCATAAAATACATTGATTCTTTCAGGATTAAATCCTACTCCGATACCTCTGACAATAACTTCATAATCTTCAGCATCCAGAAAATTTGCATAAAACTCTCGAACTATAGGGATAACAACAATAACAGTGAAATAGCAGAATCGTTGCCAGTTGTGTAAAACGATAGTGTTTTCAATCATTTCCCCCGGATGATAGAAACTTCGTTCTGAAATGAACTTCATAGACGTCACAAATTCGTGGAATCGAAAATGCGCAGCCGCAGTAGAAAATTTGCTGCTATCAAAGTTATCTCGTATCTTCCCGCGTTTAGATTTTGGAGCCATCTAAACGTGAAAGAAAACAAGAACAAATTTAGGAATAAAAAAATTTAAACTCTTTTTAAGTTTATAAAACTTAAACTAAGTTTAAAAATCTAAACACTAAAAATAAAAAAAAACTTTTTAAAATTTTGGTTCTTAGCAAAACCTAAGGAAATCTATGGTGAAAATCGAAAATAAATGGTTTAAAGTGTAGATCTGTCCTTGAGACGAAGAAATAGAGTGGTTTTGCACTCAAATCCTTGATCTTTTGACCTCAAAATGGATCTAAAAGGTGTATTTTCGTGAAAATGGGGAAGAAGATGAAGCTTAGGCGTCGAAAATGGCTTTTGGGGGTATTTAAGGAAATTTTCGGGTACAGGTCGAACCGGCGCTTAGGCACCGAATTCTGGCGCCTAGGCGCCAGACTCGCCTTTCACAAAAAATTATTTTTAAATTTAATTTTCCACCAAAATTCATAAATTCAACTTCCAATTACTCAAATTAGAGTAGGGCTTCAATTTCTAACTTCCACAACATTTTTCAAAAATTTTAAAAATTAAATATTTAATCCACCAATCAAACATAAAGTTTAAATCAAACTCACTAAATTCCATTTATAATCTTCAATATTGGCTCAATACATTCCAGATAAGTATTATACTTGATTCAAGTTCCTAATACACACTCAAACACAACAATTTCTAAGCAAAAAAAACACAAATTGAACATGAAAGCAAATACACAAACAAACACAATCGATTCACTAAATTGATACAATGACTCAACAAACCAGATAATAACTATCTCATTACCAGAATATTCTAATCTTCACAAGGGAAATTTTGTATTCCACTTGGAAAGAACACTAACGCTCTCGGAAATCCGTAGCACGTCTTTTCGTCAATCCACTTGTTCTTCGCATACATTTCAACTTGAGCATCTTGATAAGCCACAAAATGATCAAATTGAAGTTTCATCTGCCATTCTAGAAGTTCAATTTGATGAAACTTCTCATGAAGGCGATCTCCAATGCTTTTAAACTCCACTTCAAACTTATCCAAACGACTAGAAATTTTCTCTAAACTTACCGCGATGAAACCATTGAAGTAGGGTTGAGAATCCTTTGAGACCTTGTCCCCAGCTTCTTCTCCATGATTTCTTCCTTCCATTTCTTCAAAAATTTCTCAAATCTCTCAAGAATGAAGTTTAATGGACGTAACTTTGATTGCTTGATGGTTAGGGAAGAAGATAGGTTGATTTAAAGGTGAAAATCGTGTGAAAAACTGAAAATTTTTAGTTTTTGCATGACCCAGTAACCGTGGCGCTTAGGCGCCGAATCTGGCGCCTAGGCGTCGGACCTAGTGATACATTGTTTGACTCTGGCGCTTAGGCGCCGAATCTTGGCACCTAGGTGCCGGAACTATGTTCAACTCCATTTCGCCTAATCGTCAAATTTCAAAATTTAGTTCTCCAAGATAGGTAAATTATACTGGTAAGAGTAATCTTGACTCAATAACTCACATTGTAAACAATCATAATGAAGGTTAACTTGATCTCCTTTTTACTCATATTTAGAATAGTGTGATCCAATTTCTAAATCTTACATACTTCAAAATAATCTT
Organism: Papilionanthe hookeriana x Papilionanthe teres; assembly: GCA_022702705.1. NCBI lineage: Eukaryota > Viridiplantae > Streptophyta > Magnoliopsida > Asparagales > Orchidaceae > Papilionanthe > Papilionanthe hookeriana x Papilionanthe teres. The sequence continues at coordinate 22,461,863 of CM040425.1, forward strand.
CAGTCTAAGTCAACAAAGACTTATGAGCATAAAAAAAAATTTAAAGTAATATAAAATTAGTCAAGATCGAGGCATAACCTTACATTAAAACATAAAAACACTCATAACAAAAGATAATTATGGGTTGCCTCCCACAAAGCGCTTGGTTTAACGTCGTCAGCCCGACTTAAGTAAATCTTTAATCAGGTTGACTCAATTCATAAGCCTCTTTATAAATCATTTTAATATCTCCCAAATAATACTTCAATCTTAATCCATTTACTTTAAAAATTTTTCCTGTTTTGGGGTCTTTAAAATCCACAGCTCCATAATGGTATACTTTCTCAACTATATAGGGTCCAATCCATTTAGATCTTAATTTTCCAGGAAAAAGTTTTAAAAGAGAGTTAAACAGAAAGACTTCTTGTCCAGGCTAAAAAATTTTTCCTGAAATTTTCTTATCATGTAACATCTTCATTTTCTCTTTATAAATCCTTGCATTTTCATATGATTCATTTCTTATTTCTTCCATCTCATTCAATTACAATAATCGCTTTTCTCCTGCTTTATTCAAATAAAAATTAAACTCCTTTATCGCCCAATAAGCTTTATATTCAAGTTCTACAGGTAAGTGACAATGTTTACCATAAATTAACCGGTAAGGTGACATTCCGATTGGTGTCTTATAAGTCGTTCTATAAGCCCACAATGCGAATCAAATCTATCAACCCAATCGGTTCTTTTAGGATTAACAAGTCTTCTCTAAAATTCTTTTAATTTCTCTATTCGACACTTCAGCCATTCCACTTGTTTGTGGGTGATAAGCAGTTGCAATTCTATGTTTGATTCCAAATTTTTGTAGTAATGATTGAATTCTTATATTCCTGAAAAGACATCCACCAACAGTGATAATTACTTTAGGCATTCCAAATCTTAAAAATATCATTTTCTTTAAAAATTTAGAAACACTTTTGGAATCACAGTTTGGTAAAGCAACAGCTTCAATCCACTTTGAAACATAATCAATTGCTAATAAAATATAAAATTTTCTAGATGATGGAACAAATGGTCCCATAAAGTCTAAACCCCATATATCAAAAATTTCAACTTCCAATATATAGTTTAAAGGCATTTCATTCTTCCTAGATATATTTCCCATCCTTTGACATCGATCACATGTTTTCACATAATGTCTCACATCTTTAAATAAGGTAGGCGAATAAAATCCAGAATTTAAAATTTTAAATGCAGTTTTATCTATGTCAAAGTGTCATCCAAAATCAGAATCATGACATTTTTGAATAATAGCAAAAGTTTCCTCATAAGGTACACATCTTCGAATCATAGAATCTTTTCCAATTTTAAATAAATGAGGTTCTTCCAAAATATAAGATTTAGCATCATATTTAAATTTGTTAATAAATTTGTTATCTTATTCATAAGGCAAAATATTGCTAACTATATAATTAACAATATCAGCATACCAAGGTGTTTTGCATCCTTGAATAACATATAAAGATTCATCAGGAAATTTCTCATTTATATTATCTTCCGAAATAATATTATTTTTAATTCTAGACAAATGATCAACAATTTGGTTTTCAGTTCCTTTTCTATCTACTATTTGAAAATCAAATTCCTGTAGAAGTAAAACCCATCTTATAAGTCTAGGTTTAGAATCCTTCTTAGATAATAGATATTTAATAGCAGAATGATCAATATGAACTATGCATTTAGTACCAAGAAGATAAGGTCTAAATTTATCAAAGGTATATACTATAGCTAGAAGCTCCTTCTCAGTGGTAGTGTAATTTCTTTGTGTTTCAGTGAGAGTTTTACTAGCATAATATACAACTTTGAAAATCTTCTCATATTTTTGTCCTAATACAGCTCCAATTGCAAAATCACTTGCATCACACATTAATTCAAAAGATTTATTCCAATTAGATGCAACAATGATAGGTGTAGTTATTAATTTTTCTTTTAGAATATTAAAAGCATTAATACATTCTTTGTTAAATTCAAATTTCACATCTTTTTCCAATAAATGACAAAGAGGTTTAGCAATTTTAGAAAAATCCTTTATGTATCTTCTATAAAATCCAGCATGACCTAGAAAACTTCTCACATCGATAATGAGTAGTAGGTGGTTGCAATTCAAGCAATAATTTTCACTTTTGCTTGATCTACTTCCATCCCTTTTGTGACACTTTGTGACCAAGTACAATGCCTTCGTGACCATGAATTGACATTTTTCCCGGTTAAGAACTAAATTTGTTTCTTCACATCTTTTCGGATCTTTGGCTATGTTTTCCGTGACAAGATTCAAAAGAAGTTCCAAAAGTCGAAAAATCGTCCATGAATATTTCCATTCCTTTGTCAATCAAATCACAAAATATTGACATAATACATCTTTGAAAAGTTGCAGGTGCATTACATAAAACAAAAGGCATTCTTCTAAAAGCAAATGTTCCATAAGGACTAGTAAATGTTGTTTTTTCTTGGTCCTCGGGAGCGATAAGTAATCGATGATAACCAGAATATCCATCCAGAAAACAAAAATATGGGTGTCCAGCTAATTTATTGAGCATTTGATCCAAGAAAGGTAAAGGAAAATGATCATTTCTAGTGGCTTTATTTAATTTCCTATAGTCAATACAAATTCGCCATCCAGTAACTTGTCTTGTAGGAATTAGTTCATTTTTATCATTAACAATGACAGTTACACCTTTCTTCGGAACACAATGAATAGGACTTACCCATTGACTATCCGAAATAGGATAAATAATTCCAGCATCTAACAACTTAACAATTTCTTTTTTAACAACCTCTTTCATGATAGGATTTAATCTTCTTTGCGATTCAATAGTAGGTTTAAAATTTTCTTCCATTAAAATTCTATGCATTCAAATGTAAGGGCATATTCCTCTTATATCAGCAATATTCCAACCAAAAGCTTTCTTATAATTATTTAACACACCTAGTAGTTTTTCTTCTTGATCTTTACTCAGTTCAAAAGAAATAATAACAGGTAAAGTTAACGAATTTCCAAGAAATGCATATTTTAAATGTGAAGGTGACATTTTTAATTCTAGTTCAGCAGCTTTTTTAAATGATGGTAAAAGTATATCATTTTGAGTTATGTCTAAAGTTTCCTAGTTATCTTTAATAAAATGAGTCTCTTCTTCTTTTTCATCAGTTAAAAATTTAAAATTTTCTTCAGAAATGACTTTATATTTTTTTTGATAATGTTTTTCAATTAAATAATCAATTATATCCATTCGATAACATTTCTCTTTATCGTGGTACTTCATCGATTTAAGAACATTGAATTTAATTTCTTGATCATTAACTCTCATGGTTAGTTCTCCCTTTTGCACATCAATCATAGCTCGTCCGTAGCTAGAAAAGGTCTCCCTAAAATAATAGGTATCTCTTTATCTTCTTCCATATCAAGTACGATGAAATCCACAGGGAAGATAAATTTATCTACTTTAACAAGGACATCCTCTATAACTCTTTTAGGATAAGTGATAGATCTATCAGCTAACTGAAGGGTTACAGTGGTGGGAGTAATATCTCCTAAATCCAATCTTCGAAAGATAGAAAATGGCATGAGAATAATACTTGCTCCTAAATCACATAAAGCTTTTCCATAAAATTTTTCTCCAATAGCACAAGGTATAGTGAAACTTCCAGGATCCTTAAGCTTTTCAAGTAATTTCTTTTGAATTATTGCACTGCATTCTTCACTTAATGCAATAGTTTCAAAAGCTTCAAATTTTCATTTCTTGCTTAAAATATCTTTCATAAATTTTGCATAAGTTGGCCTTTGTTCCAAAGCTTCAGCAAAATGTATGTTAATAGTATGTTTCTTAAAAATTTCAAAGAACTTAGAAAATTGATGATCAAGTTTTAGCTGTTTAAGTCTTTGAGGAAAAGGTGGTGGTGGTTTTTCAACTTCCACATTAATAGGTATAACAGTCTGATCTTGACTAGGAGAGAGAGTTTCTTTAGTTTTTTCAATCTCTTCAACCTCAATCTCTTTTTCAATTTCATTCTGCATTCTTTCTTTTAATTCCTTTCCACTTCTAAGTTGCACAGCCTTAACATGTTCATGTTCTTTTCCGATTTCCTTTGGATTAATTTCAACATTACTAGGAAGTGTTCCTACGAATCCGTTATTAATTAAAGTAGCAATTTGCCCCATTTGATTTTCAATATTACGAATAGCAGTATTTTGATTTTGTAATTGATTATTCATTTGTAAAATTAATTCTTCTATTGATAACTTTTTCTGTTGATTATTAAATCCAGGAGGTTTATAATTTGGATTAACTTGTTTATTCCAATTTCCAGTGGGATGAGATTGATTATTACCCCATTGTTGTTGTGAATTATTCCAGTTAAAATTAGGATGATTTTTCCACCCAGGATTATAATAATTTGAATAAGGATTATTTTTACTTGCAATAGCTTGTAAAGTTTCAATAGTATGAGAATCTTCAATATTAGCAGAGTTAATATGTGAAATATTAATTGTAAAATTATCTAATTTCTTAGACATTGCTGCTACTTGTGAAACTAAGATAGAAAAGGATTCATTATCGTGAATACTTGCCATCTTCTTAGGATTAATCCTTTCGGAAGGCCATTGAAAATTGTTTTTAGCCATTTCTTCAACTAAAGTGTAAGCTTCTTCAAATGATTTAGACATTAAAGAACCTCCAAGATAGACATCAATAATTGATTGTAAAGATCCAATTAATCCATTATAAAATGTTTGAATAATTAACCAATCAGGTAAAGCATGATGAGGACATTTTCTTAATAGTTCTTTAAATCTTTCCCAAGTTTCATATATTGTCTCCCCGTCAAATTGACTAAACGAAGTAATATCATTTCTTAATTTAGCAGTTTTAGAAGGAGGAAAATATTTAACAAGGAATTTTTTTGCCATTTCAGCCCATGTTTTAATAAAACCAGTTGCTAATGAGTTTAACCAAATCTTTGCTTTATCTCTTAAAGAAAAAGGAAAGAGTCTAAGTCTAATAGCATCATCAGAAACATTATTATATTTAAAGGTAGCACAAAGTTCTAAAAAACTAACAAGGTGTAAATTTGGATCCTCATTTGGTGTTCCACCAAATTGATTGTTTTGCACCATTTGAATAATAGACGGTTTAAGTTCAAAAGAACTATCATCTACAGTGGGTATTTAATACTACTATGAAGTTCATCAACTGTAGGATTAACATAATCCTTTAATGGTTTATAAACATTTTGATCATTAAGTTCAATTGGATTTTGTAAAGTAGCCATTTCTTGAAAGTTTTGAATTTGTTTTACCTTTTTAATTTTTCTAATTGTTCTTTCTAGTTCAGAATCTAAAGGTATTAGTCCTTCAGAACCAAAACTTAACATAAAAAAAATAAAACAGGGAATAAAATAAATAAATAAATAAATATATATATATATATTTATATGTTTTCAAAAATATAATATTTAAAAATCTATAACTATTCTTATTCCTTCCCCGACAACGGCGCCAAAAACTTGACCTAATTTTTGTATTTTCAAATACAAGGATTTTTTACCACTACTAGAAAATTTAATTTCTGGCAAAGGCGCTAAACACTTGAACTGGAATAACTTGCTATATAGATGTGTACCAAATTTTAATTACGGCAATAACATTAAATAAAACTTGATTCCTACTTAATGCTAGGCCGTTAATGTTTAATACTTTTTTAAATATATGTTTATATATCAAAATATAATTTAAAAAGAAAATATTTTATATACTTTTTGGGTACTATGCAAGTATACGTATCGTTTCAAGTAATATAGGGCTTTGAAACAAATACCCCAGTATCGATCCCACGGGGAAAAGATATTGTAATAAATTTTTAAATATTTTATTTCCGAAATCTTTTTGTATTTTAATCTAACTATAAATTACTTTTAATTTACTAGATGCAGATAAAGAAAACAATAATAAGAAAATGATTTTGTGAAAATTATATAAAACAAACAACTTTCTTCCCTTCAATTAATCTAAGATTTTTAAGATAATTTAATATTCGTTGGAGAATTTGATTTATGGTATTGTGCCAAATAGAAGCATTCCTATTCTTTACCCTTTGATCCAGGCGCAAAGAACATTGGCTAATTTACAGATCAGGTCCGGATGTATTGTTAGTAGAATGGGTTAATCTAGACTCACACTACTAGATTTCTAAGGGTGGCTATGGTCGGCCCTACTAGTGACCCTTTCCTTATCTATAAATCAAATTATATGAATTTAGTCTGTCACTCTAAAAACTTATCAATTCTACGCCCTTTAGATCTTTTCTTCCTATTTATTTGCACTTTACCTTGAATAGCCCGCACATGGCCTTCGACTACCTAAGGATTCTTGTGACATTTACAAGTTAAGAGTTCTTCTCCTTCTAGGTCTCCAAACTCTTCAATAGGTTTTAATAATTTAAATGGCCAATTTAAAAAGTAAAGTAAGATTAGGTATTAATATCATCACAATATTTTGAAAATATTTTGAAAATATTTTGAATTTCAATTCTCCATCGAATCTTATATTATCTTATTTATCTCTTCATAATTGAAGGAAGAAAGTAAACTAACTACTCAGAACACTTTGAATATAAAAAGCAAAACATAATAAATAAACTTTGAATCAAAAATAAAATACTTATCTCAAATATTCCTTCTACGACATCTTCCGATTCCTACCGACTCCACGAGTATAATGTACTCCAGATGCAACAACTTGAAAATAAACTCACTAAACTAAAATAAAAGTGGCCCTAAATTTCTCTCTCTCTCTCTCTAAGGATGAGAGATCCTAAAGTGGATAAGAGAAAGGGGTTACGATGGGGGCACCTTTTTCTGAATAAATGGACTCCTATTTATAGGCTTCAAGGGTTGCGTTGAGGCACCTCTTCAAAACATGTCCACATTCAATGAATCTTCTAGAAGGTCTGTCTGGCGCCTAGGCGCCGAACACCGCGTCCAGTTCTTCACACCTCTTCACTTTGGCTCACACCTCTTCGCGATTAAAACCATTTTGGAGCGTCCAAATTCAATGTATCACATGTCCTATTATCAAGGAACAACTGCCAGTCTTCTAGAATGTCCAATAACCGCTCACTCCGTCAAAATAACCGTTCAAACTTTGTCAAAAACTTGACAGTTCTGTATTGAGTCTGGCGCTTAGGCGCCAACTTCTGGCGCCTAGGTGCCAGGCCATATTTTTTATAATTTTTGTATTTTGCTCCATTTTTGCTCCTTTTTTCTCCTTTTTGTTCCTTTTTCCTTTTTTGGACCTTTTTACATCACCTACATCCAAAAACAAAAAAATACCTTTCATTAAAGCATAATATCCTTAGAAATTGATACGAATTAAGGCGTAAAAAAAATAGGTATTTTTTTATGGATCATGAAGCACTTCGCTACAAGCTACGTGTCTATCCCGAAGAATGGACACAATACGTTGTAGTGAGGCTTGATCAAATAATTTAAAGAATCTATGATATAATTTTGGTCTGTGAACCATTTATGTCAACTGACAAATTCCCCTATCTAATATGGAGGAATCAGATAGGGTTTATATTATTCTGGGGTCTTTATGTTTCCTATAAGGACAAGCCTCTATAGTTAATTACATCTTAGATAACCGAAGTCACCAAAGAAAACTCTTGATATAGATCAGGAAATATTGTACTCATGATTTCCAAAAAGGGTACATTTCCTCAAGAAAATATGGTAATAGGAGATCAAATAGGTGAGTGACTCAAATTTTGGAACAATTTTTTTGTAGGAATCCAAAGGAAAGAAAGACTAGGGGAAAGACATAAATCAAAGAGAGTTATTGTTGTTTTCACGAACTATCCTATGGTTTCGTTTCAATTCAAGATATTTATTCGATATTTCATCTTGTCAATTTTATTATTTAGGGCTTATAGTCACTTGATACCGATCACGTGAATAGCCTGGAAGATAGGAGGGTTTACGTCATACCCGATGAAAACCTCAGAATCCTAAGATGAGTTAGGGCTTATATTGCACAACATGGTCATGCAAAGGCCTGAAGGGATAAGGTGAGGGTTTATACTGCGCTAGGCAAGCTACCTCGACTTCCTATGGTTTGTTATTTTAATTTCTAAGGAGTTTTGCTGTTGAGGATGGCCATGCTGCCCACTATGCATGCTCCAAGCTTCTCGTCGTAGCATTTTTAGTTTAAAGAATTGTCAATTATAAGAATAGAGAAGTGTTATTTTTGGAAATATTTAAATTGAGGTGTCTTAATATTTTATTATGGGACAATGTTTAAGTTGACTAAGTGGAACAGGTTAAGGTCTCATGGTTCCATCATCCCGACACTACTATTTTCTTAGGATTCACCTAGTTCAGATAAATTTACTAAACTCAACTTAATGAGTTCCATACTTTCATTTAGACCGTGGGAAATCCCATTAACAACTGTAGGTTGTATCCTCCGATGTATTCCCAATCATCTGACAGAGACATATTAATTTAGTTGCAATTGTGATTTTTGTTTTCTTTGTGATTAAATTTTGAGTTGTTTTATATTTTAACTGCTGTGGCAGTGAATTTTATCTTGTTTTGATTTTAAATTTTTTTTTATTCTTGGTTTTGTTTTTGTGGCTATCCTAAAAGTTTTGGTTATCATGCAGGGTGACATTGTTGTTTAACATGCAAGCTTATAAGCAAGAGAAAGTAAGGAAAGTGCCGGAAAAGAAACTATTGTAAACTTGTGAAAGTGTACCTGACGAGTCTTCTCGTTCCTCCACCTGAGATTTTAGTATTTATGCAATAAACATTTATATTTTGCAGAAAAGTAAAACCCTATGGATAGGTTCATTACAGGTCTACAAACTCTATGTCATAACTTGGTGGCTCCTATTCATTTATTTAAGAGATTTCTTCATCTAATAAATATGATAGGTCCTGTTGTTTTACAAGATGTCCAGAAGATTTGTAAAACAGGCCTAAGAAATATCCAAAAATTTCACAATCCTTCTGAGCTTTCTTGAGTTCATTTGAACTTATCATAATTATTAAATGATTCATCCATTTTATATCTTTGTGCTTAGTGAGCCAATGTTTTAATTATCCCGAAAGGCAGAGTAGTTATCACTTGTCATTTTACTTATGAATTATGTAAGTGGGGCCTTTTGTAGCACACTTATTTTATGAAAGAATTCAATCAATTTTGACGAGCTTGTAGTGTTTCAAAAGTGGTGTAAGATCAATTGTGCTTCCTTTTCTAATCCTCATTAGTCAATTTTAATTAAGCCTAACTCACTACCAAACCCTTAAGATTTTAGTTGGTATATTTATGCCTTTAGAAAGGAAAGTTAAGTGACCTTCAAGATTATGATTCCTATAAAAATATTGAAGTATCATTTAAACATCAAGTAAGGGTATTAAATTAGTGGAACATCAACTTTCAAATTTCAACCCCTAACCTTAAGAATCATTTAATTTAATTCTCTTCCAGATTATAATGATTAATCATATCATAAATTTTATCCTTTAATGTGATAAAATTGAGATGGGTTTCTAACATTTACCCCTTTATATTTCAATCATCCAATCATAATAACTAAGATCATTTATTTCCCTTTTCCCACTTTAATTAAGCCTAAATATTGATTGAGGCCAAATTCTTTAAAATTACACTTTTGCCCCTAAAGGCCTTTGTCACTTCATAATTCATTAAGTTTAACTCAAATAACTTTGAAATTTTTATGTGACTCCACTTATGGATTAATTAAAACATTAGGGGAGAAAATGTGATTTTTTTCAAATTTTAATTTAATTTATATAATTATTTTAATGCAAAAATAAGGATTTTTGGTGAAAATTCAATAGCTTGACCAAAACAAAACCTTTGGCTTTGAAAATTTTATTAGAGGTAGACCTAAACTAGAGGACCATTTCAACCAAATTTCATGATTTTTTTTGCTTTAATTTAATTAGTAGAATTATTTCAATATCTAGAGTATTAATTAAATATAAAATATTATTTAACTTGAAAATTGAGTTTTGTATTTCTCTTAAATCTCTCTGAGGTCAAAAAACCCAGAAAACTAAATTTCATATTTTTTTATTTTTATTTTATTTATTAGAATTATTTAATTGAAAATTTAAGAAAATTCCATTTTAGCCTTTAAAAATTCATTTTAACCCTTTAAAAATTAATATCTTTACTTAGAAAATTACAAAAAAATATCCCAATTGTTTCTAAATGCTTAGGAGACATTTTAGGAAATTTCAACCATTTTCTTAATTTTATGATTTAATAAATTTTTAATTATTCAAATATTAAAATAATGCTTAAAAATGAAAATTTTATTTTAATTACACTTTTATTTTTTAAAGACTCCTCTAATCATAGAGAACTCCCAAGATTAATTTGGTGAATCTTTGAAGTGTATTTTAATTATTATAATTATTTAATTTACCAAAAATGTGATTTAACTTGAAAAATTCATTTCAGCATTTAAATTAACTCTATTTGACTTGAAATTTTTATGGGGAGCTTCCCTAACCTTAAATTATAGTGGAGAGTAATTTTTATGTTATGTAAATTTATATTTAGTCTAAATTATTTTTATTTAATTTTTAGGTCTTAATTACCATTAGGGTTATACTTAATGAGTTAAACCAAGTTTTTATTTTTCTTAGGGTCCTCTGGTCACAAGTAACCTACAAAAATTATCTTGCATTTTTCTGATTAATATTTTATTTATTATAATTATTTTACCAAAACAGGCATGATAACTTGAAAAGTAGAGATGTCTGTCTAGAAATCTCCTCTGACTTTAGAAAAATCAGGGAAGATCCCCTGTGACAGAGGCAACAACATACCAGTGAAATGTCTAAGCCAATGGAGATAAAAGACTCCAGACAGTATTTATTTAATTAAAAATAAAGCATGCATCAAATAAACTTCAAAAAATTTCCACATTATTTCCCTCTGTTCACTGAGCACTAAGGTATTTTTCTTATATTTTTATGATTTTTCTACACCAAGTTATGGATTTTTGAAGTTGGAATGATTTAAATAATTCAAATTACCCCTAATTTGCTATTTAAAAGATGCGGGACCACCTCTTCCTCGGTAGTTCCGAATGACCATGCGGTGTACTTCTATTTAACACCTGACTGGAAGACCACGGGGCTGCACTTTATACATTAGATCTCCATCCGACTCCATCTCAGCCATCCATTCAATACATGCACAATCCGACGGCTCCTGGTCATTGTCTTCACCTGGTCTAACCCATGAGCCATCCATCTTCTAGACATAAGAACTCAAGCTAGACTCAACCAAATAGCATTTGGTTTGTTCCTAGAGCTTCATCTGACCTAGATGAACCTATCCATATGGTTTATATAGTATGAAATACATTCTACACATGTATAGGCTCAGAACAAGCTCAAAATGAAGAATGAGTTCAATACCTTTGTCTGAGAGAGGATGCCTCAATCAGAAGGTTGTGTTAACTTTGATTGGTCCCAATGAATCTCCAGATGAAGACTTTTCCCTGGTGAAATCTCTATACTAAAGTTCGACCAGACTCAATTTCAGATGTTAATCAAAATCTGGTACAGAGGCTCTCTATGATGGGGTTTTAATGGGGAATCTTCTTCTTCCAAAACTGTGAAGGTGTGGGTACAATTAATTTGAGTTTGGTACACTGTGGAGCTATAGTGGAGTTTATCCTGGTTCCGGCTGAGATTTCAGTGAAGACATTGCTCTCAGGCAAGGGGAATCAGAGGGAGAAAATGGTGGGAATGGGCTTATGGAGGTTTGGAGAAGTTCTGGTGAGGTTTTAGTAGAGTTTCCTTAAGAACAACTAGATTTTGGCCGTGAAGGTTGGCTTTTATAGCCATGGCCAATTGGCTGATCTCAAGGCTTGGCTTTGGGTGCTTTAGGTCGCTTAGGGTGAGGGCTAAGTAGTGTCATTGATTGCTGAGGGGATGCCTCATTGACAAAGCTTAATTTTGAGTTTCAAGGAGTATGAGGGAACTTGAGTTGAGCCATTCTGGCGGCTAGGGCAACCAACAAGGATAGGGAAGGTGGCTAGCAGGTTGATGGGAGGTAAGAAATGAGTTAATGAGGTTAATTATCTGCCATGATGGGTGGCTTTCTTGGACTAATGAGTTAAGCCAAAAAGGTGAGAAAGGTTGACTTAAGAGAAGGACCTTTGGTCCATGGCTCAATGAACTTGGCTATAGTGGGTTTTAGCTTGTCTTTGGGGTCCCAAGGTGAGCTGTGGTGAGCTCAATTTGACCAATTTGGTTCAATTTGGTTACATTTGGTCATGGGTTCAATTTAGTTCATTTTGGGTTTAGGTTGGGCTAGGTTAGTTTTAAGCTTAGGTTAGACCCAATCGATTGCTTAGTGATGTATGTGATTGTCACAAAGTGATTGGAAGAGGATTAGAGTGGTTTTGAATATGTTTGGGGGTTCAATTTGGCTTAATTTGGGATTTTGGTCAATTTGGGGCAAGTTGGGCTAGCTTGGGTTTCAGTTAGGCTAAGGTTGGGCCCAGGGCCAATTGATGGTTCCAAATTATCTAAGGGGATATTATAAAGAGTTTGTGATATTAATTTGATGGAAATTTTAGGTTTAGGGCATTCAATTTGATGACATTTTGACATGTGTTTAATTTGGGTCAAAATTGGTGGCTTTGGTTTAAAGTGGGTTTGGGTGAGACTTGGGTCAAATTGGAGGCAATTGAATGTTATATTTGGTTTAAGGGGGTGTTATTAGAATTCAAATTGAGGGGAAATTGATTGACATTGAGTTAATTTAAGGAATTTGGGTCACTTAGGCAAAATTGAGGATTTTGGACTTTAAGTGAAATTGAGCTCCTGACCTCCCAGGGTAAGTCCTAAGGTCTAACCACCTACAAGAGACTTCCCCTGGGCTTCCTTATGCTTGGTCTCTTCCTCCTAAAAACTGGAGGTTAGGCCTTAAGCATATGAAAACTACCAAAGAAGTGAGAAAATTTTGATTTTCTAAAGGGGATGGGTTCCACGACTAGTTTTCTAAGAAAGTCACCAGGAGAGTCCTATGGCTAGATAGGCTATTTTAAAAGAAAGACTATACCTCAACCAAAAGTGAGGTCAACAAATGGACCCCTAATAGGTGCGGTGTGCTAGGCAAGCACACTGCATGTATTGGTGTTGACTGACGAGATCAATAAAATCAACACAACTATCTGAGTCAAAACACAAGACAAAACATAGAAATTAGCGAGCATGTATCCACTGGGGATTATTCAGTTGAAACCTACAAGTCCCGTGAACTCCTGCTTAGGAAGGAAAGTGGAATACCTTCATTAAGGGGGCTGTGAATTTCAAGTCTCCAAACTCTGAAGGTGTTCGCTTTGAATCGATTTGAATTTAGGATTTGGATTTTTTAGTTAGGATTTGATTTGATTTCACATTTTGATTTGAATCTTATGGAATTTTAATTCGAATTTTGAGTTTTTATAGAGTTTATGGAAATTTTAGAATTGTGAAATTTGGAATTTGAAGATTTTAATTTCGTGGGAAATTTCGAGTTTTAAGTGAGTGCATAGGAGAAATCGGAATTTCTGCACTGATCTCAGTAGGTGGGAGTCATAATTTAAGTACTGATCCTAGAGGATGAGTACTGGAATTTAGGTGCCAGTCTCAGAAATGAAAATCATAATTTCAGTACCGATCTCAAAAAATGGGAGACAAAATTTAGGTACTGGTCCTAAAGGTTGAGGACTGGAATTTAGATACCAGTGTCAAAAATGAGAATTTAAACTTCAGTACCGATCTCGGTAGATGGGAATCAAAATTTAGGTACTGATCCCGAAGGATGATATTTTGGAATTTAGGTACCAGTCTCAGAAATGAGAATCAGAATTTCGGTACCGATCTCGGGAGATGGGAATCGAAATTTAGGTACAGATCCCAAAGTATGAGAACTAGTATTTTGGTACCAGTCTCAGAAATTAGAATCGGAATTTCGGTACCGATCTCGGGATTTCGTGGGTGTGGAAAATTTCTCAGATGGGAAAAGGAAATCTAGGGAACTTTAAGGAAACCGATCTCGGGATTTCGTGGGTGTGGAAAATTTCTCAGATGGGAAAAGGAAATCTAAGGAACTTTAAGGAATCAGATGACTAAGCTCCGATCTTGGAAATTCATGGAAGGTAAAAATTTCTTGGATAAGAGGCTGAAATATAGGGAATTTAAGGAATTAGACAACTAAGCTCCGATCCGCTAATTTCATGGAAGGCGGAAAATTTCTCGGAAGGGAGATGGAAATATATAGAGTTTTGAGGAATCAGACGACTAAGCTCCGATCCTGGAATTTCATGGAAGGCAAAAATTTTCTCGGATAAGAGGTGGAAATATAAGGAATTTAAGGAATTTGATGACTAAGCTCCAATCCTGGAGTTTCATGGAAGGAAGAAAATTTCTTGGATAGGAAATGGAAATATAGGGAATTTGAAGGAGTCGGACGACAATGCTCTTATCATAGAATTTCATGGAAGGCGAAAAATTTCTCGGATAGGAAATGGAAATATAAGTAATTTTGAGGAATCAAAAGACAATGCTCCGATCCTAGAATTTCATGGAAGATAGAAAATTTCTCGGATAAGAGGTGGAAATATAAGGAATTTTGAAGGAGTCAGTTGACAGTGCTCTGATCCTAGAATTTCATGGAATGCAGAAAATTTCTTGGATATGAAATGTAAATACAAAGAATTTTGAGGAATCTGACGACAATCCTCCAATCCTAAAATTTCATGGAAGGCGGAAATTTCTCTGATAGGAGGCAGAAATATAGGGAATTTTGAAGGAGTCGAATGACAATTCTCTGATCCTAGAATTTCATGGAAGGCGGAAAATTTCTCGAATAGGAGGCAGAAATACAGGGAATTTAAAGAATCAGACGACTAAGCTCTGATTCTGAAATTTCATGGAAGGCGAAAAATTTCTCAGGTAGGAAATGGAAATATAAGGAATTTGAAGGAGTCGAACGACAATGCTCCGATCCTAGAATTTCATGGAAGGCAGAAAATTTCTCAGATAAGAGGCAGAAATATAAGGAATTTTGAAGGAGTCGGACGATAATGCTCTAATCTTAGAATTTCATGGAAGGCGGAAAATTTCTCGGATAGGAAATGGAAATATAGGGAATTTTGAGGAATAGGACGACAATGCTATGATCCTAGAATTTCATGGAAGGCAAAAAATTTCTCGGATAGGAGGCAAAAATATAAGGAATTTTGAAGGAGTCGGATGACAATGCTCCAATCCTAGAATTTCATGGAAGCTGAAAAATTTCTCAGATAGGAGGCAGAAATATAAGGAATTTTGAAGGAGTCAGATGACAATGCTCCGATCCTAGAGCTTCATGGAAGGCGGAAAATTTCTCGGATAGGAGATGGAAATATGAAGAATTTTAAGGAATCTTGGAGGGAAAGCTCAAGAACTTACATCCGACCTAAGCAAGTACTAGGAGGAAATCAGAATTTAGTTACTGATCCCAGAACTTCTCATGGAGAGATTTTGGAGAGAATTTGATGTTGACTTTCGGATTGGTGCAATTCGGCCAAGACCGGTATCCATTGCAAGATTTGTAGAGTTTCGTGACATTTTGAACTTGTAGGAAGTGACGTTGTGGAAAGTATCGAATTTCGCGGAGTGCTTTCAGAAATGAAGGACTTGAGGGTGAGTGCAAGGACTCGGAGTCTCAAGAGAGAAAAAGTTAGCTTAACATTTGTTTTTTAATTCATCATTTTCTTTTAATTTGTTTCATTAAATTTCATTTTATTTTATTTTGTTTTATTCGTTTTCATTTTCAAATTTCTTTTAATTTAATTTAATTTCATTTCATTTAATTTTAATTTTTTTTATTTGTTATTATCTTTTATTTATATTTTTATCTTTTTCTTTTGTATCATTCTTTGTTCGTTTTAATTTGGGACCGATTGTATGGTCCTGCGCCTCTTAACCGTCACATCAAAAAGTGACATTTCTGACAAATTTGGCAAACTGAAACAGAAATCTTCATTAATCTTTGCCACAGGCAGTCATACAATGATCATATGCTGACGAGCATCCAAAAGTCGATCAAGCATACAAAGCTGAACGAAAACTATCAGATCATATCTGGCTGGTACGAAAGTAGTGATGACTACCGTAACCTAGTGTAGAAGGTTATAGATATCTGTCATCTGACGCTGTTCCATGAACAAGCTACCTGATCCTCGATAAATATATGTGTACCAAAAAATTGACTTCACACCGAATATATGTGCTGATGATTTGGATATGAAAGTTATAATTTTATAATATGGGATACTATGCAAGTATACGTATCGTTTATCAAGTAATATATGACTTTCTGATTAAGCCCCGAGATATCAAACCCACAGGGAAATGTAAAAACTTTTTAAAGAATTAAGAAAATTATACTTTTACTTTTTTTAATTACTTTTGAAAGTATGTTTTGATTTGAAAAAATTTGAAAATTGTTTTCGGCATTTTTAATTAAAGCTAAGCAGTAAATAAAAATTATCGAAACTTTAAAATGCGGTATAAAATACTAGGAAATAAAATATCTTTTTCTTTCTCTTATAAAGCAGTAATAATTATGAAATTATTGTTGTGGAAGTATTTAAATGTGTTGTGATAAATAGGAGAAAATTTATTCTTTACCCTTTCTTGGTTCTATAAAGAACATTGATTAGATTGAAATTTTAAAATCTTGAACATGGTTAGGCAGGGAAGATACCAGCTCTCACTCTAGAGTTCCCTCGATTCCATCCACATGGGGGCTAACTTTCATAACAAAATTTAAAATATCAAACCAAATTAGAGGGATTTAGCCTGTCATTCTAAAGAACTCTAATTCTACTCCCCATTAAAAACATATCGCCTAAGCAATCAATTATATGGACTACAATTCTCATCCATATAATTGCATGTGATTTATACCATTTGTTATTTGCGACAATATCACATTGGATCTTACGTAATCTCACAACAAATTTAACATCTTAACCGACCAAATTAAGAAGTAAATTAAGTTCATGAAATTAAATCTTCACAACGTATTCCTACTTTAAACACTTATACATTCCACAACAATCCTACATAATTTAATTACTTCTTCATTTAAGAAAGAAAAAGACAAAGAAAACTACTCAGAATTCATGCAGAAAACACAAGCAAATATTGATTTGAAAATAGAAATCATAAAGAAAGCACAAAAATAAAAACTAAATATAGAAAATAAAAGTAAACACTTATCTGAAAATCCTCTCCACAAGACTACGGAAGTTCCTTTCAAACTTAATTTTCCACAGGGCAACACTACAGAGGTTGGCGCCCAACTCTGTTGACTCCAACTCTGACTTTAGACCTCAATAAAAACTAGATAGATGGATGAAAGTAAATTGATGGAAAGAAAGTTTCACACCAAACTAACTAACTCTAAACATAAAAGACTGAAAGTAAAACTCTTTAAACTAGAAGATGAAACTGAAAACTAGAAGAGACTCTTGAAAACTAAACTCTCACACATTAACTAACACATACACACACACACACACACACACACACTACTCTCATGACATAACTTTAATAATAATCCAAAAGGTGCCTTAGTGTCTCTTCAAATCATGTCCCGATTAAACGTATCCACCATAAGATGATCCCTTCATTCAAATTTATCACCCATGTGAAGTTAAGGAAGTCACCACCAAAAGTTGCTTCAAACACTCCTTGAAATTGGCGTGGAAAATGAAGAAAATTTGACTTTTAACTGTGGTACGTTAAGCGCCGACCAGAAGACGCTTAGCCACCAAGGTCCAATTTTTCATTTTTTAATTTCTTGCTCCAAATTTGATCTATTTTTTGCTCATTTCATCATAATCACTCATTTTCATTATACCTACAAGAAAAATACAAAATACCTTCCATTAAAGTGTAATATCATCAAAAATAGGTATTAAAATATGCATAAAAACACTATATATTTTAGGTGTATCAAAATCCCCCAAACTTATAATGTTACTTGTCCTCAAGTGACTCTTAATCACATAGAAATTTTAGCATACAAATTGTGCAATGAGTTTCTTAGGAAGATAACAAAATTTTGTTCTAGAAATGGAATAGTCCAATTTAGAAAAAAATTTCAGTAATTAAGACCAACTTAAAGTTTAGAAAGTTCTTAGGTAAAGGATAATCTAAAATATGAGTTTCTATCTAATTCAGAAATATTGTAGATTCTTTAAAATATTGAATTCACACATTTATTTTTCTTACTAAAAAATATTTATTTGAAAATTATTTTACTTACTATATTATAACCTGAAGCTTTAGATTTTCTCAGATCTTATATCTTATACCTTAGGTATGTAACCAATTTTTGATTAGGCCCTTAAATCCTCAAGCTTCTCCTTCCTTTTTACATACCATTTTTTCACTTTTTTTCTCTTTTTCTTTTTCTTTTTCTTTTTCTTTTCCTCTTTTCTTTTTTTTTAATAAGGCAAGATTACTATATCTGGAAAGGCATTTAATGATTTTGAATTCCACCCTTACATTTAAAATAAAGGTCTGAAATACATCTTTCATTTAAAAATCATAATGATAGTATTTGAAAATTACTCTTTAATAAAAGAAATTTAAGCTTTGAAGAATAAAATTTTAATCTTCTATTTATCCAAAAATACAATATTTCCTACTAAAGATAGTTAAACTATATTTAACACTTCTTTACTAAGAAAATTTTAACTTTAAAATTTTCATTATTACTAAAAATTTTAACTAATTTATCTTATTCATTTCTATATTCAAAATTTTGTTCCCCTAATATAACTTCATATACATAATTGTTTTCAATCAAAAATGAAGTTAATTTTAAGTTTTCTTGAGAACAAATAAAATTTTAGGTTTTTAAAAAATTTCTATTTTTAAAATTCCCCCCAAACTTTAATCTTTACTTAGGATAAAACATTTAAGCATAAGAAATGATACATGAGTGAGAATTAAAAAATAAAATTACATGCTTGCAGGAATCCTAATATACTAAATATGCTAGTAGAACAATTTAAAAACAGGATTAAAAAGAAATCAAATTCAATTTTTTTAGTTTTTCATTAAATGGAAATTCAAAATTTCAAAGGACTTCTACAATAGTGGAGGTTTTCAAAGCAAATACACACCAACTGAAAATAACTGAAATCACACCAATACTACATAACAAATGGTAGTAGTAGATTTTAAAAATTTTTAAACATGTAATTTTTAAATAATAGTTTTTAATAGTGTTCCAAATTCTCCTAACAATTTTGGAATTAAAGTACACGCTATAAAAGCTCTGACAGAACATATACATTAAAAAATTTATGACTACACAAATATCACAAAACAACATGTAGAATATCAATCCAACACAGATACATATGAATATGCAAAAATAATCTAACTATAATCAGCATATTACCAAAGTTTACACAACAAACACAATACCAAAATAAATCAACAGACATAACATACATCAACTCATCAACAAAAACTCAGTATCATAAAAAAAATCAACTAATCATCCGCATCATCATCATCATCTTGCTCGTTCCAATCTCTGGATAGCACATAATGTATATAGAATGGATGAGGGGGCATCTCAGCACTCATATCACCTCTGATCAATCTATCCAAATAATGCTGATAATTCTCTTCGTATTCATCATGTTTTAAAATATATCTTTCCATATTATCCATTTCACCATCCATGTCTCTAACATGCTCCCAAGTAAGACTCACCTTCTTCAAAATCTTTCTTAACAAACCAGTCTGTAAATCTCTAGATGATGAAGCTCTCAAAGTAGTAGCACGGGAAGTAGAAGCAGCAGAAGCAGAAGCAGTAGAAGCCCTACCAAATCCTCCTCTATATTGAAACTCTAAATGTACAGTGTAAACTCCAACGTTTACACTGGTAATTGGTTTTAAATGTTGAAGGACCTCTTCCCAAGTTTCAAATTTCACTCTAGATCGTTCACATAATGAATGGATCAAGGAAGGAAACCCCATACCTGCAGTAGTGGTAGATCTGGCACAATTCAAAATATAATCATTAATGATTGCTCCATTATCTACAGGCTTCTCTTGCAGAATGCAATAGTTCAGAACAGCTCTCTCCCTTGTAACTTCACTAGTATGGCTTGAAGGCAACAACTTAGATGAGATAA
Source organism: Papilionanthe hookeriana x Papilionanthe teres (assembly GCA_022702705.1). Taxonomy (NCBI): domain Eukaryota; kingdom Viridiplantae; phylum Streptophyta; class Magnoliopsida; order Asparagales; family Orchidaceae; genus Papilionanthe; species Papilionanthe hookeriana x Papilionanthe teres. The sequence goes on from CM040425.1 coordinate 22,482,142, forward strand.
AATAATGTCATGCTTTAGAAATGATATTTAGTTTAGAGGCTTGAAAATTTACTTTTCTATCATTTATGATCTTCCATAAACCTCTTCCGTCAGTCAGAAATGCCATAATCTCATCTAACTCTCCCTCAGTAGGATGATAGTTCGAATAAAAACAAAACGTATCAGTGGCAGTTGAAAAAAGACATTGATTACCGCAGATGTAAAATGTACTTCTTGCCTTGTCACCATCACCAAATTTTCTTCTGCTGCAGGTAAGTTTGCATAAAACTCTCTGACCACAGAAACAATAGCAACAACGGAGAAGCAGCAATAATTTTCCCAATTCCTTTTAGCGACCATCTCCTCAATAACCTCTCCTGTCTTACTAAACACACATTCATGAATCATTTTACGTGACTGTAGTGCGCAACGTATCGTTCCTCAGTCCTTACACTAACAAACTTGTCAGAATCAAATCTCGTCTTTTCTCTCAAGTGCTTTGACTTTGGAGCCATCTCTAAAAATTCACGAAAAATTAACTATAAATTCCAAAATCAAACTAAACATGCTAACTTAACTTCCAAAAGTAATTTTCACTAAATCCAAACAATTTGTCATCCTTCCTCAAATTTTCACTATGAATAGTGATTTTAGGATTTTTCAAAATGTACTCAAAATACATGGTGAAAATAAAAAAAAATTTTCTTAGGAGTAGTGCTCTTACTTTAAGGAATCCAAATCTAACAATTTTTGTTGAAATCGGCCTTCAAACGATCCAAAATGTTGATGCCTGTCGATCATTTTTTTTTATAGTTTTCAGTTATTGTGAATTTTAAAAAGGGGTCGCCAACAAAAATTGTCGACGCATTTAATTTATGTATAAAATATATAAAATATAATTTTGATTTAAAAAAAAAATATATGAAATCAAACTGACCTCATATCCTTAATAGTTTAATTAATCGAGTGTGTCACCATGAGCTATGCATCTATCTCAAGGAATAGACACATTACTCGATAGTGGAGCTCGATTAAACGAACTAATAGATTTATGATGTCCGTTTGGTCTGCGAACCAATTTTGTGTTGATCGACAAGTTCCCCTATCTAATATGAAGGAATTAGACATGGATTATGTTATCTGGGTTCTTAAAGTTCACTATTAGGGCAAGCCCCTATAGTTAATTACATCTCAAATGACCGAAGTCACTTAAGAAAACTCTCGATAAAGATCAGTGGTTTGCTCTCAAGAATTTTAATGTTTAAAGTTTTCAAGGATGGACTTGGAAATTTAATAGGGAATGGATCAAATTTGGAACAATTATTTTTAAGAATCTAAAGGAAGAAAGGTAGGGGATACTACGGATCTGAAGCAAACTTTGGTGACTTCCCAACTATCCTATTATTTAGCTTCAATTTGAGAGTTTATTTAATGTTTCAATCCTGCCAATTTTAATTAATTAGGACTTATACTTGAATGATATAATCATACAAATAACCTCAAAGATGTGAGGTTTTATGTCGTACCAAATGACTACCTCGGAGTCCTAAGACCAGTTAGGGCTTAATTTGCATAACATGATTATGCAAATGTCTGAAGATAAGTTAAGGATTTATGTTGCACTAGGAAAACTACCTCGAAATCCTATGGCTTTGTTAATTATTTCTTAAGAAGGTTTAGTTGATGTAGATCTGTTTTGCTATTGAAGATGGCCGTGCTACCCACTAAGCTTGCTCCGAGCTCCTTGTTGTTGCAGAAGGTTTTAGTTTTAGAAGTGACAATCAGGGGATGAGAGAAGTGTTGTGTTCTAGAAAGGTTCAAAATTTAGATGGCTTAATGTTTTAATTAAAACAAATGTTTAAGTTGATAATGGTGACACCGATTAGGATCTCACGGTTCCGTCGTTCTGGCACCACTATTTTCATCGGATTCCCTTAGTCTAGATGAATTTACTAAATCCAACTTAATGGATTCTGTACTTTCATTTAGACCATGGGAGACCTTATTAACAACATGTAGGTTGCATCATCCAAGGTACTCCCATTCATCCAGGATATGTTTTAATTTAGTTGTTCTTGCAGATTTGTTTTGGCTGGTGATTAAATTTTGAGTTGTTTAAACATGCTCGGTTCGATCATTTTCACAATTATATAAAAATGCAAGAAATTAAAGCATTTAATAAATAACGAGAAAGAAATTGTAATAACTTAAATGCATACCCGGAGGGTCTTCTCGTCATTTCCCACTGCACTTAAGATGCATGTTAAGATATTTAATATTTAAGGACAAGCACCTAGGTAAGGCTAGGGGAAGATTTTGATCATCTACCAACCCTATGATGTCTAAGTTCAGATCCTAGTTGCTCACCAAGTCCTAGGATAACCAGGTTAAAACCCTAGTTGTTCACCAAGTCCTATGACGTCTAATTGGAAATCCTAGTTGTTTTAAGGATGATTTTCTTCCTCAAAAAATAATGAAGTCCAATTGTTCTTTTAGAACATCTCATCAGGTTAGGGAAGAGCTCGGGACTTAAGCCCTGAACATCTTCCTAAACACTTTCGGGATTATCTATTGAGTTCATTTAGTTTCATTGTAATGATGATCAATCACCCGAGTTGTTTTAAGTTTGTTGGAAATGTTTTCCTCTTGCTCAAAGAACTTAGATGTTTTGATTTTTTCTAAAGTGTGGTGACATTCACTTGACATTTCACTTAAGAATTATGTGGGTATAAGCCTTTAGGGGTAAATTAGTTCATTAACGCATTTAGCTAATTTGTCTAAGGTTGGGTTGATGTTTTAAGGCTGTTTCAAATTAATTATAATATTTTAATTTAATTGTGATTTTTTTTATGTTATTTAAGTTTGATTATGTCATTTCAAAAGTTGACTTAGTTATTTTAAAATTGTTTTAACTTTAATTATATTTATATTTAATTTAATTGTGTTGATTTAAAGTTGATATCTCCTAAGATTAAACCCCTTCACCTCATATCTTCTCTTTTAATTAACTTCAAAATTTTTAATTAAGGAAATTATAATTCTTTTTTATTTTAATGTTGAAAAAAGTGATAAATGGGTTTCTACCCTTTAATTCCCTATGTTTCAATCATCTAAGGAGATTAATTAGGATCGTTTATTACCCATTACCTATAATTAAGCCTAAATATTAATTAAGGCTAAATTTCAATAATTACCATTTAGCCCCTTAGGCTTGTTCACTTCATAATTCATTAAATATAACTCAAATGGCTTTGAAATTTTTATGTCACCCTACTCATGGATTAATTAAAATATCAGAGGAGAAAATGTGCTTTTTCTAAATTTAATTTAATTTAATTTATATATTTATTTTAATACAAAAATAGGATTTTTAATGAAAAATCAATAACTTGACCAAGGAAAGACCTATGACTTTGAAATTTTTACTGGAAGTGACCCTAGACTAGAGGACCACTTGGATCAAGTTTGGTGATTTTTTGAATTTTAATTTAATTATAATAGTTATTTCAAGTTTCAGAGTATTAATGTGATATAAAATATTTTAAAAGTGGAAAATTAAGTTTTATATTTTTCAAAAATCTATCTTAGGTCAGAGAACCCAGAGAAGCAAATTTTATATTTCTTAAATTTTTATTTGATTTATTAGAATTATTTTAATGAAAGGTTAAGAAAATCCATTTTTTAAATGTTAAAAATTACCCTGGGCCTTTAAAAATTAATATCTTAACTTAGATACTTAGGAAAAATATTTTAATGGTTCCCAAGTGATTGGGAGGCCAAATGTGACACTTTAATGAATTTTTATATTTTTGTGATTTTTATAATTTTTAATTATTTAAATATTTTAAAATTAATTAAAAATCAAATTTTTATAAAAAAATGCAATTTTATTTTTCTTGAACTCCTCTGATTAAGGCGAACTCCCAAAATTAATATGGTAAAATTTTGAAATGTATTTTGGGTTTTATGAATTTTATAATGTGCAAAATTGCCTTGTCCCTTAATTAATTCATTTAATGGGTCAAATTAATTTCAATTGATTTGAAATTTTATGTGAGGTTTCCCTAACCCTAATTACAATGGAAAGTTGATTTTGTGTGATTACTACTAATTAATTTAATTTTAATTTCAAGTGTTTAGACTAATTACGGTTATTTTTAATGAATTAAATGAGGATATAATTTTCCTAAAGTCCTCTGACTATACGAAACCTACTATAATTTTTCTAGATTTTTCTAAGCAACATGATAATTTCTATAATTATTATAGCAAAAATGATGCATAATATTGAAAAATAGATATCTCATCATGGAGATCTTCTCTGATTTTGAAAAAATCAGGACAGATCCACCATGATGCATAAAATAACATACCAAAATTTCAAGTTATGGTGAAGCTCCTACATGCATGAAGAATTAAAAGTTTGAAAACACCATTTAATTAATTAAAAATCAAATATACATCAAATAAATATGAAATCACTTCCGCATTGTTGTCCTCATTTTAGTGAGTAAGAGGGTATTTTTATTTTATTTTTTGGAGTTTTCTAGGCAAAGTTATGATTTTTTGAAATTTTGTGTCAAAAATAAATAAAACATTTCATTTTTTCTCTCAATCCGCGTGTCACTCCATGATTGGCCAGTGTCATTTTGTTGGTGGCGTGTTCATGGACTAGATCCCGTCCGACTCCATCGTAGCCGTCCGTCCGATACACGCGTGATTGAACGACTGCTGCTCCTCTCTCCAACTGCTATTCACCCAAAAGCGTCCACCTTCAAACCTTGATATCTCACTCGTTTCTCAATGAAATTGAGTGAAATTATTTTTAAAATGATCATCTAAGCTAGAGGAGCATATCTATATGGTGATGATGCACTTAAATTATGTAAAGATATACAGAAAATTAAACTATGCTCGATTAGAGAAAAAGAAATTCGATACCTTTGTCCAAGAGGTGAGGCCTCAATTGGAAATGGTTGGGTTGAGCTTAGGAGTACTTGGAGAAGCTTTGGTAAGAATTCGGCAGAGTCTCCCCAAGGTAAATTTTTTTCTTCTTCTTCGCCATGGAAGGTGAGTTTAAATAGAGGAGGTTATGGGTGGCCATGGGGGTTGGCTTGGTTCATTCACCAAGGTTTTTTTGGCTGAGAAAAGATTACTTGATTTAGTTTGATTTTGGTGTAATCAATTGGGTTATGCCATGTGTAAAGGCATGGATTTACGTGGTATGGGTGTAAGGGTCATTTTTGGGTCAATTTGGGTCAATGCATGGATTTGGCTTGGTGCACCCTTCCATGGCTTGATTTGGGTTGAAAAGGATGATTTGGGTCAGCCAAAAGAAATGGAGAAGTCCCCATCCCAAGTACGTGTGTCAATTTTGGGTTAAGGTGTGTCATGGAAATGGTTAAAAGTGCCAAAACATGGCTTAGGAAAACACTTACTCCCTTGCTATTTAAGGTTTGGTGATGTGTAAAGAGCTAACAAGGCTTACTAATGTCTTGACACAAGCTTCATGGCTCACATTAGGCTCCTCCATGGCTTGGTCAATTTTCATGAAAAAGGCTCTTGGAATTTTTAGAAAACTTTAGATTTTTTTGATGGAATTTGTCATGATGCCATTTTGCTTAATTCAAATGATGGATTTTGGACTTAGGGGATGATTTTAATTAAATGTATGATGAGGGTAATGTCACGAGGGCTTTGATTGAAAATTGGGCTTTTAAATTTGATGGAAAGGAGCTTTTGAAAGTGCTTAAGGAGATGGGCCTTTAACATGCACAAGATGATTTTTTATTTTTGAAATTAATCATGCCATGACTAAAATGACTTGAAATTTATTTAAATTGAATAAAAACATGTTGAAATTTGATTTAAATTTTTTTGGGGCATTTTAATGGATGATGGGGTTCAATTTGAAGAAATTTTTTAGTCTTTAAGGGCAAATTTGGAATTTTTAATCAAATTGGGTTAAATTCATAAAATTGGGGTATGTGGTAGTTGGAGAAAATGATGTGGATAATATTTTGGAATTTGTGGGATTTTCTGGAATGTTTTGGGATTTTCAAAATTTTTGGCTATGAAGGGCGTTTTGGTAATTTTAGGGGTAATTTCAGAATTTTGGGATTTTTTTTCAAATTTGGGTAATTTTGGTCAAATTGGGTAGTGGGGAACAACTTGGAATGATTTTGGTGAATTTTGGGAATTTTTAGGTAATTTAAGGAATTTTTGGATTTTCAAGGGGTAATTAGGTAATTTTGTGGGTTTAGGGCCTCGAGGGTCAAAAAATGGAAATTTTGGAAAAATGAAGATTGGTTCAAGGTGAGTAACATGAAATCATTCTGGTTGAGTCATGAAGCCATTTTAAGCTCACAAGAGTCATGAGATGACTTCTTTTAGGCATTCCATATGTTGTTCCTAACCCTCTTAGCCAGGGACTAGGGGTTGAGGTCCATCCATATGAGTCTCCTAAGAGAGTCAGGAGGTTAGGTTAAGTGTGAGTGATTTCAGGGTTTAGGCATGTGCAAAAATGTGGTGTGTGCAAGCTGGACCTCACCAAGACCAGGCCACCCAGGGTTGTCCTAAGGCTTGACCATCCTATAGGAACTCATCCCTGTCTTTCTACAAATTGGTCCTAAACTTCCACGTAATTTGGAGGTTAATGACTATCCATGTAGGATTCTAAAGAGAGTTTTAATTTAATTGAATTTCTAAATGGTGGGTTCCATTTCTATTCTTCTACGATAGTCAAGGAGAAGTCCTATGGCTAGATCCTAAGCATTAAGTGGAAAGAAAGAGCTCACCAAAAATGAAGTCAATAAATGGACCCCTAATAGGTATGGTGTGCTAACCAAGCACACCGCGGGTATTGGCGTTGACTGAGGAGATCAACAAGACCAACAAAAAAGTCTAAGTGACACACGTAGAACAAAGCATAGAATATTTCCGCTGGGGAGTATCAGGTAAATCTCCAAAACTAAAGATTCCAGAACTCTTGCTGGAGAAATAAGAGGTGAATTTCAAATTGCAAGATTTCCAAGGGATTGGATTTTGAAATGAGAATTGGAACCTAGGTTCCAACCTTGAGAATTTGAAATGATAATAGGAATTTAGGCTCCAGCATCAGGATTTGAAATGAGAACTAGAATTTAGGCTCCAGCTTCTAGATTTGAAATGAGAAATGGAATTTAAGCTCTAGCTTCAAGATTTGAAATGAGAACTGGAATTTAAGCTCCACTCAATATTTGAAATGAGAACTGGAATTTAGGCTCCAGCTTCAAGATTTGGAATGAGAACTGGAATTTAGGCTCCAACCTCAAGATTTGAATGATAACTAAAATTTAGGCTCCAGCTTCAAGATTTGAAATGAGAACTGGAATTTATCCTCCAGCCTCAAGATTTGAAATGAGAATTACAATTTAGGCTCCAGCCTCAAGATTTGAAATGAGAACTGAAATTTAGGCTCCAGCTTCAAGATTTGGAAAAAGAACTAGAATTTAGGCTCCAGCCTCAAGATTTGAAATAAGAACTGGAATTTAGGCTCCAGCTTCAAGATTTGAAATGAGAACTGGAATTTAGGCTCGAACCTCAATATTTGAAATGAGAACTAGAATTTAGGCTCCAGGCTCAAGACTTGGAATGAGAACAAGAATTTAGGCTCCAGCCTCGAGAGTTGGAATGACAACTGGAATTTAGGCTCTAGCCTCAAGATTTGGAATTTAGGCTTCAGCCTCAAGATTTGAAATGAGAACCTGAATTTAGGCTCTTTAGGCTCGAGCTTCAAGATTTGGACTGAGAACTGGAATTTAGGCTCCAGCTTCAATATTTGGAATGAGAACTGGAATTTAGGCTCTAGCCTTAAGATTTGAAAAGAGAACTGCAATTTAGGCCCCAACTTCAAGATTTGAAATGAGAACTAGAATTTAGGTTCCAACCTCAAGATTTGAAATGAGAACTGGAATTTAGGCTCCAGCCTCAAGACTTTGAATGAGAACTGGAATTTAGGCTCCAGCCTCGAGAATTGAAATGAGAACTGGAATTTAGGCTCCAGCCTCAAGATTTGAAAGGAGAACTGGAATTTAGGCTCCAACATCAAGATTTGGAAGGAGAAGCCTCAGGATTTGAAATGAGAACTGGAAGTTAGGCTCCAGCGTCAAGGTTTGAAATGAGAACTGGAATTTAGGCTCCAACTTCAAGATTTGAAATGAGAACTGGAATTTAGGCTACATCCTTAATATTTGAATTGAGAACTGAAATTTAGGCTCCAGCCTCAAGACTTGGAATGAGAACTGGAAATTAGGCTCCAGCCTCAAGACTTGGAATTAAAACTGGAAATTTGGCTCCAGCTTTAAGCTTTGGAATGAGAACTGGAATTTATGCTCTAGCCTCAAGATTTGAAATGAGAACTGGAATTTAGGCTCTAGCCTAAATATTTGAAATGAGAACTGTGATTTAGGCTCCAGCCTTAAGACTTGGAATGAGAACTGGAATTTAGGCTCCAACCTCGAGAGTTGGAATGAGCACTGGAATTTAGGCTCCAGCCTCAAGATTTGGAATGAGAATTAAAATTTAGGCTCCAACCTCGAGAGTTGAAATGAGAACTGGAATTTAGGTTCCACCTCAAGATTTGAAATGAGAACTGGAATTTAGGCTCCAGCCTCAAGAGAGGGGAATCAGAATTTAGGTACTGATCTCGAAAGGTAAGAGTCAGAATTTAGGTACTGACATCGAAATGAGGACTGGAATTTAGGTACTAGCCTCGAAGGAGGGGAATCAGAGTTCAGGTACTGATCCAGAAAGGAGAGAGTCAGAATTTAGGTACTGACCTCGAAATGAGGACTGAAAATTAGGTACCAACCTCGAAGGTTGACGATTGACTTGTGAAGTTTTTTTGAGTTTAGAAGTGTAGTAGAAGATTAGAATGAGACATGAAAGTGTTTCACATCCCGAAAGATTTGATCAAAGGCTGACTGTTTGGCAAAGGATGTGAATCCATGCTATCAGAACCAAATCGAGAATTTCATGGTTCTGTGTCAGTAGACTCAGTGGCCTTCTCAAAAGAGAGAAAAAATCGCAGAGAGTCAAAAGGATTTTGAGTGCTGCCAGAGGCTGGGGATTTCAGATTTGGAATTCATTTTCATTATTTTTGTGAGTTAATGTATTGATTTTGTTTTGATATTCAAATTTCGTCCCAATTGGAATTTCATTTTGACTTAGATTTTCATTCATTTCTTTTGTTTGAAATTCGAAATTTTGAGTTGATTTGCTTTGAGCTTTGATTTCCTGTCTTACATAGATTTTGAAATTTATTTTATTATTATTTTTTATTAGATTTTGAAAAGATAAACCTCATTGAGAGGAAAGAGTTTGAGGGCCTATTATCCAACTCAAGAAGGAAGGAAAGATTCTAGAGATTCAGTGAATATCTGTGAAGGTTTGCTGAGTTTCGTGGGACGTTGGAATCGTAAAAAGTTTGAAGTTTGGAATTTGAATTTCAAATTTCCCGCGGGAAGGAATCAGTTTAAAAGAGGGTACGATGGTTTCTCTCATCAAACTCGAAGATCTGATTAGAAAGTTGTTTCTTTAAGAAAGGGTGTGGCTCCACGCCAACATAACTGACGAGGCCTCGTGGCTCCTGTCAATAGAACCAGCTGATCCTATCTCACATGAAGAATATTGAAAGGGAATTGAGAATAAGCCGTGGTGGATGAAGCTCAACTTGGTAATGAGTCAGAAGAAACATTTCTATTTCAAAGATTGTAAAAGATTCACAAGATGTTGGAATTTGGAGAATTTTAAATTTTGAAATTTTGAGTTTCAGATTTTGTATGGGAAAGAATCAAATTGAGAGGGGGGTACTAGGGTGCCTCTCATACAACTCAAAGAGCTGATTGAAAATGGTGTTTTTGTGAGAAGGGATGTGGCTTCACACCAACAGAATCTACGAGACTGTGTGGCTCCGTGTCAATATAACTAGCTAACCTCCTCTCGCACAAGGAAGAAAACTGAAATGAAACTGACAACAGCATCGGGCTAGGTAAGATCCAGATTTCAAGTTTGTTTTTTGATTTCTTTATTCTGATTTGATTTCATATTTTTTTCTTCTCCTTGTTTTTTTTTTCTGATTCATGTTTTGCTTTTAGTTAAATTAATTTTTTTTGTTCCATTTTTTAATTATGATGTATTCCCTTTTGTTAGTATTTATTCGTCGCATTTGTTGGAAAATTTATTGTTCTTCATTTGTTGTGAAATTTTATTGTATTATTTTTTTTTGTTTTATGATTTTTTCATTTTGTTTTATTTATTATTTTTATTTTTAGTTAGAATTTGCACCAACTACAAGCAAGTGCGGCACCTGTGCTTCAAAGGACGAGGCTGTTGATCCACTTAAAAAGTACCTATTTTTATGCTTTATTTACGATTCAATTTTTAACGATATTATGCTCTAATGAAAGGTATTTTTATGTTTTTGGATATAGGTGATGAAAAAAAGAGTTCAAGAAGGAAAAAGGAGCAAAAAGGAGCTAAAATAGAGCTAATAATCAATGTTGCCAAAATTATAGGTCTGGCACCTAGACGTCAGAATCCGGCGCCTAGGCGTCAGTTCGATACTGAAGTAGTTAATATTTTTGACAACTTTGGGCAGTTATTTTGATGGTGTTATGCGGTTATCAGATCTCCTAGAAGACTGGAAGTTACACCTGATACATAGGACATGAGATAGAATGCATCTGGACACAGGAAAATGGTTTTAATAGCGAAGTGGTGCGATCCAAAGTGAAGGGGTGCGAAGATCTGGTCAAGGAGTCCAGTGCCTAGGCGCCAAATGCTGGTGCCTAGGCGCCACATTGACTTTCTAGAACATTCATTGAATTTGGATGAATTTTGAAGAGGTGCCTTAAGCAACCTCTTGTCATTTTTGAAACTCTATAAATAGGAGACATTTCTATAGAAAAGAGCTCTCCCATGCCCGGAAATAGTTCTATAGAGCCACCAAATATTCTTCTTAAGTATTTAGTGAGTTTATTATAGTTTATTTTAGTTACTTTGAGTTTTACTACTCAATTCCTTGAGTAGTAAGTGAGAGTTTGTAAGAGTTGGTGCTGTTGAAGTCTTATACTTTGCATTGGAGTCAGTAGGAGTCAAAGAATAACTTGAAGGAACATTTCAGATAAGTATTTGTAACTTGGTTCAAAGTTATATAAATATGTTTTGTTGTGTTAATTCAATGTGTTCTGAGTAGTTACTTTTCTTTCTCCTTTCAACCATGAAAAGATAATAAAAATAATTTGATTTCGTTGGAGAACCTAAACTTAATTTTAAAATTTATTTCGATGATATTCATACCTGATCTTAATTTACTTTTTAAACTGGCCATTTGAATTGTTAAAATCTGTTGAAGAATTCTGAGACCTATCCGGAGATGAGTTCTTAACTAGTAGATATCACATGAATCCTTGGGTAATCGAAGGCCATGTGTGGGTTATTTAATGTGAAGTGCAAATAAATAGGAAAATATTATTTTTTGGGCGTAGAATTAATTAGTTTTTAGAGTGACAGACTAAATTCTTTTAATTTAGATTATAGAAAGGGAATGGTCACTGGTAGGGCCGACCATAGCCACCCCTGGACATCTAAAAGTGTGAGTCTATATTAAACCATTCTACTAATAATACATCTTGAACTAATCTAAAGATTAGCCAATGTTCTTTATACAATAAAGCAAAGGTAAATAATAGGAATGCTTCTATGTGGCGCAATACCATAATTTCAAGTTCTCCACGAATGATAGTTATTCTGAAAATTCTTGGATTAATTGAAAAGGAGAAAGTTGTTTTATTGATACTTGCATCAACTTTTACTTTATTGCTACTTTACTTACATATAGTAGAAATTTCAAAAAACATAAAATCTGATTTTTGAAAAGAAAAAAAAAATATAATTACTTTTAATTTGAAAATATATTAATTTCTAAAATTAATCTTTCCTGTGGGATCGATAACCAGGACTCCAATAGAGCCCTGTATTACTTGATACGATATGTATACTTGCGTAGTATCTCTGGTATGCAAAATATTTTCTAAAATTATATATTTATTTTTTCATACTACACTTTGAAATATAAATTAAAGGATAAATTGTAGGCATAGTTACGGGTCGAGGTCATTAACAGTTTTTGGCGCCATTGCCGGGGAAGTGAAAGACAATTTTTATTTTTTTCAAACTAAAAATATTTTATATACACTTTTATTTCTTTAACAATAAAAAAATAATTACAAAAACAAAAAAAAGAAAAAAGATTTTCTTTTATTTCATTTTATTTTCAAATCCATTTGTTTAATTTTTATGTGTAGTTCTGGATCTAAAGGATTATTACCTTTTGATTCTGAATTAGGAAGAACTGTTAAAAGAATTAGAAAATGAAAACAAATTCAAAAATATCAAGAAATGTCTAACATACATAACAATAATGAAAATCCAATAGAAGTTAATGAACAAATTTTTATAAACCATTAAGGGATTATGCAAACCCTATAACTTATGAACTTCATATTAGTATTCAAATGCCTACTGTAGATGCTAATTCTTTTAAGCTTAAACCTTCTTTTATTCAAATTGTTCAAAATAATCAATTTAGAGGAAAACCAAATGAGGATCCAAACTTACATCTTGCTAGTTTCTTAGAACTTTGTGCTACTTTTAATTATAATAATGTTTCTGATGATGTTGTTAGGCTTAGACTCTTACCTTTTTCCTTAAAAGATAAAACAAAGATGTGGTTGAACTCATTAGCAACTGGTTCTATTAAAACATGGGCAGATATGACACAAAAATTCCTTGCTAAATATTTTCCTCCTTCTAAAACTGCTAAATTAAGAAATGATATTACTTCATTTATTCAATTTGATGGAGAGACAATTTATGAAACATGAGAAAGATTTAAAGAACTATTAAGAAAATGTCCTCATCATGCTTTACCAGATTGGTTAATTATTCAAACATTTTATAACAAACTAATTGGATGACTTAGATCTATTAAAGATGCTAGTGCTGGAGGTTATTTAATAACTAAGACTTTTGATGAAGCTTATACCTTAATTGATGAAATGGCTAACAATAATTTTCAATGGAGTTCTAAAAGGGTTAATCCTAAAAGAGTGGCAAGTATTCAAGATAATGAAGTCGTCTCTATTTTAGCTTCACAAGTGGCTGCGATATCTAAGAAAATGAATAATTTTGCTATTAACGTATCACATGTAAGTAATGACAATTCTGCAAATAATGATGATTCTCAAACAATGGAGACATTGTAAGCTATTGCTAGTAAAACTAATAACCTTTATTCGAATTATTATAATCCAGGTTGAAAAAATCATCCTAATTTTAATTGGAATAATGGAAATCAACAATGGGGTAATAATCAAGTTAATCCAACTGGAATTTGAACAATCAAGGAAGTTCAAACTTTAGACCTACTTATCTTCCTGGTTTTAGCAATCAACAGAAAAAGTTATCTTTAGAAGAATTGATCTTACCACTAGGTAATCAGTTACAAAGTCAAAACACTGCTATTCGAAATATTGAGAATCAGATGGGACAAATTGCTAATTTAATTAAGTACAGACCCCAAGGAACACTTCCTAGCAACGTCGAAATTAATCTAAAAGAAATTGAAAAAGACCATGAATAAGAAAAAGTTGTACAACTTAGATGTGAAAAGGAATTAAAAGAGAAAATTCAGAATGAAATTGAAAAAGATAGAGAGGTTGAAGAGATTGAAAAACCTAAATAAACTCTTTCTCCAAGTAAAAATCAGACTGTAATTCCTATTGAAGTGGAAGTTGAAAGAAAACCACTGCCTTTTCTTCAAAGACAAACAACATAAGCTTGAACATCAATTTTCTAAGTTCTTTGAGATTTTTAAGAAACTTACCATCAACATTTCTTTTGCTGAAGCTTTGGAACAAATGCTGAGTTATGCAAAATTTACGAAGGATTTTTTAAGCAAGAAACAGAAATTTGAAGCTTATGAAACTGCTGCATTAAGTGAAGAATGCAGTGTAATAATTCAAAAGAAACTACCTCAGAAGCTTAAAGATTCCGGAAGTTTCACTATACTATGTGCTATTGGAGAAATATTTTGTGGAAAAGCCTTATGTGATTTAGGAGCAAGTTTTAATCTCATGCCATTTTCTATCTTTCGAAGGTTAAATTTAGGAGAAATTTCTCCTACCAAAATAACTCTTCAGTTAGTTGATCGATCTATTACTTATCCTAAATGAGTTATAGAGGATGTTCTTGTTAAAGTGGATAATTTCATCTTCCCTGTGGAATTCATTGTACTGGATATGAAGAAGATAAAGAAATACCTATTATTTTAAGGAGACCTTTTCTAGCTACTGAAAGTGTTATGATTGATGTTTAAAATGGAGAATTAACAATAAGAGTTAATGATCAAGAGATAACATTTAATGTTCTGAAATTAATGAGGTATCCCGACAAAGAAAAATGCTATCGGATGGATATTATTAATAATATAATTGAAAAGCTTTATAAAGAAAAATGTAAAATCATTTCTGAAGAAAAAAATGATGAATCTATGTTAGACAATGCGTCATTAACTGAAGAAATTGAAGAAGTGAATGAAGAAAATTTATTTAAAGAAACTTATTATAGTCATGATAATTGGGAAATTATAGACCCGACTAAAAATGATATACTTTTACCCTCAATTGAAAAAGCCCCTGAAATGGAATTAAAAATGTTACCTGCACATTTAAAGTATGCATTTCTTGGAAATTCATTAACTTTACCTATGATTATATCTTCAGAACTAAGCAAAGATCAAGAAGAAAAATTAATAGAAGTTCTGAAGAACTATAAGAAAGCTTTCGGTTGGACTATTGCAGTATAAGAGGAGTAGGCCCTTCAATCTGTATGCATAGGATTTTAAAGGAAGAAAGTTGTAAACCTACTATTGAACCTCAAAGAAGATTGAATTCAATTATGAAATAGGTTGTTAAAAAAGAGATTTTAAAATGGTTAGATGCTAGAATTATTTATCATATTTCGGATAGTCAATGGGTAAGTCCTATTCATTGTGTTCCGAAGAAAGGAGGAGTAACTATCATTGTTAATGACAAAAATGAATTAATACCTATAAGAAAAATTACTGGATAGTGAATTTGCATTGATTATCAAAAATTAAACAATGCAAATAGAAAGGATCATTTTCCTTTACCTTTCTTGGATCAGATGCTGGATAAATTAGCTGGACACTCATATTTCTGTTTTTTGTATGAATATTCTGGTTATCATCAATTACCTGTTGCTCCTGAGGACAAGAGAAAACAACATTTACAAGTTCACATGGAACATTTGCCTTTAGAAGAATGCCTTTCAGTTTATGTAATGCACCTGAAACTTTTCAGAGATGTATGATGTCAATATTCTGTGATCTAATTGGAAAAGGAATTGAAGTATTTATGGACGATTTTTCAGTGTTTGGAACTTCTTTTGAGTCTTGCTTAGAAAATATAACAAAAGTTCTGAAAAGATGTGGAGAAACAAATTTGGTTCTAAACTGGAAAAAATGTCAGTTTATGGTCACAAAAGGAATTGTACTTGGACATAAAATTTCACAAAGGGGATGGAAGTTTATCAGGCAAAAGTGAAAATTATTGTTGAACTTCAACCACCTTCTACTGTTACTAATGTGAGAAGTTTTCTAGGTTATGCTGGATTTTATAGAAGGTATATAAAGGATTTTTCTATGATTGCTAAACCTCTTTGTCATTTATTAGAAAAAGAAGCTAAGTTTGAATTTAATGAAGATTGTCTGAATGCTTTCAATGTTCGAAAAGAGAAATTAATCACTGCACCTGTCATTATTACAACTAATTGGAATAAACCTTTTTAATTAATTTGTGATGCAAGTGATTATGAAATTGGAGTTGTATTGGGAAAAAAATATGAGAAAAATTTCAAAGTTATATATTATGCTAGCAAAACTCTTAATGAAACTCAAATAAATTACACTACTATTGAAAAAAGGCTCTTAGTAATAGTATATGTCTTTGATAAATTTAGACCTTATCTTCTTGGGACCAAATGTATCGTATGTACTGATCATTCCGCTGTTAAGTACTTAATGTCTAAAAAGGATGTTAAACCTAGATTGATAAGATGGGTTCTACTTATACAAGAATTTGACTTTCAAATAGTGGACAGAAAAGGCGTTGACATCCAAATTATTGATCATTTATCAAGAATTAAAAATGATAGTGAGAAGATTACTGAAGAAAACATAAATTAGAAATTCCCTGATGAACAGTTATATGTTATTCAAGGATTACAAATGCCTTGGTATGTAGATATAGTTAACTATTTGGTTAGCAATATTTCTCCATATGGATTGAATAGCAAAAATATTAAGAAATTCAAAAATGATTCTAAATCATATATTTGAGAAGATCCTCATTTATTTAAACTAGGCAGAGATTCTGTAATTCGAAGATGTGTACCTTATGAAGAAACTTTTGCAATTATTCAAAAATGTCACGATTCTAAATTTGGAGGACACTTTGGAGTGGATAAAACTACGTTTAAAATTTTAAATTCTGGATTTTATTTGCCTACATTATTCAACTATGTTGGACATTATGTGAAAACTTGTGATCGATGTTAAATAATGGGGAATATATCAAGAAAAGATGAAATGCCTCTAAGCTATATATTAGAAATTGAGATTTTTGATATATGGAGTTTAGACTTTATGGGACTTTTTATACCATCATCTGGAAAGATTTATATTTTATTAGCAGTTGATTATGTTTCAAAGTGGATTGAAGCTGTAGCTTTACCTAACTGTGATTCCAAAAGTGTTTCAAAATTTTTAAAGAAAATGTGTTTTACAAGATTTGGAATGCCGAGGGTAATTATCACAAATGGGGGAAGTCATTTCAGAAATGTAAGAATTCAATCATTTGTCGAAAAATTCGAAATTAAACAAAGAATTGCAACTACTTATCACCCACAAACAAGTGGAATGGCTAAAGTATCAAACAGAGAAATAAAAGAATATTAGAGAAGACTGTTAATCCTAAAACAACTCACTGGGTTGATAGACTTGATTCTTGCATTATGGGCTTATAGAACAACTTATAAGACACCTATCGGAATTTCACCTTATCGGTTAGTTTATGGTAAACATTGTCACTTACATGTTGAACTGGAACATAAAGCTTATTGGGCGATAAAGGAGTTCAATTATGATTTGAAAGCTGCAGGAGAGAAACGACTGTTACAACTGAATGAGATGGAAGAGAGAAGAAATGAGTCCTATGAAATGCAAAGATTAATAAGGAAAAAATGAAGAAATTGCATGATAAAAAGATTTCAAGAAAAATATTTGAGCCTGGACAAGAAGTATTATTATTTAATATTTTTTTAAGACTTTTTCCTGGAAAATTAAGATCTAAATGGATTGAACCAATTATAGTTGAGAAAGTATACAGTTATGGAGCTGTGGATATTAAAGATCCCAAGACGGGAAAAATATTTAATGTCAATGGATTAAGACTGAAGCCTTACATGGGAGAAATGAAACTGATTTACAAGGAGGCTTACGAGCTGAGTCTACCTGATTAAAATAACTGATTAGGTCGGGCTAACGATATTAAACCAAGCGCTTTGTGGGAGACAACCCATATATTATCATTGTGAATGTTTGGGAATTGAATTTATCTAAATCATTGTGTGTGTGTGTTGATCACACCATTTTAATATACCTATTTTAAGACTAAAAATTTGTAAATTTGACGATAGGAGAAACAGAGTCGAACATGGTTTCTGCGCCTAGGTGCCCAAACTTGGCACCTAAGCACCAACATAACCTGTGTATCGATGGTCCGGTGCCTAGGCGCCAGATTTCGGCGCCTAAGCGCCCCAATTACAGTTCGTGCAAAAACCGAAAATCTTCAGTTTTTCAAACGAAATCTTCGTATAAACTACCCTTTCTTCATTCCAATCCTTAAGCAACCCTAATTTCGTCCAACACAACTCATTTTAGAAGAGAAAAGAGAAGTTTAGAAGCAATGGAGAGAGGAGGCAATGAGTTAAGAGATAAGTCTTCTAAAGATGCTCAACCTTATTTAAATGGTTATAATGCAGTAAGTTTGGAGAAATTATGCAGTCGTCTAGATAAGATTAAGGAGGAATTGCTAAGTGTTGGAAATCATCTACATGACATGTATCACCAAATCGAGCACTTGGAATGGTAGACGAAGCTTCAATTCGATCATATGGCAGCCTTTCAAGATTCTCAAGTGACGATGTATGCGAAGAACAAATGGATTGACGAGAAGATGGCTTTGGAATTTCTAAGGGTGTTAGTTTTCTACCCATGCGGGCCTAGCAATCTTCATTGCGAGAGGGATGGAAATTCAAAGTTTGGAGAAGAATAGATCGTTGGTGTGTTCTAGGTGTGATCGAGTCATGTTTTAGTGATCGAATATTTAGTTTGTGTGTTTGCTTTCAATGTTCAAAGTGTATTGTTTGATTGTGATTTGCTTTGAAATAGTGATGTTTGTGTTGTTTATTAAGTGTTGAATCTTTTTATAGTACTTTTGTGTAATTTCTTGAGCTTTAAATGGAAAATTTTGAAATGGAATTGGAAGAGTTTGATTATATCTTTTGTTTGAATGTTGGATCAATTTTATAATTTAAATTATTTGTGAAAATGTTTTGAAGTTAGAAATTGGAGTAATACTCTCATGTGAGTAATTAGAAGTCAAATTATTTAAGTTTTGGTGGAAATACAATTTTTAAATCAAATTTTTGGGAAGACAAGTCTGGCGCCTAGGCGCCATAATTTGGCGCCTAGGCGCCGATTCAGCCTAAACACACTTAGGCTCCTTCTTCCTCCATTTTTCGCAAAATGCATACCTAGGGACCCATTTTTAGGTTGATTTTCTGAGTTTTTGAGCTTGGAATCACTCGATTTCTTCATCTCGAGGTCATATCTACCTTCTAATCCATTTATTTTTTATTTTCACCATGGATTTTTCCACTTTTGAGCAAAACCAAAAATTTTGATTGTTAGAGATTAATCCATGAATTTGAGGCTTTATTTAAGTTTTAAAAGCTTAAATAAGTTTATTCTTTTGATCCTTCAATTTATTTTGCATTTTCTTTTTCTTACGTTTAGATGGCTCTGAAATCTAAGCAAGGAAAAGAGCGAGAAAATTTTGATCGCAACAAATTTGCTACTGCCGCAGCGCATTTTTGTTACAATGAATTTGCTATGACAAGAAAATTTATCTCAGAGAGGAGTTTCTACAACATGGTGGAATGATTGAAGATACGATCGTTGCACTAAACTTGCAATGATTCTGCTACTTCACTGTTGTTGCTGTGATCCCTGTCGTCAGGGAATTTTATGCTAATTTTATGGATGCTGAAGATTACGAGATCTTCATGAGAGGAGTTAGAGTAGGATTTACTCCTGAAAGAATCAACATTTTCTACAGCCTGCCACCGATCATTGTGTGCTACTATTCTGGACTATCTCCATCTGAGAGAGATTTGGAGATGATTTTTGCATATTTGACTGATGGTACTGGAGCTTGGAAGATCCGGAACAAGAAATGGGTAAATTTTTCATCTTCTAAGATAAATGGTGTTTCTAAGGCCTGACATTACTTTATTTGTGCTCGCCTCCTTCGATCCAACAATTTGAGTGAGGTCACAAAGGACAGAGCTATCCTCAACTATTGCATACAAGAGAGGAAGTCAATTGTTGTCGGGAGTATTATTTATGATTCTGTGGAGGCCACTGCTCGTTCCACCACTTCTGTGGGATTGGGATTCCCATCTCTGATTTATTCTCTGTGCGAAAGTGTTGGAGTTGTTGCTGAGCTTTCTGAGGAGAAGCTTCAAGTCTACCAAGCCCATTGGACAGGACAGTGTTAGTATTTATGATCGACTTCAAGGTAAGAGTTCTATTGTACCCTCTAGTTCATTACTTAGTTTAGGTAGACCTTCTACTTCTTGACCCTCTACTTCTACTGCTGAACCACCATCTAGTTTTTGGGAAAATATGCATGATAAATTTATAGAGCAGCAGAATATGTTACTTTTAACCCAGTGTAGAGTGGATATAATAGATTTGAAAGTGGATCATCTTTCTGAGTACACTCAGAGGAAGAGTGATTTTGATGCAGAGTAATCTAAGACTCTTGTTAGATTCCTTAAGGGTGATCATTCAGTTCAGTTCCCGACCTGCCCTCGATTCTCACCATATGATTATCGCCAGAATGAAAATGTGGATTTTTCTTTTGATGATGATGAGGAGACAACTAGTGATGAGTAGATTTCTAGGATTGAGTAGTTGTGTTATTTATGTTATGTTTTTTTAGTGTGTTAGTTTTGGATGTATGTGATGATTTGTTTGATGCACTGTTGATGTTAGTGTACTTTTGATGTTTAGAGTGTATTGATTCTGAGACACTTATTGTTGTACTGATGATTGTTGGATTGTTAGAGTTTATTTTTGTAATGAGATGTTTTATTTCTGTTTTAGTACAGTGATCAATACACCTGTTTAGTTTAGTTATTTTTATTTAAAATTATAAAAAAAAGAATTTTAAAAAGTAATAATAATTTTTGTAGAAATTGATCATGCTTACTAAAATTTTTCTATATATGCTTAAACATTTCTTTTATATTCATAAAAAACGTGTGTAGAAATAAAATTTTCTTTTATAGATTATTTTTCATATACTTAAAAAAATTCTTGGTGGAAATATGCTATTCTTTCTCTCATGCTTTAGAAATTTTCATGATTCATGTTATACCAAAACTGAAGTTTGGGGGAAGGGAAAATACTTTGAAATTTAAATATTATTTGTCCTTAATTACTAATATTTTCTTTAAAAATATTAACATAACATAAGGAATGAAGAATTTATTTAAGATTACTTAAATTTTTGAATTTATAAATAATTTAGTAAACTTAACTAAGATTTTAATAATGATTGATTTTAAGAATAGAATTATTTAACTTAAAGAATAATAAGATTAAACTTTTTTCTATTTATAGTAAAGAGAATTATATTTTTGAAATACTAAGGATTCAAGATTATTACTTGAAAAGGAAAAAACTGAAATAGTTTTTGAAAAATACTTATTAAGAATGTCATATTTATTAAGTGAAAATGTATAAGTTTTTAAATGTAAGTTAAGGATGTGAAGTTCAAAATCATTAACAAGCTATCCAGATATAGTAATCCTCACAAACTAAAAAAAAGGGGGGGGGATTGAAAAATATCTTTAAAAAGAAAAAAAGGAAAAGAAAAAAAGAAGAAAAGAGAAAAAAAAATGTGAGGAGAAGCTTAAGGAAATGCTTAATAAAAAATTGGCTTCACTTGAATTATCTTATAGGAAGAAAACTAATTACATTTTTAACTTAATTTTTATGTACAGGCATCCTTACTAGAAAATTTTTCATGAAAGTCTTTTTCTTGTAAATTATCTATGTGACCTTAATATGATAAATTACGATGATTCTTGAAATAAATGAAAATTTTAAAGTCTTAGTAGTTAAGTATTCTTTAGATTCTTAAAATTAACCTTAATTAGTGAAACTTGGTTAACGATTTACTAGAGCATTTATAAAACCAAAAATTACAAGGAATCTTAAATATTTAAACTTCATTCCAGATGTTATGTCTTATGTATTAAAAAGGGTTACTTGAGGACAAGTAACATTTAAGTTTGGGGGAATTTGATCCACTTAAAAAGCACCTATTTTTATGCCTTATTTATGATTCAATTTTTAAGGATATTATGCTTTAATGAAAGGTATTTTTATGTTTTTGGATATAGGTGATGAAAAAAAGAATTCAAGAAGAAAAAGGTGCAAAAGGGAGCAAAAATAGAGTTAGAAAGAAAGTTGCCAAAATTATAGGTCTGGCGCCTAGGCGTCCGCCTAGGTGCCAGTTCGATACTGAAGCAGTTAAGATTTTTGGTAACTTTGGGCAGTTATTTTGACGGTGTTAAGCGGTTATCAGACCTTCTAGAAGACTGGAAGTTACTCCTGATACATTGGACATGTGATACAATGCATCTGGACACAGGAAAACGGTTTTAATCGCGAAGAGGTGCGATCCAAAGTGAAGGGGTACAAAGATCTGGTTACGGAGTCTGGCTCTTAGGCACCAAATCCCGGCGCCTATGGACCACAGTTACATTCCAGAAGTTTCATTGAATTTGGACGAATTTTGAAGAGGTGCCTTAAGAAACCCCTGGTCATTTTTGAAACTCTATAAATAGGAGAAATTTCTACATAAAAGAGCTCTCCCATGCCCTGAAAGAGTTTTAGAGAGCCACCAAATATTCTTCTAAAGTATTTAGTGAGTTTATTTTAGTTTATTTTAGTTACTTTGAGTGTTACTACTCAGTTCCTTGAATAGTAAGTGAGAGTTTATAAGAATTGGTGTTGTTGAAGTCTTGTACTTTGCATTGGAGTCAGTAGGAGTTAAAGGATCACTTGAAGGAACATTTCAGATGAGTATTTGTAACATGGTTCAAAGTTTTATAAATTTGTTTTGTTGTATTAATTCAATGTGTTCTGAGTAGTTACTTTTCTTTCTCCTTTCAACCATGAAAAGATAAAAAAGATAATTTATTTATTTTGGAGAACTTAAACTTAATTTTTGAATTTATTGTGATGATATTCATACCTGATCTTAATTTACTTTTTAAACTGGCCATTTGAATTGTTAAAATCTGTTGAAAAATTCTTGGACCTATCCGGAGATGAGTTCTTAACTCGAAGATATCACATGAATCCTTGGGTAATCGAAGGCCATGTGAGGGTTATTCAAGGTGAAGTGTAAATAAATAGGAAAATATTATTTATTAGGCATAGAATTAATTAGTTTTTAGAGTGACTGACTAAATTCTATTAATTTGGTTTATAGAAAGGGAACGGGTCACTAGTAGGGCCGACCATAGCCACCCTTGGACATCTAGAAGTGTGAGTCAAGATTAACCCATTCTACTAATAATACATCCTGAACCAATCTATAGATTAGCCAATGTTCATTATACTATCGAGCGAAGGTAAAGAATAGGAATTCTTCTATTTGGTGCAATACCATAATTTCAAGTTTTCCACGAATGATAGTTTTTCTAAAAAATCTTGGATTAGTTGAAAAGGAGAAAGTTGTTTTATTTATATTTGCATCAACCTTTACTTTATTGCTACTTTACTTACATCTAGTAAAAATTTCATAAAACTTAAAATCTGATTTTTGAAAAGAAATAAAAATTATAATTACTTTTAGTTTAAAAATCTATTAATTTCTAAAATTATTCTTCCCAGTGGGATCGATAACCAGGACTCCAATAGAGCCCTGTATTACTGGATACGATACATATACTTGCGTAGTGCCTCTGCGGTGCAAAATATTTTCTAAAATTATATATTTAGAAAATTTTAGAAAATAACTCACTCTTCAGGATAGATTGTAGGCATAGTTACGGGTTGAGGTCAGCTGTCTTTGAAATATTGCGATGTGCAGTACTTCTTAAGGTATCGTCCACTGACTGAAGACAATTGTAGAAAATAACTCACTCTTCAAGGTACTATCAGAATTATACTTTTTTTCACGTACCTACAAAGATATGTTATTTATATGGACACCACACCTAAAGATGTTGTAAATTTGTAGCTCCCTTAGGACGATCGTCGTTTCTCTGGCACTGATTTGTAAGGATTATTGAAATTATCTTCGAGAAGTCACTCTGACGCTCGTCAAATTGATGTGCGAGTTGTATTTCCTGAGCACTGAAGGATATGACTTCAGGATTGAATTTCCATTTATTGTTGTTGTCTTTAAAAGTCGGTCTGACACTTTTCAAATTGACACTGGAGCTGTATTCGCTGGTCACCGAAGGATATGAATTCAGGATTAAATTTCCATTAATTGCTAACAACATAGCCCTTTCTTTAGTTCTTTCTTTCTGGGCCTAAGCAAATTTCAGAATTTTTGCTCAAGTGATTAAAATTTTTTTCACTGTCCAAAAATATTTCTAAGCCAATTAATGACCGACCAAAAGACATGAAATAACTTGACTCTTTTCAAAGCATAATATCAGAGGGATCTTCGTAAGGTAGCCTTTCAAGTTTTATTAATCGGGGGAGGATTAAGACACCAATTTTTGATTATATGCTTGCCTCAAGCTTCATCTCAAGGAGCCTTCTTGTTTTCTCTCTTTTTTATTGAGCTTTTTGCCCCTTTTCAGTTGAATCTTCACAATTATTTCTTTTTTTTGCTCCTTTTATTTTTTGAGAATTACTGTATCTGGTAAGACTATTTCTGTTAAAGATTTTGAATGTCGAATCCCCGTAATTAATAATTCTGAAATGTTTCTTAACATGACTCCTGAGGTATTATAACTTATTTGAATATCTGGACCCAGTTACATGGAAGAAAATTAAAAGGCTCTTAATATCCCCAATCAAGTACTCGTATTTCAACTACACTACTTCATTTTGAAATCTACTTAGGACCCAGTCCAAATTCCTTAAAGGGAGGACCCAGTTATTAGCGCATTAATTTGATTCTTCCTTGAAGTCATATTAAAATGTTGAAATTTCAACGTGTCTCACCCCTTCTTGATTGTCTTTTTGCTAAACTTTGAACTTCCTGGAGCGTATTATTTTTTTATTTTCGCTGCGGTGGGAGGGTTGGGACCCACGACCCATCATCAAGTCGTTGTCTCTTTTAACTATTTTGTCATGGGAGGGTCGGGACCCACTACCCATTATCCTTCTCATATCCTTTTTATTTGTCAATCCATGGCATTTGAACTTGTTGCCAGCCTCGTTGCGAGACAGTCCTTCAATGGAGGTGCAGATCATCTTTTGAAGAATATCCAAAAGTCAGCGACGTCATTTGTCTTGTAATTTAAGGAGTAATACTCAAGTTAATGCACTTTTCTTATTAACTGGGCATCCTCTGAAATTAATCATGTGATTTTTTTTTTAATTTTACATTTTTTTAATTATTGTATATTTGATGTGCTTTGAGGAGTTTTATTTTAATTTGAAATTTAGACAAAATTTTATTTTATTTAATGTTTATTATAAAGTTGTTAGAGTGAAGTTTCAGTTTAACCTATTTGCAACAAGTCAAACAGAAAGAAAAGTGAAGTGTCGGACCTGGTCCGAGATTTAGAGAAGTTTGAATTTGCATCGAACTCACTTTGATAGAGTGCCCTATTCTTACACACCTATTGGGGGTCAACCTCGCCTCTTTGGGGAGGTGAAGGATTCTGGAACCTCTCTGTTTAGGGGTGTTGATCCACTTAAAAAGTACCTACTTTTATGCCTTATTTATGATTCAATTTTTAAGGATATTATACTTTAATGAAAGGTATTTTTATGTTTTTAGATATAGGTGATGAAAAAAGAGTTCAAGAAGGAAAAATGAGCAAAAATGAGCAAAAATGGAGCTAAAAACAAAGTTGCCAAACTTATAGGTCTGGCGCCTATGCGCCAGAATCCAGCGCTTAGCCGCCAGTTTGATACTAAAGCAGTTAAGATTTTTGTCAACTTTTGGTAATTATTTTTAAGGTGTTTAGCAGTTATCAGACCTTCTAGAAGACTGAAAGTTACTTTTGATATGTAGGACATGTGATACAATGCATCTAGAAACAGGAAAACTGTTTTAATCGCGAAGAGGTGCGATCCAAAGTGAAGGGGTGCGAAGACCTGGTCATGTAGTCCGGCTCTTAGGCACCACAGTTACTTTCTATAAGATTCATTGAATTTGGATGAATTTTGAAGATGTGCCTTAAGCAACCCTGGTCATTTTTGAAGCTCTATAGATAAGAGACATTTCTGCAGAAAGGAGCTCTCCCGTGCCCGGAAATATTTCTAGAGAGCCCCCAAATATTCTCCTTAAGTATTTAGTTAGTTTATTTTAGTTGCTTTGAGTGTCACTACTCAGTTCCTTGAGTAGTAAGTGAGAGTTCGTAAGAGTTGGTGTTGTTGAAGTCTTGTACTTTGCATTGGAGTCAGTAGGAGTCAAAGGATCACTTGAAGGAACATTTCAGATAAGTATTTGTAACTTGGTTCAAAGTTTTATAAATATGTTTTGTTGTGTTAATTCAATGTGTTTTGAGTAGTTACTTTTCTTTCTCCTTTCAACCATGAAAAGATAATAAAGATAATTTGATTTCGTTGGAGAACTTAAACTTAATATTAAAAATTATTGTGATGATATTCATACCTGATCTTAATTTACTTTTTAAACTAACCATTTGAATTGTTAAAATTTGTTAAAGAATTGTGAGACCTATCCGGAGATGAGTTCTTAACTAGTAGATATCGCATGAAACCTTGGGTAAACAAAGGCCATGTGCAGGTTATTCAAGGTGAAGTACAAATAAATAGGAAAATATTATTTATTGGGGGTAGAATTAATTAGTTTTTAGAGTGACAGACTAAATTCTAATAATTTGGTTTATAGAAAGGGAAAGGGTCACTAGTAGCGCCGACCCTAGCCACCCTTAGACATCTAGATTGTGAGACTAGATTAACTCATTCTACTGATAATACATCCTGAACCAATCTATAGATTAGCTATTGCTTTTTATACTATCGAGCGAAAGTAAAGAATATGAATGCTTCTATTTGGCAAAAATACCATAATTTCAAGTTCTTCACGAATGAGAGTTTTTCTGAAAAACCTTGGATTAGTTGAAAAGAAGAAAGTTGTTTTATTTATACTTGATTCAATCTTTACTTTATTGCTACTTTACTTACATCTAGTAGAAATTTCATAACAATTAAAATCCGATTTTTAAAAATAAATAAAAGTTATAATTATTTTTAATTTGAATATCTATTAATTTCTAAAATTAATCTTCCCTGTGGGATCGTTAACCAGGACTCCACTAGAGCCCTGTATTACTTGAGCGATACTTATACTTGCGTTTGAAATTGTGACTTTACGAAATCATTATAAATATATAAATCTAGGTTCATAAATTCTTGCATATAAAAAATGTGTCACCAAGTTTTTGGCGCCGTTGCCGGAAAAGTTAAAGAAAATTTTTATATTTTTCAAATTAAAAATATTTTGTATACACTTTTATTTTTTATAAAATACAAAAATATTTAAATAAAAAATAAAAAAAACAAAAATACCAAAAAGATTTTATTTTATTTCATTTTATTTTCAAATTATGCGTAGTTTTGGATCTGAAGGAATATTACATTTTGATCTTGAATTTGAAAGAACTGTTAAAAGAATTAGAAAAGGAAAAAAAATTCAAAAATATCAAGAAATGACTAACTTACATAACAATAATGAAAATCCAATAAAAATTAATGAACGAAATGTTTATAAACCATTAAAGGATTATGCAAACCCTACAGTTGATGAATTTCATATTAGTATTCAAATGCCTGCTGTAGATGCTATTTCTTTTGAGCTTAAACCTTCTATTATTCAAATGGTTCAAAATAATCAAGTTGGAGGAACACCAAATGAGGATCAAAACTTACATCTTGCTAATTTCTTAGAACTTTGTGCTACCTTTAAATATAATAATGTTTTTGATGATGCTGTTAAGCTTAGACACTTTCCTTTCTCCTTAAAAGATAAATCAAAGATGTGGTTGAACTCATTAGCAATTGGTTCTATTAAAACTTGGGCAGATATTGCACATAAATTTCTTGCTAAATATTTTTCTCCTTCTAAAACTGCTAAATTAAGAAATGATATTAATTAATTTATTTAATTTGATGAAGAGACAATATATGAAACATGACAAAGATTTAAAGAACTATTTAGAAAATGTCCTCATCATGCTTTACCAGATTGGTTAATTATTCAAACATTTTATGATGGACTTAGTGGATCACTTAGATCTATTATAGATGCTGCTGCTGAAGGTTCTTTAATGGCTAAGAATTTGATGAAGCTTATACCTTAATTGAAGAAATGGCTAACAATAATTTTTAATGGCCTTCTGAAAGGGTTAATCATAAAAGAGTTGCAAGTATTCAAGATAATGAAGCATTTTCTATTTTAGCTTCACAAGTGGCTGCGATGTCTATGAAATTGAATAATTTTGCTATTAATATATCATATGTAAGTAATGACAATTCTACAAATATTGATGATTCTCAAACAATGGAGACATTGCAAGTTATTGCTAGTAAAACCAATAACCCCTTATTTGAATTATTATAATCCAGGTTAGAAAAATCACCCTAATTTTAATTGGAATAATGGACATCAACAATGGGGTAATAATCAAGTTAATCCAACTGGGAATTGGAACAATCAAGGAAGTTCAAACTTTAGACCTACTTATCCTCCTGGTTTTAACAATCAACAGAAAAATTTATCTTTAGAAGAATTGATCTTGCAACTAGGTAATCAGTTACAAATTCAAAACACTGCTATTCGAAATATTGAGAATCAGATAGGAATCCAAAATGAGTTGACTATACTTGTTCAAGACAGAAATGAACGTGGTATGCCAACGAAAAGAATGGTAGTTTGGTCCACAAGGGGCATGGACTCACTACTGATTTATGAAAGCAAAACCATCTGATCAAAATGGAGAGAGGAACTAGTCCCCAGCGGTGTCGCCAGAAATTGTTGATCAATTTTTTTTGTAGTTTTCAGTTATTGTGAATTTTAAGAAGGGGTCGCCAACAGAAATTGTCGGCGCATTTAATTTACGTATACAATATATAAAATATAATTTTGATTTAAAAAAATATATGAAATCAAACTGACCTCATATCCTTAATAGTTTAATTAATCGAGCAAATAACCACGAGCTATGCATCTATCCCGAGGAATTGACACATTACTCGATAGTGGAGCTCGATTAGACAAACTAATAGATTTATGATGTCATTTTGGTCCGCGAACCAATTTTTTGTTGATCGACAAGTTCCCCTATCTAATATTAAGGAATTAAACTGGGTTTTTATTTCCTGGGTTCTTAAAGATCCCTATAAGGGCAAGCCTCTATAGTTAATTACATGCAAAATCACCAAAGGCACTTAAAAAAAACTCTCGATAAAGATCAGTGGTTTAGTCTCAAGAATTTCAAAGTTTAAAGTTTTCAAGGATGAACTTGGAAATTCAATAGCTAATAGATCAAATTTGGAACAATTATTTTGAAGAATCCAAACGAAGAAAGGTAGGGGATACCACGGATCTAAAGCAAACTTCAGTGACTTCCTAACTATCCTATTATTTGGCTTTAATTTGAGATATGTTTTAATTTAGTTGATCTTGCAGATTTGTTTTGGTTGGTGATTAAATTTTTAGTTGTTTAAACATGCGGGGTTCGATTATTTTCACAATATTATAAAAAGGCAAGAAATTAAAGCATTTAATAAAAGACGATAAAGAAATTATAATAACTTAAATGCATACCCGGATGGTCTTCTCATCATTTCCCACTGCACTTAAGATGCATGTTAGGATATTTAATATTTAAGGACAAGCACCTAGGTAAGGCTAGGGGAAGATTCTGATCATCTACCAACCCTATGATGTCTAAGTTCAGATCCTAGTTGCTCACCAAGTCCTAGGACGTCCAGGTTGAAACCCTAGTTGTTCACCAAGTCCTATGACGTCTAAGTTAAAATCCTAGTTGTTTTAAGGATGATTTTCTTCATCAAAGAACGATGAAGTCCAATTTTTCTTTTAAAACATCTCATCAGGTTAGGGAAGTGCTCGGGACTTAAGCCCTGAACATCTTCCTAAAAGCTTTCGGGATTATCTTTCGAGCTCATTTAGTTTCATTATAATGATGAATCAATCACCTGAGTTGTTTTAAGTTTGTTGGAACTGTTTTCTTCTTACTCAAAGAACTTAGATGTTTTGATTATCCCTTATGTGAGATGATATTCACTTGACATTTCACTTAAGAATTATGTGGGTGAAAGCCTTTAGGGGAAAATTAGTTCATTAACGCATTTAGCTAATTTTTCTAAGGTTGGGTTGATGTTT
Organism: Papilionanthe hookeriana x Papilionanthe teres; assembly: GCA_022702705.1. NCBI lineage: Eukaryota > Viridiplantae > Streptophyta > Magnoliopsida > Asparagales > Orchidaceae > Papilionanthe > Papilionanthe hookeriana x Papilionanthe teres. Next base: position 22,512,171 of record CM040425.1, read on the forward strand.
TAAGACTGTTTCAAATTAATTATAATATTTTAGTTTAATTGTGGTTTTCTTATGTTATTTCAATTTGATTATGTCATTTCAAAAATTATCTTAGTTATTTTAAAATTATTTTAACTTTAATTTTAGTTATAATTAATTTAATTGTGTTGATTTGAAGTTAATTTTAATTTAGTTGTATTAATTTAATTTTGATTTAAAGTTGATTAAATTATTTTAAAATCGTTTTAATTTAGTTACATTTAATTTAAATTATTTTTTAATTAATTATGTCATTTTAAAATTATTTTTTAAAATTTTAATTTTTTATTTTTATTTTTATTTTAATTCAATTAATTATTTTATTTTCTTAAATTATTTTTTAATTTAATTAATTTGATTATTTTAAAATTATTTTTAATTTAATTAATTATTTTATTTTAAAGTTATTTTTAATTTAATTATCTTAGAAATTTTTTTAATTTGTTTATTTAATTTATCTTATTTTTCATTAATGAGTCTTTAAATTAAGATTAAGTGAAATTTGATCTCTATCATTGATTAGGGGTTAAGATTAATAAATTAATATCTCCCAAGATTAAACCTCTTCACCTCATATCTTCTCTTTGAATTAACTTTCAAATTTTTAATTAAGGAAATTATAATTCTTTTTTTTAATGTTGAAAAAAGTGATAAATGTGTTTCTACCCTTTAATTCCCTAGGTTTCAATCATCTAAGGAGATTAATTAGGATCGTTTATTACCCATTACCCATAATTAAGCCTAAATAATAATTAAGGCTAAATTTCAATAATTACCATTTTGCCCCTTAGGCTTGTTCACTTCATAATTCATTAAATATAACTCAAATGACTTTGAAATTTTTATGTCACCCTACTCATGGGTCAATTAAAATATCAGAGAGAAAATGTGCTGTTTCTGAATTTAATTTAATTTATATATTTATTATAATGAAAAAAATAGGATTTTTAATGAAAAATCAATAACTTGACCAAGGAAAGACCTATGACTTTGAAATTCTTATTGGAATGACCCTAGACTAGAGGACCATTTGGATCAAGTTTGGTATTTTTTTGAATTTTAATTTAATTATAATAATTATTTCAAGTTTCAGAGTATTAATGTGATATAGACTTTTTTAAAAGTGGAAAATTAATTTTTATATTTTTCAAAAATCTCCCTAAGGCCAGGAAACCTAGATAAGCAAGTTTTATATTTTTCTAATTTTTATTTGATTTATTAGAATTATTTTAATGAAAGCTTAAGAAAATCCATTTTTTAAATGTTAAAAATTACCCTAGGCCTTTAAAAATTAATATCTTAACTTAGAGACTTAGGAAAAATATTTTAATGGTTCCCAAGTGATTGGGAGGCCAAAAGTGACACTTTAATGAATTTTTATATCTTTGTGATTTTTATAGTTTTTAATTATTTAAATATTTAAAAAAAGATTAAAAATCAAATTTTTATCAAAAATGCAATTTTATTTTTCTTGAAGTCCTCTTATCAAAGAGAACTCCCAAAATTAATTTGGAGAATTTTTGAAATGTATTTTGGGTTTTCTGAATTTTTTACTGTACAAAATGGTCATGTTCTTTAATTAATTCATTTAATAGGTCAAATTAATTCCAATTGATTTGAAATTTTTATGTGAGGTTCCCCTAATCTTAAATTACAATGGAGAGTTGTTTTTGTGTGGTTTTGATATGTGGTTACTCCTAATTAATTTTATTTTAGTTTCAAGTGTTTAGACTAATTATGGTTATTTTTAGTGAATTAAATCAAGATATAATTTTCCTAAAGTTCTCTCACCATATGAAACCTACTATAATTTTTCTAGATTTTTCTAAGAAATATAATAATTTCTATAATTATTATAGAACTGAAGCATAATATTAAAAAATAGATATCTCATCATGGAGATCTTCTCTGATTTTGGAAAAATCATGACAGATCCACTATGATGCATAGAATAACATACCAAAATTTCATGTTATAGTGAAGCTCCTACATGCATGAAGAATTAAAAGTTTGAAAAAACCATTTAATTATTTAAAAATCAAATATGCATCAAATAAATATTAAATCACTTCAACATTATTCTCCTCATTTCAGTGAGCAAGCGGGTATTATTATTTTATTTTTTGGAGTTTTCTAGGAAAAGTAATGATTTTTTAAAATTTTGTGTCAAAAATAAATAAAACGTTTCATTTTCCAGCTCAATCCATGTGTCACTCCATGATTGGCCAACGCCATTCTGTTGGCGGCGTGTTCATGGACTAGATCCCGTCCGACTTCATCGCAGTCGTCTGTCCGATACACGCGTGATTGGACGGCTGCTGCTCCTCTCTTCAACTGCTATTCACCAAAAATCTTCCACCTACAAACCTTGATATCTCACTATTTTCACAACGAAATTGAGTGAATTTTTTTTAAATGATCATCTAAGCTAGAGGAACATATCTATATGGTGATGATGCACTTAAATCAAGTAAATATTTACAGAAAACTAAAATAAGCTCGAATGGAGGAAAAAAATTCGATACCTTTGTCCAAGAGGTGAGACCTCAATTGGAAATGGTTCGGTTGAGCTTAGGAGGGCTTGGAGAAGCTTTGGGAACAATTCGGCAGAGTCTCCCCAAGGTAAATTTTTTTCTTCTTCTTGGCCATGGAAGGTGAGTTTAAATAGAGTAGGTTATGGGTGGCCATGGCGGTTGGCTTGGTTCATTCACCAAGGTTTTTTTGGCTGAGAATAGATCACTTGATTCAATTTGATTTTGGTGCAATCAATTGGGTTATGCCATCTGTAAAGGCATAGATTTAAGTGGTATGCGTTTAAGGGTCATTTTTGGGTCAATTTGGTTCAATGCATGGATTTAGCATGGTGCACCCTTCCATGGTTTGATTTGGGCTGAAAAGGATGATTTGGGTCAGCTAAATAAAATGGAGAAGTCCCCATCCCAAGTACTTATGTCAATTTTGGGTTAAGGTGTGTCATGGAAAGGATTAAAAGTGCTTAAACATGTCTTAGGAAAGAGGCTAACTCCCTTGCTATTTAAGGTTTGGTGATGTGTAAAGAGCTTACATGGCTCACATATGGCCTGACACAAGCTTCATGGCTCACATTTGGCTCTCAATGGCTTGGTCAATTTTCATGAAAAAGGCTCTTGGAATTTTTAGAAAACTTTGGATTTTTTTGATGGAATTTGTCATGATGCCATTTTGGTTAATTTAAATGATGGATTTTGGACTTAGGGGATGATTTCAATTATTTTTATGATGAGGGGAATGTCATGAGAGCATTGATTGAAAATTGGGCTTTTAAATTTAATGGAAATGGGCTTTTGAAAGTGCTCAAGGAGATGGGCCTTTACCATGCACAAGATGATTTTTTATTTTTGAAATTAATCATGCCATGATCAAAATGACTTCAAATTAATTGAAATTGAATAAAAACATGTTGAAATTTGATTTAAATTTACTTGGGGCATTTTAATGGGTGATGGGGTTCAATTTGAATAATTTTTTTGGGCTTTAAGGGCAAATTTGGAATTTTTGATCAAATTGGGTTAAAATGACAAATTTGGGGTATGTGATAGTTGAAGAAAATGATGTGGAGAATATTTTCAAATTTTTGGAATTTTTGGGATTTATTAGGATTTTTTGGAATTTTCAAAATTTTTAGCTATGAAGGGCATTTTGGTAATTTTGGGGTAATTATGAAATATTGGAAATTTTATCAAATTTGGGTTATTTTGGTCAAATTAGTTAGTGGGGAACAACTTGGAATGATTTTTGTGAATTTTGGGAATTTTTGGATAATTTATGAAATTTTTGGATTTTCAAGGGGTAATTAGGTAACTTGGTCAGTTTAGGGCCCCGAGGGTCAAAAATGGAAATTTTAGAAAAATGAAGATTGGTTCAAGTTGAGTAACATGGAATTATTCTGGTTGAGCCATGAAGCCATTTTAAGCACACAAGAGCCATGAAGCCATTTTAAGCTCACAAGAGCCATGAGAGGACTCATTCTAGGCATTCAATATGTTGTTCCTATCCCTCTTAGCCAGGAACTAGGTGTTGAGGTCCATCCAGATGAGTCTCCTAAAAGAGTCCGGAGGTTAGGTTAAGTGTGAGAGATTTCAGGGTTTGGGCATGTGCAACAATGTGGTGTGTGCAAGCTGGACCTCACTAAGACCAGGCCACTCAGGGTTGTCCTAAGGCTTGACCATCCTATAGGAACTCATCCTTGTCTTTTTACACATTGGTCTTAACCTTCCAAGTAATTTGGATGTTGATGACCATCCATGTAGGATTCCTAAGAGAGTTTAGATTTGGTTGAATTTCTAAATGATGGGTTCCATTTCTAATCTTCTAGGATAGTCATGGAGAAGTCCTTTGGCTAGATCCTAAGCACTAAGAGGAAAGAAAGACCTCACCAAAAATGAGGTCAACAATGTCTTAGGCTCCTTTTCGCGAAAGTTAGAGGTTGAAGGTGACAGGTAAGTTAAAAATGGCGATTTTTGTGTTTTAACTGCTAAAAACTAATTTTCGCGAACCGGCACTTAAGCGCGAGGCTTTCGGTGCTTAGCCGCAAAATTCGACACTTAAGCGCTGGCAATCTGGTGCTTAGCCGCCAGTGCCAAGATTTTCACAATTAAGAACATGTATTAAACCACTTAGTTAATCACCCTTAATCATCTCAAAATACTTGTCTCTTACTCAATAATCTCCAATACTCCAATTTCAAACTTTAATATCCATCAATTCCAATCAAATTTCGCACATATACAAACTTATATTCATTTAAATCAAACCACACTTAATAATTTCTGTCCAAACACTTTGGATGAAATTTCTTAACTAAAAACGGACTCAATAAGCATAATGATAAGTTTACATCACTAAGATGTAACAATCACACACTAAAGTGCAAGAGATCACAAACATAAAGCATTAAACACTTTAAAACATCAAACACATAAAATATAAAATACTCAAAAAAAAACCACAAGATAATACCAACATTTAATTCCACTCTCTAGTAGGCGGAATATATCCAGAACCACTATTATTTCCATTTGACCCTTCTGAAATATAAATCTGATAGAACGGGTGATGATTGAACACTCTTACATCTTCTTCTTCTAACCACTTGTTCTTTAGGAACATCGCCTTATCTGCTTCTTCCACGTGACTTGTATGATTGAATTCCATCTTGACTTACCATCCCATATGCTCCAAAGGTGTGTTAGTTTCATTGATATTTGCTTCGATTGAAGTCACTCGGGCTTCGATCATTGCAATCTTTTCTACAATTCCCTGAATACTAATGACAAGAAATCCATTGAATAACTCTTTAGCATTATCACAAATAAACTTACTCTTGTCGGACTCCTCTTTCTTCTTAATCTCATCCACCCAGGAAGTCATGATGCACTCAAAATACTCTTCTTAAGACTCAGGAATGAAAATAAGACTTGGGGTAAGTGTTTCTCTTAATCCAGGGCTTTTTTTAGACTTTAGAAGTGCACAATCCCGCCGTTTAATTTTTGAACACTCCAAAATAACTTTCAAAACCACTTCCCCATGATCTAGGCTTCTAGAACCTCATTTATCACATGTTTCATAACTCCGGCGCCTAAGCGCCAACTGAGCAGCTCTTAGCCGCTAGTGCTAAATTTAGTACAAGTCTGTCAAATGTCCAAAATTTCATTCCGACTCCTCTAAGTCATAAAATAAGGTCAAATAAACACTACTATAACATAAAAACTCCAAAATACTACCACCAACATATATAAATAAACCAAACAAAACACACAAAGCAAACATAAAGCAAAGCACACTAATAACTATGGGTTGCCTCCCACAAAGCACTTGGTTTAATGTCATCAGTCTGACATACCTAGAACTCCTTCTGATTGACCCAACATCAGATTCTCATCATATTTAAGTTGATCGACTCAAAAATAAGGTTTAAGTCTATGACCGTCAACTTTAAATATTTTCCTAACACAATAAATGGACCCATCCACCTGAACTTAAGTTTTCCAGAAAAAATTCTCAATCTGGCATTATACAGCAAAACTTTCTATCATGATACAAGATTTTTAGTAAGAATATTTTGATCATACCATAACTTCATCTTTTCCTTATAAATATTTTCATAAGATTCATTACTTATCTCTTCAAGCTCATTTAATTGCAATAATCTCTTCCCATCAGCATCTTTCAAATTATAATTGAATTTTTTAATAGCCCAATATGCTTTTAGTCAACAGGTTGTTCCTAATTTGGTGAAATTATAACAGGTGCAGTGATTAATTTTTCTTTAATGTTTCAAAAGCTTTTAGTCAATCATCATCAAAATAAAAAATTGCATCATTTTCAACTAATCGGCATAAAGGTTTTGTAATCTTTGAAAAGTCTTTCATATAACGCCTGGAGAATCTAACATGTCCCAGAAAACTTCTAATTCCTGTTACATTGGTCAGGCAAGGTAAATTAGAGATAACTTGAATTTTTGCAGGATCTACCTCCGAACCTTTTCTGAAATTCGATGTCCCAATATAATTCCTCCTACTACCATAAATTGGCAATTTTCACAATTAAGGACTAAATTAGTTTTCTCACAGCATTTTAGAACTTTAGACAAATGTTCTAAACATGATTCAAATGAAATTCCAAACACTGAAAAGTCATCCATAAAAAATTCAATCCCTTTTTCAATTAAATCACAAAAAATAGACATCATACATCTCTGAAATGTAGCAGGGCCATTACATAAACCAAAGGGCATTCTTCTAAAAGAAAATGTACCATAAGGACTGGTAAACATAGTTTTCTCTTGATCATCAGGAGCAATTTGAATTTGGTGGTAACCAGTATAACCATCCAGAAAACAAAAGTATTTATGCCTAGCCAGTCTATCCAGCATCTGATCCAAAAATGGGAGCAGAAAATTATCTTTCCTAGTGACAAGATTTAATTTTCTATAATCAATGCATATTCTCCATCATGTAACTTGTCTTGTTGGAATCATTTCATTCTTTTCATTAACAGTCGCAGTTACTCCTCCTTTCTTAGGAAAACAGTGAATAGGACTAACCCATGCACTATCTGAAATAGGGTAGATAATTTCAGCATCCAACCTCTTCAAAATTTCTTTCTTAACAACATCTTTCATGATATGATTTAATCTCCTTTGGGGATCAGCCCGAGGTTTGCAATTACCTTCCATAAGAATTCTGTACATACATATTGAAGGACAGATTCCTTTAATATCAGCAATTGTCCATCTAAAGGTTTTCTTATACTTCTTTAAAATTTCAAGAAACTCTCTTCTTCTTTTTCAGTCAACTGAGATGAAATTAAAACAGGCAAGGTGAGGATTCACCCAGAAAAACATACTTCAAATGACCAGAAAGTATTTTTTAACTCAATTTCAAGAAGTTTTTCAATTGATGGACCATAAGATTCATCTTTTTTAGTCATATCCAACAATTCAAAAATTTCATGAACATAATTTAATTCTTCCTCTTGAAAATTTTCAGAATGATATAAGTCCTCTGCTTGCTTATGTTCCAATTCTTCTCTTTCAGGTTTTTCTACATAAGTTGACTTGAAATGACATTCACTCAAATATCTGATAACATCCATCCAAAAAGATTCATCATCTTTACCTATTGCAGGATATTTCATCGATTTCAAAATATTGAATGTAACAGTTTGATCATTAACTCTCATCGTTAATTCCCTTTTTGCACATCTATCATTGCTCTTCCTATGGCTAGGAAAGGTCTTCCTAAAATGATGGGTATCTCTTTATCTTCCTCCATATCAAGTACAATGAAATCAATAAGAAAGATAAATTGATCCATTTTAACCAAAACATCTTCTATAACTCATTTTGGATACGTGATCGAACAATCTGCTAATTGCAGAGTTACAGTAGTTGGGGTTATTTTTCCTTATCCTAGTCTTTTGAATATTGATTGAGGCATAAGGTTAATGCTTGCACCCAAATCACATAAAGCTTTTCCATAGAATCTGTCTCTGATTGCACATGGAATTGTGAAACTACCGAGATTTTTAACCTCTTCAAGAAGCTTCTTCTGAATTATTGCCCTGCACTCCTCACTGAGTGCAACTGTCTCATTATCTTCAAACTTCCTTTTTTCGTTAAGAATATCCTTTATAAATTTCACATAGCTCGACATTTGTTCTAAGGCTTCAGCAAATGGAATATTATTGGTAAACTTCTTAAATATCTTCAAGAATTTTGAAAATTTCTTATTGACGAAGTCTTTGAGAAATTGAGGTGGTGGCTTTTCCAAATAAACCTTAGGTGGAGAAATTGGTCTTTCCAAACCTTTCAAAGCGTCCTCTTTTGGTTCTTCAATCTCTTCTTTCTATACTTTAGTTTCTTTCTCAACTCTACTTTCCAACTCTCTTCCACTTCTCAGTTGAATTGCTTTTACATGCTCTTTATTTTTATCTCTTGGATTCACTTCAGTATTACTTGGAAGAATTCCTTGGGATCTATTACTTAATGAATTTGTAATTTGCCCTAATTGAATTTCAATATTTCTGATGATTTCTCCTTGAATTTACAATTGATTTCCCATATGTGACACCACTTCTTCAATAGACAACTTCTTCTCCTTTAATTTTAAAGCATTACTAAAACCTGGAGATAGGTTAGTCTATAATTAATATTTCCTTGGTTGTTCCAGTTCCCCAATGAGTTTACTTGGTGGTTCCCCCATTGTTGATTAATAACACCCTATTTATTGGTATTCCAGTTAAAGTTTGGATGATTCTTCCAACCTGGGTTATAATAATTGGAATATGGGTTATTACACTTGCTTATAACATTCACAGTTTCTGGTGAAGCATTCAAAGCTTCTAGTGAAGAATAAGAATCAACCATTTGGCCTAATGAATTTTCTTCAATCATGTAATTTGGCTGAGAAAGATTCATCCTTAATAGGTCTATCTTCCTTGAAATTGCAGCAACTTGATTTGCTAACATTGTAAAAGCATCATTGTCATGAACACTAGCTACCTTTTTAGGATTTAACCTTTCAAAAGGCCATTAAAAATTATTATTAGCCATTTCTTCAATTAAAGCATAAGCATCAGAAAACTGTTTAGACATTAATGATCCACTAGTAGCAGTATCAATAATTGATCTAAGAGATCCAACTAATCCATTGTAAAAGGTTTCAATTATTAACCAATCTGGTATCGAATGATGTGGATACTTCCTAAGAAGTCTTTAAATCTTTCCCATGTTTCATATATTGATTCACCCTCAAACTGAAAAAATGATGTAATATCATTTCTCAACTTCGCAGTCTTTGATGGTGGAAAATATTTAGCAAGGAATTTTTGTGCTAAATCACCCAAGTTCCGATAGATCCAGGTCTTAATGAATTTAAGCATATCTTAGCTTTATCCCTTAGTGAGAAAGGAAAAAATCTGAGTCTAATAGCGTCATTCGAAACACCATCATATTTAAAAGTAGCACACAACACTAGAAAATTAGCAAGATGCAAATTAGGATCTTCAGTTGTTGCTCCCCCAAACTGATTATTAGACACCATTTGGATAATATCAGGTTTAAGTTCAAAGGAATTAGTAGCTACAGCAAGGTGTTGAATACTACCATGAAGTTCATCCACTGTAGGGTTAGCATAATCTCTTAAAGGTCTAAATTCTTGATGGATGCCAACATTTTAATTTTGAAGATTTACAATTTCTTGAATATTTTTATCTTTTTCAGAATTTTTATTTTTTATTTTGTTTTTGATTTTTCTCATAGTTCTTTCTAGTTCAGAATCGTATGGCACAAGTCCCTCAGAACCTGAACTACGCATAAAACAATAAAATAAAACAAAACACAACACACCAACAAAAACAAAGAGAAGTAAAAATTTAATTTTTTTCTTAATTTTCTTTAAAAATGTTGTTTTAATTAATTTCCCCGGCAACGACACCAAAAACTTGATCCCTGATAAATATATGAGCACCAAAAACTTGACTTCGCAGTGAATATATGTGCTAATGATTTAGATATGAAAATTATGATTTTATAATTTGAGATACTACTCAAGTATACGTATCGTTTGTCAAGTAATAAAGTACTTTCTGATTAAGCCCCGAGATATTGAACCCATAGGGAAATGTTAAAAGTTTTTAAATAACTAAAAAAATTATACTTTTACTTTTTTTAGTGACTTTTGAAAGTATGTTTTGATTTTAAAAAGCTTGAAAATTGCTTTCGGTATTTTTAATTAAAGCTAAGCAGTAAATGAAAATTATCAGAACTTTAAAATGCGTTATAAAATACTAGGACATAAAATATATTTTTCTATCTCTTATAAAGCACTAATAATTATGAAAGTATTGTTGTGGAAGTATTTAAATGTGCTGTGATAAATAGGAGCAAATTTATTCTTTACCCTTACTTGGTTCTATAAAGAACATTGGTTAATTTGAAATTTTAAAATCTTGAACATGGTTAGGCAGGGAAGATACGAGCTCTTACTCTAGAGTTCCCTCGATTCCCTCCACCTGAGGGCTAACTTCTCATAACAAAATTTAAAATATCAAACCAAATTAGGGGGCTTTAGCCTGTCACTCTAAAGACCTCTAATTCTACTCCCCATTAAAAATATATCTCCTAAGCATTCAATTATATGGACTTCATTTCTCATCCATATAATTGCATGTGATTTATAGCATTTGTTGTTTGAGACAATACCATATTGGATCTTACAGAATCTCACAACAAATTTAACATCTTAATTGGCCAAATTAAGAAGTAAATTAAGTTCATCGAATTAAATCTTCACAATATATTCCTACTTTAAACACTTATACGTTCCATAAAAATCCTACATAATTTAATTACTTCTTCATTTAAGAAAGAAAAAGACAAAGAGAACTACTCAGAATTCATGGAGAAAACACAAGCAAACATTGATTTGAAAATAGAAATCATGAAGAAAGCACAACCATAAAAACTAAATATAGAAAACAGAAGTAAACACTTATCTCAAAATCCTCTTCACAAGACTCTGGAAGTTCCTTTCAAACTTGACTTTCCACAAGACAACACTACAGAGGTTGGCACCCAACTATGTTGACTCCAACTTTGACTTTAGATTTTAATAAAAACTAGATAAATGGATGAAAGTAAATTAGTGAAAAGAAATTTTCACACCAAACTAACTAACTCTAAATAATAAAAGACTGAAAGTAAAACTCTTTAAACTAGAAGATGAAACTGAAAACTAGAAGTGACTCTTGAAAACTAAACTCTCACACACTAACTAACACACACACACACACACTACTCTCTTGACATAACTTTAATAATAATCCAAAAGGTGCCTTGGTGTCTCTTCAAATCATGTCCCGATTCAACGTATCCACCAAAAGATGCATCCCTTCATTCAAATTTGCCGCCCATGGGAAGTTAGGGAGTCACCACCAAAATTTTCTTCAAACACCCCTTGAAATTGGCACCAAAAATAAAAAAAATTTCATTTTTAACTGTGGCGGCTAAGCGCTGACAAAGGTCCAATTTTTCATTTTTTATTTTTTTCTCCAAATTTGATCTAATTTTTGCTCCTTTCATCATAATCACTCATTTTCATTATACCTACAAGAAAAACACAGAATACCTTCCATTAAAGTGCAATGTCATCAAAAATAGGTATAAAAATGTGCATAAAAATACTATATATTTTAGGTGTATCATAACCTGCCAAGGCTACGCACCGGAACAAAAGTCTCCTTGCGAACACCCAAAGGTACTGCTATCACAACGACAAGGGATGAAGGTTTTCTAATTTTGGATCCGATTCATAGTAAAATGGTATTTTGTCCTCATCCATTCTTCGGAAGGTAACTGATACCCTTTGTCTTGTAACTTCTGGGATGAAATGCTTTGTGATTCATGAAAATTTGATAGTTTTTTACTATTCATTTCATACCTATTTTTAATGATATTGCACTTTAAAGAAAGGTATTTTTCATGATTTCATGCAAGTACAATGATTTTAGGCCTTTGGAGCAAAAGGAAGCGAAAGGAGCAAATTTGGAGAAAAAAGGGACAAAAGTGAATTTTATTGAACTAGCGTCGAATGACGCTGTCACTAGTGTTGGACCATGCTATTTTATAGAGAGTTGCAACTGATTGGCAGAATAATGCACCGAACGACGCCCTATCTAGCGCTAGACCGCGCCCTATCCCGAATTCAAACTAGATTCAATGTATTTTGCCAGATTTTGGATGGTTGCTTGAGGAAACTCTCAGGAAATCATTTTTGGCCGAATTTAAAGTTCTTTAGAGCCAAATTTAGGAGGGAGAGGGAGTTTAGAGTGTAGAGAGAGTTTAGAGAGAGTTTCATTTTCATTTGTTTAAGAAATCAAGGTTATGTGTTTTCTCTTCTAAGGAGTGTAGGAGAAGAGAGAAAGTGAGAGATTTCTTCTTCCTTACTCATCTAAAGAGAGAATTGTGTGTTGTTTTCAAGAAAGAAGAGGAGTCAAAGGAATTCCTTAAGATTCGCTTGGGAAAGAGTTTGAGATAAGTTGTCTTTTCTTTACTCTGTTTGTATGATATTGTTTTTATATATAAAATCCATGTTTTTTCATATTTTCCTCATGAGTCTTGAGTAGATTTCTTTCTCTTTCTCCTTTTCATGTGATGTGTTGATGTTGTGATATGGAAATGATGTGCCGATTTATTATGGAGAATTTGTGATGACTTTTTCACTTCGAACTTCATTTACTTTTTGATCTGGCTAATTAAATTGTTAAAACTTGTTAGGAAACATATGTTCCGAAAGGATTATGAGTTCCATAACAAAAGTGAAGGTCACATTCAATTTTCATGAATGAGAGACGTAGTTCATGGGGATTGAGTGCAAATAAATAGGGAAATATTTTTTGATAGGCGTAGAATTGGAGATTTCAGAGTGACATGATGAAATCCTCAATTTGGTCCTAGGGTTTGGAAACCAAAGTGAGAGTTAGCCTTCAGGCGAAGGGAAGTGGGAGCTCTGGAGTGAGAGCCAGTATCCTCCCGCACCTAAGCACGGATTTGGGGACTTACACTGAAAAATCGGTAAAGAATAAGAATGCTCCTATTTGGCACAATACATTTGCATCACTGATCTATTTCACAATAATCATAACATTATAATTGGAGAGGTGGAAGACTCTTTCTTAGAACTGAACTTTGTTATGAATTTAGTATTGTGTTAGCTTAACTTGCTAGAAGTTTAGAACGTACTTTATAAAAATAGTCACTACAACTGTTTGTCTTCATTTTAAGAATTGAACTAACTTGGAATTGTGTTGTGATTTGATAAGTGATTTATGTACTACGCCATAAAAGTAAAGCCTCCCCGTGGGATTGATATCCAGAAGTCCATTAGAGCCCTGTATTACTTAAGCGATACGTATACTTGTGTTTAATTATGTGACTCGTTATAAAACTAAATAATTATATATATATATATATATATATATATATATATATATATCTGAGTTCATAAATTTTGGCAAATTAAAAAAGCCGCACCAAGTTTTTGGCACCTTTGCGAGGAGGTGAGAAAAGTTAACAACTAAAATTTAATTTTGTAATATTTGAAATCTTATATTTAAATTACTTGTCATAATTATGTGTGTTTGTTTTTTGTTAGTGTGCTTATTGTGTTTGTAAGCATAGTTCAGATCTATAGGTTTAGTGCCTTACGATTCTGAATTAGAGTGTATTATTTGAAAATTTTGAAAAAAAAAAAATCTGTAAATCCTCACAAAATGGAGAACAACTTAAACAATCAAAATCAAAATATACCAAGACCATTAAGAGATTATGTTAATCCAACAAAAGATGAAATTCACTTAATAAGCCAAAACCCTGATGTTGCTGCTAATTTATTTGAGCATAAGCATGCTATTATCCAAATTTTACAGAATAATCTATTTGGAGGAACACCTAATGAAGATTCTAACTTACATCTCGCTAGTTTTCTAGAACTGTGTGCTACTTTTAAATACGATGAAGTGTCAAATGATGTTGTTAGGCTTAGACTTTTTTTTTTCATTAAGGGATACGGTTAAGGCGTAGTTAAATTTGTTAGCACCTGGATCTATCATAACTTGGGGAGAGCTTTCACAAAAGTTTTTGTCAAAATATTTCCCTCTTTCCAAAACTGCTAAGTTGAGGAATGTTATCACATCTTATAGTCAGTTTGATGGAGAATCTATATATGAAGCTTGGGAAAGATTCAAAGATATTTTGAGAAAGTGTGCACATCAAGCTTTACTAGGCTGGTTAATAATTCAAACATTTTATAATGGATTAGTGGGATTTTTGAGATCAATTATCGATGCTGCTACTGGTGGATCATTAATGTCTAAACCTTTTGATGAAGCACATTCGTTAAATGAAGAGATGACTACTAATAATTTTCAATGGCCCTCTGAGTGGGTAAATCCTAAGAGTGTAGCTAGTATTCATGATTCCGATGCGATAACTATGATAGTCTCTCAAATTGCTGTACTTTCTAATAAAATAGATCAATATGGAATGAATTATTCTCCAACACCCACAGTGTTAGAAGAAATTCATCAAGACATATGATAGACTCGCAAATGTCTTATGAAACATTGAATGCCATAAATAACAAAGTAATATTTGAATTATTAATCCTAGTTGGAGGAATCACCCGAACTTCAATTGAAATAACACCAATGCTGTTTTAAACCCGAAATGGAGAAACAATCCTATGAATCTAGTTGGAAATCCGAACAGCTAAGGAAATACCAATTATAGACCTTCTTATCCTCTTGGTTTTAATAGTAATCAACAATTTAAGTAAAAGAAGTTTTCAACTGAAGAAATGATTCTAAATATGAGTAATCAAATTCAAGCTCAAAACATTGCAATTAAGAACATTGGGAATCAATTGAGACATATCTTTACTGTGCTTAATAATAGACCTTCTGAAAATTATCCTAGCAAAGTTGAGATCAATCCAAAAGATCAAAACAATGATCAAATTAAGGCTATTCAATTAAGGAGTCAAAAAGAATTGGAACCAAGAGTTCTAAAAGAAGTCAAAGTTAAAAGAGAGGAACTGAACATTGATAAAAGTTCTAATAAGATATATCCTGATAAATATCTGCTAGAACCAATGAAGATAACTGTTGAAAGACCACCTCCTCCTTTTCCTCAAAGACTAAAGAAACATAACAGGAATAATAGATTTACAAAGTTTTTGGAAATTCTTAAGAAATTAACAATAAATATTCCCTTTGTTGAAGCATTAGAGCAGATGCCTGATTATGCAAAGTTTATAAAGGATATTCTTTATAAAAAAGAAAGTTCATAGACTATGAGACTGTTGCACTTAGCGGTGAATGTAGTGCAATTATTCAAAAGAAGCTTCCTGAAAACTTAAAGACCCAAGTAGTTTCACTATCCCGTGTGCTATAGGTGAGAAATTTTTCAGAAGAGCTTTATGTGATCTTAGAGCTAGTATTAATCTTATGCCCTTATCAACTTTTAAAAGATTAGGAATAAGAGAAATTTCACTTACATCTATGACTCTTCAACTGGCTGATCATTCTATCACTTATCCTAAAGGAGTTGTGGAAGATGTATTAGTAAAGGTGGATAAATTTATCTTTTCGGTGGACTTTATTATATTAGATATGGAGGAAGATAAAAAAATTCAAGTTATTTTGGGAAGATCATTCCTTGCTAGTGGGAGAGTTATGATCGATATTCGAAAAGAAGAATTAATCATGAGAGACAATGATCAAGAGGTAACTTTCAATATTCTGAAATCTATGAAATACCCTTCAACTGAAAAAGATGATGAGTTCTTTCGAATGGAAATCTATGATTATTTGAGAGAAGATCATTTTAAAGAAGTATTTGAAGAAAATCTAGAATGTGAGGATGAATATGAATATGAAAATGAAGATGATTTAGATGATAGAAGAATGAAATGTTAGAATATGTTCAGAAAAAATTTGAAAGATTGGATAATATGGAAAATGAAGATAAAAGTTGAAGTCCATCTATCATTAAACCCCCTGAACATGAGCTGAAAATTCTCCCTAATCATTTGAAATGTAAGTTTTTAGGAGAATCATCTACTTTACCAATCATTGTATCTTCGGATTTAAATGAATATCAAGAAAAAAAAATTATAGGACACCTTAAAAAGATACAAAAAGGCTTTTGGTTGGTCCATAACTGATATTAAAGGAATCAGTCCATCGATCTGTATGCATAAAATTTTGTTGAATGAACAACATAAACCTAAAGTTGATCTACAAAGGAGACTGAACCTAATAATGAAAGAAGTGATTAAAAAAGAGATTTTAAAGTGGTTAGATGCTGGAATTATATATCCTATTTCTAATAGTGTTTGGGTAAGCCTAATTCATTGTGTTCCTAAGAAAGGAGTGACTATTGACATAAATGATCAAAATGAAATTATACCAATAAGACAAGTCACTGGTAGGTGAATATGTATTGACTATAGAAAATTAAATGCCGCCACCAGAAAAGATCACTTTCATTTACCTTTTTTAAACCAAATACTAGACAGACTTGCTGGACATAAGTACTATTACTTTTTGGATGGATATACAGGTTATCACCAAATACCTATTTCTCCTGAGGATCAAGAGAAGACTACATTTACTAGCCCTTATGGAACTTTTGCTTTTAGAAGAATGCCTTTTGGATTATGTAATGTGCCTGCAACATTTCAAAGATGTATGACGTCCATATTTAGCAAATTAATTGATGATGGACTTGAAGTGTTTATGGATGATTTCTTAGTAATTGAAGATTCATTTGATGCATGCTTATGCAACTTAGAAAAGTTTTAGAGGTATGCGAAAGAATAAATTTAGTCCTAAACTGTGAAAAGTGTTAATTTATGGTTGCAGGAGGAATTGTGCTTGGGCATAAAATATCTGAATATGACATGGAAGTAGATCCTACGAAGATTCAAATTATAGAAAAATTACCACCTCCAACAACTATGAGAGGGGTAAGAAGCTTTTTGGGACATGTAGAATTCTAGAGGCGATATATTAAAGACTTTTCAAAAATTACTAAGTCTCCAAGCCAACTTTTGGAAAAAGATAGAAAGTTTGATTTTAACGATGAATGCTTAAAAGCTTCCGATCTATTAAAGGAAAAATTAATCGCTACCCCTATAATAGTATCAACAGACTGGGAGAAACCATTTGAATTAATGTTCGATGCTAGCGATTATGCTATTGGAGTTGTTTTAGGGCAAAGAGATGACATATTGTTTAAAGTTATATAATACGCTAGTAAGACTCTTACTGATGCTAAAATTATATATATCACTACAAAAAGAGAGTTTAGAGCTATTGTTTATGCCTTTAAAAATATAGATCTTACTTAATTAGAGCTAAATTTATAGTGCATACTGATCATTTTGCTATTAAATATTTAATGTAAAAGAAGGATGCAAAACCAAGACAGATTCAATGGATACTTTTAATGCAAAAGTTTAATTTTGAGATCGTTAATTGAAAAGGGGTCAATAATCAAATAGCTGATCATTTATCTAGACTTGAACAACCTAAGTTGGATGACTTTGAAAAGGAAATCATTTAAACTTTTCCTGATGAGAAATTATATAATATTATTGAAGGAAATTTATCGTGGTATGCTGATATTGTAAACTACATAGTTAGTAATATTTTACCAACTGACTTAACAATGCAACAATAGAAAAAATTTAAGCATGATGCTAAATTTTATTTATGGGATGATCCTTATCTGTACAAGCAATGTAAAGATCTTATTTTTAGGAGATGTGTACCTTATGAAGAAACTGAAAGAATTATTCAAGAATGTCATGATTCTAAATTTGGAGGACATTTCAGAATTGATAAAACTGCACATAAGATTTTGTAATCTAGATTTTATTGGTCTACAATTTTCAGAAATGTTTATAAATTCATCAAACTTGTGATCAATGTCAGAGAATAGGAAATATATCTAGAAGAAATTAAATGTCTCTTAATTTTACTTTAGAAGTTGAAATTTTTTATGCTTGGGGATTAGATTTTATGGGACCATTTATAACTTCATTTCGAAATCTATATATACTGATTGTGTTGATTATGTATCAAAATTGATTGAGGTAATAGCTTTACCTAGGTGTGATGCTAGAAGTGTTTTGAGGTTTTTAATGAAAAATATTTTCACAAGATATGGAATGCCTTGAGTAATCATCACAAATGGAGGATCCCATTTTAAGAATAATCTGATTCAGAGATTGGTGGAAAAATATAATATTATGCATAGAATCTCTACAGCTTATCATCCCCAAACTAATGGTTTAGCAGAGATATCTAATTGTGAAATTAACAAATTTTGGAGAAAGTCATTAATCCCGAGAAATTAGATTGGTCTGCTAGATTAGACACTGTTTTATGGGCATACAGAGCTGCTTATAAAACTCTTATAAGAATGTCCCCTTACAGATTAATCTTTGGAAAAACTTATCAATTACCAGTTGAATTAGAATATAAAGCATATTGGGAGATAAAGAAATTGAACTTTAATTTGAAAGATGCGGATGAGAAAATATTGTTTCAATTGAATGAATTGGATGAAATCAAAAATCAATCATATGATAATAATAGAATATACAAGGAAAAAGGAAAAATATGGCATGATAGGAGGATTGTTAAAAAGGAATTTGAACCAGGACAAAAAGTTTTATTATATAATAAAAGATTAAAATTATTTCCTGGAAAACTAAAATCTAGATGGGCAGGACCTTTCACTGTCGTAAAAATCTATCAATTTGGAGCTATGATTATCAAAGACCCTAAATCTGGAAGAATATTTAAGGTCAATGGACAAAGATTAAAGCCATATTTTGAAGGCAATAAACCTAATTTTAAATATGTTTTAATGTTTGATCAAACTGAATAACAGGAAGTTATGTCGGGCTGACGACGTTAAACCAAGCGCTTTGTGGGAGGCAACCCATAGTTATTGAGTGTTTGTTTTGTTTGATATGTTATTTGAGTTTGTTTATTACTTAATTAAGTCTTATTCTTCCTTAATTCTCATTAACAACCTTTAAAAATGAATCAAATTGAAGTTTGGAAAGAATTTGGACAAAGTAAAGTTTGGAGAAATTTGAACTAGAGCCGAATGGCACTGTTATCAGCGCCGGACAGCGCCGCTGTTGAGAAAATAGTTTCTTGTCTTTAAATTCGAGTTTTGGCAGTTTTAGGCGGCAATTCTTCCACTTGGACTCCAAAAAACTGCCCCTAGACGCAGGAACTACCAAAGGAACGAAGAGGAAGATCTCAAATCTCATCCAAATGGATTCCAACTCGATAGAAACTTCAAGATTTCAAGTTTTTAACCGTGGAAAGATTGTCAGTTTCAAAGCGCAATCCCTATTCAACAAAATTATCTCAAAAACGAGGATGATTAAGGAGTGAGGCTTTGTGAATCGAGGTACGAATTCTCCTACCACCAGAATTTATGAAATTATTATTCAGAGATATTGGGAAGTATTGTGTTGTACTACTACCGCCGTAGTTGTCCTGGCTGTGAAGGAGTTTTATGCAGATCTTCATGGAATCAACCAAAGATCAGTCTATGTGCGAGGTAGGTTTGTCACATTTACTCCTGCAAAGATAAATGATTTATACATGATTGAGAATGTGTCAATCTGCCACTATTCAAATTTTGCCCTGACGAAGGATAACATGAATGATATATACAGATATCTGACGGATGAAAGTGATGACTGGGAGATAAGAGATAACAGGTACGTAAGCTTTTTGACCACACTGTTAAATCCTACGTCGAAGCACTTACATTATTTTATATGTGCAAAATTACTCCCAACAATGAAAATCAATAAAGTAAGTAAGGAGTGCGCTATTCTGAAATACTGTATTCAAATGGGGATGTTTATTGATGTTGGTTTGATAATTGTTAAGTCTATTTTGGGATTGATCATTCATGGATCAAAGTATGGGCTTGGACATCCTTCCACCATATTTCTTGTCTGCGGTCAATCACAAGTGCCATATGAGAACTGGGAAAGAGTACTTCTACCTTAGAAGCCTATAGACCCAGCAAATGCATATAGTAACCACGCAATTGGTGATATGAATGAAATAAGCATCATTGAAGATCAACCATCTCGGAGGTTGACACTATTCCTCCTTACTTTCTTGAAAGTTCACAGATCATCTTGAAAAAATTAAAAAAATAGAGAAGAAAGTATAACACCTGATGAATACAATCAACAATTTATCTGACTACTTTGACCATCTGAATTGGAGAATGAAGGAGCACTTTGATCATTCTGGGTATCTCAAAGGAAGTTTGACATGGTTGATGAAAAGGAAAGGTTGGATTGAAGAGGATTCTACCTAGGAATTCCCATTTCATCCGTTCTATAATCTGTTCATTCACACTCAATTCAATTGGAGATCTTAGCGTTGATAAATGTTATGTGGAAGAATGAAGACTTGATTATTGTATTTATGTGTTTGTGTATTTGTTTTGCTTTGCTTGTATGTTATATTTGAACTTGCTTTCTTGTTTAGTTCTCAACGTTATTGTGTTGTGGTTGTGAGCGACGCTGAATTTTAGAATTTTATGGCTTGACAATATGTAGTGTTTAGTGTTATTTGTATGTGTTTGTAATTTGGATTTTATATATGAAAGTAATGTTTTGTGTTTTTTGTGTTTAGAAAAATCATTTGTCATGCCTTTAGAATGTTATTCAATGCTTAATTAGACTAATTAAACGTCAGAGCGGGCTTGAAAAGATCAAAATTGCAAAAGAAAGTCGGAGGCCCAATTTTTGAACTGGCATTGAATGACACTAGCGCCAGACTGCTCCAAAAGACAGAGAGTTTGGCCATAAGAGCAGAAAAATACGCCGAACGGTGCTATCGCTAGCGTCGGACAGCGATAGACTAGAAAAAAGGCCTAAAACTCCAAATTTCGCGATTTACCATTTTTGCACGTCTTCTACCTCCAGCCAAGGCTTTCGAAAATCCTGGAGGTATGCTTGAAGAATTTATTGTGAATCATCAATGGGAGATTTTCTGTTATTTCACTGCTGAAGCAATGCTAGGAATTATTAGAGAATTTTATACAAATCTATTTTATTCTGAGAGTGAATACATACTGGTTAGAGGACAAATGGTTGAATTCATCCCTGCTCACATTAATGCATTTTATGAGTTAAGAGCGCATTTTTCATGTGAATACAAAATTTTCCTATTACGAATGAAGCATTGGATACGATTTTGAACTTTTTGACTGATGAAAAAGGGGAATGGAAGGTTAAACAAAGACTAAAAGTTAACTTCCCCCATTCTACTTTGAATCCTGTATTGAAAGCCTGACACTATTTCATTTCTGCGAGACTTTTGCCTACCAACCATCACAGCGAGGTTACTGTAGATAGAGCTATTCTAAATTACTATATTCAGAACATGAAGAATATTAATATTGGGGCTATTATTCATAAGAGTATTTTGACAAGTTCAAAAGGAGAGACTACAGATGGACTAGGACACCCCAACCTGATGCATGCCTTGTGTATTTAGTCAGGTGTAGCAATTGAATATAATGATGAGGTAGTCCATCCCCTGAAGCCCATTACTAAACTAAATTTAAAAACCTATGAAGCCCATGTAGGATGGAAGTGGAGTAAGAAAGCTGATGAGCCTTCTTCTAGTCATGAGAGACCGTCTACAACTAGAGAGCCTAGTCTACATGATGTTATGGATAAGTTGAAAAGTTTGAACACCAGAGTAGAGGGACTAGAAGTAAGGGAGATGATTCTCAAGTGCGGTGAAGAGAATATGAGATAGCTTATCATGACGCACAGATGAGATTTTTCAGGGGAGACACTAGTACTGTATTTCCTAGTTACCCAAGAGTACACTCTGACTAAAGAAAAATATGTCGAGATTTTTATACCAATTTTACATGTATTTTGATGATGTTGCACTTTAAGAAAAGGTATTTTTGATGTTTTGTTGCAGGAATGTTGATTTATGGTCATAGGAGCAAAAAGATGCAAAAAGGAACGAATTTGGAGCAAAAAGGACCAAAATATGAAGATTTGACCTTGAGCACCGACGGCGGATTTTTCTTGAGAGTTCAAAAATTAAAAAGAAAATAAGGCCGCTGACGACAAGATTGACCCCGCCAACAGCGTGGTTTTCTCAATAGTGCCAAGACCTAGTAATCTAGATGGTCGTCGACGACGAGATTGAGAATGCCGACGGTGAGAATGACGGTTCTCTCACAAAGTGCATTGAATTAGGACGATTTTTGAAGAGATGCTTAGGTAACTCTTAAAAACGCCTCTACAATTTTAAAAGAGACAATTAGAGGCCGAAAAGGGGGTTGTTGTTGTTGTGGTCTATGAGTCTAGTGTCTTTTGGGGGTGTCTAGTGTGTTTGTTAGTTTAATTAGTGAGATTGTGAGGAATTCTTTGAGAGATTGTAAGAGTGGAGGGAAAGTAAGAGGTTTTTTCCTCCTTACCGCTTCGAAGGAGAATTCTGTGTGCTGTAAAGAAAGAAAGAGATTCAGAGGAACTTCAATGAGTTTGCTTGGGGAGGAATTCGAGATAAGTTGTATTTACTTATTATAGTTTGTATGACTATGTTTTTATATATGAAATCCAAGTTTTGTCGTATCTTCTCCATGAGATCTAAGTATTTTCTCAGTCTTTCTCATTGTTTTGAGATTTTGTGAAATGGTGATTTGAATTAGTTGTGATAAGAGAATGTTAAACAAGTTGTGATGATCTTTTCACTTCAATCTTTATTTACTTTCAATCTGGCCAATTGATTTGTTAAAATATGTTGAGTTTTACAACTAAAGTGAAGATTACATCCAAGATTTAGGGAGGTCAATGTCCTTGAAAGTAGGGTGCAAATAAATAGGGAAATATTATTTATCGGGCATAGAGTTGGAGATTTTAGAGTGACATATTAAAATCCTCAATTCGGTCCTATCATTTAGGTGCTGAAGTGTAGATGTTAGCCCCCAGGCGAGGGGAACGTGGGAGCTTCGAAGTTGGATATGCTCTCAGCCTAGTCGCAGATTCAGTAACCAACCATAGGATTAGTCAATGTTCTTTATGCCTGAACCAAAGGGTAAAGAATAGGTATGCTCCTATTTGGCACAACACAATTTAAACTAATTCAATTTATCAATTCACTTAAATTTCTTGACAAGGAGAAGGATGCTTGCTTATATATTGAACCTCGCATTACAAACTTTATTAGTAAAATTAGTTAATTATCAGTAGAATTAGTTTATTAAAATTACATCTTATTTACGATTAAATATTAGTGACAAATAGGTAATTTGACTACAATGTTGTGATTCTGTATTGGTTTTTAAAATCCTAGTTCGTAGCCTCTAATATTTTCTCTGTAGGATCAATAAGCAGGACTCCGCTAGAGCCCTGTATTACTTGAGTGATACGTATACTTGCGTTGATAAGAGTAACTTTATGATTATTGAATATATACACTTCTTTATCAAATTTATAATCACGGTCAAGTTTTTGGTGTCATTACTAGAGATTCAACCCTTTTAGTAGGGATATTAAATTCTTATAATATTAAGCTTACGCAAAGTAGCTGGTTCACACATCACACCAGCCTGGAGAACCTGATGATGGTGGAGCTCCTGTAGATGAAGATTGTTATTCTTATAGTTTTATTTTCATTTTATTTGTATTTTGTATATGTGATGTACCTGAGACTCTCTCTGATTAGTATTTGTGATGTAATGTGTATTTGGTTGTGCTTGTAGCAGACTTTATGTTGATTTGTGATGTACGTGATGTGATAGTAGAGTTTTCTTGTGTTTGGTTTGTTAGCTTAATCTGTGATAGTAACAGTTGGATGTTAATATTGTATGCATAGTTTATGTTGTATGTTTTTAAACTTCTTCCCTTACAAATTTCTAACCCATATTTGTGTATAGAAATGCTCTTAATTATTTCAGGCCTACTGTTCTACTTTAGGGAGAAAAACCTGCTAAACTCAAAGGTATGAAAAGCCCAACATATTGAGGTATGAGTTATATGTTTATTTCTTTTCTTTCTTCCCATGTTAATGGTATTGATATTCAAAAATTTAAGTTTGAGGAGGGAAAGAATTAACTATTAATTTTTCTCATTTAAAAGCATTTTCAAAACTATTAACATGATTTCCAGTGATAGAACTCAATTTTAGATAATTGTATTTTGATTTTATTTAAGTATTTTGTAAAATTGAATGGAAGTATTTGGTAATGAAAAGTAATTTTGTAGGCTAAGATATTTGGTATAAGAGAATAGGACTATAGTCAACTATTCAAAGTAAGAAAGGCAGTATGTTTGAAATATTAAGAATCTTAAAACCTTATGTGATAGGAAAGGATTAAAGCTCTATGATGAATCATTAATAAGCTAAAGAAATGCCTATAAGGTAAAGGATTGTGGTATGTTTCAAATTTAGAATGAGAAGGGTGAAGTTCAAATTTGTTAAAGGCTATCCAGATATAGTAGTCTTCACTTGAAAATACAAGAAAATGAAAGAAAAGAAAAGAAAAAAATGAAAATAAAATAAAAGAAAGAAAAGTGAGGAGAAGCTTGATGAGATGCCTAATAAAAAATTGGCTTCACATGGACCTACCTAAAGGGAAAAACTTAATTACTTTCTTGAACTTATATGGTGGATTAGCATCTTTACTAGTAGTGTTCTCATAAAATTCTTTTCATGTAAACCTTTTATGTGCCTGAATAGAACAATCTACAATCATTTTTAAAATGAATAGAAGGCTAGAACTCTTAGACTTGATTACTAGATAGTCTTACACCTGCAGAATTTACTTGAATTATTCAAAGATCTTTCTGAAAATTTTACCATTTTACTTATCTAAGTCAAACTTATGGTATTCTAGAAAGAAAGTTCATTGCAGTGGATCATTATTTTATGTATTAACTAAAATTACTTGATGACAGGTAATAGTTAAGTTTGGGGGATCATGATCCACTGAAATTTTGATAACTTTTTACTATTCATTCCATACCTATTTTTGATGATATTGCATTTTAAAGAAAAGTATTTTTCATGATTTCATGCAGGTATAATGATTTAATAAATTTAGAGAAAAAGGAAGCGAAAAGGAGCAAATTTGGAGCAAAAAGGGACAAAAGTGCATTTTTTTGAACTAGCGTCGGATCGCACTATTTTACAGAGAGTTGCGACGGATTGGCGGAATAATGCGTCGAACGGCGCCTTATCCAGTGTCGGACTACGCCCTATCCAGAATTCAAACTATACTTAATGTATTTGGCTAGATTTTAGAGGGTTGCTTGAGGAAACTCTTGGGAAATCATTTTTGGCCAAATTTAAACTTCTTTGGAGCAAAATTTAGGAGGGAGAGGGAAGTTTAGAGTGTAGAGAGAGTTTAGAGAGAGTGTCTTTTTCATTTTGTTTAGGAAATATAGGTTTTCTATTTTCTCTTGTAAGTACTGTAGGAGAAAAGGAAAAGTGAGAGATTTCTTCTTCCTTACTCATCTAAAGAGAGAATTGTGTGTTGTTGTGAAGAAAGAAGAGGAGTCAAAGGAATTCCTTGAGATTTGCTTGGGGAAGAGTTTGAGATAAGTTATCTTTTCTTTACTCTATTTGTATGACGTTATTTTTATATATAAAATCCATGTTTTATCACCTTTTCCTCATGAGTCTTGAGTAGATTTCTTTATCTTTCTCCATTTCATGTGATGTGTTGATGTTGTGATATGGAAATGATGTGTCGATTTATTATGGAGAATTTGTGATGACCTCTTCACTCCAAACTTCATTTACTTTTTGATCTGGCTAATTGAATTGTTAAAACTTGTTGGGAAACATATGTTCTGAAAGTATTATGAGTTTCATAACAAAAGTGAAGGTCACATTCAATGTCCAGGAATGAGAGATGTAGTTCATGGGGATTGAGTGCAAATAAATATAGAAATATACTTTGATAATGGTAGAATTTGATATTTCAGAGTGACAGTTTGAAATCCTCAATTTGGTCCTAGGGTTTGGAAACCAAAATGAGAGTTAGCCTTCAGGCGAAAGGAAGTGTGAGCTCTGCAGTGAGTACCAGTATCCTCCCAGCCTAACCACGGATTTGGGTACTAAACTTATAATTAGCCAATGTTATTTATACGCTGAAAAATGGGTAAAGAATAGGAATTCTCCTATTTGCACAATACATTTGCATCATTGATCTATTTCATAATAATCATCACATTATAATTGGAGAGGAGGAAGACTCTTTCTTACAACTGAACTTTGTTATAATTTTAGTCTTTTGTTTGTTTAACTTGCTAGAAGTTTATAACGTACTTTGGTAGAAATAGTAACTACAACTATTTTTCTTTATTTTAAGAATTAAACTTACTTGCAATTGTGCTGTGATTCGATAAGTGATTTGGTACTACGCCAAAAAATTAAAGCCTTCCTGTGCGATCGATATCCAGAACTCCATTAGAGCCTTGTATTACTTAAGTGATATGTATGCTTGCGTATAATTATGTGACTCATTATAAAACTATATATATATATATATATGTATATATATATATATATGTATATATATATATATATATATATATATATATATATATATGTATATATATATATATATGTATATATATATATATATATGTATATATATATATATGTATATATATATATATATGTATATATATATATATATATATATATATATATATATATATATATATATATATATATATATATATATATATATATATATATATATATATATATATATATATATATACATATATATCTATATACATATCTATATATATATATATATGTATATATATATATGTATAGATATCTATATATATATATGTATATATAGATATGTATAGATATCTATATGTATATATAGGTATATAGATATACAGATATCTATATATATACATATATCATAAATTTTGGAAAATTAAAAAAGTCGCACAAATTTGCAAGATCTGCCTCGTTTCCTTTCGGCACCGACACTGATCTGACTGGTAGAGGGATTTTAACAGAGCCCTGGGACTCTCCCAGTCCAAGAATCTGAATTTCTTGTCCGAACAAAATATTACTTTCACTTCAAAAGGAGACCGTGCAGAAGGGCCTCACAAAGTCATGGTGGTTGATATGAGGCAGGATACAGTCTCGTCCTCATAAATATTTATAATACAGTTGTCGGGAATACAGTCTACAGGAAAGACATGCCACTCGACCATCCATTTTATCACCTTCTTGATCTGTGGAGGCATTGGATCCACCTCATCATGCTATAGAATCCCCAGGGGATTGCCCTGTCTATCCTTTGTAAAATTGTAACAATAACTACACTGAATCGTGACTCTGCCCTTTCCACTTTTCCATTTGATTAGCTCTGTGTACATCCTCTGCTTCAGTAGGCCTGCTCTACCGATGTCTTGGAGAGCGAAGACACAATCTAGATTTTTTTCTTGATTGCTTTTTACAAGCACATCTGTGTATAACTCGAGGCCTTCCAAGATGTTGACGAATTTCCCTTATATTTCTTCGTAATGTTGAAATTTCTTCTTTCTAATTCTTCTGATCTTTGCCATGACGTAATCTGGAACTATTCACGCCGGTGGCGACAAAATGAACTATGGCACGTATAGCTCTACATCAAGATGTTCCCTACTCCTGGGTAGCATCGAGGCAGCTACATACGCCTCGAATGTGCCATACTCCTCAATATTTAGAACGTGACACTGCGCGGGCACTCTAAAAATGCTCCTGTCACTGAAGGCAGTATAGGCAAACCTAAAGCTACAAGTCGGACACCCTGTAAAGATTTCTACCATTTGATCCAATGTCGTCATGGGATCCTTAGCAGTTTCTGGCTCAGTATCTATGTACGATGCGCTATCATCAGTTTCTTTCATTTCCAGCTTATAAAATTCTTCGGGTATATGGGATAGCTCGGCGGCTGACTCCCAAGCCTGTCTCCATTCCATCCTGTCCAGGAGGCGATGCTTGAGGCGATTTATATTTCTTCTTTTTGTACGTGCCAACATCGCATCTGGAACTCTTTCAACTAAAGCGACAACAAGATCACCCTCTGGAGTAGTGATCATGGACAGAACCTGACTGTGTCTCCTAGCTAGGAGGCGTGAGCCAACAAAACCTTCTGTGCCTCCATGTGCTGACACCTGTCCGGATTCTCTGCGACCACTTTTCATCATTGACTTCATATTTGCAGTCTTCTTGTATGTATCAATTCTCTTTAGAGCGCGAGTTTCAAGACATCTTTGAAAGCAAATGCCACGCGACCAGACACTTCCTGCACACGAAGACATGAGAAATGTCAGTGACTGACACATCGCACGAACAAGAATAATAACAAGCTTATTCTTACTATTTATGTAACAATTCTTTGTAATTTTTTTGATGTAATTATCTTATTTAATATGTTTTTATAGGATTTAAAATTAGATGTTTAACAAGTGTACTTTATTTTGTGAGAAATTTATTTTATTACAAATTTTGGACCCAGTCATAGATACTTGCCACATGGCTACATCAAAATTTATATTCCTTTTTCAACTTTATCACAAAATAGTATTTCTTTAGATATCATCCATTTATTGGCAACATGGGTCTATCCCCTTGATAATTTACTAACTGGTATGACCCGCCGGAGAAAACTTGTTCTATCACAAATGGTCCTTCCTAGGTCGGTTCAAAATTTTCACCTATCCTACGGTGTGCAAGAATAGGCCTTCTAAGAATGAGTAAAAGGACGCCGATTTTTAATTACCTTGGGCGGACCAATTTATCTTAGGCTTGAATCATTTTCGCTTAGTAGAGTTCTAAATTTTTTTGTGCGAGTAACATTTTCCCTTTAAGATATGCCAATTCTGCAAGTCGTAGTTTGGCATTATATTTTGTTATAATTTGGTTGGTGATGGCGATCCAGAGCGATGGTAGTTGAACTTCTAGCGGAAGAACTAACTCAGACCCGTACACAAGTGTGTAAGGTGTAGACTGCGTCAGCGTTCTAACTGTTGTCCTTTAGGCCCACAAAGCTTCCAGTAACTTCTCATGCCATCCTCTTTTGTTGTCGTCGATTGTCTTCTTTAAAATCTGCACAAGTGTTTTGTTAAAGGCTTCTGCCAAGCCATTTTCTTTGAGGTAATAGATTATTGAGTATCTCCAATCTATCTCGTGTCTTCTGATGAA
The DNA here is from genome assembly GCA_022702705.1 of Papilionanthe hookeriana x Papilionanthe teres. Lineage (NCBI taxonomy): Eukaryota > Viridiplantae > Streptophyta > Magnoliopsida > Asparagales > Orchidaceae > Papilionanthe > Papilionanthe hookeriana x Papilionanthe teres. The sequence continues at coordinate 22,541,538 of CM040425.1, forward strand.
ATTGTTGATCTTCGTGCTCTTGAAAGTGGACCAATTATCTGAAATGAACCTTCATGGCACACTAAAGTGGCAGTCGATCTGATTCTTGAAGAATTGTAGAACCTGCTGTACTGTGACCTCTACTAGCAGCACTGCCTCTGCCCATTTGGAGAAGTAATTGGTAGCAGCAAGTACAAACCTTTGTCCTTTGGATGATGGAGAGTCTATCAGACCCACTATATCCATGCCTCAACACTCGAATGGCCACAAGGAAATCGTGGGGTGTAGAACAGTCGGAGGTTGGTGCAAGACCACTCCGCACACTTGGCATTGATGACATTTCTTTACTATGTCCAAGAAATCGGTTATCATTGCCGGCTAATAGTATTCGAGTCATTTGACTTTCATTTTCATCTTTGATCCTGACTAGTGAGTTCCACACAATCCAACATGTATCTCTTTGACGATTTTCTGTGCTTCTGCTTTACTGAGACATTTGAGCCAAATCTATTCGAAGGATCTCGTGTACAGAACATTATCAATTAAGGTATATGAGAGAGCTCTCTTCTGAATTTGATGCGCCGTTGACTTGTCATCCGACAGTCTTCCTGTTTACAGATATTCTATTATCGGTTAACGCCAATCTTCTATATCATCTGACACTGTAGCTGCCATCTCTTCTTTTCCAATCTTGTACAAACTGTCGAGGTTGATCTCCTACAAAACTTGACGTCCTTGCACAGTAATATTTATAGATTATTTGGATGGACAAGCCAATTATTTAGCAAGCTTTGCCAAAGAGTCTGCATGGAATTGTCTGCTCGAGGGATCCTATAGAATATCACACTTGGAATCTGCTCTAACAATTTCATCTTGTACTGGTGGTATCATCTAATCTCGGTTTTAGAAGTTTATACTGTCCTGCCACTTGCTGTATGACGAGTTGTGAGTCACCATAAATGGCAATGTTTGTAATTTCCATTAATATTGCCAATTCCAAACAGGTGATTAGAGCTTCATATTCTATTTTGTTATTGTTACACGACACTGTCAGGTGGTAGGAAAACTTTATATCAGACCAATTCCTACTTTGTCGGGTATCACTGTCTCTTGTCTTTTGTCACTTCTGGCTGATGACGCTCCATTAAAATACATTTCCCAATGTTGAGCATTGGGATCTTTCACTTGCATTATTTATTCATCTGATAAATCATCATTGAGAGGGGACCCAGCTGGTAGTGGGTGTGCTGCTAGAAAATTCGCAAGAATCTGCCCTTTCATAGCACGAAGGGGCATAAAAGTCATATCAAATGTAATAATTTCATCAACCATCTTGCTAAACAACCAGAGAGTGTTGGACAGGTCATCAAATATTGAAATGTATTAACTTTTGAGATCAGGTTGACCTTATGAGACAGCATGTAATGTCTAATCTTTAGAGCAGAGAAAATCAAAGCTAGACAATGTTTCTCAATAGGAGGATACTTTACTTTCGTAGGTATTAGACGTCGACTCAGGTAGTAGAGTGCATTTTCTTTACACTCATCATTAACTTGGGCAAGTAAGGATCTGACGGACACGTCTAAAGCCACCGTATAAAGCATCAACGGTCTACCAGGGTTAGAGGCTGCCAAAACATGAGGTATTGTCAGGTATCGTTTGATATCTTCGAAAGCCCATTAACACAACTCTTCCCAAATGAATGTGACATCCTTTCAAAGTAAGTTCAAAAATGGTAGACACCTTCCTGACAAATTAGATATGAAGCATCCTAAGTATTGATCCACCTAATATTTATACTTACAAATATGATATGAAAATTGGCAACGGCGCCAAAAATTTGACTCTGCACCGAGATTTATACTTACAAATATGATATGAAAATTGGCAACGACACTAAAAACTTGATCCCGCCGTATATATATATATATATATATATATATATATATATATATATATATATATATATATATATATATATATATATATATGCCGATGATTTTTATTTATAATGTGGATACTACGCAAGTATACATATCATTTATCAATTAATATAGGACTTTCTGATTAAACCTCGAGATATCGAAAATTTGAAAAACTTTAAAGGAATCAGAAAATTATCTTTTTACTTTTTTATGGCTTTTGAAAGTATGTCTTGATTTTGAAAAGTTTTGAAAGTTGATTTGTCTTTTGAAATTTCTTTAATAAAATGTTAAGCAAGAAATTAAAATTATAATAACTAATAACACTGTATGTAAAACACTATTAACTAGAATATCTTTTTCTTTCCTTTTATGAAGTAGTAATAATTATTAAAGTATTGTTGTGGAAGTATTTCAATTTTGTTGTGACAGATATAAGCAAATGTGTTCTTTACCTTGGTTCTATAACGAACATAGGTTAATTTGAAATTTTTATCATTTTAAACATGGTTAGGCAGAGAAGATACCAGTCTCTCACTCTAGTGTTCCCTTGATTCCCACCAAATGGGGGCTCACTTCTCTTAACAAAACTCAAAACTTCAAACCAAATTAGGTGATTTTTGCCTGTCACTCTAAAATCCTTTAATTTTACTCCCTTCCATAAAAATATCTTGTAATATTACATTCAATTATATGGACTACAATTCTCGCCCATATAATTGCATGTGATTCTTACTAACTTTTATGAGATAATACCGCATTGGATCTTACATAATCTCAAGAATTCTACAACTTAACAAGCCAAATTAAGAAGTAAACAAAGTTTTCAGAATCAATCATCACAACTTCTTCCAACTTTAAACACTGATACTTTCCACAACAATTCTCTATAAACTAATTACATCTCCATTTATGAAAGAAAAAGATAAAGTAAACTACTCAGAATGCATTGAGAAAATATAAAAATACATTGATTTGAAATTAAAAACCATAAGAAAAACAACAAACAAAAACAATTATTAATTAAAAAACTAAAAGTAAGAACAAAAGTAAATACTTATCTGAAAATTCTCTCCACAAGACTCGTGAAGTTCCTCTCGAAACTTTAACTCTTCACTAAACTACTCCTCGCAGCGGATCTCCCAACTTCGATGACTCAGAATAAACTTCAGACTTCAATAGAAACTAAACTAAAAGAAAGAAAAGAAGTGGGAAGAGGAAGACTTCACTCCGACTCTTTTCTCCTTTCTACTCTCTGCTCCTACTCTTAATAAAAACTCTCGCAAAATAAAAGTAAAATACTGTAAAAACTCTCTTCAAAATGCAAGTGGAAGAGCCCTTCAAAAGGCAAAGGTAGAGCTCCCTAATCTCTCCAAAGACTCTCTTTAAATAGTAAACTAAAAGGTGCCTTGGTGTCTCTTCAAATGTGTCCAGATTCAATGTATCCACCAAAGAATGCACTCCTTCATTCAAACTTGCCGCCAAAAGGAAGTTATGGAAGGTAACACCAAGAGTTGCATCCCATCCCCTTTGAAATTGGCGCCAAATTCCTTTAGAATTCGATTTTTAACTGTGGCGGCTAAGCGACGGCCCAGCGGCACTTAGCCGCCAGTGCCCAAATTTTCATTTTTCATCTTTTTTTGCTCCAAATTTGATACAATTTTGCTCCTTTCATCATGACCATCCATTTTCATCATACCTGCAGTAAAAACACAAAATAACTTCCATTAAAGTGCAATATCATTAAAAGTAGGTATAAAAATGTCCATAAAAATACTATATATTTTAGGTGTATCAAGTATGCCAATTTTCCTTGAAAAGAACGTAATTTTTCAAGGTTCTGGGAGGAGGCATTTCTAAGATATCTTTAATCTTCTCGCAGGTCAATTTAGATTCCCCAATGACGTATAACGAATCTCATATATTTCCTAGAGGAAACACTGAAGGTGCATTTTAAGTGATTCATCTTGAGATTGTATTATCGTAATCATTCAAATACGATCCTCAAATCATATAGGTAGTTTTGTTTCACTTTGCTCTTGATGACCAAATAGTCCACATAGCATTCTACTTGGTTGTGAATGAGTTCATCGAAGATCTTCATCATTATTATTTGTTAAGTAGCTCCAAAATTCTTCAAACCAAACGACATCATGATGTAGCAACATATCCCAATCGGAGTTCTGAAAGTGTAAGCATTGCATCTTCTGGAGCCATCTTGATTTGATTGTAACCTGACCATCTATCCATGAAGGAGAAAATTTCAAGTGATGTCTCAATGTCCACTATTAATTCTGGTATTGTTAAAGGGAATTCATCTTTCGGACATGCTTTATTTAAGTCCCTGAAGTCGACACATACTCACATCTACCTATTCTTCTTCATAGCCGGCATGATGTTAGCCAACCATGTCAGATACTGTTCTTCTCGGACAAAGCTAGCGTTTATCACTTTCATTTTTTCTATCATAACTTGATATTCTATTTTAAGGTGCATTCTTGTGGGAGCTTCTTAACTGGCGTTGTACTTTGATCTACATCTAGTCGATGGAATGCAACCTCTGGAGATAGCCCATGAATTTCGTCATAGCTCCAAGCGAAGCAATCCTTAAATTCTGACAGTAACCTGACCAAGTTTGTAACCTCGTCGTTGTCGAGTAACGAACTTATGAAAGTTTGTCGGGGCTACTCCTTACTCCCGAGGTTAATTTCTTTTAATTTGTTGACTGTTGACTTAATTTCTTCTTCAAAATCTGACGAAGCATCTTCTATTCATTGATCTTCAAGTTCGTCATGAATGCTTAGGCAATCTTCCATTGGCTGACTAGTAACAACCATTCAAAATACCAAGTCATCAACGGGTCCAATCGTACCGAACCCAAGACCTTCTTTCGAGATGAGTTTCTTTCCATTTATATCCCATAATTTTTCAAACGATTGTATCTTATTCTTTGGCAATTGCTTTGGTACATGTCCTTGTTGAAATAATTTTTGTGCGCATGGCTAAAAGTAACCAAAAGGTAATTTCATTAATTCATTAGAATCATTTTCTTTGAGAATTATACAAAGTTCAGAAGTAGAAAAAGAAGCTCAGTAAAACTTGATCGGTTTAAAACCATCATCATGTACTTCCTCGACCTCTATACTCTCGATATTTTGAGGATGGATCAAGTTAGGGTCATGGATTGAACATAATGGTTAATCCAATCGTGCATTGTTTCATATTCATCCTTTTCTATGTCTTCGAAAGAGATCTCGAATTGAGGCTTCTTCTGACTTATCATCATTATTTCTTCATCCTCTTCAGAGCTTGCTTTTATGTTGATGCTAATCACCAGCTTCACCCGTTCAACAACCTGGTGAGTTCTTCCTCGCCCACATCCCTGACCTCGACCTCGGATGCATGGGCTAAAAGAACCTCCATAAACATGCTGCGAAGGAGTGGTGGGAGATTGTTGAAGCGAAGGTATATGGCCCCGTCATGGTGTTTTTTCTTAATCTTGAACTTTGCTTTTAACGTCCTATTTTGAAAATATTATTTTCTTCAGAGGAGAATAGTAGGTGGCATCTTTGTGGATGCCTACTTCATGTATTGAGAAAGGTTGTAAGTCTCCCTTAATGCAATATTCTTGTCCATCTTTGTAGTACTTAATGCATTGGTGAAATTTTACAGTTGTTACAAGATTTCCAACTTTCATTCACAGTGTTATAGATCCAAGAGTTCTTTCTTCTTTTTGTTTGAATCCTCTTAGCATCATTGTATCCGTAGTGAGCTCGAATGCGTTGATGTTTTAAGTAAGCTAACATCCGTAGACTCATTAGGTTGAGTGACTTTCCAGGATCTACTAACACTCCGGAAAGTACAAACCTGCCGATGATGACAGAAATGTAGAGCAGGTGGTTATGATCGGCTGTACCGAGTAGCAAATTTTCATCGATGAAGGTTACACTAGTCTGTCATTTCAAAGTACAAACTCCATCTAAGGATGTGCTAGCCAACTGTGCTAAGAAAATATCTGAATTAAGTAAAGCCTTGATCAGATTTTCTCTCATTTTCTTTGACTGGGTCAGAGCATCGTAAATGCTTAGTTAGACTGGAAACTTCTTGAGATGTGCTAGTACGTTGTAATCCGCTTTATTTGACTTCTCGATCTTGCTTCAAATTTGTACTTCTTACATTTCTGGAGATATTTCTTCTTGAGTAATCGCCTATTTTCCTTTATCTATTGGAGCTGTTCTTGGCGGTAGCACATTTACACTTCTTAAATGTACTTTTGTTATTTCTTCTTCAGGACCCTGAGGTTCTCCTATTATCGTAGCTAGCTCTTCCAGTGTCATTTCTGTGTCTGAAAGATCCAGGATGATTGGAAGTAGAGATCCTTTGCACTCGAGGACTGGCTCCTCTCTTCTCGTGCTGTCGTAACCGGTGTTGTTAATATCTTCTTCGTCTTTGCCAACATCTTCATCAGGAGCTAACGTGATTTGAGGATCATTTTGGGAATCAAAATCGGGGTTAGATAGGTTGTGATTAGTTACATCATCACCAGAGATAGTACGAACATATCCAAAACCATTTCTATTATCATTATAAGACCCTGAAGGGGTATAAAGAGAATCGTACAAATGGGTTAGAGTGGTTTCACCCTCAAATGTGAGACAACCAATCTAACAGCGGTAGCCCCTATCCTAATTTACACTATCATCCTTAGTTTCATTCGGGATCTCTTTCTTCTTTATCTCCCGTTGTGTTAGCCTCCTTGGTGGAATCTTTGTCTTTAACTGGGTTGGTGGTGGATTCCAGGCAGTGGCTTTCTTTAAATTGTACTAGATCTGATCTAGGACTATCTTGGGCTCGTTCCAAATTGTACTCCATCCACCCTTGCCGACATATGGGTCAATTGGACAGATCGGCTCGGCCAAAATCATATTGATAGAACCTCTTTCAGGTTCTTTCAAATATTATTTCAGTATTTTTATATTCCCTTCATTGTAATTTCTTTTGAGCCAATCCTTAAAATTGAAGTAGTTTTCTATGGTGTGGCCGAGCATCTTGTGGTAGAGACAAAAGTTGAGTTGATCTTTCTTGTTCATCTCTTTCGGCTTCTTCAGCTCGGGCAATCTATACTTGGGCTTCTTCATTAAATTCTTCAACATCATTGCTACAACATCATGTCTGAAGGAGTAGTTCCTGTGTAGCCGTTCTGACAATATCAAACCCTGTCTTCCATCTGTCCTGTATAACCTCTGCTACTGACCAAACTGACTGCTCTGCTGTGCACGAGGCTGCCATACTGCTGAGACTGATTGTACTATGGAGGCTGACAGTACTGAAGTGATTGACTGTGCTGCGTGGTAACTCCTCAATCTGAATCCTCATCGGTTGCTTCCCTTTATCGACCATTGCCACTACGCCAGATATCTTTTCATATACTTTGGCGGGCCTTGATTTCTCTGCTTTATCTGTAGACTCCATGTGCTTAACTTCTTGTAAACTACTCGCCTTACTCAGTAGCTTCTTGAGGGACTTAATGGTGAGACCCTTGAGCATGAAAGCTACTGGACCGTGAATACTCTTGAGTAGTATCTCAATCGCGTGTTGTTCCTATAGCTGAGGCTGACACTTCATGCTTAAGTTTCTCCATCTCAGGATGTAGTCAACCAAAGTCTCATCGGGCTTCTGGCAAATGTCTTTACTGATCCATTGGGAAGCTCAAAAAACCAATCAAATGCTATTTTGACAAGCTGCTAATGAACTGCTGGAACAACAATGCTTCACACCCTCATGTGCCGCAACAACTGGCTCTGAAGTGTGCTAAGTGCTAATAAGGATTTCCTATTCCATCGAAAGTCTTGAAATTCGAGGCACGAAGCCTTTCGGGTAAGGCACGACATCAAATTCCTCCGGGTAGGGTCTGCCCTTTGAAACTGATGCTCCACCTGTAGACTGAGCCAAGGCCTCTCGAAATTGTTGTTCAACCATTTGCTTGATGTCCTTCTCCAGTAAGCTCAGAGTTGAATCTTTTCTCGGTGGTTTGTCTTCATTGGCTGAAGTGACTTCTCTTCTTTCATCGGTGATCTGTATAATTTTAGGCTGGTTAACCTCTGGAGATGTTGTTGGTCATGAATGTGACTATCCGTGGAGTGAAGCCATGGCATTCATGGTAGCAGACCAAGAGAAAAAGGTCACAATTTTCATGCTTATTTTACACTGATTTTGATGATATTGCACTTTAAATAAAGGTATCTTTGGTGTTTTTCTGCAGGTATGAAGAATTAAGAACAATGGAACGAAACTATGCAAAAATGAGCAGATTTGGAGCAAAAAGGACTAAATTATCCAAATTTGACCTAGTCTGCCAACAACAAGGTCGAGGCTGCCGATGGCGTGGTTTTCCCGAGAGTTCAGAATTAATTATAAGGAAGGCCGCAGACGGTGCATTGAGGCTGCCGACGGCAGGGCCGACAGATCATTCCAGAAATACGTCGAATGTGGACGATTTTCGAAGGGGTGCCTTCACAACCCTTAGAGGATCTTCTACAACTTTAAAAGGAACAAATTTATGCCGAAAAAGGGCTCTTCTTTTGGTCTCTAAAGTGATTATTAGTGAGTCCATAGTGTAAAAGAGAGTCTATTAGTGAGTTTAAATTAGCGAATAGTGAGTTCAAATAGAGAATTTGTAAGGAATTCTTCAAGGGATTGCAAGAGTGGAAGGGAAGTGAGAGAACTCTTCCACAGTGACGTTTCAAAGGAGAATTCCAAGGAAAAGATCCAGAGGAACTTCAAGGAGTTTGCTTGGGGAAGAATTTGAGATAAGTAGTGTTTATTTGTTTTTAGTGTGTAGAACTTTATTTTATTATATGAAATCTAAGTTTTATTGCATCCTCTTCATGAATTCTGAGTAGTTATTCTATCTTTCTCCTAAATGTTTTTGTAAAATGATTATATAATTAGTCTATTAAATAAATTATAAAAGTTGTGATGGTATTATACCTAAACTTATTTTACTATCCAAATTTGTCATTTGTATTGTTAAAATCTGTGAAGAATTCTTAAGACCTGATCGTGGCTAAGGATTTTTAACTTGTATGTATCACATTTCTCTTTGCAAGGTAGATGGGTAAATCCTTGAAGGGAGAAGTGCAAATAAATAGGGAAATAATATTAATCGGGTATAGAATTGGAGATTTTAGACTGACAGGTTAAAATCCTCAATTCGGTCCTATCGTTTAGGTGCTGATGTGTAGATTATTAGCCATCAGGTGAGGGGAACGTGGGAGCTCCGAAGTGAGAGTCGGTATCCTCCTAGCCTAGCCACAGAATCAGTAACCAAGCATAGGATTAGTCAAAGTTCTTTATGCCTGGACTAAAGGGTAAAGAATAGGTATGCTCCAATTTGTCACAACACATTAAAACTAATTATAATTATCATTTCACTAAATATGTTAACTAAGGAGAAAGATTCTTGTTATTATCTATATTTGAACTTAACTCTAGTAGTATTAATAAATTGTTAGTAAAACTAGTTTTTAATATAAGTTTCATATTATTATAGATTGCATATTAGTGACAGATAGGCATTTTGATTTAATTGTAATTCTGAATTTATTTTTATAATCCTAGTCCGTAGGCTTTAATATATCTCGTGGTGGGATCGATATCCAGGACTCCATTGGAGCCCTGTATTACTTGAATGATACGTATACTTGCATTTGAAAGTAACTCTGCGATTAAAAAATTAAAATATTTAATTGTTACTAAAGATAAAATTATGCTCCAAGTAAAGTCTTTGGCACTGTTGCTAAGGATTTATATCTTTTAGTAGTGGTGTTGAATTCTTATATTTTAAAGTAAATTGAATTGGGTAAAACCGCAGGGTGGTTCACGTTTTTTGCGCCGTTGCCGGGGAGAGATCTTATATGTTATAGGAATATAATATAATTAAAGTAACAGACAACAATATAGGTCTATTAGAAAACCTTTTTAGAATTGCAACTTATTTAGTTAACAGTTTTTGCTGTGTACTAATTTCGAGTGTATGCGCAAATTTGGTTCTGAAAATTATATACCTTACGATTCGAAACTAGAACGCACTGTTAGGAGAATTAGAAAACATAGAAAAGAACCTATAAATTTTGAAGCAATGGAAATCAACGTAAACAACCAAAGAATAGAAAATGAACAACAATCTAGACCATTAAGAGATTATGCTAACCCTACATTAGATGAAATTCACTTAACTATTCAAAATATTGATTTAGCTGCTAATTTATTCGAGCTTAAAATTGCTATTATCCAAATGGTACAATACAATCAATTTGTTGAAACTTCAAATGAAGATCTTAATTTACATCTTGCAAGTTTCTTAGAACTTTGTGCTACTTTTAAGTACGACAGTGTCTGATGATGCTGTTAGACTTAGACTTTTTCCTTTTTCACTAAGGGATAAGGCTAAGGCTTAGTTAAATTCGTTAGCACCTGCATCTATAAGAACATAGGGAGAACTTTCACAAAAATTTATATCAAAATATTTTCCACCATCTATGACTGCTAAGCTTAGAAACGATATCACATCTTTCAGTCAGTATGACGGAGAATCGATATATGAATCTTGGGAATGATTTAAAGAACTTCTTAGGAAATGTCCACATCATGCTTTACCAGATTGGTTAACTATTCAAACATTTTATAATGGATTAGTAGGATCTCTTAGATCTATAATAGACGCTGCTGCTAGTGGATCACTAATGTCTAAACCTTTTGAAGGAGCCTATGTGTTAATAGAAGAAATGACTACCAATAATTTTCAATGGCCTGCTGAAAGGGTAAATCCTAGGAAAGTAGCCATTATTCATGATTCTGATGCTTTAACCATGATAGTTTCTCAAATTGCTGCTCTTTCAAAGAAAATAGATGATTATGGAATGAATCGTTCTCAAACACCTCAAGTGTTAGAAGAAAATTCAATTGGACAAATCACAGAAGCTCAATCTTCATATGAAACAATAAATGCATTAAATAATCGACAAAATAATCCTTATTTAAACTATTATAATCCAAGTTGGAAGAATCATCCAAATTTTAACTGGAATAAAAAAAATTAGAATAATAATCCTCAATGGGGGAACAATCCTGTAAACCCATCAGGAAATATAAATAATCCAGGTAATTCCAATTATAGACTTTCTAATCCACCAGGTTTTTATAATAATTCACAATTCAAGGAAAATAATTTGTCTATGGAAGAAATAGTTTTGAATATGGGTAATCAATTAAAAAATCAAGGAAATGCTCTTAAAAACGTAGAAAACCAATTAGGGTAAATTGCTTCTGCATTAAGCAAAAGACCTGTTGGAACTTTACCTAGCAATGTTGAAGTAAATCCTAAAGATCTAGGAAAAGAACAAATCAAAGCTATTCAATTAAGAAGTGGAAAAGAGTTGGAAACAAGAGTTCAAAAAGAAACTGTATTTGAAAAGGAATAAGAAGAAACTGAAGGAGAAAAGGAATGTTTATATCCTAATTTTTTCCTCTGAAACCTATGAAAATTACTGTTAAAAAACCACCTCAACCATTTCCTCAAAGACTTAAGCAACAAGATAAAGGAAAAAAGATTTGCTAAATTTTTGGACATTTTGAAAAAATTGTCAATAAATATTCCTTTTGTTGAAGCTTTAGAACAAATGCTTGATTATCTTAAATTTATGAAGGATATACTCAACAAAAAGAGGAAGTTATTAGATCATGAGACTGTTGCACTCAGTGAAGAGTGTAGTACTATAATTCAAAAAAAACTTCCTGAAAAACTTAAAGATCCTTTTTGTTTCACAATTTTGTGTGCTATTGGTGAAAAACTTTATGGGTGAGCATTATGTGATTTGGGAACTAGCATAAATTTGATGCCTCTATCAACTTTTAAATGGTTAGAAATTGGTGATATTGCACCAACTTCTGTAACTTTAGAGTTAGCTGATCAATCTATTACACATCCTAAGGGAATTGTAGAAGATGTTTTGGTCAAGGTTGATAAGTTTATTTTTTTGTGGACTTTATCATTCTAGATATGGAAGAAGACAAAAAAATTCCAATAATTTTAGGAAGACCATTCATAGCTACAGGAAGAGCTATGATAGACGTTCAAAAAGGAAAATTAACCATGAGAGTAAATGACCAAGAAGTAACTTTTAACATCTCAAAGTCAATGAAATATCCATCAATACAAAAGATGATGAATGTTTCAGAAAGGATATATGTGATTATTAGAAAAGAGAATATTTCCAAGAAAATTATGAAGAAAAAGAAGATATAGAAAAAGATAATAATGAAGAAATGGAAATTAAATAGCTGATTATATTTAGGAAAAATATGAAAAGCATAATTCAACATCACCAGAAAATTAAATATTAATTCCTGTCGGCATATTTTTAGGTTGTGTGTTGTATTTTGAAGAGGGGTCGCCTACAGAAATTGTCGGCGAATTTTCATATTTTAAATTTAGTTTAAATATATATATATATAATTTGGAAAGGAGCATTTGATTTTGAAAATAATTTTTAAATTTGAAGATTTTAAGATATGAAATCAAACCGATCTCACATCCCAAATAGTTTATATAAACGAGTACCGCATCACAAACCGTGTATCTATCCCGAAGAATAGACACACTGCTTGATGATGGAGCTCGATTAAATAAACTAGGAGAATCGTGACATCCGTTTGGTCTGCGAACCAATTTTATAAGCCAAAAAGTTCCCCTGTTTAATATAAATGAATTAAGCAGGGTTTATATTACCTGAGTTCTTAAAGTTCCCTATAAGGGCAAGCCCCTATAGTTAATTACATCTTAAATGACGGGAATCATTTAATAAAACTCTCGATAATGATTGGTGGTTTTTCTCTCAAGAATTTCAAAGTTAAGGTTTTCAAAGGATTGAATTTTCGATATTTCATTAGAGAATGGATCAAGTTTGGAACAGTTAATTTCAGGAGTTCAATGGAAGAGAGGTAGGAGAAGCTGAGGATCCAAGAAGAATCTTGGCAACTTCTCAAACTATCCTATTGTTTGGCTTCAATTTGGGAGTTTATTTAATGTTTCAATCCTGCCAATTTTAATTAATTAGGACTTATATTTGTATGACATAATCATACAATTAGCCTCGAAGATGTGATGGTTTATGTCGTACCGAACGACTACCTCAGAGTCCTAAGACCGGTTAGGGCTTAATTTGCATAACATGATTATGCAAATGCCTAACGAAGTGTTGAGGATTTATGCTGCACTAGGCAAACTACCTCGAAATCCTATATCTTGGTTATTTAATTCTAAGAAAGTTTTGTTGAAGTAGATCCGAGTTTTGCTGATGACGATGGCCGTGCTGCCCACCATGCTCCAAGCTCCTTGTTGTTGTAGAGGTTTTGTTTTAGAAGATGAAAATCAAGAGATGAGAGAAGTGTTTTGGTTTAGAGAAAATCTTAAAATCCAAGTGTTTTTAATATTTTAATTAAAACAAATCTTAAAGTTGTTTAAACAGAACCTATTAAGATCCCACGGTTCCATCATCCCGACACCGTTATTTTCATCGAATTCACTTAGTCCAGATGAATTTACTAAACTCAATTGAATGAGTTCCGCACTTTCATTTATACAGTGGGAAATCCCATTAGCAACACATGGGTTACATCATCCGGGGTATTCCCGATCATTCAACGAGACGTTTTAATTTAGTTGCAATTGTAGTTTGTTGTTCTGTTTGTGATTAAATTTTGAGTTTTTTTATATTTTGGAATGTTGTGGCAGTGAATTTTATCTTGTAATGACTTTTAATTTAGTTTTGGTTTCAGTTCAGGGACTATCCTAAAGGTTTTGGTTTTCATGCAACAGTCTTATTTATCATGCAAGAAAAGTAAAGTACAGTGCACGTAAGTAATTTACAATAAAGTAAACTGCAATAAAATAAAAGCGTACCTGGAGGGTCTTCCCGTCATCCCAAGATGCACTTAAAACACATGTTAAGGCATTTAAATATTTCAACAGATACCTAGGTAAAGCTAAGGGAAGGGTTTTGGTTGTCTACCAAATTCCTAATCCTATAACTAGTCATCTCCTATGACGTCTAGGTTATTGGTTTGGTTTAAGGATGATTTTCTTCATCAAAGAACAATTAAATTCAGTTATTCTTCTAAAACATCCCGTCGTATTGAGGAAGTGTTTAGGACAAGTCCTAAACATCTTTTCAATACTTCTGAGATTATTTTGAGTCCAAGTAAATTTAGTTGCACATATGAATTAATCATCCAGGAGTTTAGTTAAACTTTGTCTCTTGCTCAGTGAACTTGGGTATTTGATTACCTGATGAATGAAGTTATATCTCACTTAATACTCTATTTAAGAGTTATAATAATTAAAGCCTTTAAGGGCAAGTTGGTTTATTGAGAATTTTAATCAAATTTGAGTTATTGATTTAAAGTGTTTTAGTTTGATTATGAGGTTTTAATTAATAATTTTAAGGTTGGAATAGTGTTCAAATCATTTTAGATTTAATTCTTAATGATTTCATTTAGGTTTGTTGTTAAATGATTTTAATTTAATTTAATTCAATTTGATTTTAATTTAATTTAAGTTAATTTAATTTTAATTTAATTTTCATTTAATTTTAATTTAATTTTATTTTAATTAAATTTAAATTTAATTTAGTTTAATTTTGGTTTTAATTTTGATTTTAATTTTAATTTTAATTTATCTTTAATTTTAAATTTAATTTTAATTTTTTAATTTAATTTTAATTTTTAACTTAATTTTAATTTAATTTTAGTTTTAATTTTAGTATTAATTGTTAATTTGGATTATTATTTTAATTTTTAATTAAGAATTAAATACTCGTTAAAGTGACTTATTTAGGGATTTTTAAATTACGTAATAAATATCCTCTTAATAATATCCCTATTTTAATAATCCAAATTTAAATATATTCTTTCCAAAATTTAAATCATTTAATTAATTAAAGTTTCATTTTGATATTTTCAAAGTGTTTAATGTGTCTCTACCTTTTAATTTCCCTAAGTTCCAATCATCCAAGAGAAAGTTAAAATCAAATATTTTACCGCCCCCCCCACCCATTTGATTAAACCTAAAGTTTTAATTAAGGGCTAAAATTTTTAATTACCTTTATGCCCTTTTAAGCTTATTTATTTCATAACTCACTAAATTGAGCTCAAATGAATTTGAAATTTTTTATGTCACCTCACTCACATGTCAATTAAGACATTAGAGAAGAAAATGTGATTTTTCTGAATTTAATTTATTTATATAATTATTTTTAGTAGAACATAGGGATTTTCAAAGAAAATTCAACAACATGACCAAGGAAAGTTTTCTGTCCTCCTATCCTTGGTGGAATCTTTGTCTTTGACTAGGTTGGTGGTGGATTCCAGGCAGTGGCTTTCTTTAAATTGTACTGGATCTGATCTAGGACTCTCTTGGGCTCGTTCCAAATTGTACTCCATCCACCCTTGCCGGCATATCGATCAATCGGACGTATCACTCGCTAAAATCATATTGATAGAACCTCTATCGTGTTCTTTTAAATATTCTTTCAGTATTGTTATATTCCCTTCTTTGTAATTTCTTTTGAGCCAATCCTTAAAACTAAAGTCATTTTCTATGTTGTGGTCGAGCATCTTATGGTAGGGACAAAAGTTGGGATGATCTTTCTTGTTCATCTCTTTCGGCTTCTTCACTCGGCAATCTATACTTGGGCTTCTTCATTAAATTCTTCAACATCATTGCTACATCATCATGTTTGAAGGAGTAGTTCCTGTGTAGCCGTTCTGACATTATCAAACCCTGTCTTCCATCTGACAGTACTGAGGTGATTGACTGTGCTGCGTGGTAACTCCTCAATCTAAATCCTCATCGGTTGTTTCCCTTTATCGACCATTGCCACTACACCAGATACCTTTTCATATGCTTTGGCGGGCCTTGATTTTGTTGCTTTCTCTGTAGACTCCATGTGCTTAACTTCTTATAAACTACTCGCCTTACTGAGTAGCTTCTTGAGGGACTTAATGGTGAGACCCTTGAGCATGAAAGCTGCTGGACCGTGAATACTCTTGAGTAGTATCTCAATCGCGTGTTGTTCCTATAGCTCAGGCTCACACTTCATGCTTAAGTTTCTCCATCTCAGGATGTAGTTAACCAAAGTCTCGTCGGGCTTCTGACACTCTACTACGAGATCTCCTATAGTAACATGGTGTTGGACACTGGTGAATCTCTTCATGAACATTTTTCCATTTCTACAAATGTCTTTACTGATCCATTGGGAAGCTCGACAAACCAATCAAATGCTATTCTGACAAGCTGCTAATGAACTGCTAGAACAACAATGCTTCACTCCCTCCTGTGCTGCAACAACTAGCTCTAAAGTGTGCTAAGTGCTAATAAGGATTTCCTATTCCATCGAAAGTCTTGAAATTCGAGGCACGAAGCCTTTCGGGTAAGGCACGACATTAAATTCGTCCGGGTAGGGTCTACCCTTTGAAACTGATGCTCCACCTTTAGACTGAGCCAAGGCCTCTCGAAATTGTTGTTCAACCATTTGCTTGATGTCCTTCTTCAGTAAGCTCAGAGTTGAATCTTTTCTCGGTGGTTTGTCTTCATTGGCTGAAGTGTCTTCTCTTCTTTCATCGGTGATCTGTATAATTTTAGGTTGGTTAACTTCTGGAGATGTTGTTGGTCATGAATGTGACTATCCATGGAGTGAAGCCATGGCGTTCATGGTAGGAGTGACCAAGAGAAAAAGGTCAAGATTTTCATGCTTATTTTACACTGATTTTGATGATATTGCACTTTAAATAAAGGTATCTTTGGTGTTTTTCTGCAGGTATGAAGAGTTAAGAACAAGGGAACGAAAATATGCAAAAATGAGCAGATTTGGAACAAAAAGGACTAAATTATCCAAATTTGACCTAGGCTGCCGACAGCAAGGTCGAGGCTGTCGACAGCGTGGTTTTCCCGAGAGTTCAGAATTAATTATAAGGAAGGCCGCAGACGATGCCTTGAGGCTGCCGACGGTAGGGCCGACGGATCTTTCCAGAAATACGTCGAATGTGGACGATTTTCAAAGTGGTGCCTTCACAACCCTTAGAGGATCTTCTACAACTTTAAAAGGAACAAATTTAGGTCGAAAAAGGGCTCTTCTTTTAGTCTCTAAAGTGATTATTAGTGAGTTCATAGTGTAAAAGAGAGTCTATTAGTGAGTTTAAATTAGTGAATAGTGAGTTCAAATAGAGAATTTGTAAGGAATTCTTCAAGGGATTGCAAGAGTGGAAGGGAAGTGAGAGAACTCTTCCACATTGACGTTTCAAAGGAGAATTCCAAGGAAAAGATCCAGAGGAACTTCAAGGAGTTTGCTTGGGGAGGAATTTGAGATAAGTAATGTTTATTTATTTTTACTGTGTAGAACTTTACTTTATTATATGAAATCTAAGTTTTATTGCATCCTCTTCATGAATTCTGAGTAGTTGTTCTATCTTTATCCTAGATGTTTTTATAAAATGATTATAAAATTAGTCTATTAAATAAATTATAAAATTTGTGATGGTATTATACCTAAACTTATTTTACTATACAAATTTGTCATTTGTACTGTTAAAATCTGTGAAGAATTCTTATGACCTGATCGTGGGCTAAGGATTTTTAACTTGTATGTATCACATTTCTCTTTGCAAGGTAGACGGGTAAATCCTTGAAGGGAGAAGTGCAAATAAATACGAAAATAATATTAATCGGGCATAAAATTGGAGATTTTAGAGTGACGGGCTAAAACCTCAATTGGGTCCTATCATTTAGGTGCTGATGTGTAGATTATTAGCCATCAGGTGAGGGGAACGTGGGAGCTCTGAAGTGAGAGTCGGTATCCTCCCAGCCTAGCCACAGAATCAGTAACCAAGCATAGGATTAGTCAATGTTCTTTATGCCTGGACTAAAGGGTAAAGAATAGGTATGCTCCAATTTGTCACAACACATTAAAACTAATTATAATTATCATTTCACTAAATATATTAACTAAGGAGAAAGATTCTTGCTATTATCTATATTTGAACTTAACTCTTGTAGTATTAATAAATTGTTAGTAAAACTACATATAAGTTTCATATTATTATAGATTGCATATTAGTGACAGATAGGCATTTCGATTTAGTTGTAATTCTGAATTGATTTTTATAATCCTAGTCCGTAGTCTTTAATATATCTCGTGGTGGGATCGATATCTAGGACTCCATTGGAGCCCTGTATTACTTAAATGATACGTATACTTGCATTTGAAAGTAACTCTGTGATTAAAAGATTAAAATATTTAATTGTTACTACAGTTAAAATTATGCTCCAAGTAAAGTCTTTGGCACTTTTGCTAAGGATTTATATCTTTTAGTAGTGGTGTCAAATTCTTATATTTTAAAGTAAATGGAATTGGATAAAAGCGCAGGGTGGTTCAAGTTTTTTGCGCCGTTGCAGGGGAGAGATCTTATATGTTATAGGAATATAACATAATTAAAGTAACAGACAACAATTTAGGACTGTTAGAAAACCTTTTTAGAATTGCAACTTATTTAGTTAGCTGTTTTTGTTGTGTACTAATTTCGAGAGTATGCGCAAATTTGGTTCTGAAAATTATATACCTTACGATTCAGAACTAGAACGCACTGTTAGGAGAATTAGAAAACATAGAAAAGAACCTATAAATTTTGAAACAATGGAAATCAACGTAAACAACCAAAGAATTGAAAATGAACAACAATCTAGACCATTAAGAGATTATGCTAACCCTACATTAGATGAAATTCACTTAACTATTTAAAATCTTGATTTAGTTGCTAATTTATTCGAGCTTAAAACTGCTATTATCCAAATAGTACAATACAATCAATTTGTTGAAACTTCAAATGAAGATCTTAATTTACAACTTGCAAGTTTCTTAGAACTTTGTGCTACTTTTAAGTACGACAGAGTGTCTGATGATGCTGTTAGACTTAGACTTTTTCCTTTTTCTCTAAGGGATAAGGCTAAGGCTTAGTTAAATTCGTTAGCACCTGCATCTATAAGAACATAGGGAGAACTTTCACAAAAATTTTTATCAAAATATTTTCCACCATCTATGACTGCTAAGCTTAGAAACGATATCACATCTTTCAGTCATTATGACGAAGAATCGATATATGAATCTTGGGAATGATTTAAAGAACTTCTTAGGAAATGCCCACATCTTGCTCTACCAGATTGGTTAACTATTCAAACATTTTATAATGGATTAGTAGGATTTCTTAGATCTATAATAGACGCTGCTGCTAGTGGATCACTAATGTCTAAACCTTTTAAAGAAGCCTATGCGTTAATAGAAGAAATGACTACCAATAATTTTCAATGGCCTGCTGAAAGGGTAAATCCTAGGAAAGTAGCCATTATTCATGATTCTGATGCTTTAACCATGATAGTTTCTTAAATTGCTGCTCTTTCAAAGAAAATAGATCAATATGGAATGAATCGCTCTCAAACACCTTAAGTGTTAGAAGAAAATTCAATAGGACAAATCACATAAGCTCAATCTTCATATGAAACAATAAATGCATTAAATAATCGACAAAGTAATCCTTATTTAAACTATTATAATCCATGTTGGAAGAATCATTCAAATTTTAATTGAAATAAAAAAAATTATAATAATAATTATCAATGGGGGAACAATCCTGTAAACCCATTAGGAATTATAAATAATCCAGGTTATTCCAACTATAGACTTTCTAATCCACCAGGTTTTTATAATAATTCACAATTCAAGGAAAAGAATTTATCTATGGAAGAAATATTTTTGAATATGGGTAATCAATTAAAAAATCAAGGAAATGCTATTAAAAACATAGAAAACCAATTAGGGTAAATTTCTTCTGCATTAAGCAAAAGACATGTTGGAACTTTACCTAGCAATGTTGAAGTAAATCCTAAAGATCAAGGAAAAGAACAAATCAAAGCTATTCAATCAAGAAGTGGAAAAGTGTTGGAAACAAGAGTTCAAAAATAAACTGTATTTGAAAAGGAATAAGAAGAAACTGAAGGAGAAAATGAAAGTTTATATCCTGATTTTCCTCTGAAACCTATGAAAATTACTGTTAAAAAACCACCTCAACCATTTCCTCAAAGACTTAAGCAACAAGATAAAGGAAAAAAGATTTGCTAAATTTTTGGACATTTTGAAAAAATTGTCAATAAATATTCCTTTTGTTGAAGCTTTAGAACAAATCCTTGATTATGTTAAATTTATGAAGGATATACTTAACAAAAAGAGGAAGTTATTAGATCATGAGACTGTTGCACTCAGTGAAG
This sequence comes from Papilionanthe hookeriana x Papilionanthe teres, assembly GCA_022702705.1. Classification (NCBI taxonomy): domain Eukaryota; kingdom Viridiplantae; phylum Streptophyta; class Magnoliopsida; order Asparagales; family Orchidaceae; genus Papilionanthe; species Papilionanthe hookeriana x Papilionanthe teres. The sequence goes on from CM040425.1 coordinate 22,561,812, forward strand.
AGTGTAGTACTATAATTCAAAGAAAACTTCCTGAAAAACTTAAAGATCCTGTTAGTTTCACAATTCTGTGTGCTATTGGTGAAAAACTTTATGGGTGAGCATTATGTGATTTGGGAACTAGCATAAATTTGATGCCTCTATCAACATTTAAATGGTTAGAAATTGGTGATATTGCACCAACTTCTGTAACATTAGAGTTAGCTGATCAATTTATTACACATCCTAAGGGAATTGTAGAAGATGTTTTGGTCAAGGTTGATAAATTTATTTTTTTGTGGACTTTATCATTCTACATATGGAAGAAGACAAAGAAATTCCAATAATTTTAGGAAGACCATTCATAGCTACAGGAAGAGCTATGATAGACGTTCAAAAAGGAAAATTGACCATGAGAGTAAATGACCAAGAAGTAACTTTTAACATCTCAAAGTCAATGAAATATCCATCAATACAAAAGATGATGAATGTTTCAGAATGGATATATGTGATTATTATAAAAGAGAATATTTCCAAGAAAATTATGAAGAAAAAGAAGATATAGAAAAAGATAATAATGAAGAAAAAGAAATTAAAGAAGCTGATTATATTCAGGAAAAATATGAAAAGCTTAATTCAACATCATGAGAAAATTAAATATTAATTCCTGTCGGCATATTTTTAGGTTGTGTGTTGTATTTTGAAGAGGGGTCGCCTACAGAAATTGTCGGCGAATTTTCATATTTTAAATTTAGTTTAAATATATATATATAATTTGGAAAGTAAGCATTTGATTTTGAAAATAATTTTTAAATTCAAGATTTTAAGATATGAAATCAAACCGATCTCACATCCCAAATAGTTTATATAAACGAGTACCGCATCACAAACTGTGTATCTATCCCGAGGAATAGACACACTGCTTGATGATGGAGCTCGATTAAATAAACTAGGAGGTTTGTGACATCCGTTTGGTCTGCGAACCAATTTTATAAGCCGAAAAGTTCCCCTGTTTAATATAAATGAATTAAGTAGGGTTTATATTACCTGGGTTCTTAAAGTTCCCTATAAGGGCAAGCCCCTATAGTTAATTACATCATAAATGACGGGAATCATTTAAGAAAACTCTCGATAATGATTAGTAGTTTTTCTCTTAAGAATTTCAAAGTTAAGGTTTTCAAAGGATTGAATTTTGGATATTTCAATAGAGAATGGATCAAATTTGGAACAGTTAATTTCAGAAGTTCAATGGAAGAGAGGTAGGAGAAGCTGAGGATCCAAAAAGAATCTTGGCAACTTCTCAAACTATCCTATTGTATGGCTTCAATTTGGGAGTTTATTTAATGTTTCAATCCTACCAATTTTAACTAATTAGGGCATATATTTGTATGACATAATCATACAAATAGCCTCGAAGATGTGAGGGTTTATGTCATACCGAATGACTACCTCAGAGTCCTACGACCGGTTAGGGTTTAATTTGCATAACATGATTATGCAAATGCCTAACGAAGGGTTGAGGATTTATGCTGCACTAGGAAAACTACCTCGAAATCCTATGGCTTGGTTATTTAATTCTAAGAAAGATTTGTTGAAGTAGATCCGAGCTTTGCTGATGACGATGGTCGTGCTACCCACCATGCTCCAAGCTCCTTGTTGTTGTAGAGGTTTTGTTTTAGAAGATGAAAATCAAGAGATGAGAGAAGTGTTTTGGTTTAGAGAAAATCTTAAAATCCAAGTGTTTTTAATATTTTAATTAAAACAAATCTTAAAGTTGTTTAAACATAACCGATTAAGATCCCACGGTTCCATCATCCCGGCACCGTTATTTTCATCGAATTCACTTAGTCCAGATGACTTTGCTAAACTCAACTGAATTAGTACCGCACTTTCATTTAGACCGTGGGAAATCCCGTTAGCAACACGTGGGTTACATCACCGAGGTATTCCCGATCATTCAACGAGACGTTTTAATTTAGTTGCAATTGTAGTTTGTTGTTCTGTTTGTGATTAAATTTTGAGTTGTTTTATATTTTGAAATGTTGTGGCAGTGAATTTTATCTTGTAATGACTTTTAATTTAGTTTTGGTTTCAGTTCAGGGACTATCCTAAAGGTTTTGGTTTTCATGCAACAGTCTTATTTATCATACAAAAAAAGTAAAGTACAGTGCACGTAAGTAATTTGCAATAAAGTAAATTGCAATAAAATAAAAGCGTACATAGAGGGTCTTCCCGTCATCCCAAGCTGCACTTAAAACACATGTTAAGGCATTTAAATATTTCAACAGATTCCTAGGTAAAGCTAAGGGAAGGGTTTTGGTTGTCTACCAAATTCCTAATCCTATAACTAGTCATCTCCTATGACGTCTAGGTTGTTAGTTTGGTTTAAGGATGATTTTCTTCATCAAAGAACAATTAAATTCAGTTATTCTTCTAAAACATCCCGTCGTATTGAGGAAGTGTTTAGGACAAGTCCTAAACATCTTTTCAATACTTCTGGGATTATTTTGAGTCCAAGTAAATTTAGTTGCACATATGAATTAATCATCCAGGAGTTTAGTTAAACTTTGTCTCTTGCTCGTTGAACTTGGGTATTTGATTACCTGATGAATGAAGTGACATCTCACTTAATACTCTATTTAAAAGTTATAATAATTAAAGCCTTTAAGGGCAAGTTGGTTTATTGAGAATTTTAATCAAATTTGAGTTAATGATTAAAAGTGTTTTAGTTTGATTATGAGGTTTTAATTAATAATTTTAAGGTTGGAATAGTGTTCAAATCATTTTAGATTTAATTCTTAATGATTTCATTTAGGTTTATTGTTAAATGATTTTAGTTTAATTTAATTCAATTTGATTTTAATTTAATATAAGTTAATTTAATTTTAATTTAATTTTAATTTAATTTTTATTTTATTTTATTTTAATTAAATTTAAATTTAATTTAATTTAATTTTTGTTTTAATTTTGATTTTAATTTTAATTTTAATTTAACTTTAATTTTTTTTAATTTAATTTTAATTTTTTTAATTTAATTTTAATTTTTAATTTAATTTTAATTTAATTTTAGTTTTAATTTTAGTTTTAATTGTTAATTTGGATTATTATTTTAATTTTTAATTAAGAATTAAATACTGTTAAAGTGACTTATTTATGGATTTTTAAATTACGTAATAAATATCCTCTTAATAATATCCCTATTTTAATAATCCAAATTTAAATATATTCTTTCCAAAATTTAAATCATTTAATTAATTAAAGTTTCATTTTGATATTTTCAAAGTGTTTAATGTGTCTCTACCTTTTAATTTCCCTATGTTTCAATCATCCAAGAGAAAGATAAAATCAAACATTTTACCCTCCCCCCCCATTTGATTAAACCTAAAGTCTTTATTAAGGGTTAAAATTTTTAATTACCTTTATGCCCTTTTAAGCTTATTTATTTCATAACTCACTAAATTGAGCTCAAATGAATTTGAAATTTTTTATGTCACCTCACTCACACGTTAATTAAGACATTAGAGGAGAAAATCTGATTTTCCTGAATTTAATTTATTTATATAATTATTTTTAGTAGAAAATAGGGATTTTTAAAGAAAATTCAACAGCATGACCAAGAAACGTTTCTGTCCTGAAGAAAATTATGGGATGTTCCTAAAGACTAGAGGACCACTTGGACCAATTTTTGTGATATTTTTAATTATATTTTATTTATTATAATTATTTTGAGTTTTAGAGTATTAATTATTTATAAAATAAAATAAAAGTTGAAAAATGGATTTTCTATTTTTCTTAAACTTCTCTAACCTCATGGAGTTTAGAGAAACAAATTTTATAATTTTTTGATTTTTCTTTGATTTATTAGAATTATTTTAGTGAAAAAGGTTGAAAATTCATTTTTTAATATTAAAAATTACATTAAGCCTTTAAAATTCAATATCTTATCATAGGGACTTAGGAAAAATATTTGGTTTGTTCCTAAATGATTAGGAGCCAAAATGTGACATTTTTATGATTTTTATTATTTTTGTGATTTTTATTATTTTTTAATTATTAAAAATATTAAAATATGCTTAAAAATGAAAATTTTTAGAAAACTCCAATTTTATTTTTCCTGAACTCCCCTAATATCAGAGAAGCTCCAAAATCATTTTTGTGAATTTTTGAAAAGAATTTTTAGAGTTAGAAATTTTTAAAGTTCAATTTTGCTTATGAGGCTTAATCAACCCATTTGGTGGGGCTAATCAAGTCCAATTTGTTTGAAAATTTTATGTAAGGTTCCTCTGATTCTAAAGAGCAATGGAGAATTGTTTTCAAGTCAATTTGGTGTGTGGTTAACCCTAATTAAATCAAATTCAATTTTAGGGATTTAGGTCAATTAAGCTTAATATGAATGAATTAACTCAAAAAACATTTTTCAAAGGGTCCTCTTGTCCTAAGAAACATCACCAAATTTTCCTAGAGTTTATTTTACAACATGCTAATTATTGGAATTAAAATACCTAAAACAGTGACATGAACTTGAAAATTCAATAACTTTTCACAGAGATGGCCTCTGACCTTGAAAAATTCAGGGAATGTTCCCAAGATCAGAGGCTTCAAAAGCCCTATGATCTCATGCCATGGTGAATAATCTATGTAAATGAAGAATCAAAATACTAAAAACAGTAAATAAATTATTAAAAATAAAATACCCATCCAATTAACTTGATTTCTTTTCCACATTATTCTCCTTTGTTCACTGAGCAAGAGGGTATTTTTATTTTATTTTTGTGATTTTTCTATGGAAAGATATGAATTTTCCAAGTTATGGTATTTAAATAATTCAAAAATACCCTAATTTCGTACTTATCCGACTCGGCGCCGCGTCAACCTATGGTGGATCGAAAGCCCATGCGTCGCGCTCCCATTCGACGCTGCCACTTGAGTCAGCAGCCATGCGTCCAGCGGTTCATGTGCCAGTGCGCCGTCCGACTTGATCTCGACCGTTTGCTCGATACACGCGCGATCCAACGGCTCCTGGTCATCGTCTACGACTGGTGTGCACCCGTGACCGTCCACACTAAAACCCTAAGATCTCACTCGATTCTCAATGGATTTTTTGTGTTCTTATGCTCTATGGATTCTTCTTGAAGAGACGAACACATCCATACGGTTTAAAGGTTATGAAATTAACTTAAACAAAATGGAGAATCTCTGAAAGCTCATGAGGAAGAGTGAGTTCATACCTTTGCTCAGAGAAGTGAAGCTTCGATTTGAGAGTTGTGTCACCTTCGATTGAGTCCAGGCAAGCTCCGATAAAGTCTCTGGCTCTGGGGAATTGTCTAGGTATGAAAGTGACCAAGGCCGATCACAAAGCTTCGGAGGCCGGAAGCAATGGCCGGCCCGGTGAGGGGGCTTTTACCTGGGAACTTCTCCTCCCGGTCCGGTGAAGGTGTAGGACCAATCAATTTGGAGATTGGCTCACCGTGGTGAAGTGTCCCGTTTTTCGGGTGGATTTTTAACTCGAAATCGAGCTCGTTAATGGGAATTAGTGGCAAAGGAACACTGGGTATCAACTGCTCTGGGTTGGGAGAAGGTCCTGGAGAAATTTTGGCAGAGTTTTCTTAAGGTCTGGTTCATCTCCTCCTTTGGCCGAGAGGTGGTGGTGTTTAAATAGGAATGGCTAGAGGGCTTCCCAGGGGGGTTTGAAGGCTGCGATTAGCTGCTCTAGTGAGGAGAAGAACAGCTATGGTGTCCATTTGGGTTGGGACAGCTCAGCCAGGGAGAATTCAAAAATTGGCTCACATGGGTGCTCTCGGCCTGGTGGTTTCCAGCGGCTGTGGTGGCTCGCCGGCCAGGCATGGGTCACCATCTGACTCAGTGGGGTCAGGGCTGGAAGTTGGTGCAATCAATTGGGGTTTGACATGTGTAAAGGTTTTGATTTAAATGGTATGGGGGAGAGGCTTATTTTAGGTTCAATTTGGTCAACCCATGGTTTTAGGCTTGGTGCACCACCCAAGGCCTGGTTTTGGGCTGAAAAGAATCATTTAGGTCAGCTTGGAAGGGGTGGTGAAGTCTCCATCCAAGGTGAGGTGGCTAAGCTTACTTTAGAGTGTAACATGGATGAGGTTAAAAATGCTTAATGAAGGTTTAAGAAAGACCCCCCTCTTCTTGCCATTAATGGCTTGATGAGTGGCTCCAATGGCTTGCATATGGCTTATGCATGGCTTCATGGCTCCATGTGGCTTGAGGCGAAACATGGTCAATTTCATGGAAGTAGAATTTAGGAATTTTGGTATTTTGGTGGATAATTTTCATGAAGCTTGATTTGGAATGGTTTAATGATGATTTTGAAACTTAGGGGTGATTTTGATTAAATGGATGATGTAGAGAAATGTCATGTGAGCTTTGGATTAAAAACTTGGGCTTTTGAAATGGTCTTGGGTGGGCTTTTAAAGTGATTTAAGGAAGTGAGCTTTTGGATTTTAAAATGGGCTTTGGGATGAAGATTTTGTGAAGGACCATGTCAAATAAATGTTGCAATTGGTTTTGGCATGTGTCATGAGTGGTTTGAAACAAGTTTAAAGTGATTTTGAATTGAATTGGGTTTAATGTGGGGTCTTTTGGTAAAGGGGCCAAGGTGGGCCAAATTGGGCTAACTTGGATTAAGGTTGGGCTAAAGTTGGATTTGATGTAAAATTAATGTTGAGAAATGTTCATGGGAGTGTCACAAAGAGTTTCTAACTTTGGTTGGGCTCTAATTTTGGGATTTGGGCCCATTTGGGTTAGGTTTGGGCTTAGGTCAATTTAAGGGATTTTGGTTTTGGGTTAGGTTTGGGTGGAGTTTAGGTTCAAATTTTGGGCAAATCAAGTTAGTTTTTTGTTTATGGGGATTTTAGGAAGGCTTTTGAAAATATTTGGGGCCAATTGGGGTTGAATTGGGTTGGTTTGGGCTAGGTTTAGGTCATGGGCCAAAATTGGGCCTTAGGCTTCAAATTGAAATTGGGCTCAAATGTCAATCAAATTGCACTTATATTTGGTCTAAACTGATATTGGGGATATTGAATTGAAGTTTAGAATTGAATTGGACCAAAATTGAGGTCAATTGGGGTGGTTTGGTTTGACATTGGGTTCACTTGGGTTTAAAATGGGCCAAATTGAGGGTTTTGGTAAAAGTGGAGTAAATTGGGAAAATTGGCCCATGGTGTAGTTGAACAAAATGAAATTGGGAATATTTGAGATTTTTTGGAATGTTTTGGGAATTTTCTGAATTTTTGGATTTTTGGGCTAAGAAGGGCATTTTGGGTATTTGGAGGGTATTGGGGGTACTTTTGGAGTTTTTGGTATTTTTTGGCTATGGATGATCAATTTGAGTGGGGGGAAATGTTTAGGATTGATTTTGAGGAATTTTGGGTAATTTAGGTGGTTTTGTAAATTTTGGGTAGTTTTAAGGGCTTTTGGTGGGTTTAGTAGGTGTAGGGCCCCGGGGGTCAAAAATTGAAATTTTGGAAAAATGAAGATTGATAAAAATTTGAGTAAAATGGAATCACTTTGTTTGAGCCGTGAAGCCATATTAAGCCCATATGAGCCATGAGAGGACTCATTTGAGGTATTCACTATGTTGTTCCTAACCCTCTTAGCCAGGGGGGTTAAGGACTATCCATATGAATTTCCTACATGAGTCATGAAGTCAAGTTGGGTGAGAGTGTGGTTTTAGGACTTGGAATGTGTGTGAGAGTGTAGTGTATGTGCAAGTCAACCCTCACCAGACCAGGCCATCCAGGGTATTCCTAAAGCCAAAAAGTCCTATAAAGAACTCATCCTTTAAACCTCCACATTTAATTTCAATCCTCTAGGTGATTAGGGATCTACAATCAAACTTGTGGGGTTTGCATGGGAGTTAAGAAGTAGTTTGAATTTCTAAGTGGTGAGTTCCATTTCTAGTCCTCTAAGATAGTCAAGGGAAAACCTATGGCTAGATCCTAAGCACTAAGGAGAGAAGAAAAGACCTCACCAAAAATGAGGTCAACAAATAGACCACCAATAAGTGTGGTGTGCTAACAAAGCACACCGCGCGTATTGGCGTTGACCGAAAAGATCAACAAAACCAATGCAGATGTCTAAGTGACAAACTTAGGATGATGTGGAAGAATTTCCGCTGGGGAGTATCAGGTATATTTCCAAGACTGGAGATTCCTGAACTCTCGCTGGGAATGGAAAAGGAGGTGAACTCCAAATCACAAGATCTGGGGAATTCAATTTAGATTTCAGTTTACTTTTAAATTTCAAGTTTCAATGTGTGAGTTTGGATTTCGATTTGTTATGAGTCTCAATTTTGATTGAAGTTTAATTTAAAATCGATTTAAGGAAATTTTGAATTTGAAATTTGGATTTGAAATGAGAATTGAAACCTGGGTTTCAACCTCGGGATTGCGAAGAGAACTGAAATTTAGGTACCAGCCTCAGAGTGAGAATCAGAGTTTAAGTATCAACGGAAAAAGGATGAGAATCAGAATTTAGGTACTGATCTCGAGAGAGTGAGATTTGAAATTTAAGTATCAAACTTGAAAGAGAATCAAAATTTAGGTATCGATCTCGGATGAGAGTAGGAATTTAGGTACCGACCTCGAAGGAAGAGAACTTGAATTTAGGTACCTGTCTAAGAATTTAGAATTTAAATTTAGGTATCAATTCGAAAGAGAATCAAAATTTAGGTATCGATCTCAAATGAGGGTCGGAATTTAGGTACCGACCTCGAAGGAAGAGAACTGGAATTAAGGTACCAGTCTCGGAATTTAGAATTGAAATTTAGGTATCAATTCGAAAGAGAATCGAAATTTAAGTATCGATCTTGAATGAGAGTCGAAATTTAGGTACTGACCTCGAAGGAAGAGAACTGGAATTTAGGTACCAGTCTCGGAATTTAGAATTGAAATTTAGGTATCAATCCAAAAGAGAATCGAAATTTAAGTATCGATCTCGAATGAGAGTCGGAATTTAGGTACCGACCTTGAAGGAAGAGAACTGAAATTTAGGTACCAGTCTCGGAAATTAGAATTGAAATTTAGTTATCAATTCGAAAGAGAATCGATATTTAACTATCGATCTCAAATGAGAGTCAGAATTTAGGTACCGACCTCGAAGAAAGAGAACTAGAATTTAGGTACCAGTCTCGGAAATTAGAATTGAAATTTAGGTATCAATTCGAAAGAGAATCAAAATTTAGGTATCGATCTCAAATGAGAGTCGGAATTTAGGTACCGACCTCGAAGGAAGAGAACTGGAACTTAGGTACCAGTCTTGGAAATTAGAATTGAAATTTATGTATCAATTCGAAAGAGAATCGAAATTTAGCTATCGATCTCGAAAGATGGGAATCAGAATTTAGGTACTTATCCCAGAATGAGAACTGGAATTTAGGTACCAGTCTCGAGAGTTGAGAATTGAAATTTAAGTATCAATTCAAAAGAGAATCGAAATTTAGGTATCAATCTCAGAAAGGGAGTCAGAATTTAGGTACCGACCTCGAAATGAGAACTGGAATTTAGGTACCAGTCTCAGAAATTAGAATTGAAATTTATGTATCAATTCGAAAGAGAATCGAAATTTAGGTATCGATCTCGGAAAGAGAGTCAAAATTTGGGTACCGACCCCGAAATGAGGATTGGAATTTAGATACCAGTCTCGAAAGTTTGAAAGAGGACTAGAAGTTAGGCTCTAGCCTCGAAGAGAACTGGAAGTTAGGCTCCAGTCTCGAAGATTTATCTGTATGAAGAGGGACCCAGTCTCATGCCATCAGAACCAAATCGAACAAAGTGCGTGGCTTCGTGTCATTAGAACTAGTCGATCCTCTAAGACACAGAAAAAAAGAATTGAAATGAGCTGGTAAGTGTACCAAGATAAAAAGACTTGACTTAACGACAAGTCGAGGAAAATATTCAAATTTCAAAAGAATTTCAAACAGATTTTGATTGGGAGAAGAACTGAAAGATTTGAATTAGAGGATTCAGATAGGAATTCAATTTGAGATTTAGATTCATTTTGTTTGTCCTTTAACGATCCCATTTTTATTTTTGTTTTTTATTTAGTGTTCATGTGAATTTGAAATTCATTTTAATATTTAGATATTTAGGACAAAATCTCATTTATTTTTTTTCTTTTCTGTTCTTCGTTCCAAGTTCATTTAACTCTAATGGCGTTTCCCAGTCAATTTGCACAAAAAGAGGTGAAGGCAAAATATGACGTAGTCGTTTTCATTCCAATTTGATGAAAGTACATCATACAACTTGATCTAGTCATGATGACATTTTTCTCAGAAATTTAATGTCTTATACAATCCATGTAAATCCAAAATGGATCGTGTAAGATTCTTGTTGATCCATCCAAAAGCGTCTGTCAAAAATCCATGTTTGAATAGTAAGAAACATGGGCAATAACATCACCTTCCAAGCCACCCTTGGCAGGAATGTCGCATGGATGTGCATTGGAGGTGTGCTATTTCCCATGTAACTCATAGCTAGTAGGGCCGGAGACTCTCCAATTCTGGATCTGGCTGAAAGTGGTAAGGCATTTTTCTATCATCCATTCTTCTAAAAGTAACTGAGATCCGCTCCACAGGCACTCCTGGAATGCAATGCTTTGCAACGTCTACTCCATTTCCTTTTATCACCATGATGGAACCTACCGGTAGTGGTATCTCCACCGGCCCTCGGAACTCACCGGGGCCTGCAATCCGGAGGTCAAATCCGAACATGATGTTGCATTGGTTGACGAATGATACTGTGCAGAAGGGTCTAACAAAGTCATGATGATTTATATGCGGAGGTATGCAGGGCCTTCCTTGTAGATGTTGATAATGCAGACGTTGGGTATGCAATCTGCAGGAAATACCCTCCATGTTATCATCCTTTTCACCATTCTCTTGATGACTCTTGGCATTGGATCCATCTCACTGCGACAGAGTATCCCTGGTGGATTTCCTTTCCTGTCTGTGGAAAAATTGTAGCAACATCCACATTGGATTGTAACTCTTCCCTTTCCTAGCATCCATCTCTGGGGTTCTGAATATGTTTTTTCTCTCAGGCGGCCAGCTCGACCCATTTTCTGCAATTTAAGGATGCAGTCTACAATTTTTTGTTGCTCATAATCTGAGAAAACATCTGTATGCAGCTCGAGCCCTTCCAAGATGTTGAACCTCTTGTTTCCAATTCTTTCAAAGTATTCAAAGGTTTTCTTCTCAACTAGTTGCATTTTCTCCAGCTCATATTCTAGGATTATCTGAAGTCCTCGGTGTCTAGTAACATACTGCGGGATGTGTGGCTCAACCCCAGCATGTTCTTCTGCATGTCTTGGCTCCTCGGGGATAGTCTCCGTAGGGACATCCTCCAGGGTTGCTTTCGCAACAAGACTCTTCAAATCCTGTACGTATGCTTGGCGTCGAGGTACTGACTCTATTTCTGCTTTTCTTGGTATTTTTTTTATTTGTTCCGACCTTCTTGGAATTGACTTTCTTCTTTCTGGTTCCTGCCGAACCGGTCTCCTTGGAGCATTTGCACTAACAGTATCCATTGTCTGTTCATGTTGATCTTCTGCTAACTTGGTCAGCATTTTGCGAATGCGACGATTCTTATTTCTTCGCTGGGTAGCAGTGAGAGTAGCTCTCCTTACCCCTTGAATTTCTACGGGTGCGGCGCTGATAAGCCTACCCTCCGCCGTGGCAACCACGTGACTTAACTTTCTTATCTTCTCCGGCTGCATGAGCGGCGTTTGCTTTTCTTTTCTTGTTGCTGGATTGGTGGCTCGGGCCACCCATTTTCATCACTGTCTAGCTGTGAAGTTCTTCTCGATCAACTGGGATCCAATCATTTTCTTTGTATTGTAAGCCAGCCGGTGTGAAGTCTGAGTCAATCTCCATCACTGCTCCATCCCTCACCCTCTTTTCATCAAGTGCTAGACTCACGCCATTTCTAAAGTTTAGAACCAACCGCCCGTTCAACATTTCCCTGCGAAAAAAAAACAAGGAAAGGATCAGGGGCTATACTTAGAACAAGAAAAATAAGAAAAAGACTTAAAAATTCTTATTCACTTCTTTTAAATTTAAAGGAAGTAGGAAGAGATGAGAAAATATCAGGAATGAATGGATTTAAGAGGAAAGATTGACATTTTATTATTATGATTTTCCATGTTTTCTTTTTAACATTTTCGTTGATGAGATTTTTTTTTATCTTCCATTTTATTTTGTTTTTTGGGTTTGGACCCAGTCACAAAGTGATTACTTCACCCGTGTTTCTAGGGATATGATTCTACTTCAGAGGCCACCCTTCGAAACATCAGGTTGAGTAGTACTTCTTTAAATACCGTCCATTGATTGGAAGCATGGGTCGTTCTCCACGGCAATTCACCAGTTGGTAGGAACCTCCTGAGTAGACTGTCTCGACCACGAACGGCCTTTCCCTTGTTGGTTCAAATTTACCTCTTATCTTGCGATGTGCAAGAATAGGTCTTCTAAGAACAAGAGCTAAGTCACCGACTTTGAAAGTTCTTGGGTGGACCAGTTTATCATGGGCCTGGATCATCTTGGCTTGATACGCTCTAAATTCCGCCGTGCGGAAAGTCTTTTCCCTTCCAAGCTTTCCAATTCTTCCAGTCGTAGTCTGGCATTTTCTTCTGTGGTGATCTTTTCTGTAATCGCAATTTGGAGTGATGGAAGCTGAACTTCCAGGGGCAAGATGGCCTCGGACCCGTACACTAAAGCGTAAGGCGTAGACTGAGTAGGAGTTCTAAAAGTCGTCCTGTAGGCCCATAAGGCTTCTAACAACTTCCCGTGCCTATTTCTCTTGTTGTCGTCCAAATTATTCTTTAAAATTTGAACGAGAGTTTTATTAAAAGCGTCAGCCAAGCCGTTTGCTCTTGGGTAGTAGATCGTTGAGTATCGCCAATCGATCCCGTGTCTTCTGACAAAATTGTTGATCTTTGTACTTTTGAATGCAGACCCATTATCTGAAATGATCCGGTGCGGTACCCCGAAATGGTAGACGACTTGATTCTTGAAAAACTGTAGCACGTGGTGTGCCTTCACTTCTCTGAGTGGTATAGCTTCTGCCCATTTAGAGAAGTAGTCTGTATCTACAAGAATGAAGCGATGTCCTCTTGAAGAAGGCGGTTTTATCAGACCCACTATATCTGTGCACCAACACTCAAACGGCCATGACGCGATTGTCGGATGTAGCACATTTGGAGGTTGGTGTAGAACCACTCCGTGCACTTCGCACTGGTGACAACTTTTAGCAAATTTCATACAGTCGGTCATCATTGAGGGCGAGTAGTACCCTAGTCTTTTAATCTTCATTTTCATTTTCAGACCCGACTGATGAGCGGCACAAAGTCCTCAATGTACTTCTTTAACGATTTCACAATCCTCGGATCCGCTCAGGCATCTTAGCCACATCTGATCAAAAGACCTTCTGTATAATGTATTGTTTATTAATGCGTAAGACAGAGTTCTTTTCTTGATTTGATGGGCTAATGACTTATCGTCCGGTAAGTTTCCTCGTCTGCAAGTAGTCATTAATGGCTGCCGCCAATCTTCCGTATTTTCTCGTCACTCGCTGCAATTGTTTCTTTCGCTCTTTCTGATTTGTGTATTGTATCCATGTCGAGCTGTGATAGGACCTGTCGTCCTTGAACTGACACTTCAACTGACTCATCCTGCAAGCAGGCAAATTCCTTTGCAAGGCGGGCTAGCGCATCGGCGAGAGCATTTTCTCTTCTAGGAATCTTGTAGATTGTTACATTTGGAATTTGTTCCAACAATTTCATGGCATACTGAAAGTACTGCTCGAGTCTTGGCTTTAAAATTTTGTACTGTCCGGCGACCTGTTGAATGATCAACTGAGAATCTTCATAGATGTTGATGTCTGTTATTCCCATCTGAATGGTTAATTCCAATCCGGTTATAAGGGCTTCGTATTCTGCCTCTTTATTTGTACACAATTCTATTAAGTGGTAGGAGTATTTTAACATCCCCTGCTCCGGTGTTATAAAGATTAGTCCGATTCCTGCCTTACCGGGCACTATCGTTTGTAACTCTTTGTTCTTCTGTGCTGAGGACGCACCGTCGAAGTATAGTTCCCAACGTCGATCATCAGGATCTTCTAGGCTCATTATCTGCTCATCAGGCAAATCGTCGTCGAGAGGCAAATCTGCCGGTAAAAGGTGGGCTGCAAGGAAGCTGCTAGGACTTGTCTCTTTACGGCTCGAAGAGGAACGAAAGTTATGTCAAATTGCAATAGTATCATCAAACACCTAGAAATTCTGCCATAAAGCGTCGGTCGGGTCATCAAGTATTGCAATGGGTTAACTCTCGAAATAAGGTTGACCTTATGAGAAAGCATGTAATGCCTGAGCTTCTGTGCGGCGAAGATCAGGGCCAAGCAGTGCTTCTCAATAGGAGGATACTTTACTTCCGTCAGAATTAGACGACGGCTTAGGTAGTAGAGATCATTTTCTTTTCTCTCATCATTGACCTGGGCTAGCAGGGCTCCAAGGGAGTCGTCTAAAGCCGCGGTATAAAGTATCAACGGTCTACCTGAGATAGGGGCTGCTATGACAGGGGGTGTCATTAAGTATTGTTTGATGTCATCGAAGGCATGTTGATATTTGGAGTCCCAAGTAAACTTGGCATCCTTCTTAACCAAAGCAGAAAAAGGCTGACACCTTCCTGATAAATTTGATATAAAGCGTCGAAGATATGCCAACTTCCCTTGAAAGGATCGTAGTTGTTTCAAAGTTTTGGGAGGAGGCATTTCTAAAATAGCTTTAACCTTCTCCGGATCGATTTCAATGTCGCGATGTCGGACAACAAATCCTAAGAATTTCGCAGAGGTGGCGCCGAAGGCGCATTTTAAGGGATTCATCTTAAGGTTAAATTGTATTAGTCGCTCGAAAACAAATCTCAAATCATACACGTGATCTTCCTTCAGTTTGCTTTTGATGACGACATCATCCACGTAGCACTCGACTTGGCTGTGAATGAGATCATCAAAAATCTTCATCATCGCTCATTGGTATGTTGCTCCCGCGTTCTTTAGTCCGAATGGCATTACTGTGTAGCAATACACTTCGATCGGCGTTCTGAATGTCGTAAGCTTTTCTTCTTCTGGTGCCATCTTTATCTGGTTGTATCCCGACGATCCATCCATGAAAGAGAAGATTTCATGCATCGAAGCGATGTCAATCATCAGTTCTGGGATTGGTAGTGGAAATTCATCCTTCGGACATGCTTTATTCAAATCTCTGAAATCCACGCAGATTCTGATCTGACCATTCTTCTTTCTGACTGGTACCATGTTGGCTAACCAAGTTGGGTATTGTTCTTCACGGACAAATTTAGCGTCTATTAGCTTCTTACCTTCGGCTATTACTTATTGCTCAATTTCTAGACGCATTCTTCTGGGAGCTTGTCTGACTGGAACGGAAGTAGGATCTACTCCTAACTTGTGAACTGCGACTTCTGGAGCTAATCCTGGCATTTCGTCGTAACTTCAAGCAAAACAGTCCTTGAATTCCATTAGTAGCTTGATTATCTCTTCGAAACCTTCTTTATTGAGTAAGGAGCTAACAAAGGTCGGCCTAGGCTCTTCGCTAGTACCTAAGTTAACTTCCATTAACTCATCTATTATAGATTTGATTTCTTCTTCGAATTCTGGTGGAGCGTCTCCGATTGGTAGATCTTCGAGGTCTTCTGAAGCTTCCAAGCAGCCTTTATTAGGTTCGCAAGTAACAACCAAGCAAAATCCCGTATCATCAACTGATCCTACTGTGCCGAATCCGAGACCATGTTTTGAATTGGGAGGCCGAACGACATTATTCCATAATTTTTCAAAGTGTTGTGATCGACCTTTTGTCCATTGTCGAGGTAAGACACTACGTTGATTTAAATTTTGAACATAGGGAGAGTACCACTCAAAAGGTAGTTCCATTAATTCAGATGAAGTAACATCTTCAAATCGTACATCTTTTTCATTATTGGAAGAAGAAGCACCACGGTAAAACTTGATTGGCTTAGTACCACCACCATGCACCTCCTTGACCACCATACCCTCGATCTTATTAGAATGGATCGGGGTCAGGGTCATAGTATGTACATGATGGTTAATCTTCTCGTACATTGATTTATATTCTTCATTCTTTTCATCTTCGAGAGAGATCTTGAACTGGGGTTTCTTTTGACTTATTGTCACTGCTTCTTTCTCAATTTCTTATTCTTCTTCGAAAGTGTTCTGCCAATCAACATCGATGATCGGTTTCTTCTGTCCAATTGTTCCGACATTTCTTCCACGTCCTCGTCCTCGGCCTCGACCTCGGGTGCGAGTTCTGGAGAAATCTTCACCATCTCGCCGTAAGGGAGTGGTGAGTAACTTTGGACTAGAACTTCAGGTTCTTCATCGTCTCGAATTTCTTTTGCTTCATTTGGTATGGTATTTCTGGAAAAGATTGATTTCTTCGGAGGCGCGTAGTAAGCCGCATCTTCATGAATTCCAATTTCATGCACGAAGAACGGTTGCAAATCACCTTTGATACACTGTTCCCCTCCTTCGTAATATTTTATGCACTGGTGCAGAGACGATGGTACCATCCGATTTTTATGGATCCATGGCCGACCCAGTAGAGCGTTGAACAATGTTTTAGAATTAATTATGTGGAATTTTACGGTTGTCTTTGCTAAATGGCCGGTTTTTATTAGTAGTGTTATCGATCTAAGAGCTCTTTCTTCTTTTTGATTGAAGCCTCTTAATAGCATTTTGTCTGCTTCAAGCTTGCGAGCATCAATTTCCAAATATGCTAGCGTCCGAAGATTCATTATGTTGATTGATGCTCCCGAATCAACCAACACTCTGGAGAGCGTAAACTTTCTAATAGTGACTGAAACGTACAACGGTCGGTTGTGATCTGCTGTTCCAAGTAATAGATCATTGTCCGTGAAGGTAACACCTTGTTGTTCTCTTAACGAGCAAACCTCGTCGAAGGAATCACCGGCTATTTGAGTTAAACAAATCTCTGGATCAAGTAAGGCCTTGATCAAAGCCTCCCTCATCTCCTTTGACAGGATAAGAGCGTCGTATATGCTTAGTTTGGCTGGTAGCTTCCTAAGATGTGCTAGCACATTGTAGTCCACCTTATTATCATGTTCCCCGGTTTCTTCCCGAATGGGCAGTTCCTCTGCTGGGGTTGGCTCTTCTTGAGCAACCACCTGCTTTCCTTTATCCTTTGGACCCATTCTCGGAGGTAAAACTTTTCCACTTCTTAAATTTACCTCAGTTATTTCTGATTTTGGTGTTGAATCTGCCGGTGTATCCTCTTGAATTGGAACCACTGGCTCTTCTGAAATTGCTTCGGTGTCTGATGGTTCTAATTCTATCGTGATCGGAGCTCCTTGGAATTCATAAATGGACCCGTTGCTTGTCGAGCTTTCGTAGCCTCCTTTGTGAGCATATTTTTCGTCGTGGTCGTCGAGGTTATGTATGATTTGAGAATCGTTATTTGTATTGGAATCGAGATTCAGATTAAGTCGGTTGTCACTAGTTACGTAATCGTTAGAAATAGTCAAAATGTAGCCAACGCCATAACCCTTATCATTATAAGATCCCGCCGGAGCGAGCAAATAATCATACAGAGTCAGGTGTTCGAGGGATTTCTCCCCCGAATCGGAAACAACCATCCTAGGATAAGCAGCCCCTAGTCTACCCTTCAGATCCTCGGTCTTCTTTTCTTCCACGATCTTCTCCTCCTCCTGAGGCGGTTCTTCAATCGCAAGCAATAGTGCCAGCTTAACAGGTTTCAAACTCTGAGCTGAAGCATGCACCGAAGCGGTTTGGATGTAATCCAAAATTTTCTTCGATGATTTTTTCCAAACAGTACTCCATCCATCATCAGACGTGTACGGGTCTATCGGAACAATGGGATCCGTTGAAATAACATTGATGGAACCTCCTTTCTAGGATTCCTTCATGTATTCCTTTGGGATCGTTATGTTCCCTCTCCAGAGATTATCATCAAGCCAACTCTTGAAAGTGATGCAATCCTCTATCTTGTGTCCGAGCATCTGGTGGTAAGGGCAATAGGTCGGATGATCTTTCTTATTGACTTCCTCAGGCTTCTCAGGCTCTGGCAGCTGAAAATCCGGTGTCTTCATTAAGTCTGCGGAACATCTTCGCTATCGCTTCGGTTTTGAATGGATATTCTCTATTTAGAAGTTCTCTTAAGGAACGCGATGAACGAGGTGGTTGTTCATAATGCTGAGGCGACTGATAGCTCGGACGAGGTTGCTAATAGCCCTGCTGAGGTTGCTGATAGCCCTGCTGAGGTTGTTGGTATGTTCGTTACGGTGGTTGGTAACTAGGCTGCGGTCGCTCTAGCGGTATTTGCATTGGCTGCTTGCCCTTATCTGCTGCCGCGACGATTCCAAATTTCTTTTCGAATGTTTTTACTGGCTTTTGCTTATCATTCTTGTCAGCGAAACTTAACTGCTTTGCCTCTTCTTGCAAGCTCACAGCCTTGCTAAGCAACTTCTCGAAAGCCTTGATTGTAAATCCTTTAAGGAGAAGTGCTATCGGGCCATGGATACTTTTAAGTAGGATGTCGACTGCATGTTGTTCTTGAAGCTGTGGTTCACACTTCATGCTTAAGTTTCTCCATCGAAGTATGTAATCCACTAAAGTCTCGTTCGGCTTCTGTTGTTCTACCACTAGATCACTTATAGTGATGTGGTGTTGAGCCCCAGCAAATCGTTTAACGAAGAGATTCTCTAGTTCTGAAAAGGTCTTTACTGAACCATTCGGAAATTGTGCGTACCAGTCGAAGGCAATCCCTGACAAACTGCTGACGAACTGGCGGAAGAATAATGCGTCACTTCCACCGGCATTGCAGCAACTAGCAATAAAATGTGCGACATGCTGTCGAGGGTTTCCTGTTCCATCAAAAGTCTTAAACAGAGGTGGTACGAAGCCTTTCGGGTACTGGACTGCATCGAACTCTTCGGGGTAAGGTCTACCCGTCTGAATAGATGCTCTACTCTTGGATTGTGCTAAAGCTTCTCGCACTTGCTGTTCTACCATGTTTTTAATGTCCTTTTCTGGAATCATGCTTTGTGTAGAATCCTTCTTTAGTGGGTCGTCTACGTTGACTGATGTGATCTCTTTTCCTCCATCTACAATATGGATAATTTCTGGGGGTGTTTCTTTCTGAGGTTGTACGTGACTCTGGAGAGTGGCTAAGGCAGCAGCCATCTCTTCCATCCTCTTTGCCATCTGGGAAATTGTATCATCTCTTTCCCGAAGCTGTGCTCTCAACACTTCCGGTTCATCTCTTTCTGCAGCTGCTGGAGTACTTTGTGAAGCGGATGATGCTCGCGTCTCAACCATGTTGATTTCGGCATACTCGTCATCCATGAATTTTGATGAGTCAAATTCATCTTCTAGTTTTTCTTCTCTTTCTTTTGCTAACCGTCGGATATCGGTCCTTAATTTGTCCATGGCATCCTCTAGTGGCCTTTTTTGCATGGTCTCGCAGTTGTCTCGTGACGGTTGTTGAACTTCCTTTCCGGGAGTCCCCTTCATTGCAGTAGCACTTTCTTCTGATTCCAGTCTCCTGACAAGACTTTTCTTCTCAGGACATTATTTTGGTCTTAGCTCAACAGTAGTAGGTCGCCATACCATCCTTCTTGCAGCCGGAAACCTAGGATCGGATGATCTGTCGGCTATATGCTGGAAGGTGGTATCCTCCATAATTTGTAGACCCGATACAACAACGGGTGAACTGGCTTTTATCTTCTTCTTTGGTTTCTCTGTGGCAGCAACAGGCTCTATTCGCGGTCCGAGACGAGATTTAGCTGGCACTCGTCCTATCCTTCTTAAGATTTCTGACACAGGGCATCTTTCTTTCTTTGCCAATCTTTCTATCACAACTTGCAGTCGGGCATATGGCGTAGTCCTATCCCTTTTTCTTTTGTAATTATTGTAGTACGCAGGTCGGGGTAATGCAGTGGCGATCCTACGGACGTCCTCTTCATCTGATGCGGCAGAGAGAGGGTGAAACCTGCTTCCTACCAACAGAGGTATATACTCAGGCAATTCTTCTCTTTCCTCAGGAATTTCTTCTAGAAAAGCAACTTCAGTAGCTCTGGCTTTCTCGATCTTGGTGATCTTTCTATTTCTATTTCTTCTTTGAGTCCGAGTTAAGGGTGCAACTCTTGAACTGGACCCAATCTCAAAAACAGATGGTATTGTAGCAAAATCTGTACCCTCCACGGTGACAA
The DNA here is from genome assembly GCA_022702705.1 of Papilionanthe hookeriana x Papilionanthe teres. Taxonomy (NCBI): domain Eukaryota; kingdom Viridiplantae; phylum Streptophyta; class Magnoliopsida; order Asparagales; family Orchidaceae; genus Papilionanthe; species Papilionanthe hookeriana x Papilionanthe teres. The sequence goes on from CM040425.1 coordinate 22,582,084, forward strand.
GCTCATCACATACTTGGATTTCCTTCCCCTTCAGTTTGGCAGAAGTCGGGGTAGGTGCAGAGATGACTAGACCGGTGGGGGTAGAGACAACAGTCCTCCTACGAACAGTAGTACTCCTTTCAGCTGGAACCCTTTGTAGGGGAGGGAATTCTTGAGTCTATTTCAAGTTGAACTCCATCACGGGCTCTTCAGTTTCTGACACTTTGTCCATTAGTGTGAAGAGAGTGACATCAGCGAACTTGATATCTGTGTTGCCGAGTCCTTGTCCGAAACGGATGATCCCATTGTCGGGCAGCTCATTCTTGTAAACGGCAAAATCCATTCCATTGGTGAAGGAGAAGATTAACTTTGGGGCAGTCATTTTCTGCAGGGCAGATTTTGAATGTCAGTCCCGAATTATGCTTCTTTTCTTCGTAAAGTTTAGGATGAAAAAGAAAGAGTCCGAACACATTTTCGTTTATCTTAGTGTATTTGTGATTTTTAAAAGAGGTTGTTTATTAGAAGGTTGTTTATTAGCGGGATCGTTTGTTAGAAACAAAGCGATAAAAGAAAAAAAGGTTATAGAAAGGGTAAAGAGCCCGATTTAGAATTGGAAAGGAAGAGAAAGTCTTATGCAAGACTTCTCGACTCGAAGGACCGCTCCTAAACTAATCACCTATTGTGGATCCACCCTACCTCAGAAAAGAGGTAAAAGGATCTCGGAACCTCTCCATTTAGGGATGTCTAAACAGTGGCTCCTAAATCCGAGAGGAGTAGGCTATACTCGTTCAAGACAGAAATGAACGGGGTATTCCAACGGAAGAATGGTAGTTTGCTCCACTAGGGACATGGATACACTACCGATTTATTAAAGCAAAACCATCTAATCAAAATGGAGAGAGGAACTGTTCCCCAGCGGAGTCGCCAGAAGTTGTCAGCATATTTTAAGGTTGTGTGTTGTATTTTAAAGAGGGGTCGCCTACAAAAATTGTCGGCGAATTTTTATATTTTAAATTTAGTTTAAATATATATATATATAATTTGGAAAGTAGCATTTGATTTTGAAAATAATTTTTAAATTTGAAGATTTTAAGATATGAAATCAAGCCGATCTCACATCCCAAATAGTTTATATAAACGAGCACCGCATCACAAACCGTGTATTTATCCCGAAGAATAGACACACTACTTGATGATGGAGCTCGATTAAATAAACTAGGAGATTTGTGACATCCGTTTGGTCTGCGAACCAATTTTATAAGCTGACAAGTTCCCCTACTTAATATAAATGAATTAAGCAGGGTTTATATTACCTGGGTTCTTAAAGTTCCCTATAAGGGCGAGCCCCTATAGTTAAATACATCTTAAATGACGGGAATCATTTAAGAAAACTCTCGATAATAATTAGTGGTTTTGCTCTCAAGAATTTCAAAGTTAAGGTTTTCAAAGGATTGAATTTTGGATATTTCAATAGATAATGGATCAAATTTAAAACAGTTAATTTCAGGAGTTCAATGGAAGAGAGGTAGGAGAAGCTGAGGATCCAAGAAGAATCTTGGCAACTTCTCAAACTATACTATTGTTTGGCTTCAATTTGGGAGTTTATTTAATGTTTCAAACCTGCCAATTTTAATTAATTAGGACTTATATTTGTATGACATAATCATAGAAATAGCCTCGAAGATGTGAGGGTTTATGTCGTACCGAACGACTACCTCAGAGTCCTAAGACCGGTTAGGGCTTAATTTGCATAACATGATTATGCAAATGCCTAACGAAGGGTTGAGGATTTATGCTGCACTAGGCAAACTACCTCGAAATCCTATGGCTTGGTTATTTAATTCTAAGAAAGTTTTGCTGAAGTAGATCCGAGTTTTGCTGATGACGATGGTCGTGCTGCCCACCATGCTCCAAGCTCCTTGTTGTTGTAGAGGTTTTGTTTTAGAAGATGAAAATCAAGAGTAGAGAGAAGTGTTTTGGTTTAGAGAAAATCTTAAAATCCAAGTGTTTTTAATATTTTAATTAAAACAAATCTTAAAGTTGTTTAAACAGAACCGATTAAGATCCCACGGTTGCGTCATCCCGGCACCGTTATTTTCATCGAATTCACTTAGTCCAGATGAATTTGCTAAACACAACTGAATGAGTTTCGTACTTTCATTTAGACCGTGGGAAATCCCGTTAGCAACACGTGGGTTACATCATCCGAGGTATTCCCCATCATTCAACGAGACGTTTTAATTTAGTTGCAATTGTAGTTTGTTGTTCTGTTTGTGATTAAATTTTGAGTTGTTTTATATTTTGGAATGTTGTAGCAGTGAATTTTATCTTGTAATGACTTTTAATTTAGTTTTGGTTTCAGTTCAGGGACTATCCTAAAGGTTTTGGTTTTCATGCAACAGTCTTATTTATCATGCAAGAAAAGTAAAGTACAGTGCACGTAAATAATTTGCAATAAAGTAAACTGCAATAAAATAAAAGCGCACCTGGAGGGTCTTCCCGTCATCCCAAGCTGCACTTAAAACACATGTTAAGGCATTTAATTATTTCAACAGATACCTAGGTAATGCTAAGGGAAGGGTTTTGGTTGTCTACCAAATTCCTAATCCTATAACTAGTCATCTCCTATGACGTCTAGGTTGTTGGTTTGGTTTAAGGATGCTTTTCTTCATCAAAGAACAATTAAATTCAGTTATTCTTCTAAAACATCCCGTCGTATTGAGGAAGTGTTTAGGACAAGTGCTAAACATCTTTTCAATACTTCTGGGATTATTTTGAGTCCAAGTAAATTTAGTTGCACATATGAATTAATCATCCAGAAGTTTAGTTAAACTTTGTCTCTTGCTCAGTGAACTTGGGTGTTTGATTACCTGATGAATGAAGTGACATCTAACTTAATACTCTATTTAAGAGTTATAATAGTTAAAGCCTTTAAGGGCAAGTTAGTTTATTAATCAAGGTAGTTTATTGAGAATTTTAATCAAATTTGAGTTAATGATTTAAAGTGTTTTAGTTTGATTATGAGGTTTTAATTAATAATTTTAAGTTTGGAATAGTGTTCAAATCATTTTAGAATTAATTCTTAATGATTTCATTTAGGTTTGTTGTTAAATGATTTTAATTTAATTTAATTCAATTTGATTTTAATTTAATTTAAGTTTATTTAATTTTAATTTAATTTTAATTTAATTTTATTTTAATTAAATTTAAATTTAATTTAATTTAATTTTGGTTTTAATTTTGATTTTAATTTTAATTTTAATTTAACTTTAATTTTTAATTTAATTTTAATTTTTTTAATTTAATTTTAATTTTTTAACTTAATTTAATTTTAGTTTTAATTTTAGTTTTAATTGTAGTTTTAATTTTTAATTTGGTTTATTATTTTAATTTTTAATTAAGAATTAAATACTGTTAAAGTGACTTATTTAGGGATTTTTAAATTACAGAATAAATATCCTCTTAATAATACCCCTATTTTAATAATCCAAATTTAAATATATTCATTCCAAAATTTAAATCATTTAATTAATTAAAGTTTCATTTTGATATTTTCAAAGTGTTTAATGTGTCTCTACCTTTTAATTTCCCTAAGTTTCAATCATCTAATAGAAAGTTAAAATCAAATATTTTACCCCCCCCCCATTTGATTAAACCTAAAGTTTTAATTAAGGGTTAAAATTTATAATTACATTTATGCCCTTTTAAGCTTATTTATTTCATAACTCACTAAATTGAGCTCAAATGAATTTGAAATTTTGTATGTCACCTCACTCATATGTCAATTAAGACATTAGAGGAGAAAATGTGATTTTCCTGAATTTAATTTATTTATATAATTATTTTTAGTAGAAAATTGGGATTTTCAAAGAAAATTCAACAACATGAGCAAGGAAACTTTTCTGTCCTTAAGAAAATTATGGGATATTCCTAATGACCAGAGGACCACTTGGACCAATTTTTGTGATTTTTTGAATTATATTTTATTTATTATAATTATTTTGAGTTTTAGAGTATTAATTAATTATAAAATAAAATAAAAGTTGAAAAATGGATTTTATATTTTTCTTAAACTTCTCTGACCTCAAGGAGTTTAAAGAAATAAATTTTATAATTTTCTAATTTTTTTTTATTTATTAGAATTATTTTAGAGAAAAAGGTTGAAAATTCATTTTTTAATATTAAAAATTACATTAAGCCTTTAAAATTCAATATCTTATCCTAGGGACTTAGGAAAAATATTTGGTTTGTTCCTAAATGATTATGAGCCAAAATGTGACATTTTTATGATTTTTATTATTTTTGTGATTTTTATTAATTTTTAATTATTAAAAATATTAAAATATGTTTAAAAATGAAAATTTTTAGAAAACTCCAATTTTATTTTTCTTGTACTCCCCTAATATCAGTGAAGCTCCAAAATCATTTTTGTGAATTTTTGAAAAGTATTTTTAGAGTTATGAAATTTTAAATTTCTATTTTTCTTATGAGGCTTAATCAACCCATTTGGTGGGGCTAATCAAGTCCAATTGGTTTCAAAATTTTATGTAAGGTTCCATTGATCCTAAAGAGCAATGGAGAATTGTTTTCAAGTCAATTTGGTGTGTGGTTAACCCTAATTAAATCAATCTCAATTTTAGGGGTTTAGGCTAATTAAGGTTAATATGAACGAATTAACTCAAAACATATTTTTAATAGGGTCCTCTGGTCCTAAGAAACATCACCAAATTTTCCTAGAATTTATTTTACAACGTGCTAATTATTGGAATTAAAATACCTAAAACAGTGACATGAACTTGAAAATTCTATAACTTTTCACAGAGATGGCCTCTGACCTTGAAAAATTCAGGGAATGTTCCCAAGATCAGAGGCATCAAAAGCCCTATGGTCTCATGCCATGGTGAATAATCTATGCAAATGAAGAATCAAAATACTGAAAAAATAGTAAATAAATTATTAAAAATAAAATACTCATCCAATTAACTTGATTTCTTTTCCACATTATTCTCCTCAGTTCACTGAGCAAGAGGGTATTTTTATTTTATTTTTGTGATTTTTCTATGCAAAGATATGAATTTTCCAAGTTCTGGTATTTAAATAATTCAAAAATACCCTAATTTTCTACTTATCCGACTCGGCGCCGCGTCAACCTACGGCGGATCGAAAGGCCACGCGGCGCACTCCCATTCGACGCCGCCACTTGAGTCAGCAGCCACGCGTCCCGCGGTTCATGTGTCAGTGCGCCGTCCGACTTGATCTCGACCGTCCGCTCGATACACGCGCGATCCAACGGCTCCTGGTCATCGTCTACGACTGGTATGCACCCGTGACCGTCCACATTAAAACCCTAAGATCTCACTCGATTCTCAATAGATTTTTGTGTTCTTATGCTTTATGGATTCGTCTTGAAGAGACGAACACATCCATATGGTTTATAGGTAATGAAATTAACTTAAACAAAATGGAGAATCGTTGGAAGCTCGGGAGGAAGAGTGAGTTCATACCTTTGCTCAGAGAAGTGAAGCTTCGATCTGAGAGTTGTGTCACCTTCAATTGAGTTCAGGTAAGCTCCAGATGAAATCTCTGGCTCTGGGGAATTTTCTAGGTATGAAAGTGACCAGCGCCGATCACAAGGCTTGGAGGCTGGAAGCAATGGGTGGCCTGGTGAGGGGGCTTTTGCTGGGTAACTTCTCCTCCTGGTCTGGTGAAGGTGTAGGACCAATCAATTTAGAGGTTCGCTCACTGTGGTGAAGTGTCCTATTTTTTGGGTGGATTTTAAACTCAGAAATTGAGCTCTGTTAATGGGTATTAGGGCAAAGGAACACTAGGGATCAACTGCTCTGGGTTGGGAGAAGGTCCTGGAGCAATTTTGGCAGAGTTTTCTTAAGGTCTGGTTCATCTCCTCCTTTGGCCGAGAGGTGGTGGTGTTTAAATAGGAATGGCTAGAGGGCTTCCCAGGGTGGTTTGAAGGCTGGGATCAGCTGCTCTGGTGAGGAGAAGAACAACTATGGTGTCCATTTGGGTTGGGACAGCTCAGCCAGGGAGAATTCAAAAATTGGCTTACATGGGTGCTCTTGCCCTGGTGGTTTCCGGCGGCTGTGGTGGCTAGCCGGCCAGGCATGGGTCACCGTCTGACTCAGTGGGGTCAGGGCTGGAAGTTGGTGCAATCAATTGGGGTTTGACATGTCTAAAGGGTTTGATTTAAATGGTATGGGGGAGAGGCTTATTTTGGGTTCAATTTGGTCAACCCATGGTTTTAGGCTTGGTGCACCACCCAAGGCCTGGTTTTGGGCTGAAAAGAATCATTTTGGTCAGCTTGGAAGGGGTGGTGAAGTCTCCATCCAAGGTGAGGTGGCTAAGCTTAGTTTAGAGTGTAACATGGATGAGGTTAAAAATGCTTAATGAATGTTTAAGAAAGACCCCCCTCTTCTTTCCATTAATGGCTTGATGAGGTGGAAAGTGGCTCCCATGGCTTGCATATGGCTTATGCATGGCTTCATGGCTCCATGTGGCTTGGGGCAAAGCATGGTCAATTTCATGGAAGTAGAATTTAGGAATTTTGGTATTTTGGTGGAGAATTTTCATGAAGCTTGATTTGGAATGGTTTAATGATGATTTTGAAACTTAGGGGTGATTTTGATTAAATGGATGATGTAGAGAAATGTCATGTGGGCTTTGGATTGAAAACTTGGGCTTTTGAAATGGTCTTGGATGGGCTTTTAAAGTGATTTAAGGAAGTGAGCTTTTGGATTTTAAAATGGGCTTTTGGATGAAGATTTTGTGAATGTTGCAATTGGTTTAGGCATGTGTCATGAGTGATTTGAAAAAAGTTTAAAGTGATTTTGAATTGAATTGGGTTTAATGTGGGGTCTTTGGTAAAGGGGCCAAGGTGGGCCAAAGTGGGCTAACTTGGGTTAAGGTTGGGCTAAAATTGGATTTTATGTAAAATTAATGTTGAGAAATGTTCATGGGAGTGTCATAAAGAGTTTCCAACTTTGGTTGGGCTCTAATTTTGGGATTTGGGCCCATTTGGGTAAGGTTTGGGCTTAGTTCTATTTAAGGGATTTTGGTTTAGAATTGAATTGGACCAAAATTAAGGTCAATTGGGGTGGTTTGGTTTGACATTGGGTTCACTTGGGTTTAAAATGGGTCAAATTGAAGGTTTTGGTAAAAGTGGAGTACACTGGTAAAATTGGCCCATGGTGTAGTTGAACAAAATGAAATTGCGAATATTTGGGATTTTCTAGAAATTTTTGGGAATTTCTTGAATTTTTGGATTTTTGGGCTAGAAGGGCAATTTGGGTATTTGGAGGGTATTAGGGGATATTTTTGGAATTTTTGGTATTTTTTGGCTATGGATGATCAATTTGAGTGGGGGGAATGTTTAGGATTGATTTTGAGGAATTTTGGGTAATTTAGGTGGTTTTGTAAATTTTGGGTAGTTTCAAGGGCTTTTGGTGGGTTTAGTAGGTGTAGGGCACCGGGGGTCAAAAATTGAAATTTTGGAAAAATGAAGATTGATCAAATTTGAGTCAAATGGAATCACTTTGGTTGAGCCATGAAGCCATATTAAGCCCATATGAGCCCTAAGAGGACTCATTTGAGGTATTCACTATGTTGTTCCTAACCCTCTTAGCCAGGGGCTTAGGGGTTAAGGACCATCCATATGAATTTCCTACATGAGTTAGGAAGTCAAGTTGGGTGAGAGTGTCGTTTTAGGACTTGGAATGTGTGTGAGAGTGTAGTGTATGTGCAAGTCAACCCTCACCAGACCAGGCCATCCAGGGTATTCCTAAGGCCAAAAAGTCCTATAGGGAACTCATCCTTTAAACTTCCACATTTGATTTCAACCCTCTAGGTAATTAGGGGTCTACAATCAAGCTTATCGGGTTTGCAGGGAGTTAAGAAGTAGTTTGAATTTCTAAGTGGTGGGTTCCATTTCTAGTCCTCTAAGATAGTCAAGGGAAAACCTATGGCCAGATCCTAAGAACTAAGGAGAGAAGAAAAGACCTCACCAAAAATGAGGTCAATAATTCCATCTATTGTAAAACCCCCTGAACTTGAATTAAAGAATCTTCCAAATCATTTGAAGTATATATTTATAGAAGAGTTTTCAACATTACCAGTTGTTGACCTCATTTTACAAGGAGTCAATAACCTTATGACCTAAAAAGTTAACTTTGGTCAAAATGGTCAAACCAGACCTAAGGACCTACCCTGTTGACCCCATAGGTCAACCATATGACCTAAAAAGTCAACTTTGGTCAAATTGGTCAAACCAGACCTAATGACCTACCCTGTAGACCCCATAGGTCAACCTTATGACCTAAAAAGTCAACTTTGGTCAAATTGGTCAAACCAGACCTAATGACCTACCCTGTTGACCCCATAGGTCAACTTTATGACCTAAAAAGTCAACTTTGGTCAAATAGGTCAGACCAGACCTAATGACCTACCCTATTGACCCCATAGGTCAACCTTATGACCTAAAAAGTCAACTTTGGTCAAAATGGTCAAACCAGACCCAAGGACCTACCCTTTTGACCCCATAGGTCAACCTTATGACCTAAAAAGTCAACTTTGGTCAAAATGGTCAGACCAGACCTAATGACCTACCCTGTTGACCCCATAGGTCAACCTTATGACCTAAAAAGTCAACTTTGGTCAAATTGGTCAAACCAGACCTAATGACCTACCCTGTTGACCCCATAGGTCAACCTTATGACCTAAAAAGTCAACTTTAGTTAAATTGGTCAAACCAGACCTAATGACCTACCCTGTTGACCCCATAGGTCAACCTTATGATCTAAAAAGCCAACTTTGGTCAAACTGGTCAAACCAGACCCAATGACCTACCCAGTTGACCCCATAGGTCAACCTTATGACCTAAAAGCCAACTTTGGTCAAACTGGCCAAACCAGACCTAATGACCTACCCTGTTGACCCCATAGGTCAACCTTATGACCTAAAAAGCCAACTTTGGTCAAACTGGTCAAACTAGACCCAATGACCAACCCTGTTGACCCCATAGGTCAACCTTTTGACTTAAAAAGTCAACTTTTGTCAAATTGGTCAAACCAGACCTAATGACCTACCCAGTTGACCCCATAGGTCAACTTTATGACCTAAAAAGTCAACTGTGGTCAAAATGGTCAAACCAGACCTAATGACCAATCATGTTGACCCATAAGTCAACCCTTTCACCCAATGACACATTTAAAGCCCTACAATGACAAAATCACAAATACTGGACATTTTAAAATTAAATTGATCAATTTGGGCTGACTTGGGTCAACTCTGATCAAAATTGGTCAACACCTATCAATTTTGATTAAAATAGATAAAAATGAAATAAAACAACAAAATTAATCAAATAATTAATTTCAAAATTATTTTGATTAATTAAAATGATAAATGATTTAATTTTCAATATTTTAATTAAATGACATAATTAATTAAAATGAATATTAAATTAAAATCATAAAATGACAAAAATGATAAAATTAATCAATTAATTAAATTGAAATTATTTTCAATTAATAAATGGATTAATAAAATATTTTCCAACAATTTTAATTAATAAAATAATTAATTAAAATGGGAAATTAAAAATAAATGAAATGACATATAGCCTTCTCATAATTAATTAGGCTAAACTCATCTTAAGGTTTAATTAACACATAATTAAGCCCACATTAAGCTCACTTAGCCATGGGTTAATACCCATCATGATGCATGGGGTGAGGTGTCACTCTCTCCTTCACCCAAAGCTTTATTTAGCCATGAGGTGGCCGGCCAACATGTGGCCTCACTTACCACCTCCCAAGCTACCCAATGGAAGGAAAACCATACCTGAAACCCCCCCCCCTTACCATGGTTAGAAGCAATGATGAGGGATAAGCTTGTGTGTCACCATTTGCCAAGCTTAAGAGATGATGTGTAAGCTCCCTAAGAAGAGTAGAGGCAGCTCACCATGCACCTCTTACATGAGCTAATGAGTGAGAGACAAAACAATGGAAATCATCATGGAAAACATAGGGAGAAGCATCAATGCCTATCTTCAGCCAATTCCTTCACCCAATGGGCTGATAGAGGAGATAACTACTCCCCTAGAACATCCTAAGTTAAGCCATAACCTCCCCTTGCTATAAATAGGACCCCATGGCCGAACCTAGCAAGAAGAAAAAAAAATTAGTGAGAACTATAGGCTGCCCAAATCCACCTGCTCCCAACATAAAAAGTCTTCCTAAGAGTCCCAACAATCTTTTAGGATCAAATCCAAGCCATAGTTTGAGCCTATTTGAGCCAATTTGACCAAATTTCAAAAACAGCCTCAAATTAGGTACTTCTTCAAAATTCCTCCATAAGCCCGACTTCTGGATAAAATTGTTGCAGCAATAACCTTCTATTGGAGTCCTAGAAGGCAACCATAAGGTCTGATCAAGCTTCATTTTCTTGTGGCAAAGGTATGGAATTTTTCTTTACAAAATAAATCGTATTTTCGACATATCATGTGTTATACTAGTCCAGAAGTGTATCATCACCGTATGGATGGATACTTCTCATCCAGATGATCATTTTAAAAAAACTCACTCAATTTCATCAAGAAATGAGTGAGATATTGATGTTTGGAGTTTAATGGTTCGAGAATTTTCGAATTTTTGGCCGAATTTTCTCCGTCGTCCGATCCCGCGCTTTAGGAATGGACGGTGCTGATCTCTCCCCCGCGGTATCCGTTGTTCGGCCGCCCGCAGCGGATCCTCCCGCTCGTTCGACACGTACGAGGACACGCGTCGAACGGCGGTGAGTTTGGCGGCGAGATTTAATAAATAATCCACTAAATCCTTAAAAACTTCAAATATTCATATCTTTTTATCCAGATGTCATAAAAATAAAATAAAAATACCTCTGGAAAGCTGTTAAAGAGGATAAAATTATGAGATAAAAATCATAATTTTATTCTCAGTATTTAATTTTTAATTAATTAAATACTCTCTGGAGTATTTTAATTATTAAAAATTATTTATAAACCAAAAAATTATGAAACTTGGGGGAATTTATCTTTATGTCCTTAGGGACCTTCCATAAATTTTCCAAGGACAGAAAACATGCCTAGGACACTTTTCTTTAATTTTCAAGTTTCTTTACAATTATTTCAAATAATAATTAGAAAAATTGAAAATTAAGGAAAATAAAAATGCAAATGGCTAGAAATGATAGGGCAACAGACAATAACCCTAAGAAAATTATTTCTAAGTCATAGAAATCATTTTGAATGGTATTTTGAAATTTAGGGTTAAAATCCTTTATTAATTAAATAATTTTAATCCTAAAAAAAATAACCCTTTATAAATCTAACCTATTTTCATCAACAATCAAAGTTTGAAAATGGTTCTAGTCTATGATAGACTAATGAGAAACTTCACTTAAATCTAAAATAACCAAATTGGACTTAACTAAATTTAAAATAATAATTAAACCCATTAAGCCTTACTTAAATTAGGTTTAATATAAAAATTAAATCTTAATTAAGTTTAAAGACATATTAAACTTAATTAATCAAAATTAAACTTATTAATTAAGTTTAACGACATAATAAACATAATTAAACCCATTAAACCTTACTTAAATTAGGTTTAATATAAAAATTAAATCTTAATTAAGTTTAAAGACATATTAAACTTAATTAATCAAAATTAAACTTATTAATTAAGTTTAAAGACATAATAAACTTAATTAACTCATTAAACCTTACTTAAATTAGGTTTAATATAAAAGTTAAATCTTAATTAAGTTTAAAGACATATTAAACTTAATTAATGAAAATTAAACTTATTAATTAAGTTTAAAGACATAATAAACTTAATTAAACCCATTAAACCTTACTTAAATTAGGTTTAAAATAAAAATTAAATCTTAATTAAGTTTAAAGACATATTAAACGTAATTAATCAATATTAAACTTATTAATTAAGTTTAAAGTCATAATAAACTTAATTAACTCATTAAACCTTACTTAAATTAGGTTTAATATAAAAAATAAATCTTAATTAACTTTAAAGACATATTAAACTTAATTAATCAAGATTAAACTTTTTAATTAAATTTAAAGGCATAATAAACTTAATTAACTTATTAAACCTTACTTAAATTAGGTTTAATATAAAAATTAAAACTTAATTAAGTTTAAAGACATATTAAACTTAATTAATCAAAATTAAACTTATTAATTAAGTTTAAAGACATAATAAACTTAATTAATTCATTGAACCTTAATAAAATTAGGTTTAATATAAAAATCAAATCTTAATTAAAGACACATTAAAACTTAATTAATCTCCTTACACATTAATTAAACATAAACCCTAATTAGGTCTAAACCATTAGACCTAATTAAACCATTAAACCTTAATCAACTAAGGTTTAATCAAACCTAAACCCTAATTAGGTCTAAACCATTAGACCTAATTAAAGCATTAGACCTTAATTAACTAAGGTTTAATTAAACATAAAACCTAATTAGGTCTAAACCATTAGACCTAATTAAACCATTAGACCTTAACTAACTAAGGTTTAATTAAACATAAACTTTAATTAGGTCTAAACCATTAGACCTAATTAAACCGTTAAACCTTAATCAACTAAGGTTTAATCAAACATAAACCCTATTTAGGTCTAAACCATTAGACCTAATTAAACCATTAGACCTTAACCAACTAAGGTTTAATTAAACATAAACCCTAGTTAGGTCTAAACCATTAGACCTAATTAAACCATTAGACCTTAACTAACTAAGGTTTAGTCAAACTTAAACCTTAATTAGGTCTAACCCATTAGACCTAATTAAACCATTAAACCTTAACTAACTAAGGTTTAATAAAAAACAAACCTTAATTAAGTCTAACTCATTAGACTTAATTAATTATTAAACCTTAATCAACTAAGGTTTAATCAGACCCAAATCCAACCTTTTATTCCAAGTCCCACATTGAACCTAACTTAAACCTAACCTAACTTGAGTCAAATCTAACCTGAACTCAAGTTAATCTAAACCTTAGGTTCAACCCACATTGAACCAAACTTAAACCTAACCTAACTTGAGTCCAATCTAGCTTGAACTCAAGTTAACCTAAACCTTAGGTTCAACCCACATTGAACCTAACTTGAGTCCAATCTAACTTGAAATCAAGTTAACCTAAACCTTAGGTTCAACCCACATTGAACCTAACTTAAACCTAACCTAACTTGAGTCTAATCTAGCTTGAACTCAAGTGAATCTAAACCTTAGGTTCAACCCACATTGAACCTAACTTAAACCTAACTTAACTTGAGTCCAATCTAACTTGAACTCAAGTTAACCTAAACCTTAGGTTCAACCCACATCGAACTTAACTTAACTTGAAACCTCAGGTTCAACCCATATTGAACCTAACCTAAACTGAACTAAACTTGAGTTCAATCCAACTAGAACCTAATCTAATCCAAGTCAAACTTTAATTTAGGCTCGACCCATATTGAACTTAAGTCGACCTTAAGTCTAGGTTCAACCTGACTTGAACCTAACTTAATCTAAATTCAAAATTTAACTTAAGTTTAAACTCACATTAGACTCAAGTCAAACCAAACTTAGGTTCAACCTGGCATGAACCTAACCCAAAAACCTAACTTAAGTCTAATCCATATTAGACTTAAGTCAAACCATACTTAGGTTTAACACGATATAAACCTAAGTCTAACCTAAGCCTTAGGCTCAACCTAAATTGAATCTAAACTAAAACCCGACTTAAGTTAAATCCTAAGTCTAGGTCTAACTTTAAATAGACTTAATTAAAACTTAAGTCTTATCTAGAAGGGACTTAGATGGTCTGCAAATCTAATTGAGTCTAATTTATTAGACTTGATTAACCTTTAAGTCCTATTTAAACAAGACTAAAAACTTAATTAAATCTATTCTGCACCAAACCTTTTAACTTAAGTTGAGACAGACATGAACTCAAGTTAAATAGATTCAATCAACATTGAATCTAACTTAGGTTCAACCAGACATGAACCCAAGTTAACTCAATCAATATTGAATCTAATTTCAAACCTTTTAACTTAAGTTCAGACAGACATGAACTCAAGTTAAATAGATTCAATCAACATTGAATCTAACTTAGGTTCAACCAGACATGAACTCAAGTTAATTCAATCAATATTGAATCTAATTTCAAATCTTTTAACTTAAGTTCAGGCAGACATGAACTCAAGTTAAATAGATTCAATCAACATTGAATCTAACTTAGGTTCAACCAGACATGACTCCAAGTTAATTCAATCAATATTGAATCTAATTTCAAATCTTTAAACTTAAGTTCAGACAGACATGAACTCAAGTTAAATAGACATTGAATCTAACTTAGGTTCAACGAAACATGAACCCAAGTTAATTCAATCAATATTGAATCTAGTTTCAAATCTTTTAACTTAAGTTCAAAAAAACATAAACTCAAGTTAAATCAATTCAATCAACATTCAATCTAACTTAGGTTCAACCAGACATCAACCCAAGTTAATTCAATCAATATTGAATCTAATTTCAAATCTTTTAACTTAAGTTCAGGCAGACATGAACTTAAGTTAAATAAATTCAATCAACATTGAATCTAACTTAGGTTCAACCAGACATGAACCCAAGTTAATTCAATCAATATTGAAACTAATTTCAAATCTTTTTAACTTAGAGTTCAGACAAACATGAACTCAAGTTAATTCATAATTTATGATCAAGATATAAATTCAACATTTTAAACCAAAACTGACATAATCAACAAAAAATTGACATTTCAAAATAATTCGATATAAACTGACATCCAAGACATATCCAAATATTCAGTGATGTTATTTCTGACAACGTTTTCTTTGCAGGGTGAAAATAAGAAATTTCGCTTAGATTTTCTTTACATGTTTTAGGGTGTACTAACTTTGTTTTGCAGGACGACATTCTAGGCGAACAAAAACAAAACCAAAACTTTTAGGTTAGACATATAACCTGAAACTTTTGACAAAAAAAAACAAAACCAAAACTTTTAGGTTAGACATATAACCTAAAACTTTTGATAACAAAAATAAAACCAAAACTTTTAGGTTAGATATATAACCTGAAACTTTTGACAACAAAAACAAAACCAAAACTTTTAGGTTAGACATATAACCTGAAATTTTTCAACAAATCAACAACATTGACAACAAAAGCAGAACCTTTAGGTTAGACATAATACCTAAGGTATTCAATAACATGATATAACGCATTCGGGAGTGATAGTGGGTACATCTCTCCTTAAAATAAATTCTTAGAAAACAAATGATTAACATTAATCAGAAGTTTTCTTAAACAATTGAAAATTGTTTAAGATGCCATTAACTATAGAGGCTTACCTCTATAGGAGATTTAAAAGAACCCGAAATAGAAATCTCTGGTTTACCATGATTTTCTTAATATGAAAATTCTAGAATATGTTATTCTAGAATATCCTCATATAAGAATTATTATAAACATCCTTTTATACTATTAGCCCTAAAAATTCTCTAAATCCTTCATAGGATTTATATGAATAAAACTAGGCTAATATTAGATGGCGACTCCTCGACATTGACATGATACAAAAATGGATGGCGATGATATGACACCCCCACCGACACCACATTTAAATTTTCCAACCGCCACCAAGAGAGTGGCGACTCCGCTGGGGATAATCTTTCTTCTCATCTTTTGTTATCATTTGTTTTCATTTCAAAATTTTGAAAATAAAAATTTCCCAGTTTATAAATAAGTCAATAATATTCGCTTTTCTTGAAATTACAGAAAAATCGCAATGGATTCTCCGAATTCGATCTTTTCTTACTTTCAAGACTTTGACATACCAATAGAGGAAAATCCTCCTTTTTATCACAATGATTATGGATTATTTAGTGAAACGGAATTCATATTAGATAATCCATATCAAACTGATACTTAATCATTCAAGAATTTGACTTGCAACCTTATGAAGACTTTCCGAATTTTACGTACAATTTACTCGAATATACACCCGAAGAACCTTACATCCTTGAAGAAATGAAAAGACAGAGTGATAAGACAAGAAAACAAGTTTACGAGGAAGATGATGTTCCACCATCATCTATATATGAAATCGGATCTTCTTCGAGGAACGTTCATAGAACTCCTTCATTTAAAAGAAAGAAAAGGTGGAACGAAAATGATAATTTTGAAACACATGAATTTCAACAGAATATTTTTGGAAATCCTTCCTTTTTAGAGGAAAATCAATATATTCCAATTCCTGTTGAATACACTGACAATTCCTTTCAACCTAAAAGATCTCCTCCATTTCGTGCTGTACACTCAGTGTTTAAGAGATTAACACGAAAAAAAATGTTCATTATCTAAGTTATTAGATAAAATGGGTTGTGCAGTCTCCAACACCATGAAAAGGAGAATTTTAGCAATGGAAAAATCTGATTATCAATTCCCAACTGATAAACATTGTGTTCGAGTGCCAGTAAAATTTCGATTGGGCCCTAGAATAAAAGATGTAGTGGTCACCAATGACAAAACTTGATATGACAAATTAATGTCAGAAGGAGAGGATACAACTGCTAAAATGACGGACTTAGTCCAGATGCTACAAAAAGCAAATTGTCCTTATACCGGATATGATACACCACCTGAGAGTTCCCGCCCTATACTTAAAAATAATGTATGGAGGCGGAAATCATCTGAAAGGAATTCTAATACCACCAACACTCCTGCAAATAGTTCACAAGAAGAGATTTGCAGTAAACATTCTACAAAATCATTTCAAGAAAGATTAAAGAAATTAAAAGAAGATATTAAACAACTTTCAGGACAAGAAAGGAAAAATACTTCTGACAGTTCCAATGAGAATGTTGCCAGTGTTAACATGGTTGAAACCTGATCTACTTCCTTAGCACGAGAATCAAATGAAGAGGAATTGTGAGAGGTGATACGACAACGAGATGAACAAATAAGCCGTCTTGAACAAAGAATGGAAGAACTGGTAGCGACTTTGCAAAAACCACCAGCGGACCCTTCTTCAGCTATTGAAATCATTAGACTGGAGGCTATTCACATCCTTGAAAGCAGAGAAGAACTAGTGGATGTCGAGGAAAGCACTCGAAAGAGAAAGAATTCTCCTCATAAAGAAACTCCAGAAAAGGATATTACAAAAATAGTGGAACAGAAAATTAAAGAAACGATGGCTCAGGCAAAAGCTGGAGCATTAACTCCAAAGGGCAGGCCATACCCAGAGGAATATGATTCTGTTCAATATCCTAAAGGTTTTGTTCCTCCTTTCTTTAAAATGTTCGATGGGACGGGAAATCGCCGACAAAATCTGGCACATTTTAGAGCAAGCTGCTGTAATGCTGGAGGAAATGATGCTCTCCTATTTCGACAATTTGTTAACAGTCTCACAGGAGTTGCCTTCGAGTGGTATGCAAAACTTCCCAATGGATCTGTCAAAACCTTTATAGAGCTTGAAATCCTTTTTATTCAACGCTTTGCAGGAGCACAACATCATACCACTGTTGGTGATTTGGTGGTAGAGAAACAAAAACCAGGAGAAACCTTGGTAGATTATATTTTACGCCTGGAGAAATCTCAGCATGAAATGTGAGCCACAGCTACAAGAACAACATGTTGTTGAAATACTGCTCAAAAATATCCATGGTCCCATAACTTTTATGCTTAAAGGATTTACGATAAAAACTTTTGAAAAATTACTCAGTAAAGCTGCCAATCTTCAGGAAGAGGTTAAGCAGATGAGTGTAATGGAGAAGACTGAAAAGACAAAAACTATCAAAACTTTTGAAAAGAAACCTGGGAATATTGCAGAAAAAGGTAAACAGGTGATGCAAATCCAACCGGAGCAAAAGAAGCAACGACAAAATCCTTCGACATCACAGACATCACCTCAATTACAACTTCAACAACCAATCCCAGTATCAACTGAAAAGAAAACAATGGCTCAAAGAATGAATAAAGTATATTCATTTAAAACAGAAGCCGTCAACAAAATATTTCGTAGCTTGCTTAAAATACCTGAATTTAAGCTACCAGAAGCTAAGAGGCCAGCAGAAATTGACATGAAGGACAATCCTAATTATTGCCCTTATCACAGGATGCTCGGACATAAAATTGAAGAATGTTTTGTCTTCAAAGACCGGTTAGAGCGTAATTTCAAAGATGGAAATATAGTCATCCCGAAAGAATACTTGAAAGAACCTGAAAAGGGATCAGTCAATATGATTTCGATAGAAGAACTTAATCCTAAAAACAAGGATAGCATTTCTAAAGAGATCTTCGCTAAATACCAAGTTACAAAATCTCCCAAGAAAGAAAAGAAAAAGAAAATCAAGAAAACAGAAAAGATTAGAGATCTTCTAGACATAGGGGCTGCAACTCCTTTTGTACCTTCTAGTTCATTTCACTCTTGTACTAGGATAGTTATGTCGGCCGAAGGACGAAAAATCCTCAAGTCAATAACTTTCTATGACTTTCTTTTTACCATGAATAATAACAATCCTAGTTTTGCGTACATTTTGTATATTCTGGATGATGCTTCTGAGAATGACCATTTGAATTCTATCCCTATAGACAATACTCAAATCGTATATGATCAATCTAAAGACAACCAAAATAATGAAATTGAAAATGAGAAATCTGACAGCGACAAAAATGAAGATGACATTGCTACGCTTCAATTACAAGGAATTCTGATTTCTATAAAATTGGAATCTTCGGATTCAGAAACAAATGAATCGGATAATCAACCTGAAGAAATAGTTGAAAGTAACTTGAGAAGTGGAAAAATCTTACCTCCTAGGATAATTCCACAACAAAAAGAAAAACAAATAATTACACCGGATACGATCATTCCTCCAATATATCCCTGAACTTCTGAAGGAAATAAGGATGATCTTCACAACAAAGTGGATTATAATGTACTGGCCCATTTGAGAAAATTACCTGCAAAATTAAGCATCTATGACGCTCTCATACTTTCCAAAGAAATGAGAGAATTATTAATCAAGGCCCTTTCGGACCCTGACATTTGCTTAACTCAACTTGCTAGTACTACCCAAAACGAAGCATATTCATTAGAGGAATCAATAAAGATTACCTTTTCTGACAATGACTTGTTGCTCGGAATAAATGAACACAATCGTCCACTATATATTACAGTAAACATCAATGACACGATACTTTCGAGAGTTCTTATTGACCCAGGTGCTTCAATCAACATTATGAATCTAAGAACTCTTGCATACTTAGACATTGATGCCTCTCAATTATCAAGGGATACAATGATGTTAAGAGGATTCAATCAACAAGGGGAACGAGCCCTTGGATCAATAACATTGCTCTTAAAAATAGATGACTTGGAAATAACAGCAAAATTTCATATTATTGATTCAGATACCTCTTTTAATGCCTTACTTGGCAGACCATGGCTCCATGAATATAAAATGGTACCCTCTTCATTACATCAATGTATCAAATATTTACGAAAAGGACAAGAATTTCGTATTATAGGAGACCTGCAACCGTTTTCAATCCATGAAATCGGTATACATGAAGATGCAGCATATTATGCCCCTATAAATACAACAATATCTTCCAAAGAGACAACGATAAATATGGAAGAAAAGAACAAAGAAAAGAAAATAAATGAAAAGGATTTTTCTTCAATAAAGACAAAAGAGACTAATTTCCGTCAGACTCGCACTCGAGGTCGAGGCCGAGAACGAGGACGAAAGAGAGAAGATCCAATTGTCACAATGAAGAAACCATCGAAGTTCAAAATCCACCTGGATTCTGAAGAAGAAACGACATCTATGGTTGCAAAGGAACCCCAATTTAAAATATCTCTAGAAGAAGAAGATAAAGAGAAACAATTTGAATCTATGTATGACAAAATCAATCATTATATACATTCTATGACTCTAACTCCAATCTCCACTCGCTAAGATTGAGAATCTAATAGTCAAAGAAGTATATAATGATGACAAAAAGCCAATTAAGTTTAGACTTGGCTCTACTTCTTCTTGTACTAAAAATGATGTAAAAATAGAAGATGAAAATCTTCCACAATCAATGAAAATTCCTTTTGAGTTGTATTCTCCTTGGGCACAAAAATTCATTCAAAATAGTTTAATGCTCAAACAATGGTCTTTAAAACAACCACATTTCATTGAACAAATGTGGGATGATAATAAACGAAATTCTAACTCTAAAAAAGGTGTTGGATTTGGAATTTTGGGACCATTAGATGATACAGAATTTTGTTTGACTGTCACAGAAGAATGTGATTCCGAGTCATTGCCTGATCTTCCAATTGAAAATGCTCCCCCAGAGTTGGAAGAAGAAATTAAATCGACAATTGATGAACTAAAAGAAATAAATTTAGGAACTAATGAAAATCCAAAATTGACTTTTATTAGTTCATTCCTTAATGATGAGGAAATAAAAGACTTAACTCAATTGTTGATGGAATATAAAGACTGTTTTGCTTGGACTTATGACGAAATGCCTGGTTTATCTCCAGAAGTCGCAGTCCAAAAACTCGGGATAGACTAAATCATAAACCCAATTGAACGAGCTCCAAGAAGGATGCGTGTCGAAATAGAGCAACAAGTCATTGCGGAAGTCAAGAAATTGATAGAGGCTGACTTCATACGAGAAGAAAACTATCCAACATGGCTAGCCAATGTGGTGCTAGTTAAAAAGAAAAATGGACAAATTAGAGTCTGCATAGACTACAGGGACTTGAACAAAGCATGTCCAAAAGATGAATTTCCTTTGCCAATTCCTGAATTAATGGTTGATATTGCATCAAAATATGCAATATTTTCTTTCATGGATGGATCATCAGGGTATAACCAAATAAAAATGTTTTCGGAAGATGAAGTAAATACAGCTTTCCGAACACCCATGGGCATATATTGTTATAAGGTTATGCCATTTAGACTAAAAAATGCCGGTGCAACCTATCAAAGAGCCATGATACGGATTTTTGATGAACTAACATATAATCAAGTCGAATGTTATGGCGACGATCTGGTTGTCAATAGTAAACAAAAAGACGATCATATATACGATTTGAGAATTTTCTTTGAACGACTACGACAATATAATCTTAAAATGAACCCTTTAAAGTGCGCCTTCGGTGTCACTTCAGGAAAATTTTTAGGATTTGTAGTTCGACATCGTGGGATAGAAATTGATCCTCTCAAAATGGAAGCTATCCTAAATATGCCTCCTCCTAAAAATCTAACTCAATTGAGATCCTTTCAAGGAAAATTAGCATATATACGACGTTTCATTTCCAATCTATCGGGTAGATGTCAACCCCTTACTGCCCTTACTAGAAAGGATGTCAAATTTGTATGGGATGAAAAATGTCAGCATGCCTTCGAAGACATTAAACAATATTTGACAACCCCTCCTGTCTTAGCAGCCCCTGTATTAGGAAGACCTTTAATCCTTTACACCGCGACATTGGACAATTCACTTGGAGCTTTACTAGCACAAGTAAATGATGAAGGAAAAAAGAATACGTTATACTACTTGAGTCGTTGTTTAGTTCCAACGGAAGTAAAATATCCGACAATTGAGAAGCATTGTTTAGCCTTGATCTTCACAGTTCAAAAACTAAGACATTATATGCTTTCTCATAAGGTAAATCTTATTTCAAGAGTTATCTTGTTACAATATTTAATAACACGACTGACACTTTCTAGGAGATTAGCAAGATGAGCAATGATCTTGTTACAATTTGACATAACATTTGTGTCATTATGTGCTATTAAAGGACAAATCCTAGCAGATTTCTTAGCGGCACACCCAATTCCAGCAGGATCACCCCTTAACGACGATCTACCTGATGAACAAATATCAGAACTAAAAGATTCTAACATGCAACGTTGGGAACTCTACTTTGACGGAGCATCATCTGTGTGGAAAGACAAAGATAAACATACAATCATACCAGGCAAAGCCGGAGTTGGATTAATTTTCATTACTCCAGACAAAATGATGATGCCCTTTTCCTATCATTTGACAGAACCATGCACGAATAATGAAGCTCAATATAAAGCGCTCATAACCAGTCTAGAATTGACAATATTTATGGAAATTAAGAATATTGATATCTACGTAGATTCCCAGTTAATTATCAATCAAATTGCTGTCAAATACAAAATTTTGAAACCACAACTTGAACAATATTCTCGTTACACTTTGAAATTACTTCAACAAATTCCTGATGTAACATTTTTCTTAATCCCGAGACGAGATAACTCTCTAGCGGATGCTCTGGCAAAACTTGCAAAGGAATTTGGGTGTCCAGAAGAAGATGACATACTGATCTCTATAAAAGGACGACAAGTTCTTTCTCAAATTGATATGGATAAATTACATAAGATCGGTGAAAATATGACAATGATAATAAGTGACGAAACGGATGATTGGCGACAACCAATCATCCAATATTTATAAACTGGAAAATTGCCTGAAAATAGTTCTATTGCCAATCAAATTAAACAAAGAGCATTATCATATGCTCTAATAAATGACGTCCTTTATAAACAATCTTTTGATCAAATGTGGTTAAGATGTTTAAACCAAATTGAAGCTCGAGAGATTGTTAAGGAAGTTCATTCAGGTTTATGTGGTGCACATCAATCTGGATCCAAAATGAAAATGAAAATAAGAAGAATGGGTTATTATTGGCCAACAATGATGACCGACTGTCTTGACATTGCAAAGAAATGTCATCAATGTCAAATAGATGCGGTAGTTTTACATCAACCACAAATGTCCTACATCCGACCATTGCATCATGGCCATTTGAATGTTGGGGTACTGACATAGTGGGCCCTATAGATCCTCCATCCTCCAAGGGCCATAAATTTATTCTAGCAGCTACTGACTATTTTTCTAACTTGGCAGAAGCAATACCCCTTCGAGAAGTCAAGGCAGAACAAGTTCTCCACTTCTTTAAAACACATATCGTTTATAGATTTGGGATTCCTCGAAGAGTCATATAAAATAATGGATTGGCCTTCAAAAACACAAAAATTAATCACTTTATCCAGAGACATGGGATTGACTGGAGATATTCCACAATCTATTACCCTCAAGCCAATGGATTAGCTGAAGCTTTCAATAAAACGTTGGTTCAAATCTTGAAAAAGACATTAAGTAATAGCCCGAGACAGTGGCATGAACGACTAATAGAAGCTTTATGGGCTTATAGAACTACATACCAAACTCCAACACGGTCTACACCATTTGCTTTGGTATATGGTTCTGAAGCCATTTTGCCACTGGAAGTCCAAATTCCTTCTCTCAGAATCGCAATAACTGATAATATAACTGAAGAAGAAAATGTCAAGTTGCGACTTGAAGAACTTGAAAATTTAGATGGTAAACGTCTGCAAGCCCAACAAAATCTTGAATTGTATCAAGCAAAAATGATACGAGCTCACGACAAACTAGTTCGCCCTAGAAACTTTCGAATCGGTGAATTAGTTTTAGTTCTTCGAAGGCCTATACTAGCTCATCGAAAGATAGGTGGCAAATTCGAACCGATATGGGAAGGTCCATATGTAATTGAAAAGACATATTCTGGAGGATCCTACCAATTGGTGGATTGTCAAGGAGAAAGAATCTTACCTCCAATCAATGGGCGTTTTCTAAAGAAATACTACACGACATAAAAAAGAAGAAATGAATAATGACTTTTTTATAAACTGGGACAATAAATTCTCCTTTCAAAAATCATCTTTGATGTTTTGTGACATCTCTTTCATTTGTTAAACAAACATTTGAAAATCTAAAATAATATTTTGTCTTGATATTTTCAGGAAAAATGCCTGAAGACAGATTATTTTTATCATTCCGAAATAATATGACTTTTGTCTTGGACCGTCGACATATAGACGCGGGGACCAGAGTTCACTTTGATTTTGACCTGTTGCAGGTTGAATCCATATATCATGGATCGTTACTTTATCCGGTGAATCACGGTGAAGTTAATCCGCAAAAACCTTTGATAGAATTCAAACTCCGACAACCCGAAGAATATGACTTCACAATCGGTGATAGCTCGGATGAAGCGAATTCATGACTGCCCCGATACAAGGAGCATCAACGTCAGGAACCAAAAATCCGACGACAGGATTCACCAGATCGCAAAGACGAAATCGCAATAAACGACTAAAATGAAAAAAACAATTACAAGAGAAACAAGACATGGAAGATATCAGTCAGTTAAAATCGCGAACTATCAATACTCCGTTTGAGGAAATAATATCGGAAACGACAAATCTAGACCTTACAGAAAAAGAGGATGGCAAAATAGTCGTCACTCCACCATTGGTCACACCTGCTCATTGTTTAAGAGTATCAGACAAAAAGAATCACTCGGAGGAAGAGATACGACGAGTTCGCGCCATTGAGTGGAGAACCTTCAAACAATATAAATATGTGAATAAAAGAACAATAAATATTCTGGATGGTCTTAAACTTTTTACCAGAATATTTGATGAAACTGAACAAGCTGCTATCATTAACCACATCATAGAAGCCCGAGATCAGGGTAGGGCTGGACGCCTTCGAAGGAGGACCTATTCTGAACCTAATAAATGGATTCGCGGTAAGGGTAGGCAAACCATTCAATACAGATGTTGCTATAACTATGCAAGAGATAGAGAAGAAAATCTTCCTGGGATTCTACGACATGAACAAGTTGACCATTTTCCCGTTGTGATAATCCAAATTATCAGACGACTTGTTACTTGGGGAATCATACCTGCGGATTGTGTTCCCAATAGCTGCATCATTAATATGTATGATAAAGGGGATTGTATCCCTCCTCACATCGACAGTCATGATTTTGAAAGACCATTTTGTACTCTGCCTTTAATGAATCGTTGTTCCATTATATTCAGAAGAGAGATACAAATCTTGGGACCCAGAGAGTTTGACGGGACATGCCGCATCCTTTTAACCCGAGGATCAGTTCTTCTATTCCAAGGGAACGGTGCAAATTTTGTAAAACATTGCATACCCAGTGTTAACAAGCCATGAATCTACATCACCTTGCGACAAATGAAACCTGACAAACGACCAGACAGATATCGACCAATACCAGAGCTCGAAGGACTAAAGCCTTTGGAACTGCTGTGATCCCATAAATGTCTGAACACCTGAAACATGTTCGACGAATGATGTTTTGGAGTGTAGGACGTTTATGGACGATCTAATAATCTCCAAATCTATGACATTATATGAAGAACGCTTGACATATAGTATATCTATAGTTGTTGATGTGTGGCATATCAGTAACTGTTGACATGTAAAATATCAGT
Organism: Papilionanthe hookeriana x Papilionanthe teres; assembly: GCA_022702705.1. NCBI lineage: Eukaryota > Viridiplantae > Streptophyta > Magnoliopsida > Asparagales > Orchidaceae > Papilionanthe > Papilionanthe hookeriana x Papilionanthe teres. The sequence goes on from CM040425.1 coordinate 22,607,500, forward strand.
AGTTTGTTGCAGCGTGCTATATGATATGTACATATGTATGTACTGTAAGCTTTTGTTTGCAATAAATATGTACTGGTGACTTTTTATGGAAATAAAATGAAGTGTTGAAGGAAAATATATCCCCATTGTCTGTGATATGTCGACAGGTCCTGAAATCAATAAATGACAAAATGAATAATTTATGATAATCAAACATGAGAATTAACTTTCAACCGATATAGGTCAAAATCCCAGCGGATATTCCCACTAAAATATTAGTGAGTTCGCCACTGTCTTTGGTTATTGGATATAAGTCCTTTCCTAATCTGGAAATAACGGTTTTCCTCTAACCAAATCTTAACATCGACACTTTGAGGAAAATAGAAAATGACATTTATTTTCTCTCTTCGGTTTATGGATATAAGTTCTTTCCCGATACGGAAATCACGACTTCCCTCTAACCAAATCTTGACATTGACATTTTTGAGAAATAGAAAATGACATCTATTTTCTCTATCCGGTTATTGGATATAAGTCCTTTCCTGATACGGAAATCACGACTTTCCTCTAACCAAATCTTGACATTGACAATTTTGAGAAATAGAAAATGACATCTATTTTCTCTATCCGGTTATTGGATATAAATCCTTTCCTGATAAGGAAATTACAGCTTTCCTCTAACCAAATATTGACATTGACATTTTGAGGAAAATAGAAAATGACATCTATTTTCTCTCTCCGGTTATTGGATATAAGTCCTTTCCTGATACGGAAATCATGACTTTCCTCTAACCAAATATTGACATTGACATTTTTGAGAAATTGAAAATGACATCTATTTTCTCTATCCGGTTATTGGATATAAGTTCTTTCCTGATAAGGAAATTACGGCTTTCCTCTAACCAAATATTGGCATTGTCAATTTTGAGAAATAGAAAATGACATCTATTTTCTCATTCCGGTTATTGGATATAAGTCCTTTCCTGATAAGGAAATTACGACTTTCCTCTAACCAAATATTGACATTGACATTTTTGAGAAATAGAAAATGACATCTATTTTCTCTTTCCGGTTATTGGATATAAGACCTTTCCTGATACGGAAATCACGACTTTCCTCTAACCAAATCTTGACATTGACATTTTTGAGGAAAAGAGAAAATGACATCTATTTTCTCTCTCCGGTTATAGGATATACGTCCTTTTCTCACACGGAAATCACGGCATTCTGTTGACCTCATTTTTGATGAGGTCTTCTCTTCTTCTTTTTAGTACTTAGGATCTAGCCTTAGGCTTTTCCTTTGACTATCCTAGAGGATTAGAATTGGGACCCACTACTTAGAAATTCAAACCACTTCTTAACTCCCTGCAAACTCCACAAACTTGATTGTAGACCCCTAATCACCTAGAGGGTTGAAATCAATTGTGGAAGTTTAAAGGATGAGTTCCTATAGGACTTTTTGGCCTTAGGACTGCCCTAAGTGGCCTGGTCTGGTGAGGGCTGACTTACACACACACTACACTTATACACTACACTTTCACGCACCTCCTAAAACCACACCCATACCCAACTTGACCTCCTGACTCATGAAGGTGATTCACATGGATGGTCCTTAACCCCTAAGCACTTGGCTAAGAGGGTTAGGAACAACATAGTGAATGCCTCAAATGAGTCCCTTCATGGCTCATGTGGGCTTGATATGGCTTCATGGCTCAACCAAAATGATTTCATTCCACTTACATTTACCCAATCTTCAATTTTCCAAATTTTTAATTTTTGACCCCGGGGACCCAACACCCGCCAAGCCTACCCAAAACACTTGAAGTTACCCAAACTTTCCAAAATCTCTAAATCACCCAAAATTCCTCAAAACCAATCCCAAACATTCCCACATCACTCAAATTGATAATCCATAGCCAAATATACCAAAAATTTTAAAAATACCCCCAATACCCTCCAAATACCCAAAATGCCCCTATTAGCCAAAAAATCCAAAAATTCAAAAAATTCCTAGAAAATTCCAGAAAATCTCAAATATTCCTAATTTCATTTTGTTCAACTACACCATGGGCCAATGTTGTCAATTTATCCCACTTTTGTCAAAATCCCCAATTTGACCCATTTTTTACCCAAAGTGAACCCAATGTCAAACCAAACCTACCCAATTGACCCTAATTCTGGTCCAATTCAATTCTAAACTTCAATTCAACATCCCCAACACCAATCTAGACCAAATCTAAGCTCAATTTGATTGTCATTTGAATCCAATTTCACTTTTGACCTTAAAGCCCAATTTGGACCCATGACCAAAACTTAGCCCAAACTAACCCAATTCAACTCCAATTAACCCCAAACCTTTTGTAAACCTTCCTTAACATCCCCACAATAAAAAAACTAACATAATTTGCCCAAAATTTGGATTCAAACCCCACTCAAATTCAACCCAAAGCTAAAAGACCCAATTTTGACCTAAACCCAAACCTAACCCAAATAAGCCCAAACCCCAAAATCAAAACCCAACCAAAGTCAACACCTCTTTGAAACACTCCCATAAACATTTCCCAAAATTAATTTTACATCAATTTCAACCCTAGCCCAACATTGGCCCAAGTTAGCCCAATTTGACCTACATTGGCCCATTTACCAAAGAGGCCCAAATCCAACCCCATTCAAACCCAAATCACTCCAAACTCATTTCAAATCACTCATGACATATCCCTAAACCAAACCAAAGAATTATTTGGCCCAAACTTCTACAAAATTCCCATCCATGAATTTATTCTTAAACCTAAAGGCCGATCCCCTTAGCCTTCCTAAAAGCCCATGAAAAATAATTTCAAAAGGCACAAAGCCCACATGACAATCCTCTATCATCATCCATTTGATAAAACCATCTCCTAAGTTCTAAATCCATGATAAAATAAATCCAAATCAAGCCATATGCCAATTCCCATCAAAATGCCAAAATTCACAAAACCCTTTTTCTTGAAGTTGACTTAACTTTTCCCAAGCCAAAGATGAGCCATGAAGCCATGCATGAGCCACATGGAAGCCATGAGAACCTCTTTACATGTCACCATGCCATTTTGGGCAAAAGAAGGAGACTCTTTCCTTAATCTCCTAAAGTCATTAGCCTTAACCATGATTCCCCTTAACCCAAATTTAATCCAAATATATTTGGATAAGGACTTCTCCATGCCAAACCAGCTGATTCCTTTGACTCCCCACAACACCCAAAGCCTCCTTGAAGGGTGAACCAAGCCCAAAAGGTGGACTTGACCAAATCAAGCCAAAATTGGCCTTCCGCCATGCCATTTTAATCCAAGCTTTTGACACATGGCAAAGCCCAATTGCCCACACTAAACCCCAGCCCTGACCCACCTGGACCTGAGGGTGACCCATGCCTGCCGGCCAGCCGCCTGGATCGCCGGAAAACACCATGGCCGAGACCTTGGGAGGAGCCAAAGTTTGGAATTCCCACCTGCTGAGCTGCCCCATGCCCAATGGCCACCATGGCTGTTCTTCCCTTGACCTAAGCAGCTGATCCCAAGCCTTAAGCCCCCCTGGGAGGCCCTCCACCCTCTCCTATTTAAACCTCACCTCTCTCGGCCATGGGGGGTGCTGAACCAGACCTTTCTGAAACCCTGCCAAATTACTCCAGACCACTCTCCACACTTAGAGCAGTTGATCCCCAGTGACAATTTGCCCTAATCCCCACCAACAGAGCCCAATTTCTCAGCCAAAATTCCACCCAAAAACAGGACATCTCCCAACTCTCCACCAAATTCAAATTAAACTCACCCACACCTGCACAAGGTCAAGAGAAGGAGTTCCCAGTGAAAGCCCCTCTCCAGGCCACCCATCTGTTCCAGACTCCAAGCTTTGTAATCGGCTGTGGTCGAAATCATACCTGGACAATTCACCAGCCCAAGGGACTTCATCTGGAGCTTGCTTGGACCCAATCGAAGGTGACACAACTCTCAGATCAAAGCTTCACTTCTCTGAGCAAAGGTATGGACTCACTCTTCTTCCCGAGCTTACAGAGATTCTCTATTTAATTTGAGTCAATTTCAATACATGTTTACCGTATGGATGTGTTCGTCTCCTCAAGACAAATCCGTAGAGCATAAGAACACGAAAATCCGTTGAGAATCGAGTGAGAAATTAGGGTTAGAAGGTTGACGGTCACGGGTGCACACTAGTCGTAGACGATGACTGGGAGCCGTCGGATCGAGCGTGTATCGAGCGGACGGTCTGGATCGAGCCGGACAGCGTGATGGTGCATGAACCGCGGGCCCCTGGAGCACTGAGTCGGATGGCGGCGCCGAATCAGGAGACGACGCGTGTGCGTTCAGAGCTGTCGTGGTTGAGCTGGCGCCGCGTCACTTAAGTAGAAAAATAGGATTTTTCTTATTTATTTAATTACCAGAACTTAGAAAATTCATAACTTTGTGTAGGAAAATCCTAAAAATAAAATAAAAATACCCTCTTGCTCGGTGAACGAGAGGAGAATAATGTGGAAAAGAAATCATGTAATTTCATCAAGTATTTTATTTTTAATTATTTATTTACTCTCTGCACTATTTCAATTCTCCATGCATGTATACAACTCACCATGGCATGAGACCATAGGGCTTTTGAAGCCTCTGAATTTGAGAACATTCCCTGAATTTTTCAAAGTCATAGGCCATCCCTATAAAGAGTTAAGGATTTTTCAATTCTAGGTCACTATTCTGAGTATTTTAATTCCAATAATTATCATATTGTGAAATAAAGTCTAGGAAAATTTGGTGATGTTTCTTATGACGAGAGGACCTTAGGAAAAATAGTTTTTGAGTTAACTCACTTGTAATAACCCTAATTGGCTTAAACACCCAAAATGGAGCTTTAATTAATTAGAGCTAATCATACATCAAATTGACTTGAAATCAATTCTCCACTGACCTTTGGGATTAGAGGAATCCACCATAAAAGTTTGAAGTTAATTGGACTTGGTTAGCCCTATCAAATGGGTTGATTAAGCCATTTAGCCAAAATTAAACTTTAAAAATTCATAACTTTCAAAATACTTTTCAAAAATTCACCAAATTAGTTAAAAAGCCTCTCTGATATTAGGGGAATTTAAGAAAATTAAAATTGTAGTTTTCTAAAAAAGTTGATTTTTTGCATTATTTTAATATTTTTAATAATTAAAAAATAATAAAAATCACAAAAATAATAAAATTCACCAAAATGTCACATTTTGAATTTTAATCACTTAGGAACAAACCCCATTTTTTTCTTAAGTCTCTATGATGAGATATTAATTTTTAAAACCCTAAGGTAATTTTAAAATTAAAAAATGTATTTTCTAGCATTTCCACTAAAATAATTCTAATAAATCAAAGAAAAATCAAAAAATTGTAAAAATTGGTTCTCTGGTTTCCTTGATTTTAGAGAGATTTTTGAAAAATATAAAATTCATTTTTCAACCTTTATTTTATTTTTAAATTAATTAATACTCTAGAACTCAAAATAATTATAATAAAAAGAATATAATTCAAAAAATCACCAAAATTGATCCAAGTGGTTCTCTGGTCATTAGGAATGTCCCATAATTTTCTTAAGGACAGAAACTTTCCCTTGGTCATATTATTAAATTTTCCTTGAAAATCCCTATTTTCCATCAAAAATAATTACATAAATAAATTAAATGCATAAAAATCACATTTTCTCCTCTAATGTCTTGATTGACATATGAGTGAAGTCACATAAAAATTTCAAATTCATTTGAGCTCAATTTAGTGAGTTATGGAATTAGTAAGTTTAACGGGCAAAATGGTAATTAAAATTTTAACCTATAATTAAAAATTTTAGGTTTAATTAAAAGGGTGGGTAAAATATTTGATACTAAGTTGATTTTGGATGTTTGAAACTTAAGCAATTAAAGGGTAGAAACTTACCAAATAATTTGAAAATAATCAAAATAAACCTTAATTAAATAATTAATTAAATTTGGAAGAATAATGAAAAATTGGAATTATTAAAATAGGGATATTATTAGGAAGAGATTTGTTCTTTAATTTAAGAATCCCTAAATTAATCACCTCAATAATATTTAATTCCTAATTAGAATGATAATCCAAATTTAAGATTTAAAATGCTAAAAGACTTAAACATTAAATTAAATTAAAGTTAAAACATTTAAATTAAATCCTTCTAAAATTTCAATTAAATTAATACTTTAACAACTAAATTAAATCATCTTTAAAACATAAAAAAAATATATTAAATTAAAATTAAAATATTAAATGAAATTAAAATTTAAATTAAATTAAAATTAAAAATAAAATTAAATTAAAATTTAAGTTAAATTAAATTAAATTAAATTAAATCATATTAAATTAAATTAAATTAAATTAAATTAAAACATATTAAATTAAATTAAATTAAATAAAAAAATAAAATCAAGTTAAAATAAGATTAAATTTAAATTAAAAAATAAAATTAAATTAAAATTAAAACTAAACTAAATTAAATTAAATTAAAATTAAATTAAATAAAATTGAATTAAATATAACATCACCTAAGCCATAAAGAATTAAAAATAAATCTAAAACAACTTGAACACTATTCCAAACTTAAACCCATTAATTAAAATTAAATTAAATCATAAATCACTTGAACATTAATTTGCCCTCAAAAGCTCTTGTTGTCATAACTCCTAAATGGAGTATTAAGTGAATGTTACTTTTCAAATGTCCTAATTCACTGAGCAAGATAACAAAACTTAAACTCCTGGATGATTAATTCACTTGTATAATTAAATTCTCTTGGACTTAAAACAATCCTAGAGGTATTGAAAAGATGTTTAAGATTCGTCTTAAGCACTTCCTCAATATGATAGGATATTTATAAGAACAATTGAACTTAATTGTTCTTTGATGAAGAAAATCGTCCTTAAACCAAAACACAAGAACCTAGACGTCATAGTAGATGACTAGCTACAGGATTAGGACCTTGGTAGAAAACCATAACCCTTCCCTTAGCTTTACTTAGGAACTTGCTTTAAATGTTTAAATACTCTAAATTGTGTTTAAGTGCAGCTTGGGATGACGGGAAGACCCTCCAGGTACGCTTTTATTGCAATTTACTTATTGCAATTTACTTTATCGCATCACACTTACTTTTCTTGCATGATAAACAACCGTTGTATGAAAACCCACACCTTTAGGATAGTCCTTAAAACTGAAACCAAAACTAAATTAAAAGTCATTGCAAGATAAAATTCACCGTCACAACATTTCAAAATATAAAACAACTCAAAATTTAATCACAAACGTAACAACAAAACTACAACTACAACTAAATTAAAACGTCTTGTTGGATGATCGGGAATACCTCGGATGATGTAACCTACGTGTTGCTAACGGGATTTCTCACGGTCCAAATGAAAGTGTGGAACTCATTTAGTTGAGTTTAGCAAATTCATCTGGACTAAGTGAATCCGATAAAAATAACGATGCCGGAAGGATGGAACCGTGGGATCTTAACCGGTGTTGTTATAATCAACTTTAAGATTTGTTTTAATTAAAACATAAAAACACTTGGAAACTAGGACCTTCTCTAAACCAGAAAACTTCTCTCATCTCCTGATTTATGACTTCTAAAACTAAACCTCTGCAACAACAACAAGGAGCTCGGAGCATGGTGGGCAGCACGGCCATCGTCATCAGCAAAACCTGAGTCTACTTCAGCAAAACTTTCTTATAATTAAATAACCAAGCCATAGGACTTCGAGGTAGTTTGCCTAGTGCAACATAAATCCTCAACTCTTCGTTAGGCATTTGCATTGCAAATTAAGCCCTAACCGGTCTTAGGATTCTGAGGTAGTCGTCCGATACGACATAAACCCTCACATCTTCAAGGCTATTTGTGTGATCACATCATACAAATATAAGTCCTAATTAATTAAAATTGGCAACATCAAAACATTAAATAAACATTAGGGCATTCTTAAATTCTAGCCAAACAATAGGATAGTCGGGAAATTACCGAAGTTCGCTTCGAATCTGTGATTTCTCCTACCTTTCTTCCTTTGAATTCCCAAAATAAAATGTTCCAAATTTGATCCATTCCCTATTGAAATTCCAAAATTCAATCCCTTGAAAACTCAAACTTTGAAATTCTTAAGAGCGTAACTACCGATTATTATCGAGAGTTTTCTTAGGTGATTCCCGTCACTTAAGATGTAATTAACTATAGGGGCTTGCCCTTATAGGGAATTTTAAAAACCGTGTAATATAAACCTTGTTTAATGTTTTCATATTAAGCAGGGGAACTTGTCGGCTTATAAAATTGGTTCGCAGACCAAACGGATGTCATAAATCTCCTAGTTTATTTAATCGAGCCCGATCATCAAGCAGTGTGTCTATTCTTAGGGATAGATACACGGTTTGTGGTGCGGTGCTCGTTTATATAAACTATTCGGGATGTGAGATCAGTTTGATTTCATATCTTAAAATCATCAAATTCAAAAATTATTTTCAAAATCAAATACTACTTTTCAAATTATTTATTTAAATTAAATTAAAAATTCGCCGACAATTTCTGTAGGCGACCCCCTTTTCAAAATAAAACTCATAACCTAAAATATGCCGATAATTTCTGTAGGCGACCCCAGTTTGGACAAGGATTCGAGAACACAAATGTCAAGATCACTGACGTTACCCTTTTCGCACTAACAGACTAAGTATCTGAAACTGAAAGACCTTTGATCGAGTTCAACCTTAAATCAACTCGACAGCTTCCTCCCCGCAAAGGGTTCCAACTCGAGAGGAATACCACTCGTCCATAGGAGGACCGTTATCTCTACCCCCACCGGTCTAGTCGTCTCCGCACCTACCCCGGCTTCCGTCAAACTAAAGGGGAAGGAATTTCAAATTTGTAACGAGCATGTTACCGCGGAGGGTACTGCATTTCCGTGCAAGACCTTCTCGTTTTTGAAATTGGGTCCAACTCAAGGGTTCCACCCCTAACATGGACTCGCAGAAGAAACAGAGGTAGGAAGATCGCCGTGAAGGCCGGAGCCGTCGAAGTCGCTTTCTTAGAAGAAATCCCTGAGTACACACCACTACCTGAGTACATACCATTGCCTGAGTATACACCGCTTTTGGAAGGGAGTAGATTTCATCCCCTTTCCGCCGCAGCTGACGAGAAAAATGTCCGCAGGATTGCTTCTACATTACCTCGACCCGCATACTATAGCAACAGTCGAAAGAAAAGGGCTAGGATTACACTATTTGCCCGACTACAGACTGTGATAGAGAAGTTAGCAAAGAAAGAGAAATGTCCTGTATCAGAGATTTTAAGAAGAATAGGGTGGGTGCCAGCCAAATCCCGTCTTGGGCCGTGAGTAGAATCCGTTATCGCCGCAAAAAAGCCGAGTAAGAAGATGAAGGCTAGTCCACCTGTTGTTGTTTCAGGTTTACAGATCAGGGAGGATACCACCTTCCAGCATTCAGCCGACAGACCATCCGGTCCTAGGCCTTCTGCTGCTAGAAGGATGGTATGGCGTCCAACTACCGGCCAATTATGATTAAAACAACAACCTGAAAAGGAAAGTCTCATCAGGAGACTTGAGTCCAAAGAAAGCGCCACCGCAATGAAGGGGACTCATGAGAAGGAAACCCGACAGCTATCGCATGACAACTGCAAGGATGTACAGAAAAGACCACTAGAAGATGCTATGGAAAAGCTAAGAACCGATATTCGGCCGATTAGCAAGAGAAAGAGAAGAAAAATTCAGAGATGAAGTCGACTCGTCAGAGTTCATGGATGATGAATATGCAGAAATTAACATGGTTGAAACACGAGCATCGTCAGCTTCGCAAGGTGCTTCGGCAGCTGTGGAAAGAGATGAACCGGAAGCTTTAAGAGCACAAATTCGAGAAAAAGACGATACAATCTCTCAATTGGCAAAAAGGATGGAAGAGATGGCTCCAGCCCTAGCCACTCTTCGCAGTCGAGCTCAACCCCCAAGAGAAACGCCTCCGTAAGTTATTCATATTACGTACGGAGGAAAAGAGATTACATCCGTTAACGGAGACGATCGACCAAAGAAAGATTCTACCCGTAACATGATTCCAAAAAGGATATCAAGAGCATGGTGGAACAACGAAAGTGAGAAGCCTTGGCACAATCAAAGAGCGGGACATCCATTCGGACGGGTAGGCCTTACCCCGAAGAATTCGACGCTGTCCAATATCCGAAAGGCTTCGTACTACCTCTGTTCAAGACCTTTGATGGAACCAGAAATCCTCGGTAGCACGTTGTACATTTTTGTGCCAGTTGTTGCAATGCCGGCGAAAGTGATGCTTTACTCTTCCGACAATTTGTCAGCAGCCTGTCAGGGATCACCTTTGATTGGTATGCGGAATTACCGAACGGTTCGGTGAAGACATTTTCAGAATTAGAAAAACTCTTCATCAAGCGATTTGTCGGAGCTCAGCACCACATCACTATAGGTGATTTAGTGGTAGAGAAGCAGAAGCCGAACGAAACTTTGGTGGACTACATACTTCGATGGAGGAATCTAAGTATGAAGTGTGAACCACAGCTACAAGAACAACATGCATTCGGCATTTTACTTAAGAGCTTTCATGGCCCGATAGCACTTCTCCTCAAGGGATTTACTATTAAGACTTTCGAGAAGTTGTTAAGCAAGGCCAAAAGCTTGCAAGAGGAGGCGAAGCAATTAAGTTTCACCGACAAAACAGACAAACAGAAGCCCGTGAAAACTTTTGAAAAGAAGTCCGGGATCGTCGCAGCAGTCGATAAGGGCAAGCAGCCGATACAAATACCGTCAGAACGGCCGCAGCAACCTCAACAGAAGTACCAGCAACCCCGACCCAGCTATCAGTCATCTCAACAGTATGAACAACCGCCTCGTCCACAACGTACGTTAAGGAAGCTTCGAGAAGGAGTATCCGTTCAAGAATGAGGCAAGTGCCGAAAATGTTCCGCTGATCGATGAAGACTCCAGATTTCCAACTGCCAGAGCCTAAGAGACCAGAAGAAGTTGACAAGAAAGGTGATCCCAACTTTTGCCCTTACCATCGGATGCTCGGGCACAAGATAGAAGATTGTATTACCTTCAAAAGTTGGCTCAACGATAATCTTCGAAAAGGGAACATAACAATCCCGAAGGAATACATGAAGGAACCCCAGAAAGGAGGTTCCGTCAATGTTATCTCAACGGATTTCATTGTTCCGATAGATCCCTATGCGACTGATGATGGATGGACTACCGCTTGGACAAAGTCTTCGAAAAAAATTTTGGATCGCATCCAAACCACTTCGGTGCGAGCTTCAATTCAGAGTTCGAAACCTGTCGAGTCGGCATTATCACTTGCGATAGAAGAACCACCTCAACAAGAGACGATTGAAGAAAAGAAGAAAGTTGATGAAGAAGAAAAGACCGAGGCTCTTAAGGCTAGGCTAGGGGCTGCTTATCCTAGGATAGTTGTTTCCGATTCGGGGGAGAAATCCCTCGAACCTCTGACTCTGTATGATTATCTGCTCACTCCGGTGGGATCTTATAATGATAAGGGTTATGGCGTTGGCTACGTTTTGACTGTTTCTAGCGATTAAGTAACTAGCGACAACCAACCTAATCCGGACGTCGATTCCGATACAAATAACAATTCCCAAATCATACACAATCTCGACGATCACAATGACAAAAAAGACATCCACCAAGGAGGCTACGAGAGTTCAACAAGCAACAAATCTATTTGCGAGTTTCGAGGAGCTCCAGTCACAATAGAGTTAGAGCCTTCAGAACCCGAAGCTAATCCAGAAGAACCTGTCATTCCGATTCAGAAGGAGACACCAGCAAAATCAATACTAGATTCAGAAGAAATCACAGAAGTTAACTTAAGAAGTGGAAGAGTTCTACCTCCGAGAATGGGTCCAAAGGACAAAGGAAAGCAGGTGGTTGTTCAGGAGGAACCAACCCCGGCAGAAGAAATACCCATTCGGGATGAAATCGAGACACATGAAAATAAAGTGGACTACAACGTGCTAGCCCATCTTAGGAAACTACCAGACAAACTGAGCTTCTACAACGCTCTCATCTTATCAAAGGAGATGAGAGAAGCTCTGATCAAGGCCTTACTTGATCCAGAAATTTGCTTTGCTCAAATGACCGGAGATTCCTTAGATGAGGTTTGCTCATTAAAGGAACAGCGAGGTGTTACCTTCACGGACAATGACTTACTACTTGGGACAGCGAGACCACAACCGACCGTTGTACATTTCGACTCATAATCGGGAAGTTTACACTCTCCGCAGTATTGGTGGATCCGGGAGCATCAATCAATATAATGAATCTTCGAACGCTAGCATACTTGGAAATTAATGCTCGCGAGCTCGAAGCGGACAAAATGTTATTAAGAGGATTCAACCGTAAAGGAGAAAGAGCCCTCGGATCAATAACACTGCTAATGAAGACCGGTGACTTAGCAAAGACAACCGCAAAATTTCACATAATTGATTCAGAAACGTCATTCAATGCTCTACTAGGCCGACGATGGATACATGAAAACCGGATGGTACCATCATCTCTACATCAGTGCATCAAATACTACGATGAAGGGGAACAGTGCATCAAAGGTGACTTACAACCATTCTCCGTACATGAAATTGGAATCCATGAAGATGCAGCTTATTATGCACCTCCGAAGAAAACAATCTTCTCTAGAGATACCATAACGAATGAAGCAAAGGAAGTTCGGGACGATGAAGAACCTGAAGTTCTAGTCCAACAGTCACTCACCACTCCCTTACAGCGAGATGGTGAAAGTTTCTCCACAACTCGCATCCGAGGTCGAGGCCGGGGACTAGGTCGTGGCGGAGACGTTAGGACGATTAGACGAGAGGAAACCAGCCATCAATGTTGATCGGGAAGATAGTTCCGAAGAAGAAAAAGAAATCAAGCAAGAAGCAGCGGCAATAAGTAGGAAGAAGCCGCAATTCAGGATCTCTCTCGAAGATGAAAAGAACGAGGAATATAAATTGATGTACGAGAATATTAACCACTATGTACATACTATGACCCTAACCCCGATCCATTCTAATAAGATCGAGGGTATGGTGGTCAAAGAGGTACGTAGCGGCGGTGCAAAGCCCATCAAATTCTACCTTGGTGCTCCTTCCTCCAAAACTGAAAAATAATGTACAATTTGAAGATGCTACTTCATCAGAATTAATGGAATTGCCTTTTGAGTGGTACTCTCCCTGTGTTCAAAATTTAATTCAGCGTGGTTTCTTACCTCGACAATGGACCAAAGGTCAATCACAACATTTTGAAAATTTATGGAATAACTCCGGTCGTCCACCCAATTCAAGGCATGGTCTCGGATTTGGCACGATAGGATCGACTGACGATACCGAATTTTGCTTGGTTGTCACTTGCGAGTCTAATGAAAACCGCATGGAAGCTACTGGAAGAATTTGAAGATTTACAAATTAGAAACGCTCCACCAAAGTTCGAAGAAGAGATCAAATCTACAATAGATGAGTTAACGGAAGTTAACTTAGGTACTAGCGAAGAGCCTAGACCTACCTTTGTTAGCTCCTTACTCAATAAAGAAGACTCCGAAGAAATAATCAAGTTATTAATGGAATTTAAAGATTGTTTTGCTTGGAGCTACGATGAGATGCCAGGATTAGCTCCAGAGGTCGCAGTCCATAAGCTAGGAGTAGATCCTACTTCTGTCCACGGACAAGGTTCCGGAAGAATGCGTCTAGAAATCGAACAACAAGTCATAGTTGAAGTTAAAAAGCTAATAAACGCTAAATTTGTCACGTGAAGAACAATACCCGACTTGGTTAGCCAATGTGGTACCGATCGAGAAGAAGAATGGTCGGATCGGAATTTGTGTGGATTTCGGAGATTTAAACAAGGCATGTCCAAAAGATGAATTCCCTCTACCGATCCTGCATTTAATGATCGACATTGCTTCAACACATGAAATATTCTCATTCATGGATGGATCTTCGGGATACAACCAGATAAAATGGCTCCGGAAGATGAAAAACTTACAGACATTCGAATGCCGATCGGAGTATATTGCTACACAATGATGCCATTCGGATCGAAGAACGCAGGAGCAACCTACCGGAGAGCGATGACAAGATTTTTTGATGATCTCATCCACAATCAAGTCGAATGCTACGTGGATGATGTGGTCATCAAAAGCAAAGTAAAGGAAAACCACCTGTATGATTTGAGAATTGTTTTCGAACGATTAAGACAATTTAACGTTAAGATGAATCCCTTAAAATGCGCCTTCGGCGTCACCTCCGGGAAATTCTTATGATTCGTTGTCCAACATCGTGGAAGTGAAATTGACTCGGAAAAGATTAAAGCTATCTTAGAAATGCCACCTCCCAAAACCTTAAAATAACTATGATCTTTTCAAGGGAAGTTGGCATATCTTCGACGCTTTATCTCGAACTTGTCAGGTAGGTGTCAGCCTTTCTCGGCATTAGTTAAAAAGGACACCAAATTTATTTGGGAAGAGAAATGCCGGAGGGCCTTCGAGGACATTAAACAATATTTAATGACACCTCCCGTCTTAGCAGCCCTGAGCCTCGTGTAGACCGTTGATACTTTATACCGCGGCCTAAGACGATTCTCTCGGAGCCCTGTTAGCCCAGGTCAATGATGAGGGTAAAGAAAATGGTCTTTACTACCTAAGCCGTCGTTTACTTCCGACGGAATTAAAGTATCCCACAATTGAAAAGCATTTTTGGCCCTGATCTTCGCCGCTCAAAAGCTCAGGCAATACATGCTTTCTCATAAGGTCAACCTGATCTCGAAATTTAATCCATTGCAATACTTGATGACCCGTCCGACGCTTTCGGCAGTACTTGCCGAGTGGTCAATGATATTATTGCAATTCGATATAACTTTCGTACCTCTTCGTGCCGTAAAGGGACAAGTCCTAGCAGACTTCCTCGCAGCACACCCTTTGCCGGCAGAATCTCCTCTCACTGACGACTTGCGAGATGAACAAATAATGAGCTTAGAAGACCCTGATGATCGACGTTGGGAATTATATTTCAACGGAGCATCTTCAGCACACAAAGATGAAGAATCGCAAGTGATAGTGTCCGGTAAGGCAGGAATCGGACTAATCTTTATTACACCGGAGCGGGGGATGTTAAGATACTCCTACCACTTAACGAGCCGTGTACGAACAACGAAGCGTAATACGAAGCTCTCATAACTGTACTGGAATTAACTATTCAAATGGGGATAACAAACATCAACATCTACGGGGATTCGCAGTTAATCATTCAACAGATCGCCGGACAATAAAGAATTTTAAAGCCAAGACTCGAGCAATACTTCCAGTATGCCATGAAACTGTTGGAACAGATTCCGAATGTGACGATCTACAAAATTCCTAGAAATGAAAACGCTTTAGCAGATGCGTTAGCCCGCCTCGCAAAAGAATTTGCCTGCTTACAAGATGAATCGCTGGAAGTGTCGGCTCACGGACGTCGAGTCCTATCACGACTCGACATGACACAATACACAAATCGAAAAAGAAGAAGAATCAGCTTGCAACAAGGACGTAAAACACGTAAGATTGGCGACGACCATTAATGACTACCCGCAAACAGAAAACTACCGAGACGATAGGTCGTTAGCCCATCGTATCAAGAAAAGAACTCTGTCCTACGCATTAATAAATAACACGTTATACAGTAGGTCTTTCAATCAAATGTGGCTAAGGTGCCTAAGAGGGTCCGAGGCCCGTGAAATTGTTAAAGAGGTGCATTCAGGACTTTGTGGCGCTCACCAGTCGGGTCCGAAGATGAAAATGAAAATTAAAAGACTAGGGTACTACTGGCCCTCGATGATGACCGACTGCATGAAAATCGCCAAGAGCTGTCACTAATGCCAAGTGCACGGAGTGGTTCTACACCAACCTCCAAATGTGCTACATCCGACAATTGCGTCGTGGCCATTCGAATGTCGGGGCACAAATATAGTGGGTCCAATAGAACCACCATCTTCAAAAGGACATCGCTTCATTCTTGTGGCTACAGCATTACTTTTCCAAGTGGGCAGAGGCAGCTCCACTCGTAGAAGTGAAAGCACACCACGTGCTGCGCTTTTCAAGAACCAAGTTGTCTACCGTTTCGGAGTGCCGAGCAGGATCATCTCAGATAATGGGTCAGCATTCAGAAGCACGCAAATCAATAATTTTGTCAGGAGACACAGAATCGACTGACGGTAATCAACAATTTAATACCCAAGAGCAAACGGCCTGGCTGAGGCTTTTAATAAAACTCTCGTTCAAATTTTAAAGAAAACTTTGGACGATAATAAGAGAAATTGGCACGAGAAGTTATTAGAAGCCTTATGGGCCTACCGGACAACCTTCATAACTCCTACTCAAGCTACACCTTACGCTCCGGTGTATGGGTCCGAGGCAGATGTTACCCTTAGAGGTCCAAACTTCCTTCACTCGAATTGCAGCTTGCAAACAAAATAACGATAGTAAGAGAATGCCAAATTACGACTAGAAGAATTGGAAAGCCCGGAAGGGAAAAGACTTGCAGCATGACAGCAGAATTTAGAACTATACCAAGCCAAGATGGTTCAAGCCCATGACAGACTGGTCCGCCCAAGAACCTTCAATGTTGGTGACTTAGTTCTCGTCCTTAAGAGACCTATCCTTGCACTCCGCAAGATAGGAGGAAAATTTGAACTACTTGGGAAGGGCCGTTTGTGGTTGAGGCAGTCTACTCAGGAGGCTCCTACCAGCTAGTGAATTGCCAAGGAGAACGATATATGCTTCCGATTAACGGACGATACTTGAAGAAGTATTACACTACCTGATGTTTCGAAGGAATGAATTTTTTCATCCCTAGAAGCACGGGTGAAGTAATTACTTATGACTGGGTCCGAACCCAAAAAAAATAAAAAATGTGCTAAAAGAAATAAGATCATGATAATAAAGTTTTCCTTGCTTTCTCTTCCATATCAAAATCTTTTTTTCAATCTTTTCCCACTTCATTCCTGTTAAATTTAAAAATACAAAAGTAATAATAAAAAAAAAGAAAAAAAAAAGAAAACTCTGTCTCCAATAAACATTTTCTTAATGTTCTTGTTCTTAAGATGCAGCCCCCGATCCTTTTCCTTGTCTTTTCGCAGGAAATGTCGAACGGGCGGTTGGTCCTGAACTTTAGAAATGGCGTAAGCCTTGCACTCGACGAAAAGAGGGTGAAAGATGGAGCGATAATAGTGATTGACTCAGACTTCACACCAGCAGGCCTGCAATACGAGGAAGGTGACTGGGTCCCAGTTGATCGAGAGGGACCGCCTGGCCGACGGAATGAAAGTGGGTGGCCCAAGCCACCAACCCAAGCAAGCAAGAAAAGGAAAACAAACACCGAAGAGGACAAGAAAATCAAGTCCGTAGTCGCTACGGCGGAGGGCGAGCTTGTCGCCGCCGCGCCCACGTAAATTCAGGAGGTACGAAGAGCTACTCTCACAAAGAACTCGGCCGAAGAAATAAAAATCGCCGTATCCGCAAGATGTTAACTAAACTAGCAACGGACCAGCCGCGAATGAGACGAGTCGCTACTACCAGTACATACACTTCAAGGATACCGGTTCACCAGAACTCGAAAAAGGAGGCCGACTCCGAAGATAACAGAAGGGACCAGGGAAATCTCAAGAAGATCAGAAGAAGGAAGGCTACCATGCCACCAGATAAAGCCACCAGTAATGCATGACCTTGTTGCAGAAGAAACCCCGGAGGATGTCCCGACGGAGACCATCCCCGAGGAGTCAAGGTATGCAGGAGAACGCGAAGGGATTGAGCCATATATCCCACAAGATACGTCACTGTGCCTCACCATTTGCGTGATAATTCCGAATCACGAGCTAGAAAGAATGCAGAATGTCGAGAAGCAAACTTTTGAATACTTCGAGAGAATCAGAGGCAGGAGGATCAATGTACTAGAAGGCCTTGAGCTACATACAGACGTGTTCTCATAATACGAACAACAACAAATCGTGGACTGCATCCGGGATTTGAAAAGAATGGGTCAGCAGGCCGCCTAAGAGAAAACACTTACTCGGAACCCCGGAGGTGGATGCCAGGGAAAGGGAGAATTACAATACAATGTGGATGCTGCTACAACTTCGCAGAAGACAGGAAGGGAAACCCACCGGGATACTCCGTCATGGCAAGGTAGATCCAATGCCATTAGTCATCAAAAGGATGGTAAAGAGAATGATAACATGGAGAGTACTGCCAGCAGATTGCATACCCAACAGTTGCATCATTAACATTTACATGAAGGGTGACTGTATACCCCCGCACACAGATTACCACGACTTTGTCAGACCTTTCTGCACAGTTTCTTTTCTGAACGAGTTTAATTTCATGTTTGGATCTGACCTCCGGATAGCAGGCCCAGGTGAGTACCAAGGGCCAGTAAAGATGCCATTACTGGTAGGTTCCGTCATGATACTAAAAGGCAACGGAGCAGATGTCGCTAAACATTGCATACCGGGAGTACCAATGAAGCGGATCTCGCTACTTTCGAAGGATGGATGACAGAAAGCACCTTACCACTTCCGACCGTACCCGTAGCTAGAGAGCCTCCGGCCTTACGAGTCGTGAGTTACATGGAAAATATCACACCTCCAACGTACATCCATACGACATCCTTGCCAAGGATGGCTTGGAAGGTGATGTTATTGACCATGTACCTCACTATTCAGACATGGATTTTTGACAGATGCCTTTTGGATGGATCGAAAAAGATCATAAATAGTCAGTTTTGAGTCTACATGGATTGTATGAGATGTATTCCAGATCGAGTTGTATGATATATCTTCAACATGATTGGAATGAAAGTGACCATGTCACATTTTTGGCCTTCACCTCTTTTGTGCAAGTTGACTGGGAAATGCTATTAAAGTTAAATGAACTTCGAACAAAGAACAAAAAAAAAAGAATAAAAGAAAACTTTCCTTAAAAAATCTTAAAAAAATGATGAACTCCAAATTCACATGAACATTAAATGAACGATAAAGCAAATCTGAATCGTTAAAGGACAAACAAAATGAACACAAATTGTAAATCAAATTCAAATTCAACTTTCCAGATCTCAAATCAAATCTCAATCAAATTCAAATTCAACCTTCCAGATCTCAAATCAAATCTCAAATCAAATTCAAACTCAACCCTCCAAATCTGAAATCCAATCCGTTCTACTCTCTCCCTTGTCTGGGATGGAAGCGGTCGATTCCATTGACACGGAGCCACGAGGTTTTTGATTCGGATCTAGTGACGAGGAATTGTATCTAATCCAAACCAGCAACTTTCGATCAACTCTTTTGAATGGGATATGTAGCATCTACATATTCCCTCCTAATCTGTTTCTTTCTATAAAAATCTTTTACAACTTTCATGAAATTCTTGAAACACCAAAATTCCACACTTTTCAAATCAACACTACAAATTTTTGCAAAATGAAATACATCAAAATCAAATTCTTGGGGTTGAGGATTTTACATCCGAGACTGCATTGCTTTAGGTTCTTTCCCTATCGCAATGAAATACATCAAAATCAAATTCTTGGGGTTAAGGATTTTACATCCGATACCGCATTGCTTTAGGTTCTTTCCCTATCGCAATGAAATACATCAAAATCAAATTCTCGGGGTTGAGGATTTTACATCCGATACTGCATTGCTTTAGGTTCTTTCCCTATCGCAATGAAATACATCAAAATCAAATTCTTGGGGTTGAGGATTTTACATTTGAGACAGCATTGCTTTAGGTTCTTTCCCTATCGCAATGAAATACATCAAAATCAAATTCTTGGGGTTGAGGATTTTACATTCGATACTGCATTGCTTTAGGTTCCTTCCCTATCACAATGAAATACATCAAAATCAAATTCTTGGGGTTAAGGATTTTACATCCGATACTGCATTGCCTTAGGTTCCTTCCCTATCGCAATGAAATACATCAAAATCAAATTCTTGGGGTTAAGGATTTTACATCCGAGACTGCATTGCTTTAGGTTCTTTCCCTATCGCAATGAAATACATCAAAATCAAATTCTTGGGGTCGAGGATTTTACATCCGATACTCGCATTGCTTTAGGTTCTTTCCCTATCGCAATGAAATACTTCAAAATCAAATTCTCGGGGTCGAGGATTTTACATCCGATACCGCATCGCTTTAGGTTCTTTCCCTATCACAATGAAATACATCAAAATCAAATTCTTGGGGCCGAGGATTTTACATCCGATACTCGCATTGCTTTAGGTTCTTTCCCTATCGCAATGAAATACATCAAAATCAAACTTTTAAGGTCGAGGATTTTACATCCGATATCGCATTGCTTTAGGTTCTTTCCCCATCGCAATGAAATACATCAAAATCAAATTCTCGTGGTCGAGGATTTTACATCCGATACTGCATTGCTTTAGGTTCTTTCCCTATCACAATGAAATACATCAAAATCAAATTCTTGGGGTTGAGGATTTTACATCTGATACTGCATTGCTTTAGGTTCTTTCCTTATCGCAATGAAATACATCAAAAATCAAACTTTTGGGGTTAAGGATTTTACATCCAATACCGCATTGCTTTAGGTTCTCTCCCCATTGCAATGAAGCACAATAAATCAAGCTCTTGAGGTTAAGGATTTTACATCCAATACCGCATTTCTCTGAGTTCTTTCCTCATTGTAATGGTTCAATCTAATCAATTCAATTTGTAATTTTTTGAGGTTGAAGATGTTACATCTAAAACCATAAAATTTCAATTTTCATTTCAAGTTCAAATCCCTTCAAATTAATTTTAACAAAACTTCAATCTAAATTGAAACTCAAACTAAAATCTAAACTTACACATCAAAACTTAAACTGAAACAAAATGAAATCTAAATTGAATTCCCCAGATCATGTGATTTGGGATTCACCTCCTTTTCCTTTCCCCAGCGAGAGTTCAGAACTCACCAGTCTCAGAGATATACTTGACACTCCCCAGCGGAAACTCTTCTACTTCATCCTAAGTTTGTCACTTGGACATCTGTGTTGGTTTTGTTGATCTTTTCGGTCAACGCCAATACGCGCGGTGTGCTTGGTTAGCACACCACACCTATTGGGGGTCCATTTGTTGACCTCATTTTTGATGAGGTCTTCTCTTCTTCTTTTTAGTACTTAGGATCTAGCCTTAGGCTTTTCCTTTGACAATCCTAGAGGATTAGAATTGGGACCCACCACTTAGAAATTCAAACCACTTCTTAACTCCTTGCAAACTCTACAAACTTGATTGTAGACCCCTAATCACCTAGAGGGTTGAAATCAAATGTGGAAGTTTAAAGGATGAGTTCCTATAGGACTCTTTGGCCTTAGGACTGCCCTGGGTGGCCTGGTCTGGTGAGGGCTGACTTCCACACACACTACACTTATACACTACACTTTCACACACCTCCTAAAACCACACCCATACCCAACTTGACCTCCTGACTCATGAAGGTGATTCATATGGATGGTCCTTAACCCCTAAGCCCTTGGCTAAGAGGGTTAGGAACAACATAGTGAATGCCTCAAATGAGTCCCTTCATGGCTCATGTGGGCTTGATATGGCTTCATGGCTCAACCAAAATGATTTCATTCCACTTACATTTACCCAATCTTCAATTTTCCAAAATTTTAATTTTTGACCCCGGGGAACCTACACCCGCCTAGCCTACCCAAAACCCTTGAAATTACCCAAATTTTCCAAAATCTCCAAATCACCCAAAATTCCTCAAAACCAATCCCAAACATTCCCACATCACTCAAATTGATAATCCATAGCCAAATATACCAAAAATTCCAAAAATACCCCCAATACCCTCCAAATACCCAAAATGCCCCTCTTAGCCAAAAAATCCAAAAATTCAGAAAATTCACAGAAAATTCCAAAAAATTCCAAATATTCCTAATTTCATTTTGTTAAACTACACCTTGGGCCAATTTTGTCAATTTACCCCACTTTTGTCAAAATCCCCAATTTGACCCATTTTTTACCCAAAGTGAACCCAATGTCAAACCAAACCTACCCAATTGACCCAAATTCTGGTCCAATTCAATTCTAAACTTCAATTCAACATCCCCAACACCAATCTAGACCAAATCCAAGCCCTATTTGATTGGCATTTGAAACCAATTTCACTTTTGACCTTAAAGCCCAATTTGGACCCATGACCCAAACTTAGCCCAAACTAACCCAATTCAACTCCAATTAACCCCAAACCTTTTCTAAACCTTCCTTAACATCCCAACAATCAAAACACTAACATAATTTTCCCAAAATTTAGATCCAAACCCCACTCAAATTCAACCCAAAGCTAAAAGACCCAATTTTGACCTAAACCCAAACCTAACCCAAATAAGCCCAAACCCCAAAATCAAAACCCAACCAAAGTCAACACCTCTTTGAAACACTCCCATAAACATTTCCCAACAAATAATTTTACATCAATTTCAACCCTAGCCCAACATTGGCCCAAGTTAGCCCAATTTGACCTACATTGGCCCATTTACCAAAGAGGCCCAAATCCAACCCCATTCAAACCCAAATCACTCCAAACTCATTTCAAATCACTCATGACATATCCCTAAACCAAACCCAACAATTATTTGGCCCAAACTTCTACAAAATTCCCATCCATGAATTTATTCTTAAACCTAAAGGCCCATCCCCTTAGCCTTCCTAAAAGCCCATCAAAAATAATTTCAAAAGGCCCAAAACCCACATGACAATCCTCTATCATCATCCATTTGATAAAACCATCTCCTAAGTTCTAAATCCATGATAAAAAAAATCCAAATCAAGCCATATGCCAATTCCCATCAAAATGCCAAAATTCACAAAACCCTTTTTCATGAAGTTGACTTAACTTTTCCCAAGCCAAAGATGAGCCATGAGAGCCTCTTTACATGTCACCATGCTATTTTGGGCAAAAGAAGGAGACTCTTTCCTTAATCTCCTAAAGTCATTAGCCTTAACCATGATTCCCCTTAACCCAAATTTAATCCAAATATATTTGGATAAGGACTTCTCCATGCCAAACCAGCTCGATTCCTTTCGACTCCCCACAACACCCAAAGCCTCCTCAAGGGTGAACTAAGCCCAAAAGGTGGACTCGACCAAATCAAGCCAAAATCGGCCTTCCCCCATGCCATTTTAATCCAAGCTTTTGACACATGGCAAAGCCCAATCGCCCACACTAAACCCCAGCTCCGACCCACCCGGACCCGAGGGTGACCCATGCTCGCCGGCCACCGCCCGGATCGCCGGAAAACACCATGGCCGAGTCCTCGGGAGGAGCCAAAGTTTGGAATTCCCACCTGCTGAGTTGCCCCATGCCCAATTGTCACCATGGCTGTTCTTCCCTTGACCTAAGCAGCTGATCCCAAGCCTTAAGCCCCCCTGGAGGCCCTCCACCCTCTCCTATTTAAACCTCACCTCTCTCGGCCATGGGGGGGGTGCTGAACAAGACCTTACTGAAACCCTGCCAAAATTACTCCAGACCACTCTCCACACTTAGAGCAGTTGATCCCCAGTGACAATTTGCCCTAATCCCCACCAACGCAGCCCAATTTCTCGACCAAAATTCCACCAAAAAACAGGACATCTCCCAACTCTCCAACAAATTCAAATTAAACTCACCCACACCCGCACAAGGTCAAGAGAAGGAGTTCCCCAATGAAAGCCCCCTCTCCGAGCCACCCATCGGTCCCGTACTCCAAGCTTTGTAATCGGCCGTGGTCGAAATCATACTCTGACAATTCACTGACCCCAAGGACTTCATCCTGAGCTTGCTCGGACCCAATCGAAGGTGACACAACTCTCAGATCGAAGCTTCACTTCTCTGAGCAAAGGTATGGACTCACTCTTCTTCCCGAGCTTACAGAGATTCTCTATTTAATTTGAGTCAATTTTAATACATGTTTATCGTATGGATGTGTTCGTCTCCTCAAGACGAATCCATAGAGCATAAGAACACGAATATCCGTTGAGAATCGAGTGAGAAATTAGGGTTAGAAGGTTGACGGTCACAGGTGCACACCAGTCTTAGACGATGACTGGGAGCAGTCAGATTGAGCGTGTATCGAGCGGACAGTCTGGATCAAGCCGGACAACGCGATGGTGCATAAACCGCGGGCCCCTGGAGCCCTGAGTCGGATGGCGGCGCCGAATCAGGAGACGACGCGTGTGCATTCGGAGCTGCCGAGGTTGAGCTGGCGCCGCGTCACTTAAGTAGAAAAATAGGATTTTTCTTATTTATTTAATTACCGTAACTTGGAAAATTCATAACTTTGTGTAGGAAAATCCTAAAAATAAAATAAAAATACCCTCTTGCTCAGTGAATAGAGGAGAATAATGTGGAAAAGAAATCATGTAAATTCATCAAGTATTTTATTTTTAATTATTTATTTACTCTCTGCACTATTTCAATTCTCCATGTACGTATACAATTCACCATGGCATGAGACCATAGGGCTTTTGAAGCCTCTGAATTTGGGAACATTCCCTGAGTTTTTCAAAGTCATAGGCCATCCCTATGAAGAGTTATTGATTTTTTAATTCTAGGTCACTATTCTGAGTATTTTAATTCCAATAATTAGTATATTGTGAAATAAATTCTAGGAAAATTTGGTGATGTTTCTTATGACCAGAGGACCCTAGGAAAAATAGTTTTTGAGTTAACTCACTTGTAATAACCCTAATTGGCTTAAACACCCAAAATAGAGCTTTAATTATTTAGAGCTAATCATACATCAAATTGACTTGAAATCAATTCTCCACTGGCCTTTGGGATCAGAGGAACCCACCATAAAAGTTTGAAGTCAATTGGACTTGGTTAGCCCTATCAAATGGGTTGATTAAGCCATTTAGCCAAAATTAAACTTCAAAAATTCATAACTTTCAAAATACTTTTCAAAAAATCACCAAATTAGTTTTGGAGCCTCTCTGATATTAGGGGAATTTAAAAAAATTAAAATTGCAATTTTCTAAAAAGTTGATTTTTTGCATTATTTTAATATTTTTAATAATTAAAAAATAATAAAAATCACAAAAATAATAAAATTCACCCAAATTTCACATTTTGAATTTTAATCACTTAGGAACAAACCCCATTTTTTTCTTAAGTCTCTATGATGAGATATTAATTTTTAAAACCCTAAGGTAATTTTAAAATTAAAAAATGTATTTTCTAGCATTTCCACTAAAATAATTCTAATAAATCAAAGAAAAATCAGAAAATTGTAAAAATTGGTTCTCTGGTTTCCTTGATATCAGAGAGATTTTTGAAAAATATAAAATTCATTTTTCAACCTTTATTTTATTTTTAAATTAATTAATACTCTAGAACTCAAAATAATTATAATAAAAAGAATATAATTCAAAAAATCACCAAAATTGGTCCAAGTGGTTCTCTGGTCATTAGGAATGTCCCATAATTTTCTTAAGGACAGAAACTTTCCCTTGGTCATATTATTAAATTTTCCTTGAAAATCCCTATTTTCCATCAAAAATAATTACATAAATAAATTAAATACATAAAAATCACATTTTCTCCTCTAATGTCTTGATTGACATATGAGTGAAGTCACATAAAAAATTTAAATTCATTTGAGCTCAATTTAGTGAGTTATGGAATTAGTAAGTTTAAAGGGCAAAATGGTAATTAAAATTTTAACCTATAATTAAAAATTTTAGGTTTAATTAAAAGGGTGGGTAAAATATTTGATATTAAGTTGATTTTGGATGTTTGAAACTTAGACAATTAAAGGGTAGAAACTTACCAAATAATTTGAAAATAATCAAAATAAACCTTAATTAAATAATTAATTAAATTTGGAAGAATAATGAAAAATTAGAATTATTAAAATAGGGATATTATTAGGAAGAGATTTGTTCTTTAATTTAAGAATCCCTAAATTAATCACCTTAATAATATTTAATTCCTAATTAGAATGATAATCCAAATTTAAGATTTAAAATGCTGAAAGACTTAATCATTAAATTAAATTAAAGTTAAAACATTTAAATTAAATCCTTCTAAAATTTCAATTAAATTAATACTTTAACAATTAAATTAAATCATCTTTAAAACATAAAAAAAAATAAAATATTAAATTAAAATTAAAATATTAAATGAAATTAAAATTTAAATTAAATTAAAATTAAAAATAAAATTAAATTAAAATTTAAGTTAAATTAAATTAAATTAAATTAAATCATATTAAATTAAGTTAAATTAAATTAAATTAAAACATATTAAATTAAATTAAATTAAATTAAAAAATAAAATCAAGTTAAAATAAGATTGAAATTAAATTAAAAAATAAAATTAAATTAAAATTAAAACTAAACCAAATTAAATTAAATTTAAATTAAATTAAATTAAATTGAATTAAATATAACATCACCTAAGACATAAAGAATTCAAAATAAATCTAAAACAACTTGAACACTATTCCAAACTTAAACCCATTAATTAAAATTAAATTAAATCATAAATCACTTGAACATTAATTTGCCCTCAAAAGCTCTTGTTGTCATAACTCCTAAACAGAGTATTAAGTGAAGTATTACTTCACTTATAGGATATTCAAATGTCCTAATTCACTGAGCAAGATAACAAAACTTAAACTCCTGGATGATTAATTCACTTGTATAATTAAATTCTCTTGGACTTAAAACAATCCTAGAGGTATTGAAAAGATGTTTAAGATTTGTCTTAAGAACTTCCTCAATATGATAGGATATTTATAAGAACAATTGAACTTAATTGTTCTTTGATGAAGAAAATCGTCCTTAAACCAAAACACAAGAACCTAGATGTCATAGGAGATGACTAGCTACAGGATTAGGACCTTAGTAGAAAACCATAACCCTTCCCTTAGCTTTACCTAGGAACTTGCTTTAAATGCTTAAATATTCTAAATTGTGTTTAAGTGCAGCTTGGGATGACGGGAAGACCCTCCAAGTACGCTTTTATTGCAATTTACTTATTGCAATTTATTTAATCGCATCGCACTTACTTTTCTTGCATGATAAACAACCGTTATTTGAAAACCCACACCTTTAGGATAGTCCCTAAAACTGAAACCAAAACTAAATTAAAAGTCATTGCAAGATAAAATTCACCGTCACAACATTTCAAAATATAAAACAACTCAAAATTTAATCACAAACAGAACAACAAAACTACAACTACAACTAAACTAAAACGTCTTGTTGGATGATCATGAATACCTCGGATGATGTAACCTACGTGTTGCTAACGGGATTTCCCACGAACTAAATGAAAGTGTGGAACTCATTTAGTTCAGTTTAGCAAATTCATCTGGACTAAGTGAATCCGATAAAAATAACGATGCCGGAAAGATGGAACCGTGGGATCTTAACCAGTGTTGTTATAATCAACTTTAAGATTTGTTTTAATTAAAACATAAAAACACATGGAAACTAAGACCTTCTCTAAACCAGAACACTTCTCTCATCTCCTGATTTATGACTTCTAAAACTAAACCTCTGCAACAACAACAAGGAGCTCGGAGCATGGTGGGCAAGACGACCATCGTCATCGCAGAAACCCGAGTCTACTTCAGCAGAAAATTTCTTAGAATTAAATAACCAAGCCATAGGACTTCGAGGTAGTTTTCCTAGTGCAACATAAATCCTCAACTCTTCGTTAGGCATTTGCATTGCAAATTAAGCCCTAACCTGGTCTTAGGATTCCGAGGTAGTCGTCCGATACGACATAAACCCTCACATCTTCAAGGCTATTTGTGTGATCACATCATACAAATATAAGTCCTAATTAATTAAAATTGGCAAGATCAAAACATTAAATAAACATTAGGGCATTCTTAAAATCAAGCCAAACAATAAGATAGTCGGGAAATTACCGAAGTTCGCTTCGAATCTGTGATTTCTCCTACCTTTCTTCCTTTGAATTCCCAAAATAAAATGTTCCAAATTTGATCCATTCCCTATTGAAATTCCAAAATTCAATCCCTTGAAAACTCAAACTTTGAAATTCTTAAGAGAAGGACTACTGATTATTATCGAGAGTTTTCTTAGGTGATTCCCGCCACTTAAGATGTAATTAACTATAGGAGCTTGCCCTTATAGGGAATTTAAAAAACCCAGGTAATATAAACCCTGTTTAATGTTTTCATATTAAGCAGGGGAACTTGTCGGCTTATAAAATTGGTTCGCAGACCAAACGGATGTCATAAATCTCCTAGTTTATTTAATCGAGCCCCATCATCAAGCAAGCAGTGTCTATTCTTCGGGATAGATACACGGTTTGTGGTGCGGTGCTCGTTTATATAAACTATTCGGGATGTGAGATCAGTTTGATTTCATATCTTAAAATCTTCAAATTTAAATTATTTTCAAAATCAAATACTACTTTTCAAATTATTTATTTAAATTAAATAAAAAATTCACCGACAATTTCTGTAGGCGACCCCCTTTTCAAAATAAAACACATAACCTAAAATATGCCGACACATTCCTTTATCAAAATATCGACACCAACATTTTGAAAAATGAAATATGACATCCATTTTCTCTCCCATTAAATCTCTTTCCAAATACAAGAAGGAAATCTCTTCTTAAGAACGAACATAAAAGACATCTGACATCCTCTAGGAGCGATATGACATCCACTCCTCTCCTTATCATTATGCGACATCTCTTAGACCACTTCGGTCAACGCCAATATGTGCAGAATACTTTGGGGGCCCTTTTGTTGACCTCATTTTACAATGAGTCAATAACCTTATGACCTAAAAAGTCAACTTTGGTCAAAATGGTCAAACCAGACCCAAGGACCTACCCTGTTGACCCCATAGGTCAACCTTATGACCTAAAAAGTCAACTTTGGTCAAATTGGTCAAACCAGACCTAATGACCTACCCTGTTGACCCCATAGGTCAACCTTATGACCTAAAAGTCAACTTTGGTCAAATTGGTCAAACCAGACCTAATGACCTACCCTGTTGACCCCATAGGTCAACCTTGTGACCTAAAAAGTCAACTTTGGTCAAACTGGTCAAACCAGACCTAATGACTACCCTGTTGACCCCATAGGTCAACCTTATGACCTAAAAAGTCAACTTTCGTCTAAATGGTCAAACCAGACCCAAGGACCTACCCTGTTGACCCCAGAGGTCAACCTTATGACCTAAAAAGTCAACTTTGGTCAAATTGGTCAGACCAGACCCAAGGACCTACCCTGTTGACCCCAGAGGTCAACCTTATGACCTAAAAAGTCAACTTTAGTCAAATTGGTCGACTCGTACCTAATGACCTACCCTGTTGACCCCATAGGTCAACCTTATGACCTAAAAAGTCAACTTTGGTCAAATTGGTCAAACCAGACATAATGACCTACCCTGTTGACCCCACAGGTCAACCTTATGACCTAAAAAGCCAACTTTAGTCAAACTGGTCAAACCAGACCCAATGACCTACCCTGTTGACCCCATGGTCAACCTTATGACCTAAAAAGCCAACTTTGGTCAAACTGGTCAAACCAGACCCAATGACCAACCCTGTTGACCCCATAGGTCAACCTTTTGACCTAAAAAGTCAACTTTGGTCAAATTGGTCAAACCAGACCCAGTGACCTACCCTGTTGACCCCATAGGTCAACCTTATGACCTAAAAAGTCAATCGTGGTCAAAATGGTCAAACCGGACCTAATGACTCACTCCGTCGACCCATAAGTCAACCCTTTCACCCAATGACACATTTAAAGCCCCACAATGACAAAATCACAAATATCTGGACATTTTAAAATTAAATCGATCAATTTAGGCCGACTTGGGTCAACCTGAGTCAAAATTGGTCAACACCTATCTATTTTGATTAAAATAGATAAAAATGAAATAAAAACAACAAAATTAATCAAATAATTAATTTCAAAATTATTTTGATTAATTAAAATGATAAATGATTTAATTTTCAATATTTTAATTAAATGACATAATTAATCAAAATGAAAATTAAATTAAAATCATAAAATGACAAAAATGATAAAATTAATCAATTAATTAAATTGAAATTATTTTCAATTAATAAATGGATTAATAAAATATTTTCTAACAATTTTAATTAATAAAATAATTAATTAAAATGGGAAATTAAAAAGAAATGAAATGACATATAGCCTTCTCATAATTAATTAGGCTAAACTCATCTTAAGGTTTAATTAACACATAATTAAGCCCACATTAAGACCACTTAGCCATGGGTTAATACCCATCATGATGCATGGGGTGAGGTGTCACTCTCTCCTTCACCCTAAGCTTTATTTAGCCATGAGGTGGCCTGCCAACATGAGGCCTCACCTCCCACCTCTCAAGCCACCCAATGGAAGGAAAACCATACATGAAACCCCCCTTACCATGGTTAGAAGCAATGATGAGGGGATAAGCTTGTGTGTTACCATTTGCCAAGCTTAAGAGATGATGTGTAAGCTCCCTAAGAAGAGTAGAGGCAGCTCACCATGCACCTCTTACATGAGCCAATGGGTGAGAGACAAAACAATGGAAATCATCATGGAAAACTTAGGGAGAAGCATCAATGCCTATCTTCAGCCAATTCCTTCACCCAATGGGCTGATAGAGGAGATAACTACTCCCCTAGAACATCCTAAGTTAAGCCATAACCTCCCCTTGCTATAAATAGGACCCCATGGCCGAACCTAGCAAGAAGAAAAAAAAAATTAGGGAGAACTATAGGCTGCCCAAATCCACCTGCTCCCAACATAAAAAGTCTTCCTAAGAGTCCCAGTAATCTTTTAGGAT
This sequence comes from Papilionanthe hookeriana x Papilionanthe teres, assembly GCA_022702705.1. Taxonomy (NCBI): domain Eukaryota; kingdom Viridiplantae; phylum Streptophyta; class Magnoliopsida; order Asparagales; family Orchidaceae; genus Papilionanthe; species Papilionanthe hookeriana x Papilionanthe teres. The sequence continues at coordinate 22,638,398 of CM040425.1, forward strand.
CAAATCCAAGCCATAATTTGAGCCTATTTGAGCCAATTTGACCAAATTTCAAAAATAGCCCCAAATTAGGTACTTTTTCAAAATTCCTCCCTAAGCCCGACTTCTGGATCAAATTGTTGTAGCAATAACCTTCTATTGGAGTCCTAGAAGGCAACCATAAGGTCTGATCTAGCTTTATTTGCTTGTGCCGAAGGTATGGAATTTTTCTTTACAAAATAAATCGTATTTTCGACATATCATGTGTTATACTAGTCCAGAAGTGTATCATAACCGTATGTATAGATACTTCTCATCCAGATGATCATTTTAAAAAAAATCACTCAATTTGATCAAGAAATGAGTGAGATATTGATGTTTGAAGTTTAATGGTTCGAGAATTGTTAGATTTTTGGCCGAATTTTCTCCGTCGTCCGATCTCGCGCTTTAGGAATGGATGGGGCTGATCTCTCCCCGGCGGTGTCCGCTGTTCGGCCGCCCGCAGCGGATCCTCCCGCTCGTTCAATGCGTACGAGAACACGCGTCGAACGGCGGTGAGTTTGGCGGCGGGATTTAATAAAAAAATGCATTAAATCCTTAAAAACTTCAAATATTCATATCTTTTTATCCAGAGGTCATAAAAATAAAATAAAAATACCTCTGGAAAGCTCTTGAAGAGGAGAAAATTATGAGACAAAAATCATAATTTTATTCTTAGTTTTTAATTTTTGATTAATTAAATACTCTCTGGAGTATTTTAATTATTAAAAATTATTTACGAATCAAAAAATTATGAAACTTGGAGGAATTTATCTTTATGTCCTTAGGGACCTTCCATAATTTTTCCAAGGACAGAAAACATGCCTAGGACACTTTTCTTTAATTTTCAAGTTTCTTTACAATTATTTCAAATAATAATTATAAAAATTGAAAATTAAGGAAAATAAAAATGCAAATGGCTAGAAATGATAGGGCAACAGACAATAACCCTAAGAAAATTATTTCTAAGTCATAGAAATCATTTTGAATGGTATTTTCAAATTTAGGGTTAAAATCCTTTATTAATTAAATAATTTTAATCCTAAAAAAAAATAACCCCTTATAAATCTAACCTAGTTTCATCAACAATCAATGTTTGAAAATGGTTCTAGTCTATGATAGACTAATGAGAAACTTCACTTAAATCTAAAATGACCAAATTGGACTTAACTAAATTTAAATTAATAATTAAACCCATTAAACCTTACTTAAATTAGGTTTAATATAAAAATTAAATCTTAATTAAGTTTAAAGACATATTAAACTTAATTAATCAAAATTAAACTTATTAATTAAGTCTAAAGACATAATAAACTTAATTAAACCCATTAAACCTTACTTAAATTAGGTTTAATATAAAAATTAAATCTTAATTAAGTTTAAAGACATATTAAAATTAATTAATCAAAATTAAACTTATTAATTAAGTTTAAAGACATAATAAACTTAATTAACTCATTAAACCTTACTTAAATTAGGTTTAATATAACATTAAATCTTAATTAAGTTTAAAGGCATATTAAACTTAATTAATCAAAATTAAACTTTTTAATTAAGTTTAAAGGCATAATAAACTTAATTAACTCATTAAACCTTACTTAAATTAGGTTTAATATAAAAATTAAATCTTAATTAAGTTTAAAGACATATTAAACTTAATTAATCAAAATTAAACTTATTAATTAAGTTTAAAGACATAATAAACTTAATTAATTCATTAAACATTAATAAAATTAGGTTTAATATAAAAATCAAATCTTAATTAAAGACACATTAAAACTTAATTAATCTCCTTACACACTAATTAAACATAAACCCTAATTAGGTCTAAACCATTAGACCTAATTAAACCATTAGACCTTAACCAACTAAGGTTTAATCAAACATAAACCCTAATTAGGTCTAAACCATTAGACCTAATTAAACCATTAGACCTTAACTAACTAAGGTTTAATTGAACATAAACCCTAATTAGGTCTAAACCATTAGACCTAATTAAACCATTAGACCTTAACTAACTAAGGTTTAATTAAACATAAACCCTAATTTGGTCTAAACCATTAGACCTAATTAAACCATTAAACCTTAATCAACTAAGGTTTAACCAAACATATACTCTAATTAGGTCTAAACCTTTAGACCTAATTAAACCATTAGACCTTAACCAACTAAGGTTTAATTAAACATAAACCCTAATTAGGTCTAAACCATTAGTCCTAATTAAACCATTATACCTTAACTAACTAAGGTTTAGTCAAACTTAAACCTTAATTAGGTCTAACCCATTAGACCTAATTAAACCATTAGACCTTAACTAACTAAGGTTTAATCAAACACAAACCTTAATTAAGTCTAACTCATTAGACTTAATTAATTTTTAAACCTTAATAAACTAAGGTTTAATCAGACCCAAATCCAACCTTTTATTCCAAGTCTCACATTGAACCTAACTTAAACCTAACATTACTTGAGTCCAATCTAACTTGAACTGAAGTTAATATAAACATTAGGTTCAACCCACATTGAACCTAACTTAAACCTAACCTAACTTGAGTCCAACGTAGCTTGAACTCAAGTTAACCTAAACCTTAGGTTCAACCCACATTGAACCTAACTTAAACCTAACCTAACTTGAGTCCAATCTAACTCGAACTCAAGTTAACCTAAACCTTAGGTTCAACCCACATTGAACCTAACTTAAACCTAACCTAACTTGAGTCCAATTTAGCTTGAACTCAAGTTAACCTATACCTTAGGTTCAACCCACATTGAACCTAACTTAAACCTAACTTAACTTGAGTCCAATCTAACTTGAACTCATGTTAACCTAAACCTTAGGTTCAACCCACATCGAACCTAACTTAACTTGAAACCTTAGGTTCAACCCAGATTGAACCTAACCTAAACTCGAACTAAACTCGAGTTCAATCCAACTAGAACCTAATCTAATCCAAGTCAAACTTTAATTTAGGCTCGACCCATATTGAACTTAAGTCGACCTTAAGTCTAGGTTCAACCCGACTTGAACCTAACTTAATCTAAATTCAAAATTTAACTTAAGTTTAAACTCACATTAGACTCAAGTCAAACCAAACTTAGGTTCAACCCGGCATGAACCTAACCCAAAAACCTAACTTAAGTCTAATCCATATTAGACTTAAGTCAAACCATACTTAGGTTTAACACGATATAAACCTAAGTCTAACCTAAGCATTAGGCTCAACCTAAATTGAATCTAAACTAAAACCCGACTTAAGTTCAATCCTAAGTCTAGGTCTAACTTTAAATAGACTTAATTAAAACTTAAGTCTTATCTAGAAGGGACTTAGATGGTCTGTAAATCTAATTGAGTCTAATTTATTAGACTTCATTAACCTTTAAGTCCTATTTAAACAAGACTTAAAACTTAATTAAATCTATTCTGCACCAAACCTTTTAACTCAAGTTGAGACAGACATGAACTCAAGTTAAATAGATTCAATCAACATTGAATCTAACTTAGGTTCAACCAGACATGAACCCAAGTTAATTCAATCAATATTGAATCTAATTTCAAACCTTTTAACTTAAGTTCGACATGCACATGAACTCAAGTTAAATAGATTCAATCAACATCGAATCTAACTTAGGTTCAACCGGACATGAACCCAAGTTAATTCAATCAATATTGAATCTAATTTCAAATCTTTTAACTTAAGTTCAAGCAGTACATGAACACAAGTTAAATAGATTCAATCAACATTGAATCTAACTTAGGTTCAACCAGACATGACTCCAAGTTAATTCAATCAATATTGAATCTAATTTCAAATCTATTAACTTAAGTTCAGACAGACATGAACTCAAGTTAAATAGACATTGAATCTAACTTAGGTTCAACCAATTATGAACCCAAGTTAATTCAATCAATATTGAATCTAGTTTCAAATATTTTAACATAAGTTCAAACAGACATGAACTCAAGTTAAATAAATTCAATCAACATTCAATCTAACTTAGGTTCAACCAGACATCAACCCAAGTTAATTCAATCAATATTGAATCTAATTTCAAATCTTTTAACTTAAGTTCAGACAGACATGAACTCAAGTTAAATAAATTCAATCAACATTGAATCTAACTTAGGTTCAACCAGACATGAACCCAAGTTAATTCAATCAATATCAATCTAATTTCAAATCTTTTAACTTAAGTTCAGGCAGACATGAACTCAAGTTAAATAGATTCAATCAACATTGAATCTAACTTAGGATCAACCAGACATGACTCCAAGTTAATTCAATCAATATTGAATCTAATTTCAAATCTTTTAACTTAAGTTCAGACAGACATGAACTCAAGTTAAGTAGACAATGAATCTAACTTAGGTTCAACCAAACATGAACCCAAGTTAATTCAATCAATATTGAATCTAGTTTCAAATCTTTTAACTTAAGTTCAAATAGACATGAACTCAAGTTAAAAAAATTCAATCAACATTGAATCTAACTTAGGTTCAACCATACATGAACCCAAGTTAATTCAATCAATATTGAATCTAATTTCAAATCTTTTAACTTAAGTTCAGCTAGACATGAACTCAAGTTAAATAGATTCAATCAACATTGAATCTGACTTAGGTTCAACCAGACATGAACCCAAGTTAATTCAATCAATATTGAATCTAGTTTCAAACCTTTTTAACTTAGAGTTCAGACAAACATGAACTCAAGTTAATTCATAATTTAAGATCAAGATATAAATTCAACATTTTAAACCAAAACTGACATAATCAACAAAAAAATTGACATTTCAAAATAATTCGAAATAAACTGACATCCAAGACATATCCAAATATTCTGTGATGTTATTTCGACAACGTTTTCATGTAGGTGAAAATAAGAAATTTCGCTTAGATTTTCTTTACATGTTATAGGGTGTACCAACTCTGTTTTGCAGGACGACATTCTAGGCGACAAAACCAAAACCTTTAGGTTAGACATATAACCTGAAACTTTTGACAAAAAAAATAAAACCAAAACTTTTAGGTTAGACATATAACCTGAAACTTTTGATAACAAAAACAAAACCAAAACTTTTAGGTTAGATATATAACCTGAAACTTTTGACAACAAAAACAAAATCAAAACTTTTAGGTTAGACATATAACCTGAAATTTTTCAACAAATCAACAACATTGACAACAAAACCAGAACCTTTAGGTTAGACATAATACCTAAAGTATTCAATAACATGATATAACGACATTCGGGAGTGATAGTGGGTACATCTCTTCTTAAAATAAATTCTTAGAAAACAAATGATTAACATTAATCGAAGTTTTCTTAAACAATTGAAAATTGTTTAAGATGTAATTAACTATAGAGGCTTACCTCTATAGGAGATTTAAAAGAACCCGAAATAGAAATCTCTGGTTTACCATGATTTTCTTAATATGAAAATTCTAGAATATGTTATTCTAGAATATCCTCATATAAGAATTATCATAAACATCCTTTTCTACTATTAGCCCTAAAAATTCTATAATCCTTCATGGGATTTATATGAATAAAACTTGGCTAATATTAGATGGCGACTCCTCGACATTGACATGATACAGAAATGGATGGCGATGATATGACCCCCCCACCGACACCACATTTAAATTTTCCAACCGCCACCACCAGTAATTGCATCCTCGAACTTAAATGAAATTCAAGAACAAAAATTAATGGATATATTAGACAAATACAAATAAGCTTTTGGTTGGACTTTAGCTGATATTAAAGGAATTAGTCCTTCAATTTGTATGCACAGAATTTTATTAAATGAAGAACATAAACCAAGAATTAACCCTCAAAGGAAATTAAACTCTATAATGAAAGAAGTAGTTAAAAAAGAAATTCTAAAATGGTTAGTGCTGGAATTATATATCCTATTTCGGATAGTACTTGGGTAAGTCAAATTCATTGTGTTCCCAAGAAACGAGGAATAACAGTTGAAGAAAATTAAAATAAAGAATTAATTCCTATTAGACAAATTTCTGGATGGCTTATTTGTATAGATTATCGAAAATTAAATGCAGCCACCCGAAAAGATCATTTTCCTCTTCCTTTCTTAGACCAAATGTTGGATAGACTTGCTAGACATAAGTACTATTACTTTCTAGATGGATATACTGGTTACCATCAGATACCTATTGCTCCTGAGGATCAAGAGAAAACAACTTTTACTAGTCCTTACGAAACTTTTGCTTTTAGAAGGATGTCATTTGGACTATATAATGCACCGGCAACATTCCAGAGATGTATGATGTTGATTTTTAGTAAATTAATAGAAAATAGAATTAAAGTATTTATGGATGATTTCTCTGTATTTGGAACATCATTTGATGCATGTTTAAATCATCTTGAAAAATTTTTGGAGCTATGTGAAAAAACTAACTTAGTTCTAAATTGGGAGAAATGTCAGTTTATGGTTGTAGAAGGAATTGCACTAAGGCATAAAATTTCTGAAAATGGCATGGAAGTAGACCCTGCAAAAATTTAAGTAATAGCTAAATTACCACCTCCTACTACAGTAAGAGGGGTAAGAAGTTTTCTTGGACAAGCTGGATTCTATAGGCGTTATATTAAAGATTTTTCAAAAATTACAAAGCCTCTATGCCAACTTTTAGAAAAAAGACAAGAAATTTCAATTTACTGAAGACTGCTTGAATGCCTTTGAATTATTAGGAAAAAACTAATCACAGCACCTGTAATAGTTTCACCTGATTGGGAGAAACCGTTCGAATTAATGTGTGATACTAGTGATTATGCTATTGGAGCTGTTCTTGGTCAAAGATATGAAAAAATTTTTAAAGTTATATACTACGCTAGTAGAACTCTTAATAATGCTCAAACTAACTATACAGTTACTGAAAAAGCGTTACTGGCTATTATATATGCTTTTGATAAATTTAGATCATATTTAACTGGAACAAAATGTATTGTGCATACTGATCATTCTGCTATTAAATATCTGATGCAAAAGATGGATACTAAACCAAGATTAATTGGATGGGTACTTTTAATGCAAGAATTCGATTTTGTGGTGATTGATAGAAAAGGAACTGAGAATCAAATTGCTGATCATTTGTCGAGACTAGAATATAATATATTATGTGACACTGACAAAGAAATAATAGACAGTTTCCCTGATGAAAAACATTATAATATTAATGAGTGGAAAATACCTTGGTATGTAGATATAGTAAATTATTTAGTAAGCGGTATTATGCCACCTATGCTAACATTGAAGCAACAGAAAAAATTTGTTCATGATTCAAAATCACATTTTTGGGATGAACCATGTTTATATAAGCAATGTAATGATCTTATTAGTAGGAGATGTGTGCCTTATGAAGAAACTGAACAGATCATTCAGAAATGTCATGATTCTGATTTTGGAGGACATTTTGGAATTGATAAAACTACATATAAAATCTTACAAGCTGTATTTTATTGGCCTACTCTTTTTAAAGACGTTTACAGATATATCAAAACCTGTGATAGATGCCAATGAGTAGGTAATATATCTAGAAGAAAGGAAATGCCTCTAAATTTCATATTAGAAGTTGAGATTTTTTATGTTTGGGGATTAGATTTCATGGGACCGTTTATTCCTTCATTTGGGAACTTATATATTTTAATTATTGTTGATTATGTGTCAGAGTGGATAGAAGCACAAGCTTTACCTCAATGTGATGCTAAACGTGTTTCAAGATACTTAATGAAAAATATTTAAACGAGATACGGTATGCCGAGAGTGATTATCACTGACGGAGGATCCCATTTTAGGAATAAATACATTCAAAGATTGGCAGAAAAGTTTAATATTATTCATAAATTCTCTACTGCCTATCATCCTCAAACTAGTGGTTTAGCTGAAGTTTCTAATAGAGAGATCAAACAAATTTTAGAAAATATTGTAAACCCTAATAGAGTAGATTGGTCTGCAAGATTAGATACTGCATTATGGGCATACAAGACTGCTTATAAAACTCCTATTGGTATGACTCCTTACAGGCTTATATATGGAAAAACTTATCACTTACCAGTAGAATTGGAGCATAAAGCATATTGGGTGATTAAAGAATTCAATTACAATTTGAAAAATGCTGGTGAGAAGAGGAAGCTGCAATTGAATGAATTAGAGGAATTAAGAAATGAATCTTACAATAACAATAGAATTTATAAGGAAAAACTAAAGTTAAGACATGATCGGAAGATTAACCGAAAGAACTTTAAACCAGGACAAGAAGTTTTTCTTTACAATACAAGGCTAAAATTATTTCCTGGGAAATTGAAGTATCGTTGGTTAGGACCATTTACTGTAACTCAGGTTTATACTTATGGAGCTATTGAAATTGAGGATCTGATGACTAGGAATAGATTTAAAGTAAATGGACATAGATTAAAACCATATTTTGAGGGTAAAAGACCAAATTTTAAAGAGGTTTTAATGCTTAATCAACCTGAATAACAACTGAATGGGTCGGGCTAACGATGTTAAACCAAGCGTTTTATGGGAGGCAACCCATAGTTATCTTTAATAGTTGTGTGTTTGTTTGAAATTATTGTTGGTTTGTAGTAATATTAAGTCCTACTACTTATATTTACCCTTTTGATTATCATAGAATTTGAATCCATAGAGAAAATTTGGAACATATTGGACCACGACATTTATATGCAAATTTTTTCCTAGGGCGCTTACGGCGCGCTCGACTCCTCCGACGGCGGGTTTTTTATCACAAGAAAATGTATTAAGAAATTCAAACCCATTTTATATGAAATTGCACTTTAAAGAAAGGTATTTTCTATGTTTTAATGCAGGAATGAAGATTTATAGTAAAAAGATAAAAAATGAGCAAATTTGGAATAAAAGGGACTGAAATAGATGAAAATTGAACTATCCCGCCGACGGCGAGGACGAGGCCGCCGATGGATAGATTTTCTCGAGAACATTTGAATATATTACAAAGGAGCCCACTGACGGTGAGATCGAGCCCGCCGACAGCGAGACTGAGCAATTATACATTCTTTTAGAAGCCCGCCGACGGCGAGATCGGCCCGCCGACGGTGAGACAGTTGATTCAAGCCAAATACGTTGAATCTGGACACTTTTTGAAGAGGTGCTTAAGCAACCTTTGGAAATATGACTCCTTCTATATATAGGAAAGATTTTTGTGTCATGGTGTCGTCATTAAGTGTGAAGTTAAGTGTCGTTAAGTGCAATCTAAAAGTCAGTAGTGTGTTTAAGAGTGTTGTACAAGAAAGGAAGAGTCAAAGGAACTTCAAGGTGTCTTCTTGGGAAGAAGATTCGAGATAAGTTTAAATGAATTCCAAGTTTTGTGTTATTCTTCCTATGCATTATGAGTAGTTTTCTTTGTCTTTCTCCTTGTTGATGAGATTTCATGAAATGAAGAATTTAAGTAGTTGTGCCTAACAATATTAAATAAAGATTGTGATAATCTTTTTACTTAAATCTTAATTTACTTTAAATTTGGCCAATTCAATTGTTAACATATTTTGAATTATCAACTATAGTAAAGATTACATCCAAAATTCAGGGAAGTCAAAAACCTTGGAAGGAGGGTGCAAATAAATAGGGAAATATTAATTATCGGGCGTAGAATTGGACATTTTAGTCTGACACATTAAAGTATTCAATTCGGTCCTATTGTTTGGGAGCTGAAGTGTAGATGTTACCCCTCAAACGAGGGGAATGTGGGAGCTCTAAAGTGGCCGCTGGTATCCTCCCAGCCTAGCCGCAGATTCAGTAACCAAACATAGGATTAATCAATGTTCTTTGCACCTGGACCAAAGGGTAAAGAATAGGAATGCTCCTATTTGGCACAATATAATTCTAAACTTATTTAATTCTTCATTCACTTAATTCTCTTAACAAGGAAAAAGATATTTTTTCTAAATTTCAATCTTCTATTTAATCTTTAAGTAATAGTTTTTAGTATAAGCATTCTTAATTTCCGTATACTAGATTAGTAATTACAATTGCTGAATTTAGTCCTTAAGTGTCTAACTTCCTTATGGGATCGATATCTAGGACTTAATTAGAACCCATTATTACTTGAGCGATACGTATACTTGCGTTGATAAATAGGGGAGGGAGTACAATTACTATTTTACTTGAAAAACATTTATAAAGCTTAATAAACATATATACCCTCAAATTTCTGCCCTGCTCTCCCACGAGCCGATCAAGTTTTTTAGCGTTATTGCTAGGGATTTATATCTCTTAGTAATCGTGCTGAATATATATATTTATAACAATTTATGCCGTGTGATCAAGTTTTTGGCACCGTTGCCGGGGAAGCAAAGTAATTATTAAGGTAATCACTAAAATAATTATTAAAAATAATTACTAGAGTAACAGACTATTTTTAAATTTTACTTAAAATTGTATGCGTAAATTTGGAACCGAAAGTTTAATACCTTACGATTCAGAATTAGAGCGCACTATTAAAAGAATTAGAAAACGAAATAGAGAAATTATAAATTTAACTCAAATGGCAAATAATCCAGAAATTGAAAATACAAACCAACCAAGACCTTTGAGAGATTACGCTAACCCTACATTAGATGAAATTCACTTAACTAGCCAAAACCCTGATGTAGCGGCTAACTCATTCTAGCTTAAACCTGCAATAATCCAAATGGTACAAAATAATCAATTTAGTGGTTCACCAAACGAAGACCCTAATTTATATCTTGCTAGTTTTTCAGAACTATGTGCTACTATTAAATATGATGGAGTATCTAATGACGTTGTTAGACTTTGGCTTTTTCCTTTTTCTTTAAGGGATAAGGCTAAAATGTGGTTAAATTCGTTAGCACCTGAATCTATTAAAACTTGGGGAGAATTATCAAAAAAATTTCTATCCAAATATTTTCCTCCTTCAAAAACTGCAAAACTTAGAAATGACATAACTTCTTTTAGTCAGTTTGACGGAGAATCAATATACGAAGCTTGGGAGAAATTTAAAGATCTTCTTAGGAAATTCCCACACCATGCGTTACCAGATTGGTTAATTATACAAACTTTTATAATGGATTGATAGGATCTCTTAGATCTATTATAGATGCTACTGCTGGAGGATCATTAATGTCAAAACCATTTGATGAGGCTTATTCATTAATTGAAGAAAAGGCTACTAATAATTTTCAATGGCCTTCTGAAAGGTTAAATCCTAAAAAAATAGCCAGTATACATGACTCTGATGCAATATCTATGTTAGCTCCTCAAATTACTACTATATCTAAGAAGTTAGATCATTTTGGAACGAATTATTCTCCTAATACTATAGAAGAAAATTCAACTAAACAATTTATAGACACTCAACCTTCATACAAAACTTTAAATGCTATTAATAACCGACCTAATAATCATTATGCAAATTATTATAACACTGGTTGGAAGAACCATCCAAATTTTAATTGGAATAACAACTCTGCTAATCAGCAATGGATGAACAACTCAGTAAACCCAGTAGGAAATCCATCTAACCAAGGAAATTCTAATTATAAACCTTCTTATCCACCTAGATTTAATAATAATTCTCAATTTAAGGATAAGAAGTTATCTATGGAGGAACTAATATTAAATATGGGACAACATTTGCAAAATCAAGGTAATAAATTACAAATTCGAGGAAATTAATTACAAAATCAAGGAGCTGCAATTAAAATTATTGAAACTAAACTTGGACATATCGCTACTGCACTTAATAATAAAATTCCTGGAACTTTTCCTAGTAATGTAGAAATAAATCCTAAAGATCAAGGAAAAAAAAAAATAAAAGCGATACAGTTAAGAAGTGGAAAAGAAGTTGAAACAAAAATGCAAAAAGAAATGGAAAATCAGAACGACGAAGTGGAAATAGAAAAAGAGAAGAATCAGCAAGATCAAAATGAAGAATATCTACTAATACCTATGAAAATTTCGGTAGAAAAACCACCACCACCATTTCCTCAACGACTAAAGCAATATAAAAAAGATAAGCAATTTTCTAAGTTTCCTGAAATCCTAAAGAAATTAACGATAAATATTCCTTTTGTAGAAGCATTAGAACAAATGCCTAATTATGTGAAATTTATGAAAGATATTTTAAATAAAAAAAGAAAGTTCACAGACAATGAAACTGTTGCACTTAGCGAAGAGTGTAGTGCAATTATTCAGAAAAAGCTTCCTAAGAAATTAAAAGATCTCGGTAGTTTCACTATACCTTGCGTTATAGGAGAAAAATTTTATGGAAAAGCTTTATGTGACTTAGGAGCCAGTATAAATCTTATGCCTTTATCAATTTTTAAAAGATTAGGATTGGGAGAAGTTTAACCTACTTCAGTAACCCTTCAGTTAGCTGATCGTTCAGTGACATATCCTAAAGGAGTTATTCAAGATGTGTTACTAAAAGTGGATAAATTTAACTTCCCAGTGGATTTTATTGTTTTAGATATGGAATAAGATAAAGAAATACCCATAATTTTAGGAAGACCCTTCATAGCTACTGGAAAAGCTATGATTGATGTTCAGAAATGAGAATTAACTATGAGAGTAAACGATAAAAAAGTAACTTTTAACATTGCAAAATCAATGAAATATCCTGCTATAGAAAAAGATGATGAATGTTTTCAAATGGACATTCTTGAACATTTGCAAAATGAACATTTTAAAGAATACTTTAAAGAAAAACTAGAAATAGAAAATATGGAATTAATTGAAGAAAAATATGACGAAGAATTAGATTATATACAAGAAAGATTTGAAATGTTGGACAATACAGACAACGCTAAAAAGAATATAGTTTCATCGATTATTAAACCTCCTGAACTTAAATTAAAAATTTTACCTACTCATTTAAAGTATTCTTATTTAGGTAACTCTTCAACCCTATTGGTTATTATATCTGTAGAACTAAACAAATCGCAAGAGCAAAAACTTCTGGATACATTAAAAAAGTATAAGAAAACATTTGGTTGGACCTTAGCAGATATTAAAGGAATTAGTCCTTCAATCTATATGCACATAATTATTTTAGATAATGAACATAAACCAAGAGTTGATCCCTAAAGGAGATTAATTCCAATAATGAAAGAAATAGTCAAGAAAGAAATATTGAAATGGTTAGTCAATGGTATTATATATCCTATTTCGGACAGTTCTTGGGTAAGCCCAATTCATTGTGTTTCTAAGAAAGGAGGAGTGACAGTTGAAGCTAATGAAAATAATGATTTAATACCTATAAAACAAGTTACTGGTTGGTGTAAATGTATTGATTATAGAAAATTAAATTCAGCCACCAGGAAAGATCACTTCCCTTTACCATTTTTAGACCAAATGTTAGATAGACTAGTCGGGCATAAATATTTTTATTTTTTAGATGGATATACCGGTTATCATCAAATTTTGATTGCTCCTGAGGATCAAGAGAAAACAACATTTACCAGCCCTTATGGAACATTTGCTTTTTGAAGAATGCCTTTTGGATTATGTAATGCACCTGCAAAATTCCAGAGATGTATGATGTCTATATTTAGTAAATTAATAGAAGTATTTATTGATGATTTTTCTATATTTGGAACATCATTTGACACATTCTTGAATCATCTTGAAAAAGTCTTAGAGATATGTGAAAAAACTAACTTAGTTCTAAATTGGGAGAAATGTCAATTTATGGTTGCAGGAGGAATTGTATTAGGAATTATATTAGGGCATAGAATTTCAGAAAATGACATGGAAGTAGACCCTGCAAAAATTCAAGCAATAGCTAAATTACCACCTCCTACTACAGTGAGAGGGGTAAGAAGTTTTCTTGGACATGCTGGATTTTACAGACGCTATATAAAAGATTTTTCAAAAATTACTAAACCTCTATGCCAACTTTTAGGAAAGGACAAGAAATTTGAATTTACTAATGAATGCTTAAGAGCTTTTGAATTATTAAAAGATAAATTAATCACAGCACCTATAATAGTTTCACCTGATTGGGAGAAACCATTTAAACTTATGTGTGATGCTAGTGATTATGCTGTAGGAGCTGTTCTTGGACAAAGATATGATAAAATTTTCAAAGTCATATATTATGCTAGTAAAACTCTCAATCATGCTGAAATTAACTATGCAGTTACTGAAAAAGAATTATTTGTTGTATATAGTTTTGATAAATTTGGATCTTATTTAATTGGAACTAAATGTATTTTCCATACTGATTATTCTGCTATTAAATATTTAATGCAAAAGAAGCATACCAAATCACGATTAATCAAATGGATATTATTAATGCAAGAATTTGATTTTGAATTAAGTAATAAAAAAGGAACTGATAATCAAATTGCAGATCATTTATCAAGACTAGAATATTGTGAATTATCTGACACTGACAATGAAATTACAGACAGTTTTCCTGATGAATAACTTTATAATATAAATGAGTGCAAAATACAATGGTATGCTAATATAGTAAATTATATTGTAAGTGATATTTTACTACCCATGCTAACTCTGCAACAACAGAAAAAATTCATTCATGATGCTAAAACATATTTTTGGGATGAACCATATTTATATAAACAATGTAAGGATCTCATAATTAGAAGATGTGTGCCTTATGAAGAAACTGAACAGATCATCCAAAGTGTCACGATTCTGAGTTTAGAGGACCTTTTGGGATAGATAAAACTCTTACAAAATTCTACAATCTGGATTTCATTGGCCTACTATTTTTAGAGATGTTTATAGATATATCAAACTTTACGATAAATGCCAACGAGTAGGTAAAATATCTAGAAGAAATGAAATGCCTCTAAATTTTATATTAGAAGTTGAAATTTTTGATGTTTTGGAGATTAGATTTAATGGGACCATTTATACCTTCATTTGGAAACTCATATATATATTAGTTGCTATTGATTATGTTTATAAATGGATTAAAGCACAAGTCTTACCTCGTTGTGATGCTAAAAGTGTTTCAAAATTTTTAATGAAAAATATTTTCACAAGATATGGAATGCCGAGAGTGATTATCATTGACGGAGGATCCCATTTTAAGAATAAATATATATAAGAAATTGGCAGAAAAATTTAACATTATTCATAAGATATCAACTGCCTATCATCCACAAACCAGTTGATTAGCTGAATTTTCTAATCAAGAAATTAAACATATTTTAGAAAAGACTGTATACCCTAGTAGGTTAGATTGGTGTACAAGAATAGACACTACATTATGGGCATACAGGACTGCTTATAAAACCCCAATTGGAATGACTCCTTACAGGCTTATTTATGGAAAAACTTGTCACTTACCAGTTGAATTAGAACAAAAAGCGTATTGGGTAATTAAGGAATTTAATTATAATTTAAAAGATGCTGGTGAGAAGAGATTGTTGCAGATGAATGAATTAGAAGAATTAAGAAATGAATCCTATGATAACGATAGAATTTATAAAGAAAAAAATGAAATTATGGCATGATCGAAAGATTAACCAAAAAAATTTTGAACTAGGACAAGAAGTTTTACTTTATAACACAAGATTGAAATTATTTCATGGGAAACTAAAATCACGATGGTTAGGACCTTTCACTATAACTAAACTATTCACATACGGAGCTATAGAAATTGAAGATCAAAAGATTGGACACAGATTAAAACCATATTTTGAAGGAAGAAGACCAAATTTTAAAGAGGTTTTAATGCTCAGTCAACCTGATTAATACCCAGAATAGGTCGGGCTGACGCCGTTAAACCAAGCACTTTATGGGAGGCAGCCCATAGTAGTCATTAATTATAATCTATTTACGTGATTTATTAATAATTGTAATATAGAATAAATTCTACTACTCATATTTATCTTTGTAATCATCACAAAATTAAGTCTATAGAGAGAAATCAGAAAACATTCGAACCTAAGTGAAACTGGGCAATTTTGCCTTAGCTCACCGAGGGCGAGATCGATGCCTCCGACGGCGAGATCCGCGCGCCTAATTCAGTTTAAGTTATTAACTATCCCACCGAGGGCGAGATCGTTGCCACCGACGGTGAGACTGGTAAAAGAGCAGTTTAGGGAGTTATTTTGGGAGTTTTTGGCAATTCTAAGTATTTTTCTCTTTAAAGGACGCCTAGAACTTGAAATCTTTACATTATACTTCCTAGAAACGAATAGAAACCCCTCAAAAACATATTATTATGGCATCCAATCCAATTGAAATCACTAAATCCCGAGTGTTCAATCGACGAAAGTTTGTCAGTTATGAGGCCCAGCGGATATTCAACAAAGTTATGATGAAGAAGAGATTGATTAAAGAAAGAAGATTCGTCAATAGAGGAGTGGAGAATTTGACAACACCTATTGAGGAGATGATTGTACAACGACGTTGGGAAGTATTATGCTATACAACTTCTGCAGTAGTCATCCCCGTAGTAAAAGAATTCTACTCCAATCTTCATGGAATCAACAATGGAAGCGTATATGTAAAGGCAGATGGGTAACTTTCACTCCTTCAAGAATTAATGAGTTGTATTCAATTGAGAATACACCTGTTTGTCACTATTCCAATTTCGTTCCTACAAGATATAATATGAATGAGATCTACCGATATTTGACTGACAAATCTGAAGATTGGGAAATACGAGAAGACGGGTACGTTAGTTTTTCTAGATCACTTCTTAACCCTGTCTCTAAGCACTGGCACTTCTTTATTTCTTCAAAATTATTACCCACGATGAGGATAAATAAAGTTTCTAAGGAGTGTGCGATTTTAAATTACTGTATTCAAACGGGATTACCCATCGACGTTGGATCTATTATTGTGAAGTTTGCTCTAGGCCTGATTATGCATGGATCGATTCATGGACTTGGACATCCTTCAACAATATTTGCATTATGTAGTCAGTACCAAGTTTCCTATGAAGCCTAGGAAAAAAGTACTTTTTCCTTGGAAACCATTAGATCCTACTGATATGTTTCCTACTTTGGATAACGATAATGATACAGCCATTATTGTGGATCAAGCATCTCAAAGCAATCTTTTTATCAGACCATTTACTGATAAAACTAATTTGATATTTTGAAAACTCAAAGAATTGGAAAGGGTTATACAGAACGTGATGAATTTTATCAACAATATCTCTGATTTATTTGATCATATTGACTGGAGAATGAAAGAACACTTTGATCAATCCGGACATCTCGAGGCAATTTTCATATGGCTTTTGAGATGAAAAGCATGGATTGAAGAAGATTCTACAGAAGAATTTCCTTACAAGCCTTTCTATAATATGTTCGAGCACTTACATTCTATCGGAGATATCAGAGAAGATTTTAGTACCGATCCTGATGAGTAGAAGATATTTATTCGTATTTATTTGTGTGTTATGTTAGTTTGAATTTAGTTTTTTATGTTATTTTCACTTTAGATAATTAATCACAGCATATATGAGATTTCGTGTTATTTGTTCAGTCTTAGCGTTTTGAGTACTGTGGTTTGGATTGCGACGCTGAATTGTGTGTATTAAGATTTTAAAAGTACTTTGTTAGTAATGTAGTGTGTGTGAAATTTGTAAACACTTGGATTTCATATATAAAGTTATGATGTTTTGTGTTGTGTGAATTTATGTGTTAAAATAGTATCTAATCACAATGAAATGTATTTAATAGATTGATCGGACATTATTGAGGCTTAAAATAAATTAAAAACATTATAAAATAAAATAATAATAATAATAAACTTAAAATTTTCAAAAATTTCGCCGACAGCGAGAACGATCTCGCCGAAGGTGAGATTTTTCAGAAACTTTTGACCTCTTTGAATTAATTATCTCGCCGACGACGAGAATTTTTTTGCTGACAGTGAGATCTCGAAAAACATTATATTTTGAACTGTCAACTGTCACTATTCATCGTCCCCTTCCCCAAAACTTTGAAAAACTGACCTAGGGCTTGAGAGATCTTGCATTTGGAGCGATATCAACTCATTTTGACACCGGATTTTATCTCTTATGTAAAAGATTTTTATTTTCACAATGGATTTCTTCCACATTGAGTAATTTTGGAAAATGTGGAGAAAAGACTTGGAAGAAGTTCATGGAACTTTATTTGGATTGTTTTAAGTCACCTTTGGAAGCCATTTTAGTGTTATTTTGGAGTTTAGTTAAGATATTTTGTAAATTTGATAGATCGAGAAATGGCTCCGCGACAGAAAAGGTGACCGGATTTTGACGAAACACGATTCGTGAATGCTAGAGCACAATCAAGATACAACTTCAATATCAAAGCAAGAAAGTGCATTCAGGATAGAGTCTTTAAAAATCCAGGAGGAGAAGTAGAACGAACGATAAGAGAGAGAAGATGGGAGAATTTTTGTTATACAACGAATGAAGCTGTTGTTGAAGTCATGAAATAATTTTATGCCAACCTGACTGAGAAAGAAGATGCACCAATAAAGGTTAGAGGATTTTTAGTTGATTTTAATGCTGCAAGAATCAATGCTTTATACGAAGTACAAGATCTACGTACCAGTGAATATGATACTTTTGGAACAATGGAAGGACCGCTGGATGAAGTGTTTAACTTTCTCACTGATGGGAAAGGAACTTGGAAGATTAAGCAGCGTGAACGGTTAAACTTCCCTCTCTCTATGTTAAATGCAACATCTAAGGCTTGACATTATTTTATTTGTTCTACTTTGCTACCTACCTATCACCATAATGAAGTAACAAGAGATAGAGCAGTTCTGAATTTCTGTATTCATAACCAGAAAAGTATTAATGTGGGAAGTATTATTTACAAGAATGTATTAGCCACCGCACGAAGTGAAAGTGGAGGAGTACTAGGACATCCTGGTCTAATTTATGCACTCTACCAATTGTCTGGATTAGAGGCTAGAGATGATGAGGAATGGGTAGAACGTATGAAACCCATTATCCAGGCTAATATAAAAACCTATGAGTCACACGAAGGATGGAGACCTGGGACTAGGAGCTATGCACCTTCAATTAGTAGGAGTATTCCCTCTTCCAGTTATGACCCTCCTACCTATAGTTCTCCTACCCTTTATGATTTGATGAACGAAATGACTTTGCAGCGGAAAAGTTTTGAAAAAATTGAAGAAAAATTAGAGCATATAGATCAAAGAATTGGAGGCTTAGAGCGAAGGCATGATTATGACAGTGATTATCACCAGAGACATTCTGAGTTTGAGATAGCATACTATGATGCTGAGAATCGTTATCGGAGAGGAGAGCCTGATGTTGTATTTCCTGAGTGCCCTTGCTATACTCGTTATTAGTCTACTCCACCTGATGATCAAGGAGATGGTGATATTGTTTGGGATTTTAGTGTTGATGATTAGATTTTTTGATTAGATATATATGTTGTGTGATTGTTTGTTTGTTTTCCTAAATTTAGTATTGATGTTTAGTTCGTGAACTTGGTTTGTTATGTTGTGTAAGACATTTTAATATGGTTGTGTAAGTTAAATGTATGTAGTTTTTAAATTTTTAATATTTTCATACTGCTATTGTAATCTTGGATTGAATTAGTAAAATGTATCTGGATGTAGTGTGATGTTTTAGTATAAAATGTGGTAGTATTGTGTAAAACTTCTTTACCCAAAGCAATTTCTTTGATATTATATATGTGTAGAAAGTTATTAGTAAGTACTGAGTTAATTAAATGATGGAAAGAACTCCGCAACTTCAAATAGAAGAAATACCTAAAGCACGAAGGTATGATTTAAATTTACATTTTATTTTCTTTTCACCCTGTATAAATAGATAGAAAACTTAAAGTTTGGGGGAGGGAAAAACAAACAAATTTAATTTTTAAATTGTTCTCAATTTATATTTTCAAAAATTTATAAAATGATTTTCTATAGTAATTTTTTAATTCAGTAAACTAGAATTAATTTTTGTAATTATTATAGAAGGTTGAACAAAATATTTCTAATAATTAAAATAATTTTGTAGATTAAGATATTTAGTATAAGAGAATAAGAATATAGTTAACTATTTAAAGTAAGGAAAGCTATATTTTAAATATGAAAATTCTTTAGTATTTAGTTCAAAAGGAAAAGATTGAAACTCAATGAAGTAAAAAACTTTGAAATACATATAAGGTAAGTAAATGTTTCAAGTTTCAAAATTATGAACAGGAAAATGAAGTTCAAAATTATTAACAGGATAACCAAAAATAGTTATCCTCACTTGAAAAAGAAAAGAAAAAAAAAGGGATGTAAAATCAATCCCGAGAGAAAAGAAAAAGAAATATATATATATATATATATATATATATATATATATATATATATATATATATATATATATATATATAAGTGAGGAGAAGCTTCGAGGAAATGCCTTATCAAAAATCGGCTTCATTTGAATCAACCTAAAGAGTAAACTCAGCTACATTTCGAACTTATATATATGGATTAGTATTTTACTAAATAGTGTTTTCATGAATTTCTTATCATCCGAATATCTTAAGTAATTTAGTGTTGCAAAATATAGTCATTCTTGAAATAAATAAGACTAGAAATCTTAAACTTGATGACTAAATAGCCTTATATCTATAGAATTAGTTTAATTGTTTAAAAATATTTTTATTTAACTTTACTATAATATTTATTTAAATCAAATTCATAGTATTTCTGAATTTAATTTTTATTTCAAATAATCATAACTTTTATGTAGTATCAAAATTACTTGAGGACAAGTAATAGTTATGTTTGGGGGATTTTGACCACAAGAAAATGTATTAAGAAATTCATACCCATTTTATATGAAATTGCACTTTAAAGAAAGGTATTTTCTATGTTTTAATGCAGGAATGAAGATTTATAGGTAATGGGAGCAAAAAGATCAAAAAGGAGCGAATCTGGAACAAAAAGGACTAAAATAGATGAAAATTGAACTATCCCGCCGACGGCGAGGATGAGGCCGCCGACGGCAAGGTTTTCCTGAGAACATTTCAATATATTACAAAGGAGCCCGCTGACGGTGTGTTGACCTCATTTTTGATGAGGTCTCCTCTTATTCTCTTTAGTACTTAGGATCTAGCCTTAGGCTTTTCCTTTGACTAATCTTAGAGGATTAAAATTGGGACCCACCACTTAGAAGTTCAAACCACTTCTTAACTCCCTACAAACTCCACAAACTTGATTGTAGACTCCTAATCACCTAGAGGGTTGAAATCAAATGTGGAAGTTTAAAGGATGAGTTCCTATAGGACTCTTCGGCCTTAGGACCGCCCAGGCGGCCCGGTCCGGTGAAGGGGCTGACTTGCACACACACTACACCTATACACTACATTTTCACACACACCTCCTAAAACTACACCCATATCCAACTTGACCTCCCGACTCATGAAGGTGATTCACATGGATGGTCCTTAACCCCTAAGCCCTCGCAAGCAGGGTTAGGAACAACACAGTGAATGCTTCAAATAAGTCCTCTCATGGCTTATATAGGCTTAACATGGCTTCATGGCTCAACCAAAATGATTTCATTCCACTTACATTTACCCAATCTTCAATTTTCCAAATTTTCAAATTTTGACCCTCGGGACCCTACACCCGCCTAACCTACCCAAAAACCTTGAAATTACCCAAATTTTTCAAAATTCTCCAAAATCACCCAAATTCCTGAAAACCAATCCCAAACATTCCCACATCACTCAAATTGATCATTCATAGACAAAAATACCAAAAAATCCAAAAATACCTCCCAATACCCTCCAAATACCCAAAATGCCCCTCTTAGCCAAAAAATCCAAAAATTCAGAAAATTCCCAGAAAATTCCAGAAAATCCCAAATATTCCCAATTTCATTTTGTTCAACTACACCATGGGCCAATTTTGTCAATTTACCCCACTTTTGTCAAAACCCCCAATTCGACCCATTTTTAACCCAAAGTGAACCCAATGTCAAACCAAACCTACCCAATTGACCCAAATTCTGGTCCAATTCAATTCTAAACTTCAATTAAACATCCCCAACACCAATCTAGACCAAATCCAAGCCCAATTTGATTGGCATTTGAATCCAATTTCACTTTTGACCTTAAAGCCCAATTTGGACCCATGACCCAAACTTAGCCCAAACTCACCCAATTCAACTCCAATTAACCCCAAATATTTTCTAAACCTTCCCTAACATCCCCAAAAACAAAACGCTAACATGATTTGCCCAAATTTTGGCCCAAACCCCACTCAAATTCAACCCAAAGCTAAAAGGCCCAATTTTGACCTAAACCCAAACCTAACCCAAATAAGCCCAAACCCCAAAATCAAAACCCAACCAAAGCCAAAACCTCTTTGAAACACTCCCATAAACATTTCCCAACATTTATTTTACATCAATTTCAACCCTAGCCCAACATTGGCCCAAGTTAGCCCAATTTGACCTATATTGGCCCATTTACCAAGGAAGCCCAAATTCAACCCAATTCAAACCCAAATCACTCCCAACTTGCTTCAAATCACTCATGACACATCCATGAGCTAAACCCAACATTTGTTTGGCCAAATCCTTCACAAAATTCCCATTCATAAATTTATTTTCAAACCAAAAGCCCATTTTCTTAAACCTTCCTAAAAGCCCAAACTTCATGCTAAAGCCCATATGACAAATTCCTCTCATCATACCCTTAATTAAAATCATCCCTAAGTCCAAATCAATCATCAAATGGTTCCAAATCAAGCCATATGCCAAATCCCATCAAATCACTCCTAAATTACCAAAATTCATAAAAACCTCTTTCATGAAAGTCGACTTAGCTTTTTCCAAGCCAAAGGTGAGCCATGAAGTCATGCATGAGCCACATGTGAGCCATGAAAGCCTTGGACACTTCACCATACCCAAAATGGCAAGAAGAGGGGACCCTTTAATGATTCTCTTAAGAGTGATTAACCACTCCCATGTCTCCCCTAACTCTTGCTTAAGGTTAATTGTACTTGGATTGTGACTTGACCCCACTAATCAAGCCGATCCAAGTGACTTTCCCTTCACCCCAAATTGGCCTTGGAGGGTGAACCTAACCCAAAACCAAGGGTTGATCCATTTAGACCCAAAAATAGCCCTTTCCCATTCCACTTCGATTCAAACCCTTTACACATGTCCATGGCTAATTGATCGCACAAACCTCCACACTCGACCCACCTGGACCTCGAGAGTGACCCATGCCTGCCGGCCAGCCGCCCGGGTCGCCGGAAAACACCATGGCCGAGACCTCGCGAGGAGCCAAACTTGGAATTCTCACCCGCCGAGCCGCCCCATGCCCAATGGCCACCATGGTCGTTCTTCCTCGTCTAAGCAATCGATCCCAAGCCCTAACTCCCCCTGGGAGGCCCTCCACCCTGTCCTATTTAAACACCACCCCTTCTCGGCCATGAGGGGGCTGAACAAAAAAACCTTAAGGAAACTCTGCCAAAATCAATCCAGACCACTCCCCACACATAGAGCATTTGATTCCCACTGGATTCCAGCCCCAATTCCCTCCAGCTGAGTTCAATTTCGAGCTCAAACTTCAGCACAAAAACCAGGACACTTCTCCACAGTGGATCAATCCCCAAATTGACTGGTCCTACACCTTCACCGTACCAAGAGGAGAAGTTTCCCACCGAAAGCCCCATCTCCAAAGCCACCTGCATTGTTCCAGCCTCCAAGCTTTGTGATCGGCCGTGGTCACTTTCATAGCTAGCAATCCACTGCACCAAGGGACTTCATCCGGAGCTTGTTTCGACCCAATCGAAGGTGACACAACTCTCGCATCGAAGCTTCACTTCTCTGAGCAAAGGTATGGACTCACTCTTCTTCCCGAGCTTACAAAGATTCTCCATTTAATTTGAGTCAATTTAAATACATGTTTACCGTATGGATGTGTTCGTCTCCTCAAGACGAATCCATAGAGCATAAGAGCACGAAAATCCGTTGAGAATCGAGCGAGAAATTAGGTTAGAAGGTTGACGGTCACGGTGCACACCCGCCGTAGACGATGACCATGAGCCGTCTGGATCGAGCGTGTATCGAGTGAACGGTCCGGATCGAGCCGGACAGGCGCGTTGGTACGCTGACCCGCGGGGCCCCGGATCGCCGAGCCGGATGGCGGCGCCGAATCGGAGACGCAGTGCGGAGCTTCGGAGATGCCTAGGTTGACGCGGCGCCGCGTGGATAAGTAGGAAATTAGGTTTATTTTCCTATTTATTTAATTCCCTAAACTTCAAAAATGCATAACTTTGTGTAGAAAAATCGAAAAATAAAATAAAAATACCCTCTTGCTCGATGAATCAGAGAAGAATAATGTGGAAAAGAAATCATTTAATTTTATCAAGTATTTGATTTTTAATAATTTATTTACTCTCTGCACATTTTCAATTCTCCATGCATGTATACAATTCACCATGGCATGAGACCATAGTAGCTTTTGAAGCCCCCGAATTTGGGAACATTCCTCGAATTTTCCAAAGTCGAGGCCATCCCTATGAAGAGTTATTGATTTTTCAAATTCATGTTACTGTTTTGAGTATTTTAAATCTAATAATTAGCATGTTGTGAAATAAATTCTAGGAAAATTTGGTGATGTTTCTTATGATCAGAGGACCCTAGGAAAAATAGGTTTTGAATTAATTCACTTGGAATAACCCTAATCGGGTTAAACACCCAAAATAGGTCTTTAATTAATTAGAGCTAATCATGCATCAAATTGACTTGAAATCAATTCTCCACTGACCTTTAGGATCGGAGGAACCCACCATAAAAATTTGAAGTCAATTGGACTTGGTTAGCCCTACTAAATAGGTTGATTAAGCCATTTAGCCAATTTAAACTTTAAAAATTCATAACTTTCAAAATACTTTTAAAAAATTCACCAAATTGGTTTTGGAGCCTCTCTAATATTAGGAGAATTTAGGAAAATTAAAATTTCAATTTTCTAAAAAAGTTGATTTTTTGTATTATTTTAATATTTTAATGATTAAAAAATAATAAAAATCACAAAAATAATAAAATTCACCAAAATGTCACATTTTGAATTTTAATCACTTAGGAACAAACCCCATATTTTTCTTAAGTCTCTATGATGAGATATTAAATTTTAAAGCCCTAAGGTAATTTTAAAATTAAAAAATATATTTTCTAGCATTTCCACTAAAATAATTCTAATAAATCAAAGAAAAATCAGAAAATTGTAAATGTTGATTCTCTGATTTCCTTGATATCAGAGAGATTTTTGAAAAATAAAAAATTCATTTTTCAACCTTTATTTTATTTTTAAATTAATTAATACTCCAAAACTCAAAATAATTATAATAAAAATAATATAATTCAAAAAATCACCAAAATTGGTCCAAGTGGTCCTCTGGTCATTAGAAATGTCCCATAATTTTTTTAAGGACAGAAACTTTCCTTTGGTCATATTATTAAATTTTCCTTAGAAATCCCTATTTTCCACAAAAAATAATTACATAAATAAATTAAATACAGAAAAATCACATTTTCTCCTCTCATGTCTTTATTGACATATGAGTTAAGTCACATAAAAATTTCAAGTTCATTTAAGCTCAATTTAGTGAGTTATGAAATTATTAAGCTTGAAGGGCAAAATGGTAATTAAAATTTTAACCCTTGATTAAAACTTTAGGTTTAATAAAATTAAAGAGTAAAATATTTGATTCTAATCTGACTTAGATGATTGAAATTTAAATAATTATTGGGTAGAAACCTATTAAACAATTTAAAAATAATTGAAATGAACTTTAATTAAATAATTGATTAAATTTGGAAGAATAATAAAATTGGAATTATTAAAATAGGGATGTTATTAGGAAGAAATTTGTTCTTTAATTTAAGAATCCCTAAATTAATCATCTCAATAATATTTAATTACTAATTAAAATGATAATTCAAATATAAGATTTAAAAATGCTAAAAGACTTAATCATTAAATTGAATTAAATTAAATTATTTAAATTAAACCCTTTTAAAATAAAATATTAAATTAAAATTTAAAAAAATCAAATTAAAATTTAAATTAAATTAAATTAAATTAAATTAAAACATATTAAATTAAATTAAATTAAATCAAATTAAATTAAATCAAATTAAATTAAATTAAATTAAATTAAATTAAATTAAATTAAATTAAATTAAATCAAATTAAATTAAATCAAATTAAATTAAATTAAATTAAATCATATTATATTAAATTAACTTAAATTAAATTAAATTAAATTAAACCACATTAAATTAAAATTGAATTAAATTAAATTAAATTGAACTAAGTTAAATTAAATTGAATTAAATATAACATCACCTAAGACATAAAAAAAATTCAAGAATAAATCTAAAACAACTCGAACACTATTCCAAACTTAAGCCCATTAATTGAAATTAAATTAAATCATAAATCACTTGAACATCAATTTGCCCTCAAAAACTCATGATGTCATAACTTTTAAAAGGAGTGTTAAGTGAAGTGTTACTTCACTTATAGTGATATTCAAATGTCCTAGTTCACCGAGCAAGATAACAAAACTCAACTCCCGACGATTAATTCATTTGTATAATTAAATTCTCTTGGACTTAAAACAATCCTAAAAGTATCGAGAAGATGTTTAAGACTCGTCTTAAGCACTTCCTCGATATGATAGGATATTTATAAGAACAATTGAACTTAATTGTTCTTTGATGAAGAAAATCGTCCTCAAACCCAAAATACAAGAACCTAGACGTCATAGGAGGTGACTAGCTATAAAATTAGGAACTTGGTAGAAAACCATAACCCTTCCCTTAGCTTTACCTAGGAACTTGCTCTAAATGCTTAAATATTCTAATTGTGTTTTAAGTGCAACTTGGGATGACGGGAAGACCCTCCAGGTACGCTTTTATTTTATTGCAATTTATCTTATGGTAATTTATTTAGTCGCATCGTACTTACTTTTCTTGCATGATAAACAACTGTTGCATGAAAACCCACACCTTTAGGATAGTCCCTAAAACCGAAACCAAAACTAAATTAAAAGTCATTACAAGATAAAATTCACCGCCACAACATTTCAAAATATAAAACAACTCAAAATTTAATCACAAACAAAACAACAAAACTACAACTACAACTAAATTAAAACGTCTTGTTGGATGATCGGGAATACCTCGAATGATGTAACCTACGTGTTGCTAACGGGATTTCCCACTGTCTAAATGAAAGTGTGGAACTCATTCAGCTGAGTTTAGCAAATTCATCCGGACTAAGTGAATCCGATAAAAATAAAGATGCCGGAAGGATGGAACCGTGGATCTTAACCGGTGTTGTTATAATCAACTTTTAGATTTGTTTTAATTAAAACTTAAAAACACTTGGAAATTAAGACTTTCTCTAAACCGAACACTTCTCTCATCTCCCGATTTATGATTTCTAAAACTAAACCTCCGCAACAACAAGGAGCTAGGAGCATAGTGGCAAGACGGCCATCGTCATCAGCAAAACCCGAGTCTACTTCAAGCAAACTTTCTTAGAATTAAATAACCAAACCATAGGACTTCGAGGTAGCTCGCTTAGTGCAACATAAATCCTCAACTCTTCGTTAGGCATTTGCATGATCGTATCATGTAAATTAAGCCCTAACCGGTCTTAGAGACTCGAGGTAGTCGTCCGATACGACATAAACCCTCACATCTTCGAGGCTATTTCGTATGATTTTATCATACGAATATAAGTCCTAATTAATTAAAATTGGTAAGATCAAAACATTAAATAAATATTAGGACTTTCCTAAGTTCAAGCCAAACAGTAGGATATTCGGGAAATTACCGAAGTTCGCTTCGAATCCGTGATTTCTCCTACCTTTCTTCCTTTGAATTCCCAAAATAAAATGTTCCAAATTTGATCTATTCCCTATTGAAATTCCAAAATTCAATCCCTTGAAAACTTAAACTTTGAAATTCTCGAGATCGTAACTACCGATTATTATCGAGAGTTTTCTTAGGTGATTCCCGTCACTTAAGATGTAATTAACTATGTGGGCTCGCCCTTATAGGGAATTTTAAGAACCTGAGTAATATAAACCCTGTTTAATGTTTTCATATTAAGCGTGGAACTTGTCGGCTTATAAAATTGGTTCGCGGACCAAACGGATGTCATAAATCTCCTAGTTTATTTAATCGAGCCCCATCATCAAGCAGAGTGTGTCTATTCTTCGAGATAGATACACGGCTTGTGGTGCGGCTCTCGTTTATATAAACTATTTGGGATGTGAGATCGGCTTCGATTTCATATCTTAAAATTTTTAAACTTAAAATTACTTTCAAAATCAAATGTTATCTTTTAAACTATATATATATTTAAATTAAATTTGAAATATGAAAATTCGCCGACAACTTCTGTAGGCGACCCCTTTTCAAAACACATAACCCTAAAATATGCCGACAATTTCTGGCGACTCACTGGGAAAGTTCCTCTCTCCATTTTTAATCGTATAGTTTCGTTTTCAAAAATCTGGTAGTGTATCCATGTCCCTAATGGATCAAACTACCCTTCTTTCCGTTGGAATACTATGATCATTTCTACCTTGAACGAGTATAGCCAACATTCTCTCGGATTTAGGAGCCACCGTTTAGACACCCCTAAACAGAGAGGTTCCGAGATCCTTTTACCTCATTTCGAGGTGGGTGGACCCCCAATAAGTGTTAGTTTAGGAGTGATCCTTCGAGTCGAGAAGTCTTGCATAAGACTTTCTTTTCCTTTCCAACTCTAAATCGATTCATTATCTTCCCTACACCTTTCGAACATTCCGTTCTAAATAAACAAACCCTCTAATGAATGACTCTTTTAACAAATAACTCCTTATAAATACATGAACAAGAATGTGTTCGGACACTTTTCAATTCCTTTCTTTTCGTCCTGATGAGAAGAAGCATAACTTGGGACTGACAATCAGAATCTACCCCGCGAAATGGAAGCCCCAAAGCCGATTTTCTCCTTCACCAATGGATCGGACTTCGCCGTTTACAAGGATGAACCGCCCGACAATGGGATCATCCGGTTTCGACAAGGATTCGAGAACACAAATGTCAAGATCACCGACGTTACCCTTTTCGCGCCGACAAACAAAGTATCCGAAACCGAAAGACCCTCGATCGAGTTCAACCTTAAGTCAACTCAAGAGTTTCCTCCCCGCAAAGGGTTCCACCGAGAGGAGTACCGCCGTCCATAGAAGGACCGTTATCTCTACCCCCACCGGTTCTAATCGTCTCTCGCACCTACCCCGGCTCCCGCCAAACCGAAGGGGAAGGAAGTTCAAATTTGTAACGAGCATGTTACCGCGGAGGGTACAGCATTTCCGTGCAAGACCTTCGTTTTTGAAATTGGGTCCAGCTCAAGGGTTCCACCCCTAACATGGACTCGGAGGAGAAACAGAGGCAGGAAGATTGCCGTGAAGGCCGTAGCCGCCGAAGTCGCTTTCTTAGAAGAAATCCCCGAGTACACACCATTACCCGAATACATACCATTGCTCGAATATACACCCCTTTTGGAAGGAAGTAGATTCCATCCCCTTTCCGCCGCAGCTCGACGAGGAAAATATTCGCAGGATCGCCTCCACATTACCTCGACTCCGCATACTATAGCGACAACAGAAAGAAAAGGGCAAGGATTACACCATTTGCCCGACTACAGACTGTGATTGAGAAGTTAGCAAAGAAAGAAAAATGCCTTGTATCGGAGATTTTAAGAAGGATAGGGCGGGTGCCGGCCAAATCCCATCTTGGGCTACGAGTAGAACCTGCTATCGCTACAGAAGAGCCGAATAAGAAGATGAAGGTTAGTCCACCTGTTGTTGTTTCAGGTTTACGTATCGTGGAGGATACCACCTTCCAAGCATTCAACCGACGCACCATCCGGTCCCAGGCCTTCTACTTCTAGAAGGATGGTATGGCGTCCCACTACCGCCAATTAAGACCGAAACAACGACCGGAAAAGGAAAGTCTCGTCAGAGACTCGAGTCCGAAGAAAGTGCTACCGCAGTGAAGGGGACTCATGAGAAGGAAACCCGACAATTATCACATGACAACTGCAAGGATACACAGAAAGACCACTAGAAGATGCTATGGAAAAGCTAAGAACTGATATTCGGCGACTAGCAAGGGAAAGAGAAGAGAAATTCGGAGATGAAGTTGACTCGTCGTAGTTCATGGATGATGAATATGCATAAATTAACATGGTTGAAACGCGAGCTTCGTCGCCTTCACAAGGTGCTCCTCGCAGTCGCGTAAAGAGAGGAGCCGGAAGTAATGAGGAGGCGACTTCAAGAGAAAGATGATACGATCGCCCAAATGGCAAAAAGGATGGAAGAGATGGTCGTAGCCCTAGCCACTTCCGCAGTCAAGTTCAACCCCAAAGAGAGACACCCCCGCAGGTCATTCACATCGTAGACGGAGGAAAGGAGATTACGTCCGTCAACGGGGATGATCAATTAAAGAAGGATACAACACAAAGCATGATTCCGTAAAAGGATATCAAGAGCTTGGTGGAACGAGCAAGTGCGAGAAGCCTTGGCACAATCAAAGAGCGGGACATCCATTCGGACGGGTAGACCTTACCCCGAAGAATTCGATGCCGTCCAATATCCGAAAGGCTTTGTACCACCTCTCGTTCAAGACCTTTGATGGAACCGGAAACCCTCGGCAGAGCATGTCGCACATTTTCGTGCCGCTTGTTGCAATGCCGGCGGAAGTGATGCCTTACTCTTCGTACAATTTGTCGGCAGCTCGTCGTGGATCGCCTTTGATTAGTATGCGAATTACCAAACGGTTCTAGTGAAGACATTTTCAGAACTAGAGAACCTCTTCATCAAGCGATTTGCCGGAGCTCAGCACCACATCACTATAGGTGATTTAGTGGTAGAGAAGCAGAAACCGAACGAAACATTGGTGGACTACATACTTCGATGGAGGAACCTAAGTATGAAGTGTGAGCCGCAGCTACAAGAACAACATGCAGTCGGCATTTTACTAAAAAGCATCCATGGCACGATAGCACTTCTCCTTAAGGGATTTACTATTAAGACTTTCGAGAAGTTGTTAAGCAAGGCCGGAAGCCTGCAAGAGGAGGCGAAGCAATTAAGTTTCACCGACAAAACAGACAAACAGAAGCCCGTGAAAACTTTTGAAAAGAAGTCCGGATCGTTGCAACAGCCGACAAAGGCAAGCAACCGATACAAATATCGTCGAACGGCCGCAACAACCTCAACGTAATTACCAAGCAACCCCGACCCAGCTATCACTCATCTCAACAAGATGAACAACCGCCTCGTCCGCAACGTACTTTAAGGGAACTTCGAGCGGGGAGTATCCGTTCAAGAATGAGGCGAAGGCAGAAAATATTCCGCAGCTTGATGAAGACTCCAGATTTCCAACTACCGGAACCTAAGAGACCGAAGAAGTCGACAAGAAAGGTGATCCCAACTTTTGCCCTTACCACCGGATGCTTGGGCATAAGATAGAAGATTGTATTACCTTCAAGAGTTGGCTCAACGACAATCTTCGGAAAGGGAATATAACGATCCCGAAGGAGTACATGAAGGAACCCCATAAAGGAGGTTTCGTCAATGTTATCTCGACGAATCTCATTGTTCCAATAGATCCCTATACGATTGATGATGGATGGACTACCGCTTGGACAAAGTCTTCGAAGAAGATTTTGGATCACATCCAAACCGCTTCAAGGCAAGCCTTAATTCGTAGTTTGAAACCC
The DNA here is from genome assembly GCA_022702705.1 of Papilionanthe hookeriana x Papilionanthe teres. Lineage (NCBI taxonomy): Eukaryota > Viridiplantae > Streptophyta > Magnoliopsida > Asparagales > Orchidaceae > Papilionanthe > Papilionanthe hookeriana x Papilionanthe teres. The sequence goes on from CM040425.1 coordinate 22,670,194, forward strand.
GTCAAGTCGACACTATCACTTGCGATAGAAGAACCACCTCAACAAGAGACGACTGAAGAAAAGAAGAAAATCGACAAAGAAGAGAAGACTGAGGCTCTTAAGGCTAGACTAGGGGCTGCTTATCCTAGGATAGTTTTTTCCGATTCGGGGAAGAAATCCCTCGAACCTTTGACTCCGTATGATTATCTCGCTCACTCCGGTGGGATCTTATAATGATAAGGGTTATGGCGTTGGCTACGTTTTGATCGTTTCTAACAATTACGCGACTAGCGACAATCCGACATCGATTCCGATACAAATGACAATTCTCAAATCATACACAATCTCGACGATCACAATGACAAAGAAGACATCCACCAAGGAGGCTACGAGAGTTCAATAAGCAACGAATCTATTTGCGAGTTTCGAGGAGCTCCAAATACAATAGAGTTAGAGCCTTCGGACTCCGAAGCTAATTCGAAGAACCCGTCATTCCGATTCGAAGGAGACATCAGCAAACTCAATACTAGATTCGAAGAAATCACGAAGTCAACTTAAGAAGTGGAAGAGTTCTACCTCCGAGAGTGGGTCCGAAGGACAAAGGAAAGCGTGTGGTCGTTCGGGAAGAACCAACCCCAGCAGAGGAAATACCCATTCGGGAAGAAACCGAGACACATGAAAATAAGGTGGACTACAACGTGCTAGCCCATCTTAGGAAACTACCGCCAAACCGAGCATCTACGACGCTCTCATTTTATCAAAGGAGATGAGAGAAACTCTGATCAAGGCCTTACTTGATCCAGAAATTTGCTTAGCTCAAATGGCCGGAGATTCCTTAGATGAGGTTTGTTCGTTAAAGGAACAGCGAGGTGTTACCTTCACGGACAATGACCTACTACTTGGGACAACAGACCACAACCGACCGTTGTACATTTCAAGCTACAATCGGGAAGTTTACACTCTCCGCAGTATTGGTGGATCCAGGAGCATCAATCAATATAATGAATCTCCGAACGCTAAGCATACTTGGAAATCGATGCTCGCGAGCTCGAAGCGTACAAAATGTTATTAAGAGGATTCAACCGGAAAGGAGAAAGAGCCCTCGGATCGATAACACTGCTAATGAAGACCGGTAACTTGGCAAAGACAACCGCGAAATTTCACATAATTGATTCAGAAACGTCATTCAACGCTCTACTGGGCCGACCATGGATACATGAAAATAGGATAGTACCATCATCTCTACATCGGTGCATCAAATACTACGATGGAGGGGAACGATGCATCAAAGGTGACTTACAACCATTCTCCGTACATGAAATTGGAATCCATGAAGATGCAGCTTATTACGCACCCCCGAAGAAAACAATCTTCTCCAGTAGATACCATAACAAATGAAGCAAAGGAAATTGGGACGATGAAGAACCCGAAGTTCTAGTCCAACAGCTCACTCACCACTCCCTTACGGCGAGATGGTGAAGGTTTCTCCACAACTCGCATCCGAGGTCGAGGCCGGGGACGAGGTCGTGGCGAGAGACGTTAGGACGAGTTGGACGAGGAAACCAGCCATCAATGTTGAATGGGAAGATAGCTCTGAAGAAGAAAAAGAAATCAAGCAAGAAGCAGTGACAATAAGTCGGAAGAAGCCACAATTCAGGATCCTTCTCGAAGATGAAAAGAACGAAGAATATAAATCGATGTACGAGAAGGTTAACCACTATGTACATACTATGACCCTGACCCCGATCCATTCTAATAAGATCGAGGGTATGGTGGTCAAAGAGGTACGCAACGGCAAGTACAAAGCCCATCAAGTTCTACCGTGGTGCTCCTTCCTCCAAAACCGAAAACAATGTACAATCTGAAGATGCTACTTCATCGAATTAATGGAATTACCTTTTGAGTGGTACTCTCCCTGTGTTCAAAATTTAATTCAGCGTGGTTTCTTACCTCGACAATGGACAAAAGGTCAAACACAACATTTTGAAAATTTATGGAATAACTTCGGTCGTCCACCTAATTCAAGGCATGGTCTCGGATTCGACACAATAGGATCAGTTGACGATACTGAATTTTTCTTGGTTGTCACTTGCAAATCTAATGAAGATCGCATGGAAGCTACGAAGAACTCGAAGATTTACAAATTGGAGACGCTCCACCGTAGTTCGAAGAAGAGATCAAATCTACAATAGATGAGTTAACGGAAGTTAACTTAGGTACTAAGCAAAGAACCTAGACCTACCTTTGTTAGCTCCTTACTCAATAAAGAAGACTCCGAAGAAATAATCAAGTTATTAATGGAATTTAAAGACTCGTTTTGCTTGGAGCTACGATGAGATGCCAGGATTAGCTCCGTAGGTTGCGGTACCATAAGCTAGGAGTGGATCCTACTTCTACTCCGATCGACAAGGTTCTAGAAGAATGCGTCTAGAAATCGAACAAAGCAAGTCATAGCTGAAGTTAAAAAGCTAATAGACGCTAAATTTGTCCGTGAAGAAAAATACCCGACTTGGCTAGCCAATGTGGTACCGATCGAGAAGAAGAATGGTCGGATCGTAGTTTGTGTGGATTTCGCAGATTTAAACAAAGCATGTCCAAAAGATGAATTCCCGTTACCGATCCTGCAATTAATGATCGACATTGCTTCAACACATGAAATATTCTCATTCATGGATGGATCTTCGTGGATACAACCAGATAAAAATGGCTCCGTAAGATGAAAAGCTTACAAGCATTCGAATGCTGATTGGAGTATATTGCTACACAGTGATGCCATTCGGACTGAAGAACGCAGGAGCAACATACCAGAGAGCGATGACAAGAACTTTTGATGATTTCATCCACGATCAAGTCGAATGCTACGTGGACGATGTGATCATCAAAAGCAAAGTAAAGGAAAACCACCTGTATGATTTGAGAATTGTTTTCGAACGATTAAGACAATTTAACCTTAAGATGAATCCCTTAAAATGCGCCTTCGGCGTCACGTCCGGGAAATTCTTAGGATTCGTTGTCCGAAATCGTGGAATTGAAATCGACCCGAAAAAGATTAAAGCTATCTTAGAAATGGCGCCTCCCAAAACCTTAAAACAACAACGATCTTTTCAAGGGAAGTTGGCATATCTTCAACGCTTTATCTCAAACTTGTCAGGTAGGTGTCAGCCTTTCTCGGCACTAGTTTAAAAGGACGCCAAATTTATTTGGGAAGAAAAATGCCAGAAGGCCTTCGAGGACATTAAGCAATATTTAATGACACCTCCCGTCTTAAGCAACTCTAGGCCTCGGTGTAGACCGCGATACTTTATACCGCGGCTTTAGACGACTCTCTCGGAGCCCCGTTAGCTCAAGTCAATGATGAGGGTAAAGAAAATGCTCTATACTATCTAAGCCGTCGTTTACTTCCGACGGAAATAAGGTATCCCGCGATTGAAAAGCATTGTTTGGCCCTGATCTTCACTGCTCAAAAGCTCAGGCACTACATGCTTTCTCATAAGGTAAACCTGATCTCGAAATTTAATCCATTGCAATACTTGGTGACCCATCCAACGCTTTCTGGCAGACTTGCCAGATGGTCAATGATATTATTGCAATTCGATATAACTTTCGTGCCTCTTCGTGCCGTAAAGGGACAAATCCTAGCAGACTTCCTCGCAAAGACACCCTTTGCCGGCGGAATCTCCACTCAATGACGACTTGCCGGACGAACAAATAATGAGCTTAGAAGACCCCGATGATCGACGTTGGGAATTATATTTCGATGGAGCATCTTCAAGCACACAAAGACAAAGAATCACAAGTGATAATGCCCGTAAGGCGAAGGATCGGATTAATCTTTATTACACCGGAGCGGGGATGTTGAGATACTCCTACCACTTGACGAGCCGTGTACAAACAACAAAGCGGAATACGAAGCCCTCATAACAGGACCTGGAATTAACTATTCAAATGGGGATAACAAACATCAACATCTACGGGGATTCGCAGCTAATCATTCAACGGATCGTCGGACAAGACGGAATTTTAAAACCAAGACTCGAGCAATACTTCCAAGTATGCCATACAAGTTGTTGGAACAGCATTCCAAATGTGACGATCTACAAAATTCCCGAAAGAAAACGCTTAAGCAGATGCGTTAGCCTCGCCTCGCAAAAGAATTTGCCCGCTTGCAAGATGAATCGATGGAAGTGTCGGCTCACGTGACGTCAGGTCCTATCACGGCTCGACATGGACACAATACACAAATCGAAAAAGGAGAAGAATCAGCATGCAGCAGTGACGGAAAACACGTAAGATCGGCGACATGACCATTAATGACTACCCGCAAACAGGAAAACTACCGGACGATAAGTCGTTAGCCCATCGGATCAAGAAAAGAACTTTGTCCTACGCATTAATAAACAATATATTATACAGAAGGTCTTTTGATCAGATGTGGCTAAGATGCCTAAGCGGGTCCGAGGCCCGTGAAATTGTTAAAGAGGTGCATTCAGGACTCTGTGGCGCTCACCAGTCGGGTCCGAAGATGAAAATGAAAATTAAAAGACTAGGGTACTACCGGCCCTCGATGATGACCGACCGCATGAAAATCGCCAAGAGCCGTCACCAATGCCAAGTGCACGGAGTGGTTCTACACCAACCTCCAAATGTGCTACATCCGACAATTGCGTCGTGGCCATTTGAATGTCAGGGCACGGATATAGTGGGTCCAATAGAACCACCATCTTCAAAAGGACATCGTTTCATCCTTGCGGCTACGGATTACTTTTCCAAGTGGGCAGAGGCGGCTCCACTCGTAGAAGTGAAAGCACACCACGTGCTACGGCTTTTCAAGAACCAAGTTGTCTACCATTTCGGAGTGCCGCGCGAGATCATCTCGGATAATGGGTCAGCATTCGAAGCACACAAATCAATAATTTTGTCGGGAGACACGGAATCGACTGGCGCTATTCAACAATTTACTACCCAAGAGCAAACGGCCTTGCTGAGGCTTTTAATAAAACTCTCGTTCAAATCTTAAAGAAAACCTTGGACGATAATAAGAGAAATTGGCACGAGAAGTTGTTAGAAGCCTTGTGGGCCTACCGGACAACCTTCAAAACTCCTACTCAAGCTACACCTTACGCTCTGGTGTTTGGGTCCGAGGCAGTGTTACCTTTAGAGGTCCAGCTTCCTTCACTCAGAATTGCGGTTGCAAACAAAATCACGACAGAAGAGAATGCCAAATTACGACTAGAAGAATTGGAAAGCTTGGAAGGGAAAAGACTTGCAGCGCGAGCAGAATTTAGAACTATACCAAGCCAAGATGGTTCAAGCCCATGACAGACCGGGTCCGCCCAAGAACCTTCAAAGTTGGTGACTTAGTTCTCGTTCTCAAGAGACCTATCCTTGCACACCGCAAGATAGGAGGAAAATTGGAACCCACTTGGGAAGGGCAGCTAGTGGTCGAGGCGGCTTACTCGGGAGGCTCCTACCGACCAGTGAATTGCCAAGGAGAACGACATATGCTTCCGATCAACGGACGATACTTGAAAAAGTATTACGCTACCTGATGTTTCAAAAGAATGAATTTTTCATCCCAAGAAGCACGGGTGAAGTAATTACTTTTGACTGGGTCCAAACCCAAAAATAAAAAATGTGCTAAAATAAATAAAATCATGATAATAAAGTTTTCCTTGTTTTCTCTTCCATATCAAAATCTTTTTCCTTTTTTTTTCCCACTTCATTCCTATTAAATATAAAAATACAAGAAGTAATAATAAAAAAAACTGTCTTTAATAAACATTTTCTTAATGTTCTTGTTCTTAGTACAGCCCTTGATCCTTTTCCTTGTCTCTTCGCAGGGAAATGTCGAACGGGCGGTTGGTCCTGAACTTTAGAAATGGCGTAAGCCTCTGCACTCGACGAAAAGAGGGTGAAAGATGGAGCGATAATAAAGATTGACTCGGACTTCGCACCGACAGGCCCGCAATATGAGGAAAGTGACCGGGTCCCGATCGACCGAGAGGAACCGCCCGATCGGACAAGAATGAAAGTGGGTGGCCCAAGCCACCAATCCGAAGAAGAAGAAAAAGAAAACAAGCACCGAAGAAGACAAGAGAATCAAGTCCGTAGTCGCTACAGCAGAGGGCGAAGCTTGTCGGCGCCGCGCCCACAGAGATTCGAGAAGTACGAAGAGCTACTCTCACAAGAACTCAACGAAGAAACAAAAATCACCGTATCCGTAAGATGTTAACCAAACTAGCAACGGACCAGCGCGACGAGGCGATGCTATCGCTAAGTACATACACTTCAAGGACACCAGCTCACCGTGGACTCGAAGAAAGGAGGCCGACTCCGAGGATAACGAAGAGACCAGGGAAATCTCAAGAAGAACGAGAGGAAAGAAGGCTACAATGCCACCGTACAAAGCCACCGTAATGCATAACCTTGTTGCGGAAGCAACCCTGGAGGATGTCCCGACGGACACCATCCCCGAGGAGCCGAGGTATGCAGGAGAACGTGAAGGGATTGAGCCATATATCCCACAATACGTCACCAGGCCTCGCCATTTGCAAATTATTCCAGAATACGAGCTAGAAAGGATGCAGAATGTCGAGAAGAAAACTTTTGAATACTTCGAGAGAATCAGAGGCAGGAGGATCAATATACTAGAAGGCCTCGAGCTACATACAGACGTGTTCTCAGAGCACGAACAACAACAAATCATGGACTGCATCCGGGATTTGAAAAGAATGGGCCGAGCGGGTCGCCTAAGAGAAAATACTTACTCAGAACCCCGGAGATGGATGCCAGGGAAAGGTAGAATTACCATACGATGACGGATGCTGCTACAACTTCGCAGAAGACAGAAAGGAAACCCACCGGGAATACTCCGTCATGGCCAGGTGGATCCAATGCCATTAGTCATCAAAAGGATGGTAAAAAGAATGATAACATGGAGGGTACTGCCAGCAGATTGCATACCCAACAGTTGCATCATTAACATTTATAAGAAGGGTGACTGCATACCCCCGCACATAGATCACCACGATTTTGTCAGACCTTTCTGCACAGTTTCTTTTCTGAATGAGTGTAATATCATGTTCGGATCTGACCTCCGGATAGCGGGCCCGTGTGAGTTCCGAGGGCCGATAAAGATACCATTACCGGTAGGTTCCGTCATGATACCGAAGGGCAACGGAGCGGATGTCGCTAAACATTGCATACCAAGAGTACCAGTGAAGCGGATCTCGCTACTTTCGAAGGATGGATGACAGAAAGCACCTTACCACTTCCGACTCGGACCCGGAGCTAGAGAGCCTCCGGCCTTACGAGCCGTGAGTTACATGGAAAATATCACACCTCCAATGTACATCCATACGGCATCCTTGCCAAGGGTGGCCCGGAAGGTGATGTTATCGACCATGTACCTCACTATTCGTACATGGATTTTTGACAGATGCCTTTTTGGATAGATCGACAAAGATCATACATAGTCCGTTTTGAGTCTATATGGATTGTATGAGATGTAATCCAGATCGAGTTGTATGATGTATCTTCAAGCATGATTGGAATGAAAGTGACCATGTCACATTTTTGGCCTTCACCTCTTTTGTGCAAGTTGACTGAGAAACGCCATTAAAGTTAAATGAACTTCAAACAAAGAACAGAAAAGAAACAAAAAGAATAAAAGAAAACTTTCCTTGAAAATCTAAAAAATAATAAACTCCAAATTCATGATAAAATAAAATTTGAATCGTTAAAAGACAAACAAAATGACCACAAATTTTAAATCAAATTTCAAATTCGATCTTCCGCATCTCAAATCAAATCTCAATCAAATTTCAAATTCAATCTTTCCAAATCTCAAATCAAACCTCAATCAAATTCAAACTCAACCTTCCAAATCCGAAATCCAATCCGTTCTACTCTCTCCCTTGTTCGGGATGGAAGCGGTTGATTCCATCGACACGGATCGAATCCGATGGCGAGGAATCGCATCCAATCCAAACCCGTAAATTCCGATCAACTCTTTTGAATGAGATATGCAGCATCTACATATTCCCTCCTAATCTATTTCCTTCCATGAAAGTCTTTTACAACTTTCATGAAATTATCGAAACACCAAAATTCCACACTTTTCAAATCAACACTACAAATCTTTGCCAAATCGATTACCATTCAAAGTCAAATTTTTGGGGTTGAGGATTTTACATCCGAGACTGCATTGCTTTAGGATTCTTTCCCTATCGCAATGAAATATATCAAATTCAAATTTTTGGGGTTGAGGATTTTACATCCGAGACTGCATTGCTTTAGGATTCTTTCCCTATAGCAATGAAATACATCAAAATCAAATTCTTGGGGTTGAGGATTTTACATCCGAGACTGCATCGCTTTAGGATTCTTTCCCTATAAAGCAATGAAATACATCAAAATCAAATTCTTGGGGTTGAGGATTTTACATCCGAGACCGTATTGCTTTAGGATTCTTTCCCTATCGCAATGAAATACATCAAAATCAAATTCTTGGGGTCGAGGATTTTACATCCGAGACCGCATTGCTTTAGGATTCTTTCCCTATCGCAATGAAATACATCAACATCAAATTCTTAGTGGTCGAGGATTTTACATCCGAGATCGCATCGCTTTAGGATTCTTTCCCTATCGCAATGAAATACATCAACATCAAATTCTTGGGGTTGAGGATTTTACATCCGAGATCGCATTGCTTTAGGATTCTTTCCCTATAGCAATGAAATACATCAAAATCAAATTCTTGGGGTCGAGGATTTTACATCCGAGATCGCATCGTTTTAGGATTCTTTCCATATCGCAATGAAATACATCAAAATCAAATTCTTGGGGTCGAGGATTTTACATCCGAGACCGCATTGCTTTAGGATTCTTTCCCTATCGCAATGAAATACATCCAAATCAAATTCTTAGTGGTTGAGGATTTTACATCCGAGACCGCATCGCTTTAGGATTCTTTCCCTATTACAATGAAATACATCAAAATCAAACTCTTGAGGTTAAGGATTTTACACCCAATACCGCATTGCTCTGAGATCTCTCCTCATTGTAATGATTCGATCCAATCAATCCAATTTTCTTTTGAGGTTGAAGATGTTACATCTAAAACCACAAAATTCTAATTTTCATTTCAAGTTCAAATCCCTTCAAATTAATTTTGACAAATTTCAATTTAAATTGAAACTAAAATTGAAATCTAAACTCACACATCAAAAACTTAAGCCAAAGCAAAATGAAATCTAAATCGAAATTCCCCGCATCATGCGATTTGGGATTCACCTCCTTTTCCTTTCCCTGACGAAGAGTTCGAGAATCTCCGCCTCGTAGAGATACTTGACACTCCCCAACGGAAACTCTCCTACTCGTCCTAAGTTTATCACTTGGACTTTTGCGTTGGTTTCGTTGATCGCTTCGGTCAACACCAATACGCGCGTGTGCTGGGTTAGCACACCACACCTATTGGGGGTCCATTTGTTGACCTCATTTTTGATAAGGTCTCCTCTTCTTCTCTTTAGTACTTAAGATCTAGCCTTAGGCTTTTCCTTTGACTAATCTTAGAGGATTAGAATTGGGACCCACCACTTAGAAGTTCAAACCACTTCTTAACTCCCTACAAACTCCACAAACTTGATTGTAGACCCCTAATCACCTAGAGGGTTGAAATCAAATGTGGAAGTTTAAAGGATGAGTTCCTATAGGACTCTTTGGCCTTAGGACTGCCTTGGGTGGCCTGGTCTGGTGAAGGGGCTGACTTGCACACACACTACACCTATACACTACATTTTCACACACACCTCCTAATACTACACCCATATCCAACTTGACCTCCTGACTCATGAAGGTGATTCACATGGATGGTCCTTAACCTTAAGCCCTTGGCTAAGAGGGTTAGGAACAACACAGTGAATGCCTCAAATAAGTCCTCTCATGGCTTATATAGGCTTAACATGGCTTCATGGCTCAACCAAAATAATTTCATTCCACTTACATTTACCCAATCTTCAATTTTCCAAATTTTCAATTTTTGACCCCGGAGACCCTACACCCGCCTAGCCTACCCAAAACCCTTGAAATTACCCAAATTTTTCAAAATTCTCCAAAATCACCCAAATTCCTCAAAACCAATCCCAAACATTCCCACGTCACTCAAATTGATCATTCATAGCCAAAAATACCAAAAATTCCAAAAATACCTCCCAATACCGTCCAAATACCCAAAATGCCCCTCTTAGCCAAAAAATCCAAAAATTCAGAAAATTCCCAGAAAATTCCAGAAAATCCCAAATATTCCCAATTTCATTTTGTTCAACTACACCATGGGCCAGTTTTGTCAATTTACCCCACTTTTGTCAAAACCCCCAATTTGACCCATTTTTAACCCAAAGTGAACCCAATGTCAAACCAAACCTACCCAATTGACCCAAATTCTGGTCCAATTCAATTCTAAACTTCAATTCAACATCCCCAACACCAATCTAGACCAAACCCAAGCCCAATTTGATTGGCATTTGAATCCAATTTCACTTTTGACCTTAAAGCCCAATTTGGACCCATGACCCAAACTTAGCCCAAACTCACCCAATTCAACTCCAATTAACCCCAAATCTTTTCTAACCTTCCCTAACATCCCCAAAAACAAAACACTAACATGATTTGCCCAAAATTTGGACCCAAACCCCACTCAAATTCAACCCAAAGCTAAAAGGCCCAATTTTGACCTAAACCCAAACCTAACCCAAATAAGCCCAAACCCCAAAATCAAAACCCAACCAAAGCCAAAACCTCTTTGAAACACTCCCATAAAAATTTCCCAACATTTATTTTACATCAATTTCAACCCTAGCCAACATTGGCCCAAGTTAGCCCAATTTGACCTATATTGGCCCATTTACCAAGGAAGCCCAAATTCAACCCAATTCAAACCCAAATCACTCCCAACTTGCTTCAAATCACTCATGACACATCCATGAGCTAAACCCAACATTTTTTTGGCCCAATCCTTCACAAAATTCCCATTCATAAATTTATTTTCAAACCAAAAGCCCATTTTCTTAAACCTTCCTAAAAGCCCAAACTTCATGCTAAAGCCCATATGACAAATTCTTCTCATCATACCCTTAATTAAAATCATCCCTAAGTTCAAATCAATCATAAAATGGTTCCAAATCAAGCCATATGCCAAATCCCATCAAATCACTCCTAAATTACCAAAATTCATAAAAACCTCTTTCATGAAAGTTGACTTAGCTTCTTCCAAGCCAAAGGTGAGCCATGAAGTCATGCATGAGCCACATGTGAGCCATCAAAGCCTTGGACACTTCACCATACCCAAAATGGCAAGAAGAGGGGACCCTTTAATGATTCTCTTAAGAGTGATTAACCACTCCCATGTCTCCCCTAACTCTTGCTTAAGCTTAATTGTACTTGGATTGTGACTTGACCCCACTAATCAAGCCGATCCAAGTGACTTTCCCTTCAGCCCAAATTGGCCTTGGAGGGTGAACCTAACCCAAAACCAAGGGTTGACCCATTTAGACCCAAAACTAGCCCTTTCCCATTCCACTTCGATTCAAACCCTTTACACATGTCCATGGCTAATTGACCGCACATACCTCCAGCTCCTAACCCACTCGGACTCGAGAGTGACCCATGCCTCGTCGGCCGCCCGCCGGGTCGCCGGAAAACACCATGGCCGAGACCTCGGGAGGAGCCAAACTTGGAATTCTCACCGCCGAGCCGCCCCATGCCCAATGGCCACCATGGCTGTTCTTCCCTTGGCCTAAGCAGCTGATCCCAAGCCCTAACTCCCCCTGGGAGGCCCTCCACCCTCTCCTATTTAAACACCACCCCTTCTCGGCCATGAGGGGGCTGAACAAAAAAACCTTAAGGAAACTCTGCCAAAATCAATCCAGACCACTCCCCACACATAGAGCATTTGATTCCCACTGGATTCCAGCCCCAATTCCCTCCAGCTGAGTTCAATTTCGAGCTCAAACTTCAACACAAAAACCAGGACACTTCTCCACAATGGATCAATCCCCAAATCGACCGATCCTACACCTACACTGCACCAAGAGGAGAAGTTTCCCACCGATAGCCCCATCTTCGGGACACCCAGATTGTTCCAGCCTCCAAGCTTTGTGATCGAGCCGTGGTCACTTTCATAGCTAGGCAATTCACCAGACTAAGGGACTTCATCTGGAGCTTGCTTGGACCCAATCGAAGGTGACACAACTCTCAGATCGAAGCTTCACTTCTCTGAGCAAAGGTATGGACTCACTCTTCTTCCTGATCTTACAGAGTTTCTCCATTTAATTTGAGTCAATTTAAATACATGTTTACCGTATGGATGTGTTCGTCTCCTTAAGACGAATCCATATAGCATCAGAGCACGAAAATCCGTTGAGAATCGAGTGAGAAATTAGGGTTAGAAGGTTGACGGTCACGGTGCACACCGGCCGTAGACGATGACCATGAGCCGTCGGATCGAGCGTGTATCGAGTGAACGGTCCGGATCGAGTCGGACGGCCGCTTGGTATGTGACCCGCGGGGCCCTGGATCGCTGAGTCGGATAGCGGCGCCGAATCAGGAGACGCCGCGTGGAGCTTCGGAGATGCCTAGGTTGACGCGGCGCCGCGTGGATAAGTAAGAAATTAGGTTTATTTTCCTATTTATTTAATTCCCTAAACTTCAAAAATGCATAACTTTGTGTAGAAAAATCAGAAAAATAAAATAAAAATACTCTCTTGCTCAGTGAACAGAGGAGAATAATGTGGAAAAGAAATCATTTAATTTCATTAAGTATTTGATTTTTAATAATTTATTTACTCTCTGCACATTTTCAATTCTCCATGCATGTATACAATTCACCATGGCATGAGACCATAGGGCTTTGAAGCCCCTGAATTCGGGAACATTCCCCGAATTTTCCACAGTCGAGGCCATCCCTATGAAGAGTTATTGATTTTTCAAATTCATGTTACTGTTTTGAGTATTTTAAATCTAATAATTAGCATGTTGTGAAATAAATTCTAGGAAAATTTGGTGATCTTTCTTATGATCAGAGGACCCTATGAAAAATAGGTTTTGAATTAATTCACTTGGAATAACCCTAATTGGGTTAAACACCCAAAATAGGTCTTTAATTAATTAGAGCTAATCATGCATCAAATTGACTTGAAATCAATTCTCCACTGAACTTTAGGATCAGAGGAACCCACCATAAAAATTTGAAGTCAATTGGACTTGGTTAGCCCTACTAAATGGGTTGATTAAGCAATTTAGCCAATTTAAACTTTAAAAATTCATAACTTTCAAAATACTTTTCAAAAATTCACCAAATTGGTTTTGGAGCCTCTCTAATATTAGGAGAATTTAAGAAAATTAAAATTTCAATTTTCTAAAAAAGTTGATTTTTTGTATTATTTTAATATTTTAATGATTAAAAAATAATAAAAATCACAAAAATAATAAAATTCACCAAAATGTCACATTTTGAATTTTAATCACTTAGGAACAAACCCCATATTTTTCTTAAGTCTCTATGATGAGATATTAAATTTTAAAGCCCTAAGGTAATTTTAAAATTAAAAAATATATTTTCTAGCATTTCCACTAAAATAATTCTAATAAATCAAAGAAAAATCAGAAAATTGTAAAAGTTGGTTCTCTGATTTCCTTGATATCAGAGAGATTTTTGAAAAATATAAAATTTATTTTTCAACCTTTATTTTATTTTTAAATTAATTAATACTCCAAAATTCAAAATAATTATAATAAAAATAATATAATTCAAAAAATCACTAAAATTGTTCCAAGTGGTCCTCTGCTCATTAGAAATGTCCCATAATTTTCTTAAGGATAGAAACTTTCCTTTGGTCATTTTATTAAATTTTTCTTGGAAATCCCTATTTTCCACAAAAAATAATTACATAAATAAATTAAATATAGAAAAATCACATTTTCTCCTCTCATGTCTTTATTGACATATGAGTGAAGTCACATAAAAATTTCAAGTTCATTTAAGCTCAATTTTGTGAGTTATGAAATTATTAAGCTTGAAAGGCAAAATGGTAATTAAAATTTTAACCCTTGATTAAAACTTTAGGTTTAATAAAATTAAAGAGTAAAATATTTGATTCTAATCTGACTTGGATGATTGAAATTTAAATAATTAATGGGTAGAAACCTATTAAACAATTTAAAAATAATTGAAATGAACTTTAATTAAATAATTGATTAAATTTGGAAGAATAATAAAATTGGAATTATTAAAATAGGGATGTTATTAGGAAGAAATTTGATCTTTAATTTAAGAATCCCTAAATTAATCATCTCAATAATATTTAATTACTAATTAAAATGATAATTCAAATTTAAGATTTAAAAATGCTAAAAGACTTAATCATTAAATTGAATTAAATTAAATTATTTAAATTAAACCCTTTTAAAATAAAATATTAAATTAAAATTAAAAAAAATCAAATTAAAATTTAAATTAAATTAAATTAAATTAAATTAAATTAAAACATATTAAATTAAATTAAATTAAATTAAATTAAATTAAATTAAATTAAATTAAATCAAATTAAATTAAATCAAATTAAATTAAATTAAATTAAATCATATTATATTAAATTAACTTAAATTAAATGAAATTAAATTAAACCACATTAAATTAAAATTGAATTAAATTAAATTAAATTGAACTAAGTTAAATTAAATTGAATTAAATATAACATCACCTAAGACATAAAAAAAAATTCAAGAATAAATCTAAAACAACTTGAACACTATTCCAAACTTAAGCCCATTAATTGAAATTAAATTAAATCATAAATCACTTGAACATCAATTTGCCCTCAAAAACTCATGATGTCATAACTCTTAAAAGGAGTGTTAAGTGAAGTGTTACTTCACTTATAGGATATTCAAATGTCCTAGTTCACTGAGCAAGATAACAAAACTTGAACTCCCGGACGATTAAGTCATTTGTATAATTAAATTCTCTTGGACTTAAAACAATCCTAAAAGTATTGAAAAGATGTTTAAGACTCGTCTTAAGCACTTCCTCGATATGATAGGATATTTATAAGAACAATTGAACTTAATTGTTCTTTGATGAAGAAAATCGTCCTCAAACCCAAAATACAATAACTCTAGACGTCAGAGGAGGTGACTAGCTATAGGATTAGGAACTTGGTAGAAAACCATAACCCTTCCCTTAGCTTTACCTAGGAACTTGCTCTAAATGCTTAAATATTCTAATTGTGTTTTAAGTGCAGCTTGGGATGACGGGTACGCTTTTATTTTATTGCAATTTATCTTATGGTAATTTATTTAATCGCATCGTACTTACTTTTCTTGCATGATAAACAACTGTTGCATGAAAACCCACACCTTTAGGATAGTCCCTAAAACTGAAACCAAAACTAAATTAAAAGTCATTACAAGATAAAATTCACCGCCACAACATTTCAAAATATAAAACAACTCAAAATTTAATCACGAAACAAAACAACAAAACTACAACTACAACTAAATTAAAACGTCTTGTTGGATGATCGGGAATACCTCGAATGATGTAACCTACGTGTTGCTAACGGGATTTCCACGTGCCTAAATGAAAGTGTGGAACTCATTCGAGTTGAGTTTAGCAAATTCATCCGGACTAAGTGAATCCGATAAAAATAACGATGCCGGAAGGATGGAACCGTGGGATCTTAACCGGTGTTGTTATAATCAACTTTAAGATTTGTTTTAATTAAAACATAAAAAACACTTGGAAATTAAGACTTTCTCCGAACCGGAACACTTCTCTCATCTCCCGATTTATGATTTCTAAAACTAAACCTCTGCAACAACAAGGAGCTCGGAGCATGGTGGGCAGCACGGCCATCGTCATCAGCAAAACCTGAGTCTACTTCAGCAAACTTTCTTAGAATTAAATAACCAAACCATAGGACTTCGAGGTAGCTTGGCTAGTGCAACATAAATCCTCAACTCTTCGTTAGGCATTTGCATGATCGTATCATGTAAATTAAGCCCTAACCGGTCTTAGGACTCCGAGGTAGTCGTCCGATACGATATAAACCCTCACATCTTCGAGGCTATTTGTATGATTTTATCATACAAATATAAGTCCTAATTAATTAAAATTGGCAAGATCAAAACAGTAAATAAATATTAGGACTTTCCTAAGTTCAAGCCAAACAGTAGGATAGTCGGGAAATTACCGAAGTTCGCTTCGAATCCGTGATTTCTTCTACCTTTCTTCCTTTGAATTCCCAAAATAAAATGTTCCATATTTGATCTAATCCCTATTGAAATTCCAAAATTCAATCCCTTGAAAACTTAAACTTTGAAATTCTTGAGAGCAGAACTACTGATTATTATCGAGAGTTTTTTTAGGTGATTCCCGTCACTTAAGATGTAATTAATTATAGGGGCTTGCCCTTATAGGGAATTTTAAGAACCTGTGTAATATAAACCCTGTTTAATGTTTTCATATTAAGCAGGGGAACTTGTCGGCTTATAAAATTGGTTCGCAGACCAAACAGATGTCATAAATCTCCTAGTTTATTTAATCGAGCCCCATCATCAAGCAGTGTGTCTATTCTTCGGGATAGATACACGGTTAGTGGTGTGACGCTCGTTTATATAAACTATTTGGGATGTGAGATCAGTTTGATTTCATATCTTAAAATTTTTAAACTTAAAATTACTTTCAAAATCAAATGTTATCTTTTAAACTATATATATATTTAAATTAAATTTGAAATATGAAAATCTGCCGACAACTTCTGTAGGCGACCACTTTTCAAAACACATAACCCTAAAATATGCCGACACGGTGAGATCGAGCCTGCTGACAGCGAGACTGAGCGGTTATCCATTCTTCTAGAAGCCCGCCAACGGTGAGATCGAGCCCGCCGATGGCGAGACAGTTGAGTCAAGCCAAATACGTTGAATCTGGATGCTTTTTGAAGAGGTGCTTAAGCAACCTTTGGAAATATGACTCCTTCTATATATAGGAATGATTTTTGTGTCATGGTGTCGTCATTAAGTGTGTAGTTAAGTGAAGTTAAGTGTCGTTAAGTGCAATCTGAAAGTCAGTTGTGTGTTTAAGAGTGTTGTACAAGAAAGGAAGAGTCAAAGGAACTTCAAGGAGTCTTCTTAGGAAGAAGATTTGAGATAAGTATATTTGTTTATTGTTTTATAACTTTAAATGAAATTCAAATTTTATGTTATTCTTCCTATGCATTCTGAGTAGTTTTCTTTGTCTTTCTTCTTGTTTATGAGATTTCGTGAAATGAAGAATTAAAGTAGTTGTGCCTAACAATATTAAATAAAGATTATGATAATCTTTTACTTAAATCTTAATTTACTTTAAATTTGGCCAATTGAATTTTTAACATATTTTGAATTATCAACTATAGTAAAGATTACATTCAAAATTCAGGGAAGTCTAAAGCCTTGGAAGGAGGGTGCAAATAAATAGGAAAATATTAATTATCGGGTGTAGAATTGGACATTTTAGTGTGACACACTAAAATATTCAATTCGAACCTATTGTTTGGGAGCTGAAGTGTATATGTTAGCCCTTAGGCGAGGGGAACGTGGGAGCTCTGAAGTGACATCCGGTATCCTCTCAGCCTAGCCGCAGATTCAGTAAGCAAACATAGGATTAGTCAATGTTCTTTGCACCTAGACCAAAGGGTAAAGAATAGGAATGCTCCTATTTGGGACAATATAATTCTAAACTCATTTAATTCTTCATTCACTTAATTCTCTTAACAAGGAGAAATATACTTTTCTAAATTACAATCTTCTATTTAATCTTTAAGTAATAGTTTTTAGTATAAGCGTTCTTAATTTCCGTATACTAGATTAGTAATTACAATTGCTGAATTTAGTCCTTAAGTCTTTAACTTCCTTGTGGGATCGGTATCTAGGACTCTATTAGAAACCTTTATTACTTGAGCGATACGTGTACTTGCGTTGATAAATAGGGGAGGGAGTACAATTACTATTTTACTTGAAAAACATTTATAAAGCTTAAAAAACATATATACCCTCAAATTTCTATCCTGCTCTCCCCCAAGCCGGTCAAGTTTTTTAGCGTTATTACTAGGAATTTATATCTCTTAGTAATCGTGCTGAATACTTATATTTATAACAATTACTGCCGTGCGATCAGTTTTTCCCGAGAGCTCTGGTATTTAATTGCATAAGGCTCGCCGATGGCGCCTTTGAGGCTGCCGACAGTGGGATCGGCGAGTGGGTAGTTTTTCATCTTCAAAACGGCATTTTTTGGTGGTTTTTAGTGAATTTTTCCTTCATAAACTTGTATGGATTGTTCCTAAACATTCCAAACTCCCAAAAATGAATGGATTCTCTCTTTTATTCTTCTCAAATGGCTTCGAATTCGATTGACAACCCAAGATTTTGAGTTTACAACAAGAGAAAGTTTTTCAGTGTGGAGGCGCGGTGACTCTTCAACAAGGTAATCTCAATGAAAAGATTTATTAAAGAAAGAGGATTTGTCAATAGAGGACAAAGTAATTCATTGTCACCAATCGAAGAAATGATTGTGCAAAGAAGATAGGAAGTGTTATGCTACACTACTGTCACAGTAGTCATTCTAGTGGTTAAAGAATTCTACGCAAATTTACATGGAATCAACCAAGGAAGCGTTTATGTGCGAGGTAGGTTGATTACATTTAATTCCAGTCGAATTAATGAGTTATATATGCTTGAGAATGTTCGATTCTGTTACTTTTCAAATTTTGTGCTGATGAAAGAAAAGATGAATGAGATATATCAATTTTTGACGGATGAAAACGATGAATGGGAAGTTAGAGAGAACGGGTATGTTAGTTTCTCTACTACTCTATTAAATCCTATTTCGAAACACTGACACTTTTTCATCTCTACGAAATTGTTGTCTGGTCTAGCTAAAAAATACCCATTTTTATGCCTTATTTATTATTCAATTCTTAAGGATATTATGCTTTAATGAAAGGTACTTTCATGTTTTTGGATGTAAATGATTAAAAAAGTGTCCAAGGAAGAAAAAGAAGGAAAAAGAAGCAAAAAGGAGCAAAAATGGAGCTTATGGAGCAAAATTATGGAATTATTAGCCTGGTGCCTAGGCGGCAGAATCCGGCGCCTAAGCGCCAGTTCGATACAGACGCTGTCAAGATTTTTGACGACTTTGGCCAGTTATTTTGACGGTGTTAAGCGGTTATTGGAGCTTCTAGAAGATTGGAAGTTACTCCTAATATACAGGACATGTGATACAATGTATTTGGACACAAGAAAATGGTCTAGATCGCGAAGAGGTGTGATCCAAAGTGAAGAGGTGCGAAAGACCTGGTCACGGAGTCTGGCGCCTAGGTGCCAGATCCCAGCGCCTAGGCGTGGCAGTTACCTTCTAGAAGATGCACTGAATTTTGACGAATTTTGAAGAGGTGCCTTAAGCAACCCCTGGTCAAATTCAGAGCTCTATAAATAGGAGCCCATTCTACAGAAAAAATCGCACCACCCCCCGCCCCCTTCTTACTACATATACCTCTTTTAGCATCTTCTCTCCCCTTTTAGTTTTACTTAGTCTCTTCCATACTTAGGGTGCCACTTTATTTTGTATCTAGTGAGTTTATTTTTAGTATTTATTGTGTGTTGTTTATGTTGGAGTCTTTCATCATTGCTTTGGAGTCAGTAGAAGTCAGCGGATCACTTGAAGGAACACTTCAGATAAGTATTTGTACTTTGGTTCAAAGTTTTATAAATATATTTTTTTGTGTTATCTCAATGTGTTCTGATTAGTTAGTTATCTTTCTCCTCTCAACTATGAAAAGATAATAAATTAATTAAATTTTTTAAGAGAATTAAATTTAAAATATTTTAAAACATTGTGACGATATTAATACCTGATCTTAGTTTACCTTTTAAATTGTCCATCTAAATTGTTAAAAACCTGTTAAAGAATTTTGAGACCTATCCAGAGATAAATCCTTAACTTGTAGATATCACATGAATCCTTAGGTAATGGCAGGCTATATGCGGATTATTTAAGGTTAAGTACAAATAAAGAGGATGATATTATTTATTGGGCATAAAATTAATTAGCTTTTAGAGTGACATACAAAATTCTAATAATTTGGTTTATAGAAAGGGATCGGGTCACTGTAGGGCCGACCATAGCCACCCTTGGACATCTAGTAGTGTGAGCCTAGATTAACCCATTCTACTAATTAAAAATCCTGAACCAATCTATAGATTAGTCGATGTTCTTTGCAACTGGACCAAAGGGTAAAGAATAGGAATGCTTCTATTTGGCACAATACCATAATCTAAATTTCCTACAAAAGATAATTATTCTATAAATCTTGGATTTGTTGAAAAGGAGAAAGTCGTTTTTATACTTGCATTAAATTTTAATTATTGCTTACTTTACTTTATTACTGCTTATTTGCTTATAGTAAAAGTTGTTAGTAAATTAAATTTGAAAAAAATATATATATATATATATATAAAGTATATATAAATTGCATTTAATTTGAAATTTCCAAAATATTTCTTACATTTCTTACTTTTTATAAATTTACTATCCCTGTGGGATCGATAACACGTACCCACTAGAGCCCCGTATTACTTGAACGATACGTATACTTGCATTTAAACTTATGAATTTTCCAATAATTATTATAAAATCTAAGTATAAATTAATAAAAGTAAACCTCGTACATCAAGTTTTTGAAGCCATTTACCAGGAATTAAATATTCTAAAAAGTGGTATCAAATTCTTGTATTTTAAAGCATATATAAAGTCGCATCGCATCAAGTTTTTGGAATTCGTTGCTGGGGATAGAATAAAAATATATATAAAAAGTAAAAAAAAAATAAAACATAAAAACATAAAAACAACAAAAAATCAAAAATATTTTTTGAATTTTATGCATAGTTCTGGATCTGGAGGATTACTACCTTTTGATTTTGAATTAGAAAGATCAATTAAAAGAATTAAAAAAGGAAAACAAATTTCAAAACATCAAGAAATGGCTAATTTACATAAAAATAATCAAAATCCAATCGAAATTAATGAAAAAAATAATTATAAACCATTAAGGGAATATGCAAACCCTACAGCTAATGAACTTCATGCTAGTATTGAAATGCTAGCTGTAGATGCTAATTTTTTTGAGCTTAAACCTTCTATTATTCAAATGGTTCAAAATATTTAATTTGGAGGAACACCTAATGAGGATCCAAATTTACATCTTGCTAGTTTTTTAGAATTTTGTGCTACCTTTAAATATAATAATGTTTCTGATGATGCTATTAGGCTTAGACTCTTTCCTTTCTCCTTAAAAGATAAAGCAAAAATGTGGCTTAATTCATTAGCAACTTGTTCTATTAAAATATGATCGAATATGACACAAAAAAATTCCTTGCTAAATATTTTCCTCCTTCTAAAACTGTTAAATTGACAAATGACATTACACCATTTTTGCAATTTGATGGAGAAACAATTTATGAAGCTTGGGAAAGATTTAAAGAATTATTAAGAAAATGTTCTAATCATGCTTTACCAGATTGGTTAATTATTCAAACACTTTATAATGGACTTATTGGATCACTTAGATCTATTATTGATGTTGCTGCTGGTTGTTCTTTAATGGCTAAGACATTTGAAGAAGCCTACACCTTAATTAAAGAAATGGCTAATAATAATTTTCAATGGCCTTCTAAAAGAGTTAATCCTAAAAGAATGGTCAGTATTCACGATAATGAAGCCTTCTCTATTTTAGCTTCACTAGTGGCTGTGATATCTAAGAAAATAGATAATTTTACTAGTAGTATATCGCTTGTAAGTAATGATAATTCTGCAAATTCTGATGATTCTCAAACAATGGTAACTTTGCAAGCTATTGGTAGTAAAACTAATAACCCTTATTCAAATTATTATAATCCTGGTTGGAAAAAACATCTTAATTTTAATTAGAGTAATGAACATCAAGTTAATCCAAATTGGAATAATCAAGGAAATTCTAACTATAGACCAACTTATCCTCCTGGTTATAATAATCAGCAGAAAAAGTTGTCTGTAGAAGAATTGATCTTGCAACTAAGCAATCATCTACAAAGTCAAAACAATGCTATTCGTATTATTGAGAATCTGATGGGTCAAATTGCAAATTTCATTAATTACAGACCACAAGGAACACTGCTTAGCAATGTCGAAATTAATCCTAAAGGATTTGGAAAAGAACATGAACAAAAAAAAGTTGTACAACTTAGAAGTGGAAAGGAATTAACAGAGAAAACACAGAATGAGATTGAAAAAGAGAAAGCAGTTGAAGAGATTGAAAAACCTAATGATACCCTTTCTCTAAGTAATGATCAGACTATTTTACCTATTGAAGTGGAAGTTGAAAGACCACCACCACCTTTTTCTAAAAGACTAAAAAAGCAGAAGCATGACCATCAATTTTCTAAGTTCTTTGAAATTTTTAAGAAACTTACCATCAACATTCCTTTTGTTGAAGCTTTGGAGCAAATGCCAAGCTATGCAAAATTTATGAAGGATATTTTAAGCAAGAAGAGAAAATTTGAAGCTTATGAAACTGTTGCATTAAGTGAAGAATGTAGTGCAATAATTCAGAAGAAATTACCTCGAAACTTAAAGATCCTGGAAGTTTCACTATACCATGTGCTATTGGAGAAAAATTCTGTGGAAAAGCCTTATGTGATTTAGGAGCTAGTATTAATCTTATGCCATTTTCAATCTTTCAAAGGTTAGATTTAGGAGAGACTTCTCCCACCACTATAACTCTTCAGTTAGCTGATTGATTGATCACTTATCCTAAAGGAGTTATAGAGGATGTTCTTGTTAAGGTAGATAAATTTATCTTCCCTGTGGATTTCATTGTTCTAAATATGGAAGAAGATAAAGAAATACATATCATTTTAGGGAGACCTTTTCTAGCTACCGGACGAGCTATGATTGATGTGCAAAAAGGAGAATTAATGATGAGAGTTAATGATCAAGAGATAACATTCAATGTTCCGAAATCAATGAGGTTTTCTGATAAAGAAAAATGCTATCGGATGGATATTTTTTATTATATAATCGAAAAGCATTATCAAGAGAAATGTAAGGTCATTTCTAATGATAAAGATGGAGAATCTATGTCATATAATGAGTCATTAAATGAAGAAAATTTATCTGAAGAAACTTATTATATTCATGAAAATTGGGAAATTTTAGACACAACTAAAATTGATATACTTTTACCCTCAATTGAAAAAGCCCCTAAACTGGAATTAAAAATGTTACCTGCACGTTTAAAGTGTGCATTTCTTGGTAATTCATTAACCTTACCTGTAATTATATCTTCAAAATTAAGCAAAGATCAAGAAGAGAAATTAATAGGAGTTCTGAAGAATTATAAGAAAGCTTTTGGTTGGACTATTGCAGATATAAAAGGAATAAGCCCTTTAATCTGTATGCATATGATTTTAATAGAAGAAAATTATAAACCTACTACTGAATCTCAAAGAAGATTAAAGCCAATTATGAAAGAGGTTGTCAAGAAAGAGATTTTGAAATGGTTAGATGCTGGAATTATTTATCCTATTTCGGTTAGCCAATGGGTGAGTCATATTCATTGTGTTCCAAAGAAAGGAGGAGTAACTGTCATTGTTAATGAAAAAATGAATTAATCCCAACAAGACAAGTTACTGGATGGCGAATTTCCATTGACTATCAAAAATTAAACAACGCCACTAGAAAGGATCATTTTACTTTACTTTTCTTGGATCAAATGCTGGATAAACTAGCAGGACACTCATACTTTTACTTTCTGGATGGATATTCTGGTTATCATCAATTACTCATTGCTCCTGAGGATCAAGAAAAGACAACATTTACTAGTCCTTATGGAACATTTGCCTTTAGAATAATGTCTTTCGGTTTATACAATGCACCTGTAACTTTTCAAAGATGTATGATGTCAATATTTTGTGATTTGATTGATAAAGTTATTGAAGTATTTATGGATGATTTTTCAGTTTTTGGAACTTCTTTTGAATCTTGCTTGGAAAATATAACGAAAGTTTTGAAGAGATGTGAAGAAAAAAATTTAGTTCTAAACTGGGGAAAATGTTAATTTATGGTCACAGAAGGAATTGTACTTGGACATAAAGTTTCACAAATAGGGATGGAAGTTGATCAAGCAATAGTGAAAATTATTGCTGAACTTCAACCACCTACTACTGTTAGTGATGTGAGATGTTTTCTGGATCATGCTAGATTTTGTAGGAGATATATAAAGGATTTTTCTAAAATTGCTAAACCTCTTTTCCATTTATTGGAAAAAGAATCTAAATTTGAATTTAATGAAGATTGTCTGAATGTGTTCAATATTCTGAAAGAAAAATTAATCACTACACCTATCATTGTTGCACCTGATTGGAATAAACCTTTTGTATTAATGTGTGATGTAAGCGACTATGCAATCGGAGCTGTATTAGGACAAAAATATGAGAAAATTTTCAAAGTTATATACTATGCTAGCAAATCTCTTACTGAAACTCAGATAAATTACACTACTACTGAAAAAGAGCTTTTAGCAATAATATATACCTTTGATAAATTTAGACCATATCTTCTTGGAACAAAATATATCGTCTGTACTGATCATTCTGTTATTAAGTATTTAATGTCTAAGAAGGATGCTGAACCTAGATTGATCAGATGGGTTTTACTCTTACAAGAATTTGATTTTGAAATTGTGAACAGAAAAGGAACTGAAAACCAAATTGCTGATCATTTATCAAGAATAAAAAATAATAATGAGAAGATTTATGAAGAAAAGATAAATGAAAAATTCCCGGATGAACAATTATATGTCATTCAAGGATTACAAATGCCTTGGTATGCAAATATAGTTAACTATTTGGTTAGCAATATTTTACCATATGGGTGGAATAGCAAATACATTAAGAAATTTAAAAATGATTGTAAATCATATTTTTGGGAAGATCCTCATTTATTTAAAATAAAAAGAGATTCTGTGATTCGAAGATGTGTACCTTATGAAGAAACTTTTGCAATTATTCAAAAATGTCACGATTCTGAATTTGGAGGACACTTTGGAATGGAGAAAACTACATTTAAAATTTTAAATTATGGATTTTAATGGCCTACTTTATTTAAAGATGTTGGACATTATGTGAAAACTTGTGATCGATGTCAAAGAATGGGAAATATATCAAAAAGATGAAATGCCTCTAAACTTTATATTAGAAATCAAAATTTTTGTTGTATGGGGTTTAGATTTTATGGGACCTTTCGTACCATCATCTGGAAAGATTTATATTTTATTAGCAGTTGATTATGTTTTAAAGTGGATCGAAGATGTAGCTTTACCTAACTGTGATTCCAAAAGTGTTTTGAAATTTTGAAAGAAAATGATTTTTACAAGATTTGGAATGCCCAGGATAATTATCACAGATGGGGGAAGTCATTTCAGAAATATAAGAATTTAATTATTGCTGGAAAAATTTGGAATTAAACATAGAATTACATTTTTTTATCATCCTCAAACAAGTGGAATGGCTTAAGTATAAAACAAAGAAATTAAAAGAATATTGGAAAAGACTGTTAATCATAAAAGAACTGACTGCGTTGATAGACTTGATGCTGCATTATGGGCTTATAGATCAGCTTATAAGAAACTTATCGGAATGTCACCTTATCGGTTAATTTATGGTAAACATTGTCACTAACCTGTTGAACTTGAACATAAAGTTTATTGGGCGATAAAGGAGTTCAATTATAATTTGAATACTGCAGGAAAAAAACTATTATTACAACTGAATGAAATGGAAGAGAAATGAGTCTTATGAAAATGCAAGAATTTATAAGGAAAGAATGAAGAAATTGCATGACAAAATGATTTCAAGGAAAATGTTCGATCTTGGACAAGAAGTATTATTATTTAATGTTCGTTTATAACTTTTTCCTGGAAAATTAAAATCTAAATGGAGTGGACCATTTATAATTGAGAAAGTATACCCTTATGGAGCAGTGGATATTAAAGATCCCAAAACTGGAAAAGTATTTAAAGTTAACAGATAAAGACTGAAGCCTTATATGGGAGAAATGAAATTAAATTACAAAGAAACTTATGAGCTGAGTCTACCCGATTAATTCAAGTAATTAGGTCGGGCTGATGACGTTAAACTAAGCGCTTTGTGGGAGGCAACTCATATTTATTAGTGTGAGTTAAATTATTGCTGTAAGGTTATGCATTGGTCTTGACTAAATTTGTATATAACTTCTGGAAATAGAAGGCTAACAAGTTTGTATTGGCTTAAGCTAAAAATTTTCTTGAAGTATATTGAATTTAGACTTGGACCACTCCATGTCAAATGTCAGTAAAAAGGAGATCAAGTTAACCTTCGTTTGTGATTGTTTGTGATTTGAATTTTTTGTAATTGTGTTTGTGTGTTGATCATACACGTTTATTAGACCAATTTTTACGACCGAAACTTGCAAAATTTGACGATAGGTGAATCAGAGTCGATCGAGGTTCCGGCGTCTAGGCGCTAAAAGTTGGCGCCTAAGCGCCATAATGGCCCGCGTATCGAAGATCTGGCGCCTAGGCGCCAGATTCTGGCGCCTAAGTGCCACGGTTAAAGATTGTAGAAAAACCAAAATTCTTCAGTTTTTCACACGAATCTCTTTATATATAGCCTATTCTTCGTCCCCAATCCCATAGAAACCTTAATTTTGACCAAAGTAATCCATTTTTGGAGGAGTGAAGAAGGATTTGGAGGCAATGGATAGAGGAAATCATGGAAATGAGGTAAGAGACAAATCTCCTAAAGATCCTCAGCCTTATTTTAATGGTTTTATTGTTGTTAGTATGAAGAAAATGTTTAGTCGATTGGAGAAGATTGAAGCAGAACTTCAAAGTATTGGTAATCGTCTCCATGAGATGTACCACCAATACGAACACTTGGAATGGTAAACCAAACTTCAATCTGATCATATGGCAGCCTATCATGACACTCAAGTAGAAATGTACACGAATAACAAATGGATTGATGAAAGGACTGCTTTGGAATCTCCAAGAGTGTTGGTGTTCTATCCCTTCAGTCCTAGCGAACTTCATTGCGAAAGAGATGGCAATTGAAGATCGGTGTTAAATAGATCTTATATGTGTTTTAGGTGTGATCGAGTCTTATGTTAGTATGTTGAATATTGAATTTGTGTGTTTGCTTAATTATTCAATGTGTGTTGTTGGATTTGAATGTTTGCTTTGAATATGTTGTTGTTTGTGTTATATAGAAAACTATGAACCTTGATACAGTCTTGTACTGAAATTTATTGAATTTGGAGTGGAAATTAGGGATTGGAATTGAAGAATTTGGATACATTTTTGAGGATCTATACTATCATTTTAAATTGATTTTCAAAATGTTTGGAGGATATAAATTGGATTAATACTCTCATAAGAGTAATTACAAGTCAAATTTGATACAATTTGGTGGAAAATATTTAATTTAAATCGAATTTTTGGAAAGGCGAGTCTGGAGCCTAGGCGCTAGTTCGGCCTGAACCCGAAATCGTATCTTCATAACCCCCCCCCCCCCCCTCACCGCCATTTTTGATGCCTACGCTTCCTTCTCCACTGTTTTTCGCGAAAATACTCCCAAGAGATCCCATTTAAAGCTGGTTTTTCAAGATTTTGAGCTTGAAATCACCCGATTTCATCATTCCCAGGTCAGAGCTACATTCTAAACTCATTATTTTTATTTTCACCATGGATTTTGCTCTCATTGAGAAAAATCAAAATTTTGAGAAAATATTTTATTTTTAAGGTTAAATCCATGAAATTTTTAAGCTCTTTCAAGTTTGAAAGCTTAAATTAGTTTATTTTCCTAGATTCGTTGAATTTATTTCTCATTTTTCATTCACGTTTAGATGGCACCCAAATCTAAGCGAGGAAAGGAACGAGAAAATTTTGATCGTAGCAAGTTCGTCACTGCTGCTACACACTTCCGATACAATGATTTTTCTACAACTCAGAATTTTATCTCGGAGTGAAGTTTTTATAATCCTAGAGGAAGAATTGAAGAGATAATCGTTGCGCTTAACTGGCAACGATTCTGCTATTTTACTGATGTTGCCGTTATCCCGGTTGTTAGAGAGTTTTATGCTAATTTCGTAGATGCTGAAGAATACGAGATTTTCGTTCTAGGAGTTGGAGTAGGGTTCACTCCTGAACACATCAATATTTTCTATGGCTTGCCGCCAAATATTGAGTGTTATTACTCTGGA
This sequence comes from Papilionanthe hookeriana x Papilionanthe teres, assembly GCA_022702705.1. Lineage (NCBI taxonomy): Eukaryota > Viridiplantae > Streptophyta > Magnoliopsida > Asparagales > Orchidaceae > Papilionanthe > Papilionanthe hookeriana x Papilionanthe teres. The sequence goes on from CM040425.1 coordinate 22,698,542, forward strand.
TTATCTCCATCTGAGGGAGATTTAGATATGATCATTGCTTACCTGACTGATAGTACTGGAGCATAGAAGATTCAGAATGGAAAAAGGGTAAATTTTTCATCTTCTAAGCTTAATGATGTTTCAAAGGCATGGCACTACTTTATTTCTGCTCGTCTCCTTCCATCCAATCATCTGAGTGAGGTTACCAAAGATAGAGCTATTCTCAACTACTGCATTCAAGAGAGGAAGCCTATTGATGTAGGGAGCATTATCTATGATTCTATAGAGGCTACTCCTCGTTATAGCACTTCTATTGGACTTGGTTTTCCATCTCTGATCTATTCTCTATGTCAAAGTGCTGGAGTAGTTGCTGAGCTTTCAGAGGAAAAGCTCAAGTCGACAAAGCCTATAAGAAGAGAGAGTGTCAGTATCTATGATCGACTATGAGGTAAGAGTTCTACTGCACCTTCTGGTTCATTACCTACTTCATGTAGAGCTTCTACATCTAGATGATCTACTTCTGTTGAGCCACCATCTACTTTTTTAGAAACCATTCATGATCAGTTTGTAAAGCATCAGAAAGAGTTATTCCTAACTCATTGTAGAGTAGATACTATAAATAATAAGACCGATCATCTTTCTGAGTATACACAAAGAAAGAGTGATTACGATGCTGAGTATTCTGAGTCTTTAGTGAGATTTCTGAAGGATGAGCACGATGTTCAGTTCCCTATTTGTCCCAAATTTTCACCATATGTTGATCCGAAGGATATGAAGTTTTCTTTTGGTGATGACGATGATGAAGCTACAGACAGTGATTAGTAGCTTGACTTACCTCAGGAGATTGTTGGTTCACATTTTTTTGTGTGTTTCTTATTTCTTATGTTGTTTAGTGTGATGTTAGATGTTAGTGTTTATGTGAACATTTTATGTTGAAACTGTTTTTGGATTATCTAATGTGTGTTTAAGACTGAAATGTGAATGAATTTTATAAAAGTTTATTTCTATTTCAGCCTACTATTTAGTGTTCATGAATAGTTAGTATGTTTGCATGTTTAAAAATAAAAAAAAAATAAAAAAAGTTTTTTAGAAAGTAACTCCTGCTCTGAAAAACTTTTCTATATATGCTTAATAATTTCTGTTATATTCACATTGAAACATGTGTAGAAAGAGAAGTTAGTTTTTCCTTACTACATCATTATTTTACTTAGATAAATTCCTATTTATTTCTTTCTCTCATGCTTTAGAAAATTTCATGATTTATATTTATACTAAAGCTAAAGTTTGAGGGAAGGGAAAACATTTATCAAATTTAAATATTATTTGTCCTTAAAGAACCTATATTTTCTTTAAAAATATATTAACATAACATAAGGAATGAAAAATCAGTTTAAGATTACCTAAATTTTTGAATTTATAAAAATTTAGTAAACTTAACTAAAATTTCAAAAATTTTGATTGATTTTAAGAATATAAGTATTTAGCTTAAACAATAATAAGATCAAAATTTTTCTATTTATAGTAAAGAGAATTGTATTTTTGAAATACTAAGGAATCAAGATTATTGCTTGAAAAAGAAAAGATTGAAATAAGTTTTGAAAAAATAAAAAATTATTAAAAATGTCATATTATTAAGTAAGAATGTATAAGTTTTTGAATATAAGTTAAGGATATTGAAGTTCAAAATAATTAACATGCTATCCAAAAATAGTAATCCTCACTTAAAAAAAAATAATAAAAAATAAAAAATAAAAAATAAGAGGATTGAAAAACAATCCAAAAGAAAAAAAAAGAAAAGAGAAAGAAAAGAAGTGAGGAGAAGCTTGAGGAAATGCCTAATCAAAAACTGGCTTCACTTGAATTATCTTATAGAAAGAAAACTGATTACATTTTTAACTTAATTTCTATGAACAAATATTTTTACTAGAAAAATATTTCATGAAATTCTTTTTCTTGTAATTATTCTATGTGACCTTAATATGATGAACTACAATTATTCTTGAAATAAATGAAAAATTGGAAGTTTTATGATTTAGTAGTTAAATGTTCTTTAATTCTTAAAATTAAACTTAATAAGTGAAATTTGGTTAATGATTTGCTAGAGCATTTATAAAACCAAAAATTATAAGGAATCTTAAATATATTAACTTCATTCCAAATGTTATCTATTTTATGTAATTAAAAGGGTTACTTGAGGACAAGTAAAGTTTAAGTTTGAGGTAATTTGATCTACCTAAAAAATATCCATTTTTATGCCTTTTTTATTCTTCAATTCTTAAGGATATTATGCTTTAATGAAAGGTATTTTCATGTTTTTGGATGTAGATGATTAAAAAAGAGTCCAAGGAAGAAAAAGAAGGAAAAAGAAGCAAAAAGGAGCAAAAATGGAGCTTATGGAGCAAAATTTTGAAATTATTAGCCTGGCGCCTAGGCGCCAGAATCCGGCGCCTAAGCGCCAGTTCGATACAGACGCTGTCAAGATTTTTGACAACTTTGGGCAGTTATTTTGACGGTGTTAAGCGGTTATTGGATCTTCTAGAAGACTGGAAGTTACTCCTAATATATAGGACATGTGATACAATGTATTTGGACACAAGGAAACTGTCTAGATCACGAAGAGGTACGATCCAAAGTGAAGAGGTGCGAAAGACCTGGTCACGGAGTCCGGCACCTAGGCACCAGATCCCGGCACCTAGGCGCGACAGTTACCTTCTAGAAGATGCATTGAATTTGGACGAATTTTGAAGAGGTGCATTAAGCAACCCCTGATCAAATTCAGAGCTATATAAATAGGAGCTCATTCTACAGAAAAAATCGCACCACCCCCCTCTTAGTACCTATACCTCTTTTAGCATCTTCTCTCCCTTTTTAGTTTTACTTAGTCTCTTCCATACTTAGGGTGCCACTTTATTTTGTATCTAGTGAGTTTATTTTGAGTCTTTATTGTGTGTTGTTGTTGTTGGAGTCTTTCATCATTGCTTTGGAGTCAGTAGAAATCAGCAGATCACTTGAAGGAACACTTCAAATAAGTATTTATACTTTAGTTCAAAGTTTTATAAATATGTTTTGTTGTGTTATTTCAATGTGTCTGAGTAGTTAGTTATCTTTCTCCTTTCAACTATGAAAAGAAAATAAATTAATTAAATTTTGTACGATAATTAAATTTAAAATATTTTAAAACATTGTGATGATATTATACCTGATCTTAGTTTACCTTTTAAATTGGCCATTTAAATTGTTAAAACTTGTTGAAGAATTTTGAGACCTATGCGGAGATAAATTCTTAACTTGTAGATATCACATGAATCCTTAGGTAATCGCGGGCTATACGTGGATTATTTAAGGTGAAGTTCAAATAAATAGGAAGATATTATTTATTTGGCGTAAAATTAATTAGTTTTTAGAGTGATAGACTAAATTCTAATAATTTGGTTTATAGAAAGGGAATGGGTCACTGGTAGGGCCGACCATAGCCACCCTTGGACATCTAGTAGTGTGAGCCTAGATTAACCCATTCTACTAATAAAACATCTTGAACCTATCTATAGATTAGTCGATGTTCTTTGCACTTGGACCAAAGGGTAAAGAATAGGAATGCTTCTATTTGGCACAATACCATAATCTAAATTCCTTACAAAAGATAATTATTCTATAAATCTTGGATTAGTTGAAAAGGAGAAAGTCATTTTTATACTTGCATTGAATTTTAATTATTGCTTATTTTACTTTATTATTGCTTACTTTACTTTATTATTGCTTACTGCTTACTTGCTTATAGTAAAAATTGTTAGTAAATTAAATTTGAAAATATATATATATATAAAAAAAGTATATATAAATTACATTTAATTTGAAAATTCCAAAATATTTCTTACATTTCTTACATTTTATAAATTTACTATCCCTGTGGGATCGATAATCAGGACTCCACTAGAGCCCTGTATTACTTGAACGATGTGTATACTTGCATTTAAAATTGTGACTTTTACAATAATTATTATAAAATCTAAATATAAATTAATAAAAGTAAACCTCACACATCAATTTTTTGAAGCCATTTACCAGGAATTAAATATTTTAAAAAGTGGTATCAAATTCTTGTATTTTAAAGCATATATAAAGTCGCATCGCATCATTGCCGACGATGAAAATTGGCAAGGTTACGAAAGAAAGTACAATCTTAAACTACTACATTCATTGATTTTTGAAGTTCACAAGGTAGCTTGTACATCCTTCCACAATTTTCTCGATTTGCACTTTGTTTCAAGTTTTGTACGAGGATTGAGAGAAGATATTGCTACCTTGGAAACCCTTAGATCCAACTCAGATGTTCCCAACCATTGATGAAGAGAGTTATGTAGGCTTAATCCTGGATCAAGCTTCGCATAATTCTGTTCCTGTTCAACCTTTAGTAGTAGACAAGACACCAATACTCATGCATAAAATCAAAAGTCTGGAGAATCAGGTACATAACTTAACAAGCACAGTTAACAATATGTTTGATTTCTTTGATCACATCGATTGGAGAATGAAAGAGCATTTTGACCATACTGGAGAACTTGAAGCAAGTTTAGTGCGATTGATGATAAAGATGGGATGGATCAATGAAGATTCCACTGAAGAATTCCCATTCTAAACTTTTTACAAATTGTTTTTCCATGTTCAAACGATTGGAGATATCAAAGGAGAGACCAGTACTAGTTCAGAAGAGTAGTGGACTTAATTAGTTTATTTCAGTATATTGTGTTTGATTTAAACAATGTTTGTTTGTGTGTTTGATTAGATTGCTTTTAATCTTATTATAGATAAGATTAAGTTTGAAATGTTTGTTTTTAGCGTTTTGAGTGTTGTGGCTTGGATTACGACGCTGATTGATGGATATAGGTTGAAAGAATACCTACTTATGTGTGTTATTTATTGTGTAATGTAAAAATTTGGATTCAATATATATAAATGTGAATTTTGCTGTGTGTATGTTTATTTGTGTTAAATACATCACTAAATTAATTAAAATATATAATAAAAAGGATCGAACCGATGACGATGAGGCTTAAAATTAAGAAAAATCGCAAAATGCTCAATTTTTGAGAATCTCGCCGATGGCGCCCTCGAGGCCAGTGACGGTGCAATTTTCCCAAAAAGAACAGGAAATTTACTCCATAGTGCTCGCCGACGGCGCAAATGAACTCGCCGATGGCGCGGTCGCAAAAAATTATCTATTTACTGCGATTTTGATCGGTCAAATGCCACTATTCATCATCTTCTTCCCCTTTTTACCCGAAAAACCGACCTAGGGCTTGAGAGATCTTGGATTTGGAGCTATTTCAACAAATTCTAACACCGGATTTCATCTTCCCTTGGTAAGAGATTCACTCCTATGTACAAATTTTTTATTTTCACCATGAATTTCTTCGACATTGAGAAATTTTAGGAAATTTGAAAATGTGGAGAAAAGACATTTAAGGAATTCATGAAAATTGATTTAGATTGTTTTAAACCCCATTTAGAAGCCATTGTGTTATTATTTTGGAAATTAGTTTGAATTTTTTGTGATTTGATAGATCAAATGATGGCTCCAAGACAGAAGAAAAGATTTGAATTTGACGAAAATCGATTCGTTAATGCAAAAGCCCAATAGAGGTACACTTCACTTTTCCAAAATAAGAAGTGTATTCAAGATAGAGTTTTTGAGAATCCTAGAGGACAGGTGGAACAAATTATCAAGGAAAGAGGATGGGAGAATTTCTGTTATACAACAAACAAAGCTGCTGTCGAAGTTGTTAGAGAGTTTTACTCGATTCTGATTCAAATTGAGGACGAACTTGTCCAAGTAAGCGGTTTTTCTGTCGAATTAAGTGCTAATAGAATTAACTCTTTTTACGAGCTTCTAGACTATTATACTAGCGAGTTTGAAACTTTTGGAACAATGGAAGGTCTGTTGGATGACGTTATCGACTTTCTCACTGATGGGAAAGGAGTTTAGAAATTTAAAAATCGTGAACGAATTAACTTTTCACCGTCCATGATGAATGCCACTGGTAAGGCATGGCAATATTTCATATGTTCAACTCTACTACCTACATACCATCATAGTGAAGTCTCGAGAGAGAGATCTATTCTAAATTTTTGTATTCAGAATAATAAAAGAATTAATGTAGGGAAGATAATCTATAAGAATATTATGGCTACTATAAGGAGTGAGACAAGTGGATATTAAGGCATCCTGGCCTCATTTATGCACTTTGTCAACTATCTGGAGTTGAAGCAAGAGATGATGAGGAATGGGTTTACCCTATGAAACCTATTAGTAAAGGAAATATAAAGACTTATACATCCCATGAGGAATGGAGATCAGGGAGTAGGACCAAAGAACCATCTACTAGTAGAGATATCCCTTCTACTAACTATGACCCTCCTGCCTCCAGTTCCCCTACCTCGTATGATCTGATGAATGCCATGACCCTACAGAGGAAAATTTTTGAGAAATTAGATGAAAGATTAGAAAGGATTGATCACGGGATTGAAGGGCTAGAAAGAAGACATGATCATGATAGTGAGTATCTTCAGATGCATTTAGATTTTGAGATGACTTATTACGATGCTCAGGCTAGATACTACTAAGGAGAGCCAGATGTGAATTTTCTAGAGTGCCCAAGATATACTTTGTATCAGCCCAAACCTCCTGTTGACCAGGGTGATGAAGACATTATGTGGGATTTTAATGCTTGATTATTTGATGTGATGTATTGTTTGTGTTTTTGGTTATTTTTTTTGTTTAAGTTGTTGAACTTTTATTCTTATGGATTGTATTGTGGAAAATGCTTTATTTTCTGTGATATGTGTTTAGTGTGGTAGTTTACATTTTCATTTCTAGATGCTTGTGATATCTGTAATTGTAAGTGTAATTGTGAACTGTTTAGTTTAAATTAGTAAACCATTTGTCATGTGTTGTGAAATACATGTCCCGTGTAGTATAGTTAGTTGTTTTTATTTAATGTATAATTTTATATGCTTGTTTTAAAATTCCATTACCCCAGCAAAAATTATAAAATGTATGTGTGTAGAAAGGATTTTAATATTATAGGAAAGTTGAAGTTAGAGATTTTGAAAAGAACCTGCAAATTTCAAAAAGACAAAAAAAAAATGCCTAAAGTGCAAATGTATGAATTTAATATTTAGATTTTTTTTCCTTTCACCCATGTATTATTTCTATTTATAGAAAACCTTAAGTTTGGGGGAGGGAAGAAAAATTTTAACTATTATATGTTCTCAAATTACATATTTTCAAAAATTATTAATATGATTTTTGAGATAAAATTTAATTCTAAATACTATGTTCAGATTCTATCTAAATATTATAAAATATTCAAAGAAATTTTTTTGATAATATAAATTTAATTTGTAGATTAAGATATTTAGTATAAGAGGATAAGACTATTGTTAACTATTTAAAGTAAAGAAAACTATAGTTTGAAATATTAAGAATCTTAGGAATTCAGTTGAGAAAGAAAAGATTGGGATTTAATAAAGTAAAAACTATGAAGTACATAAAAGGTAAAGAATGTTGTTTCAAATTTAGGAAAAGAAGAGTGAAGTTCAAAATTATTAACAGGCTATCTAGATATAGTAATCCTTACTTGAAAAAGAAAAGAAAAAGAAAAAGAAAAAGGATTGAAAAACAATCATTGAAAAGAAAAGAAAAGAAAAAGAAAAGAAAATAAGTGAAGAGAAGCTTGAGGATATGCCTTATCAAAAATTTGCTTCACTTCGATTAACATAAAAGAAAAACTAAAAAAATTTCTGAACTTATATTTATAATTAGTTTCTTACTTATATTTTCTTCATGAATTTCCTATCTTCTGAATATTCTAAGTGAATTAATATTGCAACATATAATATTGTTGAAATGAATAGAAAACTAGAACTCTTAAACTTGATGACTAGATAGCCTTATACCTACAAAAATGAATTTAATTATTAAAAAATCTTTCTGAGAATTCTTATTATAATATTTATTTAAATCAAAATTATAGTATTTTTGTATTAAAACTTTACTATAATAAATCATAATTTTTATGTTGTATTAAGGATTACTTGAGGGCAAGTAATAGTTAAGTTTGGGGGATTTTGACCCAAGAGAAAAATGTTAAGATTTTCATGCTTATTTTACACTGATTTTGATGATATTGCACTTTAAAGAAAGATATTTTTGGTGTTTTTCTGCAGGTAGAATTACGGACAAGGGAATGAAAATATGCAAAAATGAGCGGATTTGGAGCAAAAAGGACTAAATTATGCAAATTTGACCTAGGCCGCCGACGGCGAGGTCGAGGTGCTGACGGCATGAGTTTCTCGAGAGTTCAGAATTAATTATAAAGGAGGCCGCCGATGGAAAGGATCGAGGCTGCCGACTGCGGGAACTGTTTAAATGCATTGTTTCTAGAAGGCCGCCGACGGCACCTCGAGGCCACCAACGGCGGTGTCGACAGATCTTTCCAGAAATACGTTGAATGTGGACAATTTTCTAAGGGGTGCCTTCACAACTTTTAGAGGGTCTTCTACAACTTTAAAAGGAACGATTTTAGGCCGAAAAAGGGCTCTTCTTTTAGTCTCTAAAGTGATTATTAATGAGTCCATAGTGTAAAAGAGAGTCCATTAGTGAGTTTAATTTAGTGAGTAGTGAGTTTAAATAGAGAATTTGTAAGGAATTCTTGAAGGGATTGCAAGAGTGGAAGGAAAGTGAGAGAACTCTTCCACATTGACTTTTGAAAGGAGAATTTTAAGGAAAAGAACCAGAGGAACTTCAAGGAGTTTGCTTGGGGAGGAATTTGAGATAAGTAGTGTTTATTTGTTTTTATTGTGTAGAACTTTACTTTATTATATGAAATCTAAGTTTTATTGCATCCTCTTCATGAATTCTGAGTAGTTATTCTATCTTTCTCCTGGTTTTGATGTTTTTGTGAAATAATTATATAATTAGTCTATTAAATAAATTATAAGAGAAGTTGTGATGGTACTATACCTATACTTACTTTACTATACGAATTGGCCATTCGTATTGTTAAAATCCGTGAAGAATTCTTAAGACCTGGCCGTGGGCTAAGGATTTTTAACTTGTATGTATCACTTTTCTCTTTGCAAGGTAGACAAGTAAATCTTTGAAGGGATAAGTGCAAATAAATAGGAAAATAATATTAGTCGGACGTAGCATTGGAGATTTTAGAGTGGCAGGCTAAAATCCTCAATTCGGTCCCATCTGTTAGGTGTTGATGTGTAGATTGTTAGCCCTCAGGTGAGGGGAACGTGGGAGCTTTGAAGTGAGAGCCGGTATCCTCCCAGCCTAGCCGCAGAATCAGTAACCAAGCATAGGATTAGTCAATATTCTTTATGCCTAGACCAAAGGGTAAAGAATAGGTATGCTCCTATTTGGCACAACACATTAAAACTAATTATAATTATCATTTCACTTAAATATCTTAACTAAGGAGAAAGATTCTTACTATTATCTATATTTGAACTTAACTCTAGTAGTATTAATAAATTGTTAGTAAAAATAGTTTTTAATAAAATTTTCATATAATTATCGATTGCATATTAGTGACAGATAGGCATTTCGATTTAGTTGCAATTCTGAATTAATTTTTATAATCCTAGTCTGTAGGCTTTAATATATCTCTCTGTGGGATCGATATCCAGGACTCCATTAGAGCCCTGTATTACTTGAATGATGCGTATACTTGCATTTGAAAGTAACTCTGCGATTAAAATATTAAAATATTTAATTGTTACTAAAGTTAAAATTACGCTCCAAGTAAAGTCTTTGGAGCTGTTGCTAAGGATTTCTATCTTTTAGTAATGGTGCTGAATTCTTATATTTTAAAGTAAATTCGAATTGGATAAAAGCGGAGGGTGGTTCAAGCAGTCATCTTCTCCATTCTCTTTTCCAGACAAATAATATGCTCATCTCTTGTTAGTATAACCTCTGAATCTCATATGTGACGTTCTTCTCACTGGGAGCCTCACGCGCAGATGTCGTGGATCTGGTTTCAACCATATTAATTTCCATGAACTCTTCCTCCATGTAATCTGACAGGAAGTAATCCTCATCATCGATATCCAACCTTTGTTGTTTTGCCAATTCTGTAATTTCTGCTCGGAGGTTTCAAACTTTATCATTGATTGTTTTCTCTTTTGTCAATTTTAAATCTGTAGGCTTCTCTCGACTCTCGCTTTTCTCTGCAACTGACTCAGAAGAAACGATGGTAGTAGCAACGGGAACATCAAACTCACAATCTATCTTGTGATCTATTAACCTCTTAGAATGTATTTGTGCAACAACCTTTGGTAACCACACTTTCCTCTTAAGAGTCAGCCCCTTGGGACGGGGTGTCTCGGCGGGGACATCGAAGTGAGGGGAAATGTGGTCCCTAGGGTGTATGTTGACCTCATTTTTGGTGAGGTCTTTTCTCTCCTTAGTGCTTCTTAGGATCTAGCCATAAGGTTTCTCATTGACTATCCTAGAGGACTAGAATTGGGACCCACCCTTTAGCAATTCAGCTACTTCTTGACTCCTCTTGGGATCCCACTTAGATGGTTGCAAACCTCTAAATCACCTTGGAAGGTTAAAATCACCATATGGGCAATCAATAGTGAGTTCTTATAGGATTGTTTGGATTTAGGGTGACCACAGGTGCCACGAGCTTCTCTTGCACACACACACACTCTAAGCTATTTTACCCTTTAACCACTAAACTTTGAACTTTGCCCCTTTCACCCTTTAAGAAACTCACATAATGGAACTGAAGCCACTGATCTTTGATTAAGATGGCTATGGTCAATATGTGAAGAATCATAAAGTGGTTACCATTTGGCTAAGCTTGGTCCCAAAGTGGTTAGACTTGGTTGAGATCCATAAGCCTACCCCTATAGCCATGAGCCTACCCCAAAACTCTCAAAAAACTTTCAAAAATTACCGAAAATCCCCAAAATTCTTAAAAATCATTTCAAAACAACCCCCACCTTTTAAATTCACCAAAATACCCCAATACCGTCCAAATAACCTCTTGTACCCTAAAATACCCTTTTGGCCCAAAATTTCAAAAATTCCAAAAATTCTCAGAAAATTCCATAAAACACCAAATATTCCTAATTTCATGTTGTTCAACTACAGCATGGGCCAATTTTGTCAATTTAGCCCACTTTCTCCAAAATCCCCAATTTGGCCCAATCCTAACCCAAATGGACCCAATGTCAAGCCAAACTAGCCCAATTGATCCCAATTTTGATCAAATTCAATCCTAAACTTCAATTCTATATTCCTAATGCCAATTTTAACCAAAACCAAGCCCAATTTGGTTCACATTTGAATTCAATACCCAAGATCCCAACTTTTGCCCTAAAGTACCCATAAACCCAAACATACCCAATCCAATCCAATTCAACTCAAATTTCCTTCAAAATTGTTCCAAAACTTGCCTAACACATCTCTATACCAAAACCAACATTCATTTGATCAAAATTTTGGCCTAAAACCCTCTTAAAATTCACTTGGGCCAAAAAGCCCAATTTTGGCCCATAAGCCCAAACCCTCTTCAAATTAAACTATGTGGCCCATGAAAATTCCCAAATAATTTTCAATCAAACATCAACAAATCTAAAGCCAATTTTAATCAATTCCAATTCAATTTGGTCATCCCATATTTGATTTCAAAATTTCAAATCATCACATGCATGTTAAAAGGCCCATACCCTTATGCATTTAGAAATGCCCACTTAATTAAATTTTAAAAGCCCAAAAGTGAGCCCATATGACATATTATTATCATACTATCACCTCATGATATTTAAAACACCTTTCCATGGCATTACATGAAGCATTGCATGTATACATGGCTCATTAACCAAATTAGGCATGTTGACACAAAATCCCCAAAATTCATAAAAGCTTTTAATTCCTTTTGCATGAAACTTTCTAATGGCTCATACATAGCATAACATGGCATGTGCATCATCCCATAGCCATACCAAAGTCAATATTTTCCAAATTGGGCAATGGGAGGTGACCCTTCCCTTCTCCCTTCTTATCAAATTTCCCTCACTCTTAAACTATCAAATCTCCTCCCCAAACTTCAAAACCAGCCATCTAAGCTCACCCAAACCTCTCCATGGACTTCAAGACCAGCTCCAATCACTTTGGGCAAAGATCTAGCCTTTGGACCAAGGGCTAAACCCAAGTTAGCCTCACCTAACCTAAATCCCAAATATCCATTAAATCTCTACCCTAAAGCTATCAAATACTCCAATTTATGCCACCACTCAACACTTCTGACCCCCCTGAACTTTTGCCTGACTTGACCTTAGCCGGCCGGCCACCCCAGTCGCCGAAAAACACCAGGCTGAGAGGTCCCAGTTGATTCAAAAATTCAAATTCTTTTGCTGAGCTATCCCATTTCAATTGGACTCCATGGCTCTTCTTCTTCTCCCCTAGGCAGCTGATCCCAACCCTTAATTGCCCCTGGGAAGCCCTCCAGCCCTGCCTATTTAAACACCACACCTCTCGGCCATGAAAGCTGCTGAACTGAACCTTAGGGAAACTCAGCCAAAATCACTCCAGAACTCCTCCTAGCCAAGAGAAGCTCATCCCCACTCTTCTCCTGCTCTGAATTCCCCCAGCTGAGCCCAATTTCTCAGCTAAAAAATAGGCCAGAAACAGGACACTCACCATTCTTCACCAAATCCAAATTAACTCCTCTCACACCTTCACCAGAGGTAGAGAAGGAGTTCCCCGGTAAAAGTCCCCTCTCTAGGCCACCCAGTTGTTCCAGCCTCCAAGCTTTATGATCGGGCCTGGTGGAAATCAAGTCTAGGCATTTCACCTCAGCTTCAGGCTTCATCCCTAGCCTCCTTGGACTCCAACGAACGTGCCGAGCATCTCTGATTTAGGCTTCGCCTCTCAGAGCCAATGTATGGACTCTTCCTTCCTCCCGAGCTTCTGTGAATTCTTTATTTAGTTTGGCTTAATTTCATGGCATGTTAACTGTATGGATGTGTTCTTCTTCTCAAGACGAATCCATAGAGCATAAGAACTCAAAAATCCATTGAGAATTGAGGGAGATATTTGGGTTAGAAGGTTGACGGTCACGGGTGCACACCAGTCGGAGACGATGATCGGCCGCCGTCGAATTGCGCGTGTATCGAACGAACGGCTCAGATGGCATCGGAGGAGGAGATGGAACGTGAACCGCGGACCGCGTGGCACCTGAGTCGGATGGCAGCGCCAAACCAGCGTGGAGTTCGATCCGCCGTAGGTTGACGCGGCGCCGACGTGGATAAGTAGGAAAATAAGATTTTCTGATTTAATTAAATAGTCAGAACTTAAAAATTCATATCTTTGCATAAAAAATCACAAAAATAAAAGAAAAATACCCTCTTACTCAGTGAACAGAGAAGAATAATGTGAAAAAAGAATTGAGTTAATTTGATGAGTATTTTATTTTTAATTAATTATTTACTCATTTTGGTATTTCAATTCTCCATTTGCATAGACATTTCACCATGGTATGAGACCATAGGGCTTTTGAAGCCTTTGACTTGGGGAACATTCCCTGAATTTTTCAAGGTCAGAGGCCATCCATATGACAAGTTATGTATTTTTGAAGTTCATGACACTGTTTTTGATATTTTAATTCCAAAAATTAGCATGTTGCTTAGAAAATTCTAGGAAAATTTGGTGAAGTTCCTTAGGACCAGAGGACCCTAGGATAGTTATGATTTGAGTTAATTCATTAAGGATAATCCTAATTGGCCTAATCACTCTAAATTGAACTTTAATTAATTAGAGTTAATCACACATTAAAATGACTTGAAAATAATTCTCCACTGATCTTTAGGATCAAGGAAATCTCACATAAAAATTTGAAGTCAATTGGAAATGTTTAACCCTATTAAATGGATCAATTAAGCCACATAATCAAAATTAAACTTTAAAAATTCATAACTCCAAAAATACATTTCAAAAATTCACCAAATTGATTGTGGAACTTCTTTGATGTCAGAGGAGTCTAAGAAAAATAAAATTAGAATTTTCTAAAAACTTTCATTTTTAAGCATATTTTAATATTTTTAATAATTAAAAAATAATAAAAATCACAAAAATAATAAAAATCATAAAAATATCATATTTGGTCCCCTAATCACTTAGGAACCAATCAAATATTTTTCCTAGGTCTCTAGGTTAAGATATTTAATTTCAAAGCCTTAAAACAATTTTTGAATTAAAAAATTTATTTTTTAGCCTTCCCACTAAATTACTTCTAATAAATAAAAAAAAAAATCATAAAAAGGTAAAATTTGTTTCTCTGAATTTCTTGAGGTGAGAGGGATTTTTGAAAAATATAAAATTCATTTTTCAACTTTTGTTTTATTTTATAATTAATTAACACTCTAAAACTTAAAATAATTATAATAAATAAAATATAATTCAAAAAATCACCAAAAATTGTCCAAGTGGTCCTCTGTTCATTAGGAACATCCCATAATTTTCTTAAGGATAGAAACTTTACCTTGGTCATGTTGGTGAATGTTCTTTGGAAACCCCTATTTTCCATTAAAAATAATTATATAAAAAAAATAAATTCAGAAAAATCACATTTTCTCCTCAATGTCTTAATTGACATGTGAGTGAAGTGAAATAAAAATTTTAAGTTTATTTAAGCTTAATTTAATGAGTTATAAAATAAATAGGCTTAAAGGGGCATAAAGGTAATTAAAAGATTTTAACCCCTAATTAAAACTTTAGGTTTACTCAAAATGGGGGTAAAATATCTGATTTTAATTTTCTCTTAGATGATTGAACCCTTTAATCACTTTATTAAACAAAAAATGAAACTTTAATTAATTAAATAATTTAAATTTTGGAAGATTAATTAAAATTGGATTATTAAAATGGGGATATAATTTAAGAGGACACTGATTCTTTAATTTAAAAACCCCTAAATAAATCACTTAATAATATTTAACTCTTAAACTTAAGAGGATAAGTGGAATTAATAATTAAATGATTAAAAGTAAATAATTCTTAATTTAATTAAAACCTACATCATTAAATAATTTAATAATTGATTAAAGCTCTGAAATGTTAAATAATTAAAAAGTAAATTAAAATATTTGAAACTAATTTAAAATCATTTCAAAACAAACATAAATCAAATTTGCAAATTTTAAATAATTTTAAGACAACTTACCTTAATACATAATGTAAAAATTAAATTAATTAATATAATTAATCATAATTAAATCATCAAAATTTAATAAATAATTTGAACACCTCTTTTGACCTAAGTTAATCTAAAAAAATTAAATTAACATAAAATATTGATATCATTTATAAAAGGTTTAACTTAAATGAATCAAACACCATTCCAAACTTAAAATCATTTATTAAAATTTCATAATTAATTCACATTAAAGTAAATCATCAACTTTAACTTCAAAACATTAAAATCTTTAACAAATTAACTTGCCCCTGAAAGCTTTAAATTATTATAACTATTAAATGAAGCGTTAAGTGAAATGTCACTTCACTCATAAGATAATCAAATATCCTAGTTCACTGAGGAAGAGAACGAAACTTAACTAAACCCTTGGATGATTAATTCACCTGTGTAATTAAATTCACTTGGACTCAAAACTGTCCCAGAGGTATTGAAAAGATGTTTAGGATTTGTTGTAAGCACTTCCTCAATACGATGGGTAGTTTTAAAGAACAATTGAACTTAATTGTTCTTTGGTGAAGAAAATCATCCTTAACCAAAATCAAGAACCTAGACGTCATAGGAGATGACTAGCTATAGGATTAGGATTCTGGTAGACAACCAAAACCCTTCCTTTAGTCTTTACCTAGGTACTTGTTAAAATATTTAAATGCTTTAATATGTGCTTTAAAGTGTAGCTTGGAATGACGGGAAGACCCTCCAGGTACGCTTTTATGTTATTGCAATTTACTTTATTGCATTCTCTTTACCTACACTGTGCTTTACTTTTCTTGCATGTTAAACAAGACTGTTGCATGAAAACCAAAACCTTTAGGATAGTCCCTGAACTGAAACCAAACTAAATTAAAAGTCACTACAAGATAAAATCCACCGCCACAACATTCAAAATATAAAACAACTCAAAATTTAATCACAAACAGAACAACAAAACTACAACTTTAACTAAATTAAAACGACTTGTTGGATGATCGGGAATACCTCGGATGATGTAACCTACATGTTGCTAATGGGATTTCCCACGGTCTAAATAAAAGTGTGGAACTCATTCAGTTAAGTTTAGTAAATTCATCTGGAATAAGTGAATCTGATAAAAACAACGATGTCGGAAGGATGGAACCGTGAGATCTTAACCGGTGTTGTTATAATCAACTTTAAGATTTCCCTAATAAAACATTAAAGACCTATATATTTTAATATTTCTCTAAACCAAAACACTTCTCTCATCCTTTGATTTATGACTTCTAAAATTAAACCTCTGCAACAACAAGGAGCTCGGAGCATAGTAGGCAGCACGGCCATCGTCATCAGCAAAACTCGGGTCTACATCAGCAAAACCTTTCTTAGAATTAAATAACCAAGCCATAGGATTTCGAGGTAGTTTGCCTAGTGCAACATAAATCCTCAACTTTTTGTTAGGCATTTTCATGATCATGTTATGTAAATTAAGCCCTAACCGGTCTTAGGACTCCGAGGTAGTTGTTCAGTACGACATAAACTCTCACATCTTTGAGGCTACTTGTGTGATTATATCATACAAGCTTAAGTCCTAAATAACTAAAATTGGCAGGATTACAACATTAAATAAACTCTCAAATTGAAGCCAAACAATAGGATAGTTTGGGAAGTTGCCAAGATTCTTCTTGGATCTCCACCTTCTCCTACCTATCTTTCATTGGACTCTAAAATAAACTGTTCCAAATTTGAGCTAACCCCTTTTGAAATTCCAAAATTCAATCCTTTGAAAACCTTAAACTTTGAAATTCTTGAGAGCAAAACCACTGATCAATATCGAGAGTTTTCTTAAATGATTCTCGTCATTTAAGATGTAATTAACTATAGGGGCTTGCCCTTATAGAGAACTTTAAGAACCCAGGTAATTTAAACCCTGTTTAATTCATTTATATTAAGCAGGGGAACTTGTCGGCTTATAAAATTGGTTCGCAGACCAAATGAATCTCACAAATCTTCTAGTTTATTTAATCAAGTCCCATCATTAAGCAGTGCGTCTATTCCTCGGAACAGATACACGGTTTGTGATGTGGCGCTCGTTTATATAAACTATTTGGGATGTGAGATCAATTTGATTTCATATCTTAAAATTTTTCGAACTTAAAATTATTTCCAAAATCAAATACTACTTTTCAAATTATATATTTAAATTAATTTTAAAATTTGTCGACAATTTTCATAGGCGACCCCTTTTTAAAATCCAACACATAACCTAAAAATATGCCTATAGTGTAGACCGTGCACAGAGTTAAATAAATTTTTCTTATTCTTTTTGTTCTGGGATTTCTCATCATCATCGGCAGACGATACTCTTGGACCCCAGCCGAGACTTAACAGATCTGCACACTGCGGGTGTTGGAACGGCAGTAGTAGCATCAATATGTTTTCCCAAGTAGTGTCTGACAGAAACTTGGATGGTTCTCCCCATCTTTAGAATTTCATTCTTAATTTCATGGGATATTGTACATCACATCCTTTTGAGGAGCTTAGCAACTGAGCATCTTTCCTTTTCAGCTAAACTCTGGAAAAGGTTGTGAAGTCAGGTGATGGGTGTGGGCCTCTCCATCACCTTATCAATGCCATATGGAGACGGTAGCGTGGCAGCGATCCTGCGGAGGCTTTCATCTCCAGTAGTGTCAATTAACGGGTGGACCCTACTCCCTCGAAGAAGAGGAGACGTATTTGGTAGACCAAGTTCTTCTTGTTGAGGAGTCTCATCAATTACTGACAGACTTATAACTCGTGCCATGGCAGCTTTGAGACTTCTTCGATTGCAGTTCCCCCTTTGAGATCTGGTTGGAGGGGGAACCTTGGAACTAGAACCAATCTCAAAATATGACGACGAGGCAAGAAAGGCGTTTTCAAAATCTTCTTCATGTATAATCTATTTCCCTTTGGCAGACGGGAAAGTAGGTGCAGTGACTTTAAAACGGGTGGCGGTAGAGGTGATGACTCTCCTAGGCACATAGACGATTGACTTGACAGAAGCAGTAGAAACTTTCACCTTCTTAATAGAAGAAAAATTTTTGTGGGAGTTTAAGTCGTACTCAGTAGACAGCTCTTGAACTACCGGGGTGGCAACTTTGACGACCATGAACCGAGCTTTTCCAAGTACTACTTCAAACTCATTAAAGCGGGTCCCGAACTGAATCATTGGTGCTACAAGATGGGCCTCGCGGGAGGAGGTCAATTTGTAGGAGAAAGTCAGTATAGGGGTTGATTTCTTGACTGTCAAAGAAAAAAAATCCCGGAAGTTAGCGAGGGCCTAAACCCTTTAATCATAGTGCAAACACTATGAAAAGGAAAGTTACTCTGTGAACTGGGCACAATTTCATTTCATCTCAACATTTTATTATTATGATTATTTTTATCTTGCTTTTAGATATGTTTTTCAAAAGGAGTCTTAAGTTTCTAAGGAGGGATGGGTCAATCTGGCTAGTGCTGGATTGAGCTCGGGAGGCATAAAGAGGAAGTGAAGTGTGGGATCCCATCCGGGATCCCCTTCACGGCGTTATTGCCCTGGAGAAACTTATTCGCCGACACACCTATTGGAGGTCTGACCCCAAATAAATCAAGAAGGAACCTAAAGATCTCTGAACCCATTCTGTTTAAGGATGGTTAAAAAGATGGTCCTGAAATAAAGGAAAGTTGGTCGTACTTCCCCAATAAAGAAATGATTGAAGTATATCAATGGAAGAATGGTAATCTTGTTCATGAGGAACATGAACTCTGTACCGATGTATGAATATAACATTTTCTGATCTTAATGAAGAGATAAACTTCTCCACAGTGGAGTCGCCAGAAAATTGTCGACTGTTAAAGTGAAATCCTTCATTTATGTTTTTGGATGGTGCAGATTTAATTTAATATATATAATTTCAGAAAAATATCATTCTTTTAATTTTAAAATATGAAATCAAACTGCTCTCATATAATCGATATTTTAAAATAATTAAGCACTTCGCTACAAGCTATGTGTCTATCTAGAAGAATTGACACATTACTTGTTAGTCGGGCTTGATCAAATAAACTAAAGAAACTATGACATCCATTTGGTATGCGAACCATTTAGGTCAACCGACAATTTTCCCTATCTAATATGGAAGAATCAGATAGGTTTTATATTAATCTAGGGTCTTTAAGTTTCCTCTAAGGGAAAGCCCATATAGTTAATTACATCTTAGATAACCGAAGTCACCTAAGAAATCTCTTAATATAGATCAAGAAATATTGTACTCATGACATCCAAAAAGAGTAAGTTTCCTCAAGAAAATATGGTAATAGGAGATCCAATAGGTGAGTGGCTCAAATTTCGGAACAAATTTTTTCTAGGAATCCAAAGGAAAGAAAGACTAAGGGAAAGACATAGATCCAAGAGAGATCTTGGTGTTTTCCCAAACTATCCTATAGTTTGGTTTCAATTTGGGATATTTATTTGATGTTTCATCTTGTCAATTGTATTATTTATGGCATACACTCACTTGATACCGATCATTTGAATAGCCTGGAAGATAGAAGGGTTTACGTCATACCAGATGACAAACTCAGAATCCTAAGACCAGTTAGGGCTTATATTATAAAGGCCTAAAGGGATAAGGTGAGGGTTTACGCTACACTAGGTAAGCTATCTCGAAGTCCAGTGGTTTGTTATTTTAATTCTAAGGAGTTTTGCTGCTGAAGATGGTCATGCTCCCACTATGCATGCTCCAAGCTCCTCGTCGTAGCAGATTTAGTTTAAAGAAGTGTCAATTGAAAAGAGAAGTGTTATGTTTTGGAAATATTTAAAGTGAAGTGTGTTAATACTTTATTTTGGGGCAATGTTTAAGTTGATTAAGCAAAATCGGCTAAGATCCCACGGTTCCATCATCCCGACACCACTATTTTCTTTGGATTCACTTAGTCCAGATGAATTTACTAAACTCAACTTAATGAGTTCCATACTTTTATTTTGACCATAGAAAATACCATTAACAACCGTATGTTGTATCCTTTGAGGTATTCTTAATCATCCGACAGAGACATTTTAATTTAGTTGCAATTGTGATTTTTGTTTTGTTTGTGTTTAAATTTTGAGTTGTTTTATATTTTGACTGTTGTGGTGGTGAATTTTATCTTGTTTTGATTTTTTTTTAATCTTGGTTTTGTTTTCTGGCTATCATAAAAGTTTTGTTTTTCATGCACGGTGACATTGTTGTTTAACTTCCAAGCTTATAAGCAAGAAAAGGTACTGAAAGTGCAGGAAAAGAAAGCGCTGTAAACTTATAAAAGTGTACATGGCGAGTCTTCTCATTCCTCCACCTGAGATTTTAGTATTTTTTCAATAAACATTTATATTTTACAGGAAAGTAAAACCCTATGGATAGGTTCATCACAGGCCTACCAAACTCTATGTCATAACTTGGTGGGTCCTATTATTTATTTAAGAAATTTCTTCATCTAATAAATATGATAGGTCCTGTTATTCTACAAGATGTCTAGAAGATTTGTAAAATGGGCCTAGGAGATTCCTAAAACTTTCACAATCTTTTTGAGCTTTCTTGAGTTCATTTGAACTTATCATAATTACTAAATGATTCATCCATTTTATATCCTTGTGCTTAGTGAGCCAATATTTTAATTATCCCAAAAGGTAGGGTAGTTATCACTTGTCATTTTACTTGGGAATTATGTAAGTGGAGCCTTTAGTAGCAAAATTATTTTATGAAAGAATTCAATCAATTTTGATGGGCTTTTAGTGTTTCAAAAGTTGTGTAAGATCAATTGTTCTTCCTTTTCTAATCCTCATTAGTCAATTTTAATTAAGCCTAGCTCACTACTAAGCTCTTAATATTTTAGTGGGTATATTTATGTCTTTAGAAAAGAAAGTTAAGTGATCTTTATAATTATGATTCCTATCAAAATATTAAAGTACCATTTAAACATCAAGTAGGGGTATTAAATTAGTGGAACACCAACTTCCAAAATATACCCCTAACCTTATGGATCATTTAATTTAATTCTCTTCCAAATTATAATGATTAATCAAATCATAAATTTATCCTTAACGTGATAAAAATGAGATGGGTTTCTACCATTTACCCCTTCATCCAATCATAATAATTAAGATCATTTATTGCTCTTTTTCCACTTTAATTAAGCCTAGATATTGATTATGGCCAAATTCTTCAAAATTACACTTTTGCCCCTAAAGGCATTTGTCACATCATAATTCATTAAGTTTAACTCAAATAATATTAAAACTTTTATGTGACTCTACTATTGATTAATTAAAACATCAGAGGAGAAAATCTTATTTTTTCAAATTTTAATTTAATTTATATAATTATTTTAATGCAAAAAGGGGTTTTTATGAAAATTCAATAACTTCACCAAAACAAAACCTTTGGCTTAAAAATTTTTATTGGAGGTAGACCTTATCCAGAGGACCATTTGGACCAAATATCATGATTTTTTCTTAAATCTTTTTAAAGTCAGGAAACCCAGAGAACCAAAATTCTTATTTTTCTGATTTTTTTTAATTATCAGAATTATTTTAGTGAAAATTTAAGAAAATTCCATTTTAGCCTTTAAAAATTGATTTTAACCCATTTAAAATTAATATATTTACTTAGAAAATTAGGAAAAATATCCTAATTATTCCTAAATTCTTAGGAGACAATTTAGGACATTTTCAACCAATTTATTAATTTTATGATTCTACTAAATTTTAAATTATTTAAATATTAAAATAATGCTTAAAAATGAAAATATTAGTTTAATTTCACTTTTATTTTTTAAAGACTCCTCTGATCACAGAGAACTCCCAAGATTAATTTAGTGAATTTTTTTGAAGTGTATTTTAATTATTATAATTATTTAATTTGCCAAAAATGTTATTTAACTTAAAAAATTCTTTTTAGCATTTAAATTAACTCCATTTGACTTGAAATTTTTTTGAGGAGTTTCCTTAACCTTAAATTACAGTGGAGATTAATTTTTAGGTTATTTACATTTATATTTAGTCCAATTTATTTTTATTTTATTTTTAGGTCTTAATTACCATTAGGCTTATACTAAATGAGTTAAACCAAGTTTTTATTTTTACTAGGGTCCTTTGGTCAAAAGTAACCTACCAAAATTTATCTTGCATTTTTTTATTAATATTTTATTTATTAGAATTATTTTACCAAAACAGACATGATAACATGAAAAATAGAGATCTCTGTCGAGAGGTCTCTTCTGACTTTGGAAAAATCAGGGAAGATTCTCTATGATAGAGGCAACAACATACCAAAATATCAAGCTATGGTGAAATGTCTAAGGTAATGGAGAATCAAAAGACTACAGATAGTATTTAATTAATTAAAAATAAATCATGCATCAAATAAACTTCAAACCATTTCCACATTATTCCACTCTATTCACTAAGCACTACGGTATTTTTCTTTTATATTTATGATTTTTCTACACCATGTTTTGGATTTTTGAAGTTGGACTGATTTAAATAATTCAGAATACCCCTAATTTTCTATTTAAACCATGCGGTGCCACCTCAACCTTAGCAGCTCCGAAAGACCACGTAGCGTGCTTCTATTCAACACTGCCATCGGACTAGAAGTCCATGCGGTACGCGCTTTATGCATTTGAACTCCATCCGACTCCATCTCAGCCCTCCATGCAATACACGCACGATCCGATGGCTCCTAATCATTGTCTTCACTTGGTCTAATCCGTGAGCCCTCCTTCTTCTAGACCTAAGAACTCGAGCCAGACTTAACTAAATCGTATGGGGTTTATTTCTAGAGCTTAATCTAACCTAGACGAACCTATCTATATGGTTTATACGGAATGAAACATTTATAGGGTTAGAACAAGCTCGAGAAGAAGAATGAGTTCAATACCTTTTTTGAGAGGTGAGGCTTCAATCAGATGGTTGTGGTAGCTTTGATTGGTCCCAACAAACCTCTAGATGAAGTGTTTTGCCCTAGTGAAATGTCTGGACCCAAGTTCGACCAGAACTGATTTTAGATTTTGATCAAAGTATGGTGCAGAGGCTCTCTGTGATGGTGCTTTTATGGGGGATCTTCTTCATCCAATACTATGAAGGTGTGGGTATAATTAATTTGAGCTCGGTGCACTGTGGAGCTGTGGTGGATTTTATCCTGGTTCCGGCTGATATTTCAGTGAAGAAATTGCTCTCATGCAAGGGGAATCAGAGAGAGGAAAATGGTTGGAATGAGCTTAGGGAGGTTTGGAGAAGC
This sequence comes from Papilionanthe hookeriana x Papilionanthe teres, assembly GCA_022702705.1. Classification (NCBI taxonomy): domain Eukaryota; kingdom Viridiplantae; phylum Streptophyta; class Magnoliopsida; order Asparagales; family Orchidaceae; genus Papilionanthe; species Papilionanthe hookeriana x Papilionanthe teres. The sequence goes on from CM040425.1 coordinate 22,722,042, forward strand.
TCTGATGAGGTTTTGGCAAAGTTTCCTTAAGAAATTTTGGCACCTAAATTTTGGTTATGAAGGGTGGCTTTTATAGCCATGGCCAATTGGCTGTGCTCAACACTTGGCTTTGGGTGCTTTAAGTCGCTTATGGTGAGGGTTGAGTAGTACCATTGATCACTGAGGGGATGCCTCACTGACAAAGCTCAATTTTGAGTTTCGAGGGGTATGGGGTGCTTGGGCTGAGCCTTTTTGGCAGCTAGGGCGGCCGCAAAGATAGGGAGAGTTAATGAGGTTAATTACCTGGCATGATGGGCGGCTTGCTTGGAGTAATGGGTTAAGCCAAAAAGGTTTGAAAGGTTAACTTAAGTGAAAAAACATTGGTCCATGGCTCAATTGACTTGGGTCTAGTGGGTTTTGGCTGACCTTTAGGGTCCCAAGATGGGCTGTGGTGAGCTTAATTTGGTGACATTGTGTCATGGGTTCAATTTAGGTCATTTTAGGTTTAGGATAGGCTAGGTTGGGTTTGAGCTTGGGTTATACCAAATTGATTGCTCAAAGTGATGTATATCATTATCACAAAGTGTTTGGAAGAGGATTAGAGTGGTTTTTAATAGGTTTGGGGGTTCAATTTGGCTTAATTTGGGATTTTGGTCAATTTGGGGCAAGTTGGGCTATCTTGTGTTTAGGTTACCCTAGGGTTGGGTCCAAGGACAATTGAAAGTTTAAAATGGTCTGGGTGGATGTTATAAAGAGTTTTTTATATTAATTGGATGGAAATTTTGGGTTTAGGGCATTCAATTTGATGAAATTTGGGCATGTATTTAATTTGAGTCAAAATTAGGATTTTGGTTTAAAGTGGGTTTGGGTGAGACTTGGGATCAAATTGGAGGCAATTGAATGTTGCATTTGGTTTAGGGGGGTGTTATGAAAATTTTAGAATTGAAATTTAGGGGTAATTGATTGCAATTAAGTCAATTTGGGGAATTTGGGTCACTTAAGAAAAATTGAGATTTTTGACTTAGTGAAATTGAGCTCAAATGTGGTCAAATTGGGTTTGGAATTGGTTTAGATTGAGGTAAAAGATGTTGAATTAACTTTTGGAATTGAAAGTGGGCAAGATTGGGGGTAATTGGGTAGACATTGGGCATAATTTAGGCACTTTTGGGTTAAATGGGTCAAACTGGTGATTTTGGTTGAATTGGGCTAAATTAGTCAAATTGAACCATTTGGTAGTTGAGAGAAATGAAATTGGGAAATTTTGAGAGGTTTTTGAAAATTTTTAGAATTTTTGGATTTTTGGGCTAAGAGGGGCATTTTGTTAATTTTGCAAATTTTGGGGGCTATTTTGGTTATTTTTGCAAATTTGGGTAATTTTGGTCAATTTGAGTGATGGGGAACATTTTGAAATAAATTTTGTAGAAAAATGGGTAATTTGAGTAATTTTGGTTAAAATTGAGGTTTAGTTAAATTTTGGGTGGATTTAGTGGCAGAGGGGCAAAAATTGAAATTTTGAAAAAATTGAGGTAGATCAAAGGTGAGTAGTATGGGATTGTTTAGATTGAGCCATGGACCAAAGCAAACTCTCATTTGGTCCTCTATGTGTTGGTTCTAGCCTCTTTAACCATAGGCTAAGGGTTGGGCCACCCACATGAGTTTCCAAAGAGTTAGGGGATCAAAGTGAGATGTGCTTTATTTAGGATTGTGGGTGTAAAGTGTGTGTATGGTGTAAGCTCCAGACCTCCCAGGGTACATCCTAAGGTCTAACCACCTACAGTAGACTTCCCCTAGGCTTCCTTATGCTTGTTCTCTTCCTCCCAAAAGTTGGAGGTTATGCCTTAAGCATATGAAAACTCCCAGTGAAGTGAGAAAAGTTTTAATTTCTAAAGGGGATGGGTTCCAAGACTAGTCTTCTAAGAAAGTGACCAGGAGAATCCTATGGCTAGACCCTAGGTTATTCTAAAAGAAAGACTAGACCTCAACTAAAAGTGAGGTCAACAAACCATCCTGTAGGGAACTTCTCTTAAGCTTTCTAATGCTTTGTCACATCCTCCTAAGCACTTAGAGGTTATACCTTAAACATTTGAAAACTCCAAGTGAACCAAAGAAGTGTTTTGATTTTATATGGGGTAAGGGTTCCATTGCTAGTCCTCTAAGGTAATCACCAAGAATGTCCTATGGCTAGACCATAGGCTATTCTAAAGAAAGACTGGACCTCAACAAAAGTGAGGTCAACAAATGGACCCCCAATAGGTGTGGTGTGCCGGAAAAGCACACTGCACGTATTAGCGTTGACCAATATGATCAAGAAAACCAACACAACTCTCCAAGTCAAAACTCAAGACAAAATGTAGAATTCAATGAGAAAGTTTCCACTGGGGATTATCTGGTTGAAAACCTTCAAACTATAGAACTCTCTCCGGGGAAAGCAGGTCAGATACCCTCAAAATGGAGCTATGAATTTCAAGCTTCCAAATTCTGAAGGGAATCTGATCTAATTTGATTTGACAATGGAATTTAGATTTTGGAATTAGAATTAATTTTAGTTTTGAGTTTGAACTTGATTTTGAACTTTATGAATCTATGGAAATTTATGGTATTTGTGGAATTTTTTACATTGATTTGATTTTGAAAATTTTAATTTCGCGGGAGTCTTTGAGTTTAAGTGAGTGTAAAATGGAGAGTCAAAATTTAATTACCGATCTCGAAAAGAATGGGAATTGGAATTTAGGTACCAGCCTTGAACATGAGAATCGAAATTTGGGCACTGACCTCAAAAATGAAAAGTGGAATTTAAGTGCCATTCTCGGGAATGAGAATCAAAATTTAGTCACTGACCTCGAAAATGAGAACTTGAATTTTGGTACCGGTCTCAGAAATGAGAAATGGAATTTAGGTATCGACCTCTAAAATGAGAACTTGAATTTAGGTACCAGTCTTGGGAATGAGAATCAGAATTTAGGTACCGACCTCAAAATATCATGAATGCGGAAAATATCTCGGATGGGAAATGGAAATGTAGGGAAATTTACGGAATCAGACGACAAAGCTCCGACCCAGAAATATCATGGAAAGATAAAAATATCTCGGAAAGGATGCAGAAATGTAGGGAAATTTACGAAATCGGATGACAAAACTCTAACCCAAAAATAACATGGAAAGCAGAAATTATCTCGGAAAGGATGTGGAAATTTAGGGAAATTTAGGGAATTAGATGAGAAAGCTCCGATTTGAAAATATCATGGAAGGTGGAAAATATCTCAGAAAATAAATGGAAATTTAGGTAAATTTAGTGAATCATATCACAAAGCTCTGATATGGAAATATTATGGAAGGCGAAAAATATCTCGGAAGGGAAATGGAAATATAGGGAAATTGATTGAATCAGACGACAAAGCTTCGACACGGAAATATCGTGGAAGGCAGAAAATATATCAGAAGAGAAAAAATTTTTTAAGAAATTTAGGGAATCAAACGACAAAGATCTAAATCAAAAATGTCGTCGAAGGAGGAAAATATCTCGGAAGGGAAATGGAAATATAGGGAAATTTAGCACATTGAGAAGGAAAGCTCAATGGCTCATGTCCAGCTCAAGAGGTGATGTAATGGGATACAGAATTTAGGTACTGATCCCAGAATTTCATGTGAAAATATTTAGATAAAATTTGATATTGAATTTTGAATAAAGTAGAATTGGTGGGATTTGGCCAAAACTTGTAGCCATTGAAAGATTTGTAGAATTTTGTGACATTTCGAATTTGTGGGAAGTGACTGACCCGTTATAAATATATGCGTACTAAAATCTTCTTCTCTGGCAACGGTGCCAAAAACTTGACCTGAAGTCCTCTGAAGATCAACGTACTATTTAATGCTTTCAAAAATATGTGTTATAAATAATAATAGCGGCTAGTGTATATAAATATAATTTTATGGAAAATATTTTACACACTAGGGGTTCTACGCAAGTATACGTATCGTTTCAAGTAATATATGGCTTTGAAACAAAGAACCCAGTATCATTCCCATGAGGAGAGAGTTATAGATCTTTAAATAATTTTTTTTATAAAGTATTTCTTTTATAATTAAAAATAAAATATTTTTAATTTACTAGATGCAATAATAAAGCAGAAATAAAATAATTGATGTAAATAGCAATAAAAAAGCAACTTTCTTCCTTTCAATTAATCCAAGAATTTCTAAGATAATGATAATATTCGTGGAGAATATAAATTTATGGTATTGTGCCAAATAGAAGCATTCATATTCTTTACCCTTTGATCCAGGTGCAAAAAACATTAGCTAGCCTATAGATCAGGTCCGGATGTATTGTTAGTAGAATGGGTTAATCTAGGCTCACACTACTTAGATGTCCAAGGGTGGCTATGGTCGGCCCTACTAGTGACCCTTTCCTTTTCTATAAACCAAATCATAAGATTTTAGTCTGTCACTCAAAAAACTTATCAATTCTACGCCCAATATATAACATCTTCCTATTTATTTGCACTTCACCTTGAATAACCCGCACAAGGCCTTCGACCACCCAAGGATTCATGTGATATCTACAAGTTAAGAATTTATCTCCTTCTAGGTCTCAAAACACTTCGACAGGTTTTAAAAATTTAAATGGCCAATTTAAATAGTAAATTAAGAACTGGTATTAATATCATCACAGTGTTTTGAAAATATATGATTTTGAATTCTCCGACAAAGTTTGTATTATCTTATTTATCTTTTCATAATTGAAAGGAGAAAGTAAAGTAACTACTCAGAACACATTGAAATTAAATAACAAAACATAATAAATAAACTTTGAATCAAAATAAAAATACTTATCTCAGATGTTTCTTCTACTGAACTTCTAATAACTACTGACTCCACAGTGTAATGAACTACAGAAGCACCAACTCTTTCAAACTCTAAATACAAACTTTAAAATAAACTCACTAATTTATGAATGAAAGTAAAAAGGTGGCCCTAAAATGATCTCTCTAATTCTCTCTCTAGTTGGACTCTAGATAGGGAGGGTAGATGGGGTGTTTTTCTCTGAAGGAATACACTTCTATTTTTAGGCTTCAAGGGTTGCCTCAAGGCACCTCTTCAAAATATGTCCACATTCAAAGAATCCTTTAGAAGGTGTGTCTGGCGCCTAGGCACTGGAATCTGGCGCCTAGGCGCCGGATACCTCGTCCAGTTCTTCGCACCTCTTCACTTTGGATCGCACCTCTTTGAGATTAAAACTGTTTTGAAGCGTCCAAATACATTGTATCACATGTCCTCTAAACCAGGAACAACTTCCAGTCTTCTAGAAGGTCCAATAACTGCTCACACCGTCAAAATAACCGCCCAAAAGTTGTCAAAAACTAAACAGTTTTACGTATCGAGCCTGGCGCTTAGGCGCCGGACTCGCGCGCTAGCGCCGAGCCGATAATTTCGACAATTTTGCATTTTGGCTCTATTTTTGCTCCTTTTTGCTCCTTTTTGCTCCTTTTTGCTCCTTTTTCATATTTTTCTCCTTCTTGAACATTTTTGCATCACCTACATCCAAAAACACAAAAATACCTTTCATTAAAGCATATTATCCTTAAAATTTAATAAAAATCAAGGCATAAAAATAGGTATTTTTTCTTGGATTAAAATCCCCCAAACTTAAACGTTACTTGTCCTCAAGTAACCCTTTTACTATATAAAATGTATAACATTTGGAATGAAAAGGTAAATATTTAAGACTCCTTGTGATTTTTTTATTTTATAAAGGCTTTAGTAAATCATTAACCAAATTTCGCTAACTAAGTTTAATTTTAAGAATTTAAAGAATATTCTAACTACCAAATCATAAGACTTCAAAAATTTTTCATTCACTTCAAAAATAATTGTAGTTTATTATATTAAGATCACATAAATTATTCACAAGAAAAAGATCTTCATGAAATTCTTTTCTAATAAAATATATGCATAAAAATTAAGTAATATACGTAATCAGTTTTCTTTTTATAAGTTAATTGAAGTGAAGCCAATTTTTGATTAGGCATTTCCTCAAGCTTCTCCTCTCCTTTTCTCTTTTTTTTATCCCTTTTTTTTAAAGAGAGGATTACTGTATCTGGATAGCCTGTTAATGGTTTTGAACTTCACTATCCTTAACTTATATTTTCAAACTTATATATTTTCACTTAATTATTATAACATACATAGATTTCAAAAATAATTTCAATATATTCTTTTTTGTGTTATAATTTTTGATTTCTTAATACTTCTAAAATTCAATTATCTCTACTATGAATAGAAAATTTTCTTAATTATATTCTTCTTTAAGTTGAATAATTCTATTCTTAAAATCAATCAAAGTTATTAAAATTTTTTATTAAGTTCACTAAATTATTTATATTTTCAAAAATTTAAGTGATCTTAAATAGATTCTTCATTCCTCATGTTATGTTAAAAAAATTTATTTTTAAAAAAGTATTAGTTCTTAAAGGACAAATAAAATTTAAATTTGAATGTATTTTCCCTTTCCCCTAAACTTAAGTTTTGGTCTATCATGAAATTTTTTTTTGTACAGTATGAGAGAAAGAAAAACATAATTTTAAAAAGGAATTTTTATAAGTATGTAAAAAAAAATTCTAGAAAGAAAAATTTACTTCTACTCATGCTTTTATGAATAATACTGAAATAATGAAGCAAGTATAAAAGTAAGCAGGCTCATTAGTAATTAAATTAAATGATTATACTACTTATAATAACAGAAATAAAACAACAATACTAACTACTAAACAGCAGGTTGAAATAGAAATAAACATAAATTTATCCAAATTTCAATCTTAACCACAATACATTAAAAATACTCTAACAACAGTCTCAACACCCAACAATCCACACAAGGTACATAAACAAATCTAAACTAGCAAACAACAAACAACAATCAATACTAGCAAACAAACTAAACTAACAACAGACTTAGCACAGTTCGGAGGTAAATCGAGGCCACTAATCACTGTCACGTAGCCTCATTATCGTCATCATCACCAAAACAAAACTCAACATCCTTAGGATCGACATATGGTGAAAAACTAGGACGGGTAGGAAGCCGAACATCATGCTCTCCCTTCAGGAATCTAACGAGAGTTTCATCATACTCAGCATCGTAACTACTCTTCCTCTGGGTATACTCAGATAAATGATCAATTTTCTTATCAATAGAATCAACTCTTTAGTGAGTCCGAAATAACTCATGCTACTGCTCTATAAACTGATCATGCATCGATTCCCAAAAATTAGATGTTGGCTCAGCTGTAGAAGTATAAGGTCTGGAAGTGGAAGGTCTACCTGATGTGGGTGCAGAAGTAGAAGGAGTGGTTGATCTCTTCCCTCGAAGACGATCATATATACTAACACTCTCCTGCCCGATTGGCTTGGTAGACTTCGACTTCTCCTCGAAATATCGCGGTGACTCCATTGCTAACACATAAAGAATAGATCAAAGATGGGAATCCAAGTCCCACAGAAGTACTGGATCTAGCAGTAGACTCAACAGAATCATAAATAATACTGCCAACATCTATTAGCTTCCTCTCCTGAATGCAATAGTTCAGGATAGCTCTTTCTCTGGTAACTTCACTCAGGCAGTTGGAAGGTAGAATTGTAGCAAAAATAAAATAATGCCAAACCATTGAAACACCATTTAGCTTAGAAGATTTGAAATTTACCAGTTTTTCATTCCGGATCTTCCAGGCTCCAGTTTCGTCAGTTAAATAAGTAATAATCATATGAAGATCTCCCACAGATGGAGATAATCCAGAATAGTGGCACTCGATGGTAGGTGGTAGTCCATAAAACACATTGATCCTCTCCAGAGTAAATCCTACTCCAATACCTCTGACGAAGACTTTGTAGTCTTCCGCATCTAAAAAGTTAGCATAAAATTTGCGAACGACTGGAATAATAGAAACAGCTGTGAAATAACAGAATCATTGCCAGTTGTGCGCAACGATTGTGTTCTCGATCATTGCACCCGGATTGTAAAAGCTTCGCTCCAAGATAAACATTCTCGACGTCGCAAATTTGTGATATCGAAAATGCGCTACCGCAGTCGTGAACTTGCTACTGTCAAAATTTTCTCATCCCTACCCTCGCTTAGATTTCGGTTTCATCTAAACGTGAAAGAAAACAAGAAAAAATATAGGAATCAAATTTTTAAACTCTTTTTATGTTTAAGAAACTTAAAATAAGTTTAAAAATCCAAATAGAATACCTAAAAATCAAAATTTTTCTCAAAATTTTGATTTTTAGCAAAACATAGGAAAAACTATGGTGAAAATCGAAAATAAATGGATTAGAGTGTAGATCTGACCTCGAGACGAAGAAATCGAGTGATTTCGCACCCAAATACTTGATGTTTTGACCTCAAAATTGATCTAAGAGGTGTATTTTCACAAAAATGGGGAAGGAGATGAAGCTTAGGCGTCATCCATGGCTAATGGGGTTTATATGGTGTTTTTCGGGTAAGCAGGCCGAACAGGTGCTTAGGCGCCAAATTTTGGAGCCTAGGCGCCAGACTCGCCTTTCACAAAAATCACTCTAAAAATTTTATTTTCCACCAAAATTCGTAAATTCAACTTCCAATTACTCATATTAGAGTAGGGCTTCAGTTTCTAAATTCCAAAACATTTTCCAAAAATTTTTTAAAATTAAATATTAAATCCACCAATCAAACAGAAGGTTTAAATCAAACTCCTCTAATTTCCATTTATAATCTTCAATATTGGCTCAATACACTTTAGATAAGTATAATATAATGATTCAAATCCAAACACACAATCAAACAACACAATTTGAGAACAAATACAACACACATTGAACATGAAAGCAAATACACAAACAAACACAATCGATTCACTAAATCGATACAACGACTCACTAGATAAATCACGATCTCATGAAATCACTATCTAATTTCCATTATCTTCACAATGAAGATTGCTTGGCCTACTGGGGAAAAATACTAACGCTCTTGGAAAATCCGTAGCCATTTTCTCGTCGATCCAATTGTTCTTCGCGTACATCTCCACTTAAGCATCTTGATAAGCCGTTAGATGATCAAATTGGAGTTTTGCCTGTCATTCCAGATGTTCAATCTGATGATACATCTCATGGAGGCGATCTCCAATACTCTTGAAATTTGCTTCAAATTCATCAAGATGACTAGAAATTTTCTCCAAACTTACAGTGATGAAACCATTGAAGTAGGGTCGAGGATCTTTTGGACCTATGTCTCTAGCCTCTTCTCCAAGATTTCTCCTCTCCATTTCTTCAAAAATCCTCTCTAATCTCTCAAGAATAGAGTGTATGGGTCGAAATAATGATTCCATAGGGATTGAGGACGAAGATGGGTTAATTTAAAGGTGAAAATCGTGTGAAAAACTGAATGTTTTCAGTTTTTACTCGACCCTGTAACCGTGGCGCTTAGGAGCCAAATCTGGCGCCTAGGCGCCGGACCCATCGACACACAGCTTATTCTAGCACTTAGGCGCTGAATTCTGGCGCCTACGATCCGGAACCATGTTCGACTCCGTTTCGCCTAACGTCAAATTTCAAGGTTTCGTTCTCCAAAAATAGGTAAATTATAATGATAAGATCAGAACAATCTGAATAACACAATTATACATTATTTCAATGAAGGTTAACTTGATCTCCTTTTTACTCATATATGAAATGGAGTGATCCAAAGTCCAAACTTTGTATACTTCAAGATAATTTTTAATTTTCTGAAGTTATGTAGAATTAGTCAAGACCGAGGCATAACCATACATTAAAAATGTAAAAACACACTAAAAATAAAACCTATGGGTTGCATCCCATTAAGCGCTTGGTTTAACGTCGTCAGCCTGACCTAAGTAATTCTTTAATCAAGTTGAATTAATTTATAAGCCTCTTTATAAATCTTTTAAATGTCTCCCAAATAAGGCTTTAATCTTAATCCATTAACTTTAAAAATTTTTCCTATTTTGGGGTCTTTAATATCCACAACTCCATATTGGTATACTTTTTCAATTATATATGGTCCTATCCATTTTGATCTCAATTTTCCAGGAAAAAGTCTTAAACGAGTATTAAATAGTAATACTTCTTGTCCGAGCTCAAATATTTTTCCCGAAATATTTTTATCATGTAATACCTTCATTTTCTCTTTATAAATTTTTGCATTATCATATGATTAATTTCTTATTTCATCCATCTCATTTAATTGCAATAATCGTTTTTCTCCTGCAGTATTTAAATCAGAATTAAACTCCTTTATTGCCCAATAAGCTTTATGTTCAAGTTCAACAGGTAAGTGACAGTGTTTTCCAAAAACTAACCAGTAAGGTGACATTCCGATTAGTGCCTTATAAGCTTTTCTATAAGCCCATAATGCAGAATCAAGTCTATCAACCCAATCAGTTCTTTAGGATTAACGGTCTTCTATAAAATTCTTTTAATTTCTCTCGTTTGATACTTCAGCCATTCCACTTGTTTGTGGGTGATATGCAGTTGCAATTTTATGTTTGATTCCAAATTTTTGCAGTAATGATTAAATTCTAATATTTCTAAAATGACTTCCACGAACTGTGATAATTACCTTAGGCATTCCAAATATTGAAAAAATCATCTTCTTTAAAAATTTTGATACACTTTTGGAGTCACAGTTAGGCAAAGCTACAGCTTAAATCCACTTTGAAACATAATCAAGTGCCAATAAAATATAAATTTTTCCAGATGATGGTACAAATGGTCCCATAAAGTCTAAACCACATATATCAAAAATTTCAACTTCCAATATATAGTTTAAAGGCATTTCATCTTTCTTGGATATATTTCCCATTCTTTGACATCGATTACATGTTTTAACATAATGTCTCACATCTCTGAATAAAGTAAGCCAATAAAATCCTGAATTTAAAATTTTAAATGCAGTTTTATCTACTCCAAAGTGTCCTCCAAAATTGGAATCATGACATTTTTGAATAATAGCATAATTTTCTTTATAAGGTACGCATCATCGAATTATAGAACCTCTTCCTAATTTAAATCAATGAGGATCTTCCCAAATAAAATATTTAGCATCATTTTTAAATTTCTTAATAAATTTTTCATCCAATCCATAAGGTAGAATATTGCTAACTAAATAGTTAACTATATCCGCATACCAAGGTGTTTGGTATCCTTGCATAACATATAAATGTTCAACAGGAAATTTCTCATTTATGTTTTCTTCAGTAATAACATCATTCTTAATTCTAGATAATTGATCAGCAATTTCGTTGTACGTTCCTTTTCTATCCACTATTTGAAAATCAAATTCTTGTAGAAGTAAAATCCATCTTATCGACCTAGGTTTAGCATCCTTTTTTGACATTAGATATTTAATAGCGGAATGATCAGTATGAACTATGCATTTAGTACCAAGAATATAAGGTCTAAATTTATCAAAGGCATATACTATAGCTAGAAGCTCTTTCTTAGTAGTAGTGCAATTTCTTTGAGTTTCAGTAAGAGTTCTACTAGCATAATATATAACTTTGAAAATTTTCTCATATTTTTGTCCCAATACAGCTCCAATTGCAAAATCACTTGCATCTCACATTAATTCAAAATATTTATTCCAATTAGGTGCAACAATGATAGGTGCAGTAATTAATTTTTCTTTTAAAATATTAAAAGCATTAACACAGTCTTTGCTAAATTCAAATTTAGCATCTTTTTCCAATAAATGAAAAATAGGTTTAGCAATTTTAGAAAAATCCTTTGTATATCTTCTATAAAATCCAGCATGACCTAGAAAACTTCTCACATCAATAACAGTAGTAGGTGGTTGTAATTCAGCAATAATTTTCACTTTTTCTTGATCTACTTTCATCCCTTTTTGTGAAACTTTGTGACCAAGTACAATGCTTTCTGTGACCATAAATTGACATTTTTCTCAGTTAAGAACTAAATTTGTTTCTTCACATTTTTTCAGAACTTTAGAAATATTTTCCAAACAAGATTCAAAAGAAGTTCCAAAAACTGAAAAATCGTCCATGAATATTTCAATTCCTTTGTCAATCAAATCACAAAATATTGACATCATGCATCTTTGAAAAGTTGCAGGTGCATTATATAAACCAAAAGGCATTCTTCTAAAGGCAAATGTTCCATAAGGACTTGTAAATGTTGTTTTCGCTTGGTCCTCAGGAGCGACAGGTAATTGATGATAACCAGAATATCCATCCAGAAAACAGAAATATGAGTGTCCAGCTAATTTATTAAGTATTTGATCCAAGAAAGGTAATGGAAAATGATCCTTTCTAGTGGCGTCATTTAATTTCCTATAATCAATGCAAATTCACCATCCAGTAACTTGTCTTGTAGGAATTAGTTCATTTTTATCAATGACAATGACAGTTACTCCTCCTTTCTTTGGAACACAATGAATATGACTTACCTATTGGCTATCCGAAATAGGATAAATAATACCAGCATCTAACCATTTAACAATTTCTTTTTTAACAACCTCTTTCATGATAGGATTTAATCTTCTTTGCGGTTCAATAGTAGGTTTAAAATTTTCTTCCATTAAAATTCTATGCATACAAATGGACGGGCTTATTCCTCTTATGTCAGCAATAGTCCAACCCAAAGCTTTTTTATAATTCTTTAACACTCCTATTAATTTTTCTTCTTGATCTTTACTTAGCTCAGAAGAATTAATAACAGGTAAATTTAATGAATTTCCCAAAAAGGCATACTTTAAATGTGAAGGTAACATTTTTAATTCTAGTTCAGGGGCTTTTCTAATTGAGGGTAAAAGTATATCATTTTGAGTTATGTCCAAAGTTTCCCAATTATCTTTAATATAATGAGTTTCTTCTTCTTTTAGTTCTTCATCTTCATCAGTTAATAGTTTAAATTTTTCTTCAGAAATTACTTTACATTTTTCTTGATAATGCTTCTCAATTAAATAATCAATTATATCCATTCGATAACATTTTTCTTTGTCAGGGCACTTCATTGATTTAAGGACATTAAATTTAATCTCTTGATCATTAACTCTCATGGTTAATTCTCCTTTTTTCACATCAATCATAGCTCTTCTGGTCGCTAGTAAAGGTCTCCCTAAAATAATAGGTATTTCTTTATCTTCTTCCATATCAAGCACAATGAAATCTACAGAGAAGATAAATTTATCTACTTTAACAAGAACATCCTAAATAACTCCTTTAGGGTAAGTGATAGATCTATCAGCTAACTGAAGGGTTACAGTGGTGGGAGTAATCTCTCCTAAATTCAACCTTCGAAAAATAGAAAATGGCACAAGATTAATAGTTGCTCCTAAATCACATAAAGCTTTTCCACAAAACTTTTCTAAAATAGCACAATGTATAGTAAAACTTCCAGGATCTTTAAGTTTTTGAGGAAATTTCTTTTGAATTATTGCACTACATTCTTCACTTAATGCAACAGTTTCAAAAGCTTCACATTTTCGTTTCTTACTTAAAATATCCTTCATAAATTTTGCATAAGTTGGCATATGTTCCAAAGCTTCAGCAAAAGGTATATTTATTGTAAGTTTCTTAAAAATTTCAAAGAACTTAGAAAATTGATGATCAAGCTTAGCTGTTTAAGTCTTTGAGGAAAAGGTGGTGGTGGTTTTTCAACTTCCATATTAATAGAAATATCAGTTTGATCTTTATTAGAAGAAGAAGTTTCTTTAGATTTTTCAATCTCTTCAACCTCAATCTCATTTTCAACTTCATTCTGCATTCTTTCTTTTAAATCCTTTCCACTTCTAAGTTGTACATCTTTAACATGTTCATGTTCTTTTCCATTTTTTTTTGGATTGATTTCAACATTACTAGGAAGTGTTTTTGGGGGTCTATAATTAATTAAATTAGCGATTTGTCCCATTTGATTCTCAATATTACGAATATCAGTATTTTGATTTTGTAATTGATTACTTAGTTGTAAAATTAATTCTTCTATTGATAACTTTTTCTGTTGATTTTTAAATCCAGGTGGTTTATAGTTTGAATTAACTTGATTATTCCATTTTCCAGTGGGATGAGATTGATTATTACCCCATTGTTGTGAATTATTCCAATTAAAATTAGGATGATTTTTCCATCCAGGATTATAATAATTAGAATAAGGATTATTTTTACTACCAATATCTTGTAAAATTTAAATAGTTTGAGAATCTTCAATTTTAGCATAGTTATTATGTGATATATTAATAGCAAAACTATCTAATTTCTTAGACATTACTGCTACTTGTGAAGCTAAAATAGAAAATGCTTCATTATCATGAATACTTGCCATTCTTTTAAGATTAATCCTTTCAGAAGGCCATTGAAAATTATTGTTAGTCATTTCTTCAATTAAAGTGTAAGTTTCTTCAAAAGATTTAGACATTAAAGAACCTCCAGCAGCAGCATCAATAATTGATTTTAAAGATCCACTTAATCCATTATAAAATGTTTGAATAATTAACCATTCAGGTAAAGCATGATGAGGATATTTTCTTAATAGTTCTTTAAATCTTTTCCAAGTTTCATAAATTGTCTCCCCGTCAAATTAACTAAATGAAGTAATATCATTTCTTAATTTAGCTGTTTTAGAAGGAGGAAAATATTTAGCAAGGAATTTTTGTGTCATTTCAGCCCATGTTTTAATAGAACCTGTTGCTAATGAGTTCAACCACATCTTTGCTTTATCTCTTAAAGAAAAAGGAAAGAGTCTAAGCCTAATAACATCATCAGAAACATTGTTATATTTAAAGGTAGCACAAAGTTCTAAAAAACTAGCAAGGTGTAAATTTGGATCCTCATTTGGTGTTCCACTAAATTGATTATTTTGAACCATTTGAATAATAGACGGTTTAAGCTCAAAAGAATTAGCATCTACAGTGGGTATTTGAATACTACTATGAAGTTCATCAACTGTAGGGTTAGCATAATCCCTTAATGGTTTAAAAATATTTAAATCATTAATTTTAATTGGATTTTGTAAATTGTTATGTAATTAGTTATTTCTTGAAATTTTTGAATTTGTTTTCCTTTTTTAATTCTTCTAACAGTTCTTTCTAATTCAGAATCTAAAGGTAATAATCCTTCAGATCCAAAACTACCCATAAAAAGTCAATTAGCAAGAATTAAAATAAATATTATTATTATATATATGGTTTTTTTATAATAAAGAAAAATGAATAAAATAAAAATACTTAAAATCTAAAATTTTTCCTCTGCTCTCCCCAGCAACGGCGCCAAAAGCTTGACCCGATATAAATATATGCGTACTAAAATCTTCTTCCCTGGCAACGGTGCCAAAAACTTGACCCGAAGTCCTCTGAAGATCAACGTAATAATTAATGCTTTAAAAAATATATGTTATAAATAATAATAGCAGCTAGTGTATATAAATATAATTTTATGGAAAATATTTTACACACTAGGGGTTCTACGCAAGTATACGTATCGTTTCAAGTAATATAGGGCTTTGAAACAAAGACCCCAGTATCGTTCCCATGAGGAGAGAGTTATAGATCTTTAAATATTTTTATTTTAAAGTATTTATTTTATAATTATAATAAAATATCTTTAATTTACTAGATGCAATAATAAAGCAGAAATAAAATAATTGATGTAAATAGCAATAAGAAAGCAACTTTCTTCCTTTCAATTATTCCAAGATTTTTTAAGATAATGATAATATTTGTGGAGAATATAAATTTATGGTATTGTGCCAAATAGAAGCATTCATATTCTTTACCCTTTGATCCAGGTGTAAAGAACATTGGCTAGCCTATAGATCAGTTACGGATGTATTGTTAGTAGAATGGGTTAATCTAGACTCACACTACTAGATGTCCAAGGGTGGCTATGGTCGGCCCTACTAGTGACCCTTTACTTTTCTATAAACCAAATCATAAGATTTTAGTTTGTCACTCTAAAAACTTATCAATTCTACGCCCAATATATAACATCTTCCTATTTATTTGCACTTCACCTTGAATAACCCGCATAAGGCCTTCGACTACCCAATGATTCATTTGTATATCTACAAGTTAAGAATTTATCTCCTTCTAGATCTCAAAACTCTTCAACAGGTTTTAACAATTTAAATGGCCAATTTAAATAGTAAATTAAGAACCGGTATTAATATCATCACAATATTTTGAAAATATGTGATTTTTAAATCTCCGACAAATTTTGTATTATCTTATTTATCTTTTCATAATTGAAAGGAGAAAGTAAAGTAACTACTCCAAACACATTGAAATTAAATAACAAAACATAATAAATAAACTTTGAATCAAAATAAAAATACTTATCTTAGATGTTTCTTCTACTGAACTTCTGATTCCTACTGACTCCACAGTACTGATAAACTACGGATGCACCAACTCTTTCAAACTCTAAATACAAACTCTAAAATAAACTCACTAATTTATGAAGGAAAGTAAAAAGGTGGCTCTAATATGATCTCTCTAATTCTCTCTCTAGATTGGACTCTAGATAGGGAGGGTAGATGGGGTGTTTTTCTCTGAATGAAAACCCTCCTATTTATAGGCTTCAAGGGTTGCCTCAAGGCACCACTTCAAAATATGTCCACATTCAATGAATCTTCTAGAAGGTGTGTTTGGCGCCTAGGCGCCGGAATCTGGCGTCTAGGCGCCGGACACCGCATCCATTTCTTCGCACCTCTTCACTTTGGATCGCACCTCTTCGCGATTAAAACCGTTTTCAAGCGTCCAAATACATTGTATCACATGTCCTCTAAACCAGGAACAACTGTCATTCTTCTAGAAGGTCCAATAACCACTCACACCGTCAAATTAACCGCCCAAAAGTCGTCAAAAACTTAACAGTTTTCTGTATCGAGCTGGCGCTTAGGCGCCGGACTCTGGCGCCTAGGCGCTAGGCCAGTAATTTCGACAATTTTGCATTTTGGCTCTATTTTTGCTCCTTTTTGCTCCTTTTTGCTCCTTTTTGCTCCTTTTTGCTCATTTTTGCTCCTTTTTCATATTTTTCTCCTTCTTGAGCATTTTTGCATCACCTACATCCAAAAACACAAAAATACCTTTCATGAAAGCATAATATCCTTAAAATTTAATAAAAATCAAGGCATAAAAATAGGTATTTTTTTCTTGGATCAGTGACATTGTGTAAAGTGTCAAATTTTGCAAAGATGCTTTTGGAAATGAAGAATTTGAGGATGAGTGCAAGGAGTCGGAGTCTCGAGAAAGATAATTAGCTTATCTTTTGTTTTCAATTTATCTTTTTCTTTCAATTTGTTTCGTTTCATTTGATTTCATTTTATTTAACTTGTGGAGTATTCGTTTTCATATTCAAATTCTCTTTTTTCTTATTTAAACTTCTTCATTTGTTATCATTTTTTTGTATCATTTTTTGTTCGTTTTTATTTGGGACCAACGTATGGTTTTGTGGCTTTTCGACCATTTCTCTTAAAGAAACATCTATTAAAAAGAAATCTTTACTAATTTTGCTGAAAGAAGTAGTACAACTGATCACATGCTGACAAGTATCCAAAAGTAGATCGAGTGTATAAAGCAGAAGAAAACTGACATATCATGTCATGTTGATACAAAAGTGGTGACAACTACCGTGAACTGATGCATAAGGTAGTAGAATCCTACTGTCTGAGGCCATCACATAAAAAAGCTAACCTACCAATGCTATGCTCTGGAACAAAAGTCCACTCGAGCACACTCTAAGGTACTGCTGTCACAGCGGTAAGGGACAAAGGCTTTCCAACTCTGGATCTAGCTGGTAGTAGAATGGCGCCATATCTTCATTCATCCTTCTGAAAAAGTGACTGAAACTCTTTGTCTTGTCACTCTTGGGATGCAGTGCTTCGAAAGATCTACCCCGTTTCCTTTTAGCACTAACACTGATCCGACTGGTAAGGGGATCTCGACAGAATCTCGGAACTCTCCTAGCCCGACAATCTAAATCTCCCGGCTGAACAATATACTGCATTCACTTATAAATGAGACCGTGCAGAAAGGCCTCACAAAATTGTGGTGGTCGATATGAGGTGAGATACAGTCTCCATCCTCATAAATATTTATGATGCAGCTATTGGGAATACAGTCTGCAGGCAACAAGTGGCACTCGACCATCCTCTTTATCATCTTCTTTATTTGTGGCGGCATCAGATACACCTTCGTGCTATAGAATCCCTGGGGGATTACCCTGTCGATCTTTGGCGAAGTTGTAGGAGCACCCACACTGAATGGTGACCCTGCCTTTTCCTCTCCTCCATTTTGTCGGTTATGTGTATGTCCTCTCCTTCAGACGATCAGCTCTGGCCAAATCTTAAAGGCTGAAAACACAATCCAAAATCTTCTCTTGATCAGTCCTCAATAATACGTCTATGTAAAGCTCGAGGCCTTCCAAAATATTGACAAATCTTCTTTGGATTTCCTCGTATTGTTGGAATTCTTTCTTTCTAACGCTTCTAATTTTAGCCATCACGTAGTCTGGAACTCCTTGCTACAGCGGCGGCAGAATGAACTGTGGCACGTAGGGCTTTATGTCAGGATGCTCTCTACTCTTGAGTAGCATCGAGGCGCCTACATATGCCTCAAATGTGTCATACTCCTCTAACTGTAGAACATGACATTGCGGGCATTTTGAAAATATCCCTGTAACTAAAGGCTGTCTGGGTAGACTCGAGTTGCAAGTCTAGCACCTGGTAAAAATTTCTTTCGTCAGATCCCATGTCGGTGTGGGTCCTCAGTTGTCTCCGGCTCTGTCTCTGTGCATGGCGAGCTGTCACCAGTTTCTTTCATTTCTGGCTCATAAAATTGTTTTAGAATAGGTGGTAGATTGGCAGCTAATTGCCAGTCTTGTCTCCTCTCCATCCTGTCCAAGAGGTGACGCTTGCAGCAATTTGCATTTCTTCTCTTTCTACGCGTCAACGGCGCATCTGGAACTCTCTCAGCTGTAGCATTCTTGAGTAGTGATCATGGATGGAATCTGAATGTGTCTACGAAAGCAAATACCAACTTGCGACCTGGCACTTCCTACACAAGCAAAACGGGGGAAATGTCAGTGGTTGGTGCTTTGCTTGAACAAGAACAATAACAAATTTATTACTATTTATTTAACAATTTTTGTAATTATTTTGATGCCATAATCTTATTTAATATAGTTTTAACAAAATCTGGAATTAGAAATTTAACAGGCATATTTTATCTTGTGAGAAAATTTAGTTTATTTTTTAGCTTTATTTTATTACAAGATTTGGACCTTAGCAAAGAAACTGACCATATGTCTATATCGGAATAAATATCCTTCTTCGTATTTTTCATGTCGCATATTATTTCTTTAGTTATCGTCCATTTATTGAGAACATGAGTTTATCCCCTTAAGAATCTACCAGCTGGTACGACCCTCTGGAGTAAACATGTTCCACTATGAATGGCCCTTCCCATTTTGGTTTAAATTTCTCACCTATCTTGTGATGTGTAAGAATAGGTCTTCTAAGAACGAGCACATGGACCAACTTTGAACGATCTCGGGCAGACCGATTTATCATGGGCTTGAATCATCTTCGCTTGATAAACTCTAAATTCTACTGCGTGAGCAGTCTCTTCACTTTAAGGCTTTCCAATTTTTCAAGTTGAAGTCTAGCATTCTTTTATGTCGTAATTTGATTAGCTTCGGTGATCCGGAGCGATGGAAGCTGAACTTCTTGCGTAAGAACTGCCTCAGACCCATACACAAGTGCGTCAGGTGTAGACTGTCTTGGCATTCTAACTGTCGTCTGGTATGCCCATAATGCTTCCAGCAACTTCTCGTGCCATCCTCTTTTATTTTTGTCGAGTGTCTTCTTCAAAATCTACACTAGTGTCTTCTTGAAGGCTTCTGCCAAGCCATTCGCTTTGGGGTAGTGGATCGTCGAGTATCGCTAGTCTAACCTTTGACGTCTGGCGAAGTTTTTAATTTTCATGCTCTTGAAAGCGGACCCATTATCTGAAATGATCCTATGTGGCACACCGAAGCGGTAGACGACTTGATTCTTGAAAAATGTAACACCTGTTGTGTGTAACTTCTCGTAATGGAATTACCTCTGCCCATTTGGAGAAATAGTCCGTAACAGCAAGTATAAACATATTTTCTTTAGAGGATAGAGGGTCTATGGGACCTACTATATCCATGCCCCAACATTCGAATGGCCACCAGGAAATTGTGTTGTGTAGAACATTCGGTGGTTGGTGCAATATCACTCCATGCACTTGACTCTGATGACATTTCTTAGTTATGTCTATACAATCTGTCATCATTGCTGGCCAATAGTATCCAAGTCGTTTGATTTTCATTTTCATCTTTGGTTGTGACTGGTGAGCTCCACACAATCAAGCATGTACTTCTCTAATGATATTTTGTGCTTCTGCTCGGCTCAGGCACTGATCCCCAAATATTTATGTTTACGGTTTAGATAGGAAATTTATGATTTATAATATGGGATACCACGCAAGTATATGCATCGTTTATCGATTAATATAGGATTTTCTGATTAAGTCCTAAGATATCGAACCCACAGGGAAATGTCTAAAACTTTAAAAAAATAAGAAAAATAACTTTTTACTTTTTCAATTGATTTTTGTAAGTATGTTTTAAGGTACAAAGTTTGAAAAGTTGTTTTTGATATTTTTAATAAAAAGTTAAGCAGGAAATTAAAATTATCAATACTCTAAACACGATATAAAAGCTATAAGAATCAAATATCTTTTTCCTTCTTCAATGAATTAGTAATAATTATGGATATTTATGTTGAGAAAGTATTTAAATGTGTTGTGTCAAATAGGAGCAATTATATTCTTTACCCTTACCTGGTTCTATAAAGAAAATTGGTTAATTTGAAATTTTGAAATTGTGTAGATGGGTTAGGCAGGGAAGATACCAGCTCTCACTGTAGAGTTCCCTCTATTCCTTCCACCTGGTACTAACATCTTATAACAAAATTTAAAATAGCAAAACAAATTAGGGGGCTTTAGCCTGGCACTCTAAAGTCCTCTAATTTTACTCCCTAATAAAACATATCTCCATATATATTTGCATCCAATCATATAAACTACAATTCTCACCCATATAATTGCATGTGATTCTTTCCAATTGTTTATTGAGACAATACCGCATTAGTTCTTACATAATCTCATAACAAATTTTAACAACTTAATTGGCCACATCAAGAAGTAAATTAAGCACAAGGAATTGAATCATCACAATTTCTTCCAGCATTAAACACTTATAATTTCTACAACATACTTCCATAATTTAATTACTTCATCATCTAAAAAAGAAAAAGATAAAGTAAACTACTTAGATTTCATAGAGAAAACATAAACATAACTTGATTTGAAAGCATAAACCATAATGAAAAACAACAAATCTTACTTAAAAACAAAGTGTAAAAATAAAGATAAATACTTATCTGAAAATCCTCTCCACAAGACTCTGGAAGTTCCTCTGAAATTTCGCTTTCCACAATACAACTCTACAGAGGTTGGCGCCTAACTCTGATGACTCAAATACAAACTTTATACTTCAATAAAAACTAGATACAAGGATGAAAGAAAATTGATGAGAAGAAGGCTTCACTCCAACCTTTTTTTCCTTTCTTACTCTCTACTCTCTACTAACAACTATAGAACTACACTAAACTAATTTCACACACTCCCCAGACTTTAAAAGAATCTCTAAGAAACTCTCTAAAAAAGAAGAACTCCCTTGCAAATTAAGTGGCTTCATTTTAAAATTTTTCAAAAGGTGCCTTTGTCTCTTCAAATCATGTCCAGATTCAATGTATCTACCAAAAAATGCATCCCTTCAATCACATCTACCGCCCAAAGGAAGTTAAGTAAGTTACCACCAAAATTTGCTTCAAACACCCCTTGAGAATGGCACCAAATTTGATTAAAATTTGATTTTTAACTGTGGCGCTTAAGCGCCGGCACTTTGACACTTAGGCGCTAGAGGCCAAATTTCTCAAACTTCATAATTTTGCTCCAAATTTGATTCTTTTTTGCTCCTTTCATCATATTAATCATATTCATCATACCTATAAGAAAAACACAAAATACCTTCCATTAAAGTGCAATATCATCAAAAATAAGTATAAAAATATTCATAAAAATATCATATATTTTAGGTGTATCAGGTACCTCAACCACATTTTATTGAAGGATCTTTTGTAGAGAACATTGTCGATTAAGGTGTATGACAAAGCCCTTTTCTGAATTTGATGCGCTGCTGACTTATCTTCTGCTGACTTATCTTCTGGTAATCTTCCCGTTTGTAAATATTCTATTAATGGCTTTCGCCAATCTTTTATATCATCTACCATAGTGGCTGTTATTTCTTCTTTTTCAAGCTTATGCAAACTGTTGAGGTCAATCTGCGACAACACTTGACGTCCTTGTGACACGCTGTCGACTATTTTTATATTTATTTCATGAAAATAAGATTTTAAATTTAAATATAATATAATATAATGTAAATTTTGGTTTTAAAAGTAGTGATTTGATTTTGAAAACGATATCATATTATTATTATTTTATTTTCAAGAAAATAGTGAGACTGAATAGATCTCGTATATCAAATAGTTTAAAATAGGTGATCACGATACCGCAAGTTACATATCATCCCAGAAGATGAGTGTATCACTTGTTAATAGGCTTAACTATCTATACTTAAAAGTTTACGACTCCATTTTGCTCGGTGAATTTTATAGCTAACAAATTCCCCTATCTAATACACAGACTAGGTAGGGTTTAGATTAATCTAGGTTCTTAATTCCCTATAGAGGCAAGCCCCTATAGTGAATTACATCTTAGGCAACTAATGTTACCTAAGAAACTCTTGATTAAGATCATGGTTTTTGTCTTCAGGAATATCAATGTTTAAGTTTCCACGATTGCTTATAACGAGGTCAAAAAGAGAAGGCTCAATGTGGAACAGTTATTTTTTGAATTCAAATGTATGAAAAGTAGGAGATGCCGAAGATACTAATAAGCTTCAGTGACATCTCAAACCTAAACTATGGTTGGGTTTCATATTTTTGAAAGAGAAATTATGTTTATGTTTTGATCTTGCAAATTATTGAGACAACTGGGACTTATGTCTGCACATCATATGCAAATAGCCTGAAGAAATAGGAGGATTTATGTCGTGTCAAACGAATACCTCAGAACCCTAAAAGAGTTTAGGATCTCTATTGACTTGGGAGTACACACACTCCGCGCGGCGGACACTTAGCGTAATTTTAATTCTTTTTGTAACAAGTATATAATATATTCTTTAATCGCAGAGTTACTCTTTAACGCAAGTACACGTATCACTGAAGTAATACAAGGCTCTAGTGGAGTCCTGGATATCGATCCCACAAGGAATATTTTAGAGGCTATAGACTAGGATTATAAAAATCAATTCAGAATCAACTAAATTGAAATTGCCTATCTGTCACTAATAAGGAATCGACAATAATATGATGTTTTAATTAACTAGTTCTACTAATAGATAACTAATTCTTCAAAAGTGAAGTTCAAATATATAAGCAAGAATCTTTCTCCTTTGTTAAGATATTTAAGTGAATAGATAATTAGAATTAGTTTAAAATGGTGTTGTGCCAAATAGGAGCATACCTATTCTTTATCCTTTGGTCCAGGCATAAAGAACATTGACTAATCCTATGCTTGGTTATTGAATCTACGGCTAGGCTGGGAGAATACCAACTCTCACTTCGGAGCTCACACGTTCCCCTCGCCTGAGGGCTAACATCTACACTTCTGCACGCAAACGATAGGACCGAGTTGAGGATTTTAGCCTGTCACTCTAAAATCTCCAATTCTACGCCCGATGAATATTATTTCCCTATTTATTTGCACCCTACTTCCAAGGACTTTGACCTCCCTGAATCTCAGATGTAATCTTTATTATAGTTGTTAAACTTAAAATATTTTAACTAATCAATTGGTCAGATTGAAAGTAAATTAAGATTTAAGTAAAATATTATCACAACTTCTTTAAACTTTTACGGCACATTACTTCAATTTACCATTTCACAAAAATATCAAAACAAAGAAATAGACAGAAAAACTACTCAAATTTCATGGAGAGGATACAATAAAACTTGGATTTCATATATAAAAGTAAAGTTCTACAAAATAAAGTAAATAAACATAACTTATCTTAAAGTCCTCCCCAAGAAAACTCCTCGAAGTTCCTCTGAAACTCTTCCTTTCTTTATAGTACGCAGAATTCTCCTTTGAAATGGTAATGAAGAAGAGATCTCTCACTTCCCTTCCACTCTTACATTCCTTCGAAGAATTCCTAACCAATATCTCTATCTGAACTCACTATTTAACACTCACAAATAACAACAATGGACACTAGTGGTCTCTCTATTTGACATTAAGTGACTTTTAGAAGACCCCAATAGGACTTTTTAAGGGCTCTTAGTGACTTTTAGACGACCCAAATATGACACTTTTTCGGCCTAAAATTGTTCTTTTTAAAGTATTTGAAGAGTCTCCAATGGTTTTCCAAGCATTCCTTCGAAAATCATCCACATTTGACGTATTTTGTGAAATAACCGTCGATCCCGCGTCGGCGGCCTTGAGCTCCACCGTCGGCGACCTTCTAGAAATACTGCCTTGAACCGGCCCCGCTGTCGGTGGCCTCAACCTCCGCCCTCAGTATCCTCCCTTGAAATATAATCTAAACTCTCGGGTAAATCACACCATCAGCGCCGTCGACTCCCTAGATCAAATTTTTATAACTTTCTCCTTTTTGTTCCAAATTCGCTCCTTTTTGCATATTTTTGCTCCGTTGTCCTTAAATCTTCATACCTGCTGAAAAATACCAAAAATACCCTTCTTTAAAGTGAAATATTATCAAAATCAATAAAATATAGACATGAAAATCTTAACATTTTTTCCTTGGCTCAAAATCCCCCAAACTTAACTATTACTTGTCCTCAAGTAATCTTTAGTACTACATAAAAGTTATGATTTGGTAAAGTTTTAATTTAGAAATACTATAATTTTAACTTAATTAAATATCATAGGAAGAATTCTTAGAAAGATTTTTAAGTAATTAGATTAATTCAGCAGGTATAAGGCTATCTAGTCATCAAGTTTAAGAGTTCTAGTCTTCTATTCATTTCAAGAATGACTATATGTTGCAATATCAATTCACTTAGAATATTCGAAAAATAGGAACTTCATGAGGATACTATTAGTAAAGAAACTAGTCATAAATATAAGTTCAGAAATGTTTTTAGTTTTCCTTTTAGGTTAATCTAAGTGAACCCAATTTTCGATAAGGCATCTCCTCAAGCTTCTCCTCACTTATTTTTTTTCCTTTGGATTGTTTTTCAATCCTATATATTTTTCTTTTTTTTTTCAGGGATTGTTCTTCAATCCTTTTCTTTTTCTTTCTTTTTCTTTCAAGTGAGTATTACTATATCTGGATACCCTGTTAATAATTTTGAATTTCACTCTTCTTTTCCTACATTTGAAACTTTAAAACATTTTTACCTTATATGTACTTCATAGTTTTTACATCATTGAATGCCACTCTTTTCTTTCTCAACTAAATTCCTAAGATTCTTAATATTTCAAAATGTAGTTCTCCTTATTTTAAATAGTGAACTAT
Organism: Papilionanthe hookeriana x Papilionanthe teres; assembly: GCA_022702705.1. Taxonomy (NCBI): domain Eukaryota; kingdom Viridiplantae; phylum Streptophyta; class Magnoliopsida; order Asparagales; family Orchidaceae; genus Papilionanthe; species Papilionanthe hookeriana x Papilionanthe teres. Next base: position 22,747,718 of record CM040425.1, read on the forward strand.
ATTCTTATCCTCTTATACTAATTATCTTAACTTACAAAATTAATTTTCATTACCAAAAATATCTCCTTGAATCTTCTATAATATTTAGATCAAATCTAAATATAGTTATCTGAATTAGATTTTATCACAAAAATCATATTATAATTTTTGAAAATATTTTAATTGAGAACACATAAAAGTTAATATTTTTCTCCCCCCGCAAACTTAAAGTTTTCCATAATAAAAATAATTCAGGGTGGAAAGAAAATTTCTAAATATAAATCATACCTTTGCACTATAGGCATTTTTGTCTTTTTGAAATTTTTGCAGGTTCTTCTCAAAATTTCTAACTTCAACTGACCTGTAATATTTAAAACCTTTCTACACATATAACAGTTTAGAAAATTTGCTGGGGTGACAAAATTTTAAAATAAGTATATAAAACTAAAACATTAAAAACAATTAACTACACTGCACAGGACATATGCATTTCACAACACAGAACAAACAGTTTACCAATTTAGACTTAACAGTTCACAATTACAATTACAATCTCAATCCATCAGAGACATTCTGAAATGAAAATACAAACTACAAATCAAAACACATATCTTAGAAACACAACATAGTCCACAGAATACAATTAAAAAAATGAAAGTGTTATAACAAAACTAAAACAAACACATACATCACATCATAATCAAATCAAGCATCAAAATCCCATACAATGTCTTCATCACCTTGATCAGCAGGTGGATTGGGCTGATACTGAGTATAACGGGGGCATTCTGGAAAAATGACATCAGGCTCTCCTTTGTAGTACCTAGCCTGAGCATCATAATAAGCCATCTCAAAATCAGAGTGCCTCTGAAGATACTCACTATCGCGATCATGTCTCCACTCTAATCCTTCAATCCTGTGATCAATTCTTTCCAGTTTTTCATCTAACTTCTCAAAACTATTCCACTGCAGGATCATGGCATTCATCAAATCATATAAGGTAGGGAAACTAGAGACAGGAGGGTCATAGCTAGTAGAATATGTCTCTACTAGTAGAAGATGCTTTGCTCCTACTCCCAGATCTCCATTCCTCATGGGATTCATAAGTTTTCAAATTTGCTTTACTAATGGGTTTCATTGGATACACCCATTCTTCATCATCTCTTGCTTCAACTCCAAATAATTAACAAAGTGCATAGATTTGGTCAGAATGCCCTAAATATCCACTTGCTTCACTTTTCGTCATGGCCATAATATTCTTGTAAATTATTCTCCCCACATTTATACTTCTGTTGTTCTAAATACAGAAATTCAGAATAGCTCTGTCTCTCGATACTTCACTATGATAATAGGTGGGTAGCAGAGTAAAACAAATGAAATAATGTCATGCCTTAGCAGTGGCATTCATCATAGAAAGTGGAAAGTTAATCCATTCACGATTTTTAATTTTTTAAATTCCTTTTCCCATCAGTGAGAAATTCAACAACATCGTTTAATGGACCCTCCATTGTTCCAAATGTTTCATACTCGTAATATGAGTTAATGCGGTTAGCAATAAAATTGACAGAAAATCCTCTTACTTGGACAGGCTCGTCCTCAAGTTGAGTTAGATTAGAGTAGAACTCTCTCACAACTTCAATGGCAGCTTTATTCGTTGTGTAACAGAAGTTCTCTCATCCTCTCTCTCTGATAAATCATTCCACCTCTCCTTCGGGCTTATCGAAAACTCGATCTTGTATGCACTTCTTTCCTTGAAAGATTAAAGTTTATCTCGATTGTGCTTTAACTTTCACAAATAGAGTCATGTCATATTAAAGTCTTCTCTTTTGTCGTGGAGCCATTGTTTGATCTATCAAAATCACAAAAATCCAAACTAATCTCCAAAATAATAATACAATGGCTTCTAAAGGGGGTTTAAAGCAATCTAAATCAAGTTCCATGAATTCCTTCCAAGTCTTTTCTCCACATTTTCAAATTTCCCAAAATTTCTTAATGTGGAAGAAATTCATGGTAAAAATAAAAAAATTTTACATAAGAGTGAAGCTCTTACCAAGGGAAGATGAAATCTAGTGTTAGAATGTGTTTAAATCTCTCCAAATCCGAGATCAATCAAGCCCTAGGTCGAAATTTTGGTTAAATCGGGCAAGAAGACGATGAATAGTGGCGTTTGACCAGTCAAAATCACGGTTAAAAGGAAATTTTTGGGATCTCTCCGTCGGCGGGTCGTTCGCGTCGTCGGCGGGTTCAATTGAATTAAATTCCAATACCCTCGGGAAAATCACGCCGTCGGTGGCCTCGAGCGCGACGTCGACGAGATTCTCAAATATTGATCATTTTTTAAATTTTTGCGATTTCGATCAATTTTAAGCCTCGTCGTCATCCGTTCGATCATTTTAATCATATATTTTAAGTGATTAAGTGATGTATTAACACAAATAAACATACACACAACAAAACTTCACAATTATATATTAAATCCAAGTGTTTACAACACAAATTACATAACACACATAAGTAGGTATTTTCTCAACCTAAATCCATCTAATCAGCCTCGCAATCCAAACCAAAACACTCAAAATGATGAAAGCAAACATTTCAATCATAATCTTAAATATACTGAGATTAAAAAGCAAACTAATGAAGCAAACACACAAAAACATTGTTCAAATCAAACACAACATAAAGAGACAAATTAAGCAATTTTACTACTCTTCCGAATTAGTACTAGTTTTTCCTCTGATATCACCCATTGCTTGAACATGAACAAACAAGTTATAAAAATGTCGGAATGGGAATTCTTCTGTTGAATCTTCATCAATCCATCCCATCTTCTTCATTAAGCGTATCAAACTTGCTTCAAATTACCCAATATGATCAAAATGTTCTTTCATCCTCCAATCGATATGATCAAAGAAATCAGAAATATTATTAACTATACTCATTAAATTTTGTACCCGCTTCTCCAGATTCTTGATTCAGTGTAAGATCATCGATATATTGTTCGCTATTAGAGGTTGAATAGGAATAGAATTCTGCGATGCTTGATTCATAATCACGCCCGTGTCATTCTCCTCAGCATTGGCTGGGAACATACGAGTTGGGTCTATAGGTTTCCAGGGTAGCAGTACTTTCTCCCAAATCTTGTATGATACTTGAAACATACTCTATATTGAGAAAATTTTTGAAGGATGTCCAAACCCTTGAGATGATCCTTGAACGATCAGGCCAAACACAGACTTCACGATAATTGATCCAATATCAATGGCCATCCCATTTGAATGCAGTAGTTCAAAATTGCACTTTCTTTGGTGACTTTACCGATTTTCATCATCGGCAATAATTTCGCAGATATGAAAAAGTGTCAATTTTTCGAAACGGGATTTAAAAGTGTTGCAGAAAAACTAACATACACGTTTTCTCTAACTTCCCTGTCTTCGGTTTTGTCTGTTAAATATTAGTATATTTCATTCATCTTATCTCTCGTCAACACGAAACTCAAATAATGGCAGACAGGAACATTCTCAAGCATATATAACTCATTAATCCTTCCAGAATTAAATGTTATCCACCTACCTCGCACATAGACGCTTCCTTGGTTGATTCCATGTAAATTGGTATAGAATTCCTTCACCACTAGAATGACTACTGCGGCAGTACTATAGCAAAATACTTCTCATCTTCACCACACAATCATTTCTTTAATTGCTGACAAAGAATTGCTCAATCCTCGACTGACAAATCCTCTTTCCTTAATTAGCCTTCTCTTGGACATCACCTTGTTGAAAAGTCGTTGCGCCTCGGCACTGACAAACTTTCTCCGATTGTACACTTGAAATCTAGGGTAATCTACAGAATTGGAAGCCATTAGAGAGGAATTGAAAGTAGTTTCCATTCGTTTTTGGGAGTTGGAGTGTTTAGGAACCGTCCATGGGAGTTTATAAGGGACGAATTCGCTAAAAACGGCCAAAAACCGTCATTTCGAACTCGAAAAACTTCCCACTCGCAGATCTCGTTGTCGGCAGCCTCGATGGTGTCGTTGGCGAGCCTTATGCAATTAAATTCCAGAGCTCTCAGGAAAAACCCACCGTCGGCGGCGTCAAGTACGCCGTCGGCGCCCTAGGCAAAAATTTGCACATTTACGCCGTGGTCAAATACGTTCCAAATTTTCTCTATCAATCCAAATTCTTGATAATCAAAGGCCAAATACAAGTAGTAGAATTCAATATTACTACAAACTAACAATAAATTCAAACAAACACTTAAACAAATAAAGATAACTATGGGTTTCCTCCCACAAAGCGCTTGGTTTAACGTTGTCAGCCCAAACCTATTCAGGTGTTGTTCAGGTTGAGTGAGCATTAAAACCTCTTTAAATTTTGGTCTTTTGCCCTCAAAATATGGTTTTAATCTATGTCCATTTACTTTAAATCTATTTCCAATCTTCTGATCCTCAATTTCAACAGCTCCATAAGAATAAACCTGAGTCACAGTGAAAGGTCCTAACCAACGAGACTTTAATTTCCCAGGAAATAATTTCAACCTTCTATTGTAAAGAAAAACTTTTTGTCCTGGTTCAAAGTTCTTCTGGTTAATCTTCCGATCATGCATTAGCTTCAGTTTTTCCTTATAAATTTTGTCGTTATCATAAGATTCATTTCTTAATTCTTCTAATTCATTCAATTGCAACAATCTCTTCTCACAAGCATTTTTCAAATTATAATTAAATTCTTTAATCGCCCAATATGATTTATGCTGCAATTCTACTAGTAAGTGACAAGTCTTTCCATAAACAAGTCTGTAAGGAGTCATACCAATAAGAGTTTTATAAGCAGTCCTGTATGCCCATAATGCAGGATCCAGTCTCGTAGACCAATCTACTCTACTAGGATTTATAGTCTTTTCTAAAATTTGTTTAATCTCACAATTAGAAACTTCAGCTAAACCACTTGTTTGAGGATGATAGGAAGTAGAAAATCTATGAACAATATTAAACTTTTCTGCCAATCTATGAATGTATTTATTCCTAAAATGGGATCATCCGTCAGTGATAATCACTCTCGACATTCTGTATCTTGTCAAAATGTTTTTCATTAAAAATCTTGAAACACTTTTAACATGACAACGAGGTAAAGCTTGTGCTTCAATCCACATTGATACATAATCAACTGCAATTAAAATATATAAGTTCCTAAATTAAGGAATAAATGGTCCCATGAAATCTAAATCCCCAAACATCAAAAATCTCAACTTCTAACATGAAATTCAGAGGCATTTCATTTCTTCAAGATATACTACCTACTCGTTGGCATCTATCACAAGTTTTGATATATCTGTAAACATCTCTAAAAAGAGTAGGCCAATAAAATCCAGCTTGCAAAATTTTATGCCAGTTGTCAATCCCAAAATGTCCTCCAAATTCAGAATTGTGGCATTTTTTAATAATTTATCCAGTTTCTTCATAAGGCACACATCTCCTAATAATAAGATCTTTACATTGCTTATAAAAACATGGTTCATCCCAAAAATACACTTTTGCATCATGAATGAATTTTTTCTATTGCTGCAGAGTTAACATAGGTGGCAAAATATCACTTACTATATAGTTAACAATATCAGCATACCAAGGTATTTTTGACTCATTAATATTATAAAATTTTTCATCAAAGAAACTGTCTATTATTTCATTGTCGGTATCAGATGATTCATGATAATCCAGTCTCGACAAATGATCAGTAATTTGATTGTTAGTTCCCTTTCTATCAATCACCATAAAATTGAATTCTTGCATTAAACGTACCCATCTAATTAATCTTGGTTTAGTATCCTTCTTTTGCATCAAAGGTTTAATAGCAGAATGATCAGTATGCCCAATACATTTAGTCCCAATTAAATATGATCTGAATTTATCAAAAGCATACGCATTAGTTAGTAACTCTTTTTCAGTAACCGTATAGTTAATATTTGAACATCATTAAGAGTTCTACTAGCATAGTATATAACTTTAAAAATTTTATCATATCTTTGACCAAGAACAGCTCCAATAGCATAATCACTAACATCGCACATTAATTCAAATAGTTTCTCCCAATTAAGTGAAACTATTACATGTGTTGTGATTAGATTTTCCTTTAATAACTCAAATGAATTTAAGCAGTCTTCGGTAAATTCAAATTTCTTTTCTTTTTCTAAAATTTGGCATTGTGGTTTGATATTTTTTGCAAAATCTTCAATATAGCGCTTGTAGAAACTAGCATGTCCAAGAAAACTTCTTACCTCTCTCACTGTAGTAGGAGGTGGTAATTTAGCTATTACTTGAATTTTTACAGGGTCTACTTCCATGCCATTTTCTGAAATTTTATGCGCTAAAACAATTCTTCCAGCAACCATAAATTGACATTTCTCCCAATTTAGAACTAAATTAGTTCTTTCACATAGCTCCAAAACTTTTTCAAGATGATTTAAGCATGCATTATATGATGTTCCAAACACAGAGAAATCATTCATAAATACATCTATTCCATTATCAATTAACTTACTAAAGATAGACATCATACGTCTTTGGAATGTTGTAGGTGCATTACATAGTCCGAAAGGCATTCTTCAAAAAGCAAAAGTTCCATAAGGACTAGTAAAAGTTGTTTTCTTTTGATCCTCAAGAGCAATAGTTATTTGATGGTAACTGGTATATCCATCCAGAAAGTAGTAATACTTGTGTCCAGCAAGTCTATCCAGCATTTGGTCTAGAAAGGGAAGAGGAAAGTGATATTTTCGGGTGGCGGCATTTAATTTTCTATAATCAATAAAAATACGCCAACCAGAAACTTGTCTGATAGGTATTAATTCATTATTTTCATTTGCTTCAACAGTTACTCCTCCTTTCTTGGGAACATAATGAATTGGACTTACCCAAGTACTATTCGAAATAAGATATATAATTGTATCATCTAACCATTTTAAAATCTCTTTTCTAACTACTTCTTTCATAATAGGGTTCAGTCTCCTTTGAGGGTCAATTCTAGGTTTATGTTCATCACTTAATAAAATTATGTGCATACAAATTGAAGGACTAATTCCTTTAATATCAGCTAAAGTCCAACCAAAGGCTTTTTTGTATTTTTTAATGTATCCATTAATTTTTGTTCTTGAATTTCATTTAAGTCTGAAGAAACAATTACTGGTAATGTTGAAAATTCTCCTAAAAATATATACTTCAAATGATTTGGAAGATTTTTTAATTCAAGTTCAGGGGGTTTTACAACAGATGGAACTAATATTTCGTTTTCTAGTGCTGTTGAATTGAGCGTTTCAAATTTTTCCTGAATATAATCAGCTTCTTTGCTATCAATTTCATCATAATTATCCTTTTCCATATCTTCTTTTTCTTCAAAATTTTCTTTAAAATATTCTCTTTTCAGATAATCACATATAACCATTCTGAAACATTCATCATCTTTTTCTATTGAAGGATATTTCATTGACTTTGAGATGTTAAAAATTACTTCTTGATCATTTACTCACATAGTCAATTCTCCATTTTGAACATCTATCATGGCTCTTCCTGTAGCTAGGAATGGTCTTCCTAAAATGATTGGAATTTCCTTATGTTCTTACATATTTAAAATGATAAAGTCCACAGGAAAGATAAATTTATCAACCTTGACCAAAACATCTTCTACAACTCCTTTAGGATGTGTAATAGATCGATCAGCTAACTGTAGAGTTACAAAAGTTGGTGCTTTCTCCTATTCCTAATCTTTTAAAAGTTGATAAAGGCATCAAATTTATGCTAGCTCCCAAATCACATAATGCTCGCCCATAAAAATTTTCACCAATAGCATACGGGATAGTGAAACTACCAGGATCTTTATGTTTTTCAGGAAGCTTTCTTTGAATTATAGCACTACACTCTTCACTGAGTGCAACGGTCTCATGATCTATTAACTTCCTCTTTTTTTTAGTATCTCCTTCATAAATTTAACGTAATCAGACATTTGTTCTAAAGCTTCAACAAATAAAATATTTATTGACAATTTTTTCAAAATGTCTAAGAATTTAGCAAATCTTTTTCCTTTATCTTGTTGCTTTAGTCTTTGAAGAAATGGTGGTGGAGGTCTTTCAATAGTAATTTTCATAGGCTTCATAGGAAAATCAAGAAATAAACTTTCGTTTTCTCCTTCAGTTTCTTCTTTTTCCTTTTCAACGAAAATTTCTTTTTGAACTCTTGTTTCCAACTCTTTTCCACTTCTCAATTGAATATCCTTAATCTGTTCTTTTTCTTAATCTTTAGGATTTACTTCAACATTGCTAGGTAAAGTTCCAACAGGTCTATTGCTAAGTGCAATAGCAATTTGCCATAATTGGTTTTCTATGTTTTTAATAGCAGCTCCTTGACTTTGTAATTAATTACCCATATTCAAGACTAATTCTTCCATAGATAACTTCTTCTCCTTAAATTGTGAATTATTATAAAAACCTGGTGAATTAGAAGGTCTACAATTAGAATTACCCTAGTTGTTTATATTTCCTAATGGGTTTACAGGATTGTTCCCCCACTGAGGATTAATAGTAATTACATTACCTTGGTTATTCCAATTAAAGTTTGGATGATTCTTCAAACCTAGATTATAATAGTTTGAATAAGGGTTATTTTGTCTATTATTTATTAAATTTACAGTTTCATATGAAGATTGAGCATCTACAATTTGTCCTAATGAATTTTCTTCTAACACTGGAGGTGTTTGAGAATGATTCATTCCGTATTGATCTATTTTCTTTGAAAGAGCAGCAATTTGAGAAACTATCATAGTTAAAGCATCAAAATCATGAATACTGGCTATTCTCTTAGAATTTACCCTTTCAGCAGGCCATTAAAATTTATTAGTAGCCATTTCTTCCATTAAAGCATAGGCTTCTTCAAAAGGTTTAGACATTAGTGATCCAACAGCAGCAGCGTCAATGATAGTTCTAAGAGATCCTACAAATCCATTATAAAATGCTTGAATAATTAACCAATCTGGTAAGATATGATGTGGATATTTTTTAAGAAGTTCTTTAAATCCTTCCTAGGATTCATATATCGATTCTCCCTCATACTGACTGAAATATGTCATATCATTTCTAAGCTTAGCAGTCTTATATGGTGTAAAATATTTCGATAAGAATTTTTGTGAAAGTTCTCCCTAAGTTCTAATAGATCCAGGTGCTACCAAATTTAACCAAGCCTTAGCCTTATCCTTTAGCAAAAAAGGAAAAAGTTTAAGTCTGACAGCATCATCAGACACTCTATCGTACTTAAAAGTAGCACAAAGTTCTAAGAAACTTGCAAGATGTAAATTAGAATCTTCATTTGAAGTTCCATCAAATTGATTATTTTGTACCATTTGGATAATTACAGGTTTATGCTCAAATGAATTAGCAGCTACATCAGGATTTTAGATAGTTTAGTGAATTTCATCTAATGTAGGGTTAGCATAATCTCTTAGTGGTCTAGATTGATGTTCATTATCTATTCTTTGGTTGTTTACATTATTTTCCATTGTTTCAGAATTTATAAGTTCTTTTCTCAGTTTTCAGATTCTCCTCACAGTGCAATCTAATTCTGAATCGTAGTGTATAAGATTTTCAGAACCAAATTTATGCATACAATCGAAATCAGTACATAACAAAAAAATTAACTAAATAAGTTACAATTCTATTAAAAAGTTTTCTAACAGTCCTAAATCGTCTATTATTCTAATTATGTTATATTCCCCAGCAACGGCGCCAAATGACTTGGGAGTACACACACTCCACGCGGCGGACATTTAGCATAATTTTAATTCTTTTTGTAACAAGTATATAATATATTCTTTAACTGCAGAGTTACACTTTAACACAAGTATACGTATCGCTCAAGTAATACAGGGCTCTAGTGGAGTGCTGGATATTGATCCTACAGGGAATATTTTAGAGGCTATAGACTAGGATTATAGAAATCAATTCAGAATCACAACTAAATCGAAATTGTCTATCTGTCACTAATATGCAATCGACAATAATATGAAGTTTTATTAACTACTTCTACTAACAGATAACTAATTCTACAAAAGTGAAGTTCAAATATATAAGCAAGAATCTTTCTCCTTTGTTAAGATATTTAAGTGAATAGAAAATTAGAATTAGTTTAAAATGGTGTTGTGCCAAATAGGAGCATACCTATTCTTTACCCTTTGGTCCAGGTATAAAGAACATTGACTAATCCTATGCTTGGTTCTTGATTCTGCGGCTAGGCTAAGAGGATACCGGCTCTCACTTCGAAGCTCCCACGTTCCCTTCACCTGAGGGCTAACATCTACACTTCAGCATACAAACGATAGGACCAAATTGAGGATTTTAGTATGTCACTCTAAAATCTCTAATTCTACGCCTGATGAATATTATTTCCCTATTTATTTGCACCCTATTTCCAAGGACTTTGACCTCCCTGAATCTCGGATGTAATCTTTACTATAGTTGTTAAACTCAACATATTTTAACTAATCAATTGGCCAAATTGAAAGTAAATTAAGATTTAAGTAAAATAATATCACAACTTCTTTAAACTTTTACGGCACACTAATTCAACTTACCATTTCACAGAAATATCAAAACAAGGAGAAAGACAGAAAAACTACTCAGATTTCATGGAGAGGATATAATAAAACTTGGATTTCATACATCAAAGTAAAGTTCTACAAACTAAAGTAAATAAACACAACTTATCTTAAATTCCTCCCCAAGCAAACTCCTCGAAGTTCCTCTGAATCTCTTCCTTTCTTTACAGTATGCAGAATTCTCCTTCGAAACGGCAATGAAGAAGAGATCTCACACTTCCCTTCCACTCTTACAATCCTTTGAAGAATTTCTAACCAATATCTCTATCTGAACTCACTATTTAACACTCACAAATAATAACAATGGACACTATTGGACTCTCTATTTGAAACTAAGTGACTTTTAGAAGACCCCAATAGGACTTTTTAAGGACTCTTAATGACTTTTAGAGGACCCAAATAGAACACTTTTTCGGCCTAAAATTATTATTTTTTTAAGAAGTTGAAGAGTCTCCAAGGTTTTTCCAAGCATCCCTTCAAAAATCATCTGCATTCAACGTATTTTGTGAAAGAATCGTCGATCCCGCCGTCGGCGGCCTCGAGCTCCGTCGTCGGCGACCTTCTAGAAACATTGCCTTGAACCGGCCCCACTGTCGGCAGCCTCAACCTCCAACGTCAATGGCCTCCCTTGAAATATAATTTGAACACTCGGGAAAATCACACCGTCAGCGCCGTCGACCTCGCCGTCGGCGCCTTAGATCAAATTTTTATAATTTGGTCATTTTTGCTCCAAATTCACTCCTTTTTGCATATTTTTGCTCCATTGTCCTTAAATCTTCATACCTGCAGAAAAACACCAAAAATGCCCTTCTTTACAGTGCAATATCATCAAAATCAATAGAAAATAGGCATAAAAATCTTAACATTTTTTTCCTTAGGTCATCTATACAATCGTATAAAGTCCTAAAAGATAATTTAAGGATTTACGTCGTATCAAATGATGACATCAGAGCCCTATATGTGTCATTTAATTTAAGTCTACAAAAATTAAGTTGAGGTTCTTATTTGTTCCATCTGTTATTGTCTCGTTCCAAGAAGAGGGGAGATAGAGGAGAGGAAAGAGAAACCATGCTTCGAACGGCCTATCCTATGGTTATATATAAATGACCAGAAAAGTAATAACTATAAATAAACATGTATAATATATATAAATCATGCCTTAAATGGCTTATCCTAGGGTTATGTATAAACGTACTAAAGAGGTAGTAACAAAAAAAATGAGTACAAATGAATATCTATAGTATAACATAGTAAAGAAAGGGAACACAGAGCATGCAACCATTGTATAGTAAAGTACTGTAAAAGGAAAAGACTGAAAGAAAGTTGTATGATAAAATACTATAAGGAAGACAAGACAGTGCAGTAAAGAAAGAACTATGCAGTAGGAAAAATAAAGAAACTGAAACAACTAAAAGCGTACCTGGTTAATTCTGTTGATGCTTCAAAACAGATTGCAATTGCATAATATAAAGGGATTAGATAAACATTTGCAAATTTTAAAAGAAAGGCTAAATGATAAGCCTAGGAAAAATTAAAGAGGGATATAAGATTTTAGTTTGGGGATAGGCTTAGACTAGACTCCCTTTTTTTTCGATCCCCAGGCCACTGATATATTGAATTAATCCTACCAATACCAATCAAAAGTCACCAAAAAATCACCCCTAGAGTCGGGCAACCCTAAACCCTATCATTTATTGAATTGGTAAACCCAAACAGTATCTAAACTTACCATTTAAAGACAAAATATATCCATATGGGATAGCATCTGAACCTAGCAGGGTGTGATGCACCTATATATGATGTTTAAATAATTGATATGTATTATCTTACCTTATCAAAGTCTAATAAACGATATTTATTATGTATTATCTGAACTTATCAGTTAAAGGTGTGTCGTGTGACTACATGCGATGTCCAATAATTAATTCTTATTATATAGTATCTAAAATTATTAATTAGAAATGTGTAGTGTACCTATATGGGGCGTAAAAAGTGTATTATTTGGTATGTGCAGTGTTTAAATTTATCAATCAAGAATGTGATGTATATATATGAGGTGTATAAAGTATAATATGTGATATATGGAGAGGATATGTAAGTGATATCAAATGTATATATGTATTAATTGGTGTGTGGTGTCTATTGTGTAGTGTCGTATCTGTTCCCTTTTTTTTAGCAAGTGTAGTATCTGTGTAAGATCTGTACTATATGTTCTTTTATAACTACCAGTTCTCAACCCTGTTAAGGAAGGGTTAGGGTTACTGAAGACTTAAGGAAGCAAAAGGGCATCTCACTAATTGAATATTGATTTATATTTTAGCTATAAAGAAAGCTGATTTAAGGTTCATTGCATCATTGCCTTTACCCCTCCTTTCTAACTTATAGGCTACGTTGATATTTCATATGCTTTCCCAACAATAACTTTAAATATTTCATATTAAGAGATTGAAAAGAAATAATTTTCAAGTATCAACAAACATACACCTTCCATCTTCAAGTTCAAAATTGAAGTTCATCAACATAATAATTGCATGCTTTAAGAATTCTCCTAAGACAATTGAGCTTGTTTTTCTAAAATACTAAATTCAAACCCATACATTTCATATAACCAAAAAATCTAATTCCATGTTCCGACATTATCTTAAATGATAATATTCATTATGGGATGCATTGAAGTTTAGGTATTATATATGTAAATACAAATAAATTGTGTGGTATGTATGTAAATATGAACCCTTAGGTGTGAAACAGGTAAATGTTTAAAATTTTGTGTGTGTACGTTCTATAGAATCAAAATATAACATGTATTCCCATAAAAATATCAAAATTTTACATATGCAATATTGAATTTATGTGTTAGATATGTAAATATCTAAGAACCATGTATAATAGATATATATATGGTGGTTGAGGAGGTTGGAGCTCTGCTAGGGTTTCCCTGGTTTCCATGGAGACTGTGACTATCTTGGTGCTTCCTACATGTTGTTGTGAGCTCTCTTTTGGTGGTGGTTCTGGTGGTTGCTGTTTGCTGTGGTGGTTTGGAGTTCTTGACCCTTCCTGGGCTTCTTCTTTTCAAATTTCTGGTCGGGTTACTGTTGGATTGGTTTACTGTGAGTTGTGGAGGTTTCTCCCTTCCTTTCTGGTGGGCTGGTGCTACCTTTTCTAACTGTAAGGGAGGAGAACTGTCCCCCATGGCTCATCCTATAGAGTTGGAAACTAACATTCAGTGGACCAAGGCCACTAAAAAAATTGTCTTCCCTTGTTCCATGATGCAGTACGCAAGTCGGGCTACCTGTCCATTTATTCATCCCACTGGTACCATTGACGGGGCACCTGCAGTGTTCTTCTCAACCAAGAGCTCACTCAATTAAATGATGAATTTAAACTCACTCTTATTGGGAAATTTGCTCTGGGCCACCCCAGGATGGAGCTAGTGAGGAGGTACTTTGAATCATTTCAATTTATTGGAACTTGGCATCTGGGTTTTTTGGTTGGGAAACATTTACTCATTCAACTCTCAACAAAGGAAGACTTTGCCATACTTTTTGCTAAACAGTCCATCTCCATTGATGGCTCTGAGATGAAGCTCCTTAAGTGGACCTCAGATTTTGATCCAAAGAAAGAGTCCCCCATAGTCCCAAATTGGTTAAAATTCCCTAAACTTCCTTACAGGTACTTCAACCAAAATGCCTTATTTAATATTGCCAAAGCTCTTGGTACTCCCTTGAGGCTGGACACCCCCACCTTGAATAAAGCCAGACCAGCTGCTACTAGGGTCCTGGTGGAGAGGGACATCACCCTCCCAGATATTAACAGAATTGGATGCTACCTGGCAGGAGGTGGTAATGGAACATAAATCTTTTATTGTAGCCATTGCATGATGTTTAGTCACACCTTGAGTAGGTGCTTTAGGCTCCACCCTCCCTCTAGGAGAGCTCCTATTCCACCTCATTCTGGGGGACCCCCAGTTCCTGTACTCTCTCCCCCCGCCCCCCCCCCCCAATTGCTGATCCTCCTGGGCCAGCTCCTCTCCCTGTGCCCTCCTCCCCTCTTGTTTTCCTCTCTCCCACTGGTAGTTCTCCGGCTAGTAGGATGAGGGAAGAACCTGATCCATTCACTATTGTTTCCCCATCTTTTTCCACTACTCCCCTTGAGACTGACTGTGTTTCTACTCCTACTGCTGTGGATGTTCCTACCCAAGCTGATGTTAACTCCATCGAAAACTTATTAGAGGGGGATTGGCTTGTTCAATCAGCTAAAAAGAAAAGGAAAAAAAATTAGAACCAATATTGCCTCTACCCACTCTTTCTACTGCTGAGATGGACACCCTCTTGGCTGCAGCCCCCCAATGGATACTAGAGGAAGAACCAGATCTATGTCTCAGTCTTCCATTCACCCCCCCCCCCATCAAAAAGCCCAATGATTAACTTTCTATGTTGGAACATTAGATGGGTGGCCCACCCCTTATCTCTTCAAAGAATCATCTCACTCAACAGAAAACACAAATTTTGGTGCATTGTCCTCCTGGAACCAATGGTTCATAAACACCCAGAAAAGATTATAAGGAAATTTCCTGGTTTCTCCCATTTGCAAATATTAGTAATAAAATTTGGCTATTTTACAGAATTGAACTCACCTGGTCTGTCCTGGTGGATCACAGACAACTTCTCCATATCTCCTTCCTGATGGGTGGTAAGCAAGGACTTGCCTCCTTCATCTATGCAGGTTGCTCCAAGGCTTATAGACAAGATTTGTGGCACTGCCTCCACTCCATTGGCAATAATCTTACCTCCTCCTGGTTAGTGGGGGATACTTTAATTGCATCACCGATTCTGCTGAGAAGTTGGGGGGCAGATCTCCTAGTCTTTCTAAAATGAACTCCTTTTGTAATACATTACCCAGGCAGGTCTCTTTGATTTGGGCTTCATTGGACCTAAGTTTACCTGGAAAAGGGGGAAGATGTGGGAGATACTTGATAGGTTTTTGGTTAATGGCAGTTGGTTCTCTCAAGTTCTGCTCACCTTTATCACACATCTCCCACTTGTTGGTTCTGATCATAGACCATTGCTCTTGACTATCACTTCTCCCCGTATGCTGGATCAGCCCTCACCTTTCAGATATCTAAATTTCTGGTTAACTAACGAGGACATTTTACAGAATTTTATATTGCAAGAATTTATGAACTCAAATTTATATATGTTTATAATGATTTTGTAAATTCCAAGCACTCAACGCAAGTATACTTATCTTATCAAGTAATACAGGGCTCTAATGGAGTCTTGGTTATTGATCCCACAAGGAAGTTATGAAGTAGAAGAAAGTGTTTCACAATAGATAATGTAGCACTGAAATCTGATACTCAAATTGCACCTAAAGTTTAATACTTACTTCTACTACCACTATCCAGAAAATGGGAACAATTAATCAAACTACAATTACTTCTAATAACTTTGAAAACAGAATTAACTAACAGACACACTAAACTATGTATTTGAAAGGTTTTTCTTATATATAGGAAAAGTATCTTTCCTCTTGCAATGAGAATATGATGTGTGGATGATATGGAACAAATATCAACGTTATTGTGCCAAATAGGAGCATAAATGTTTCTTTACCCTTAAAAGAGTACCCCCTCCTCCAAGCATGAAAGGAACATTGACATATCCTAAGTTTAATCACTAAATCTAAGGCTAGGCTGGGAGGATACCGGCTCTCACTTCGGAGCTCCCACTCACCCTTCACTTGAAGGCAAACCTTCGAGTTTAGTTACTAATCTTAGAACCAATTTGGGGATCTCAGCCTGCCACCTTGAAACCTCCAAATTGAAGTCCATCAAAACACATTTCCCTATTTATTTTCACTCAATTCCCATGAACTACGCAATTCATCCATGGAAATGGAATGGATTCTTCATTATTATTGTAGGACATTAAATCCTTTCAGAATTAATTTTCAACAACATATTTTAATAATTCAATTGGCTAAATCAAAGAGTAAATTAAGTTCAAAATGAAAAACCATCACAATTTCTTCAATACATTAAAAGCACATCAAATCCACATCAATCCATCATCACATCTCTATGCAAGAAGAAAGACAAAAGAGACTACTCAGAATTCATGGAGAAGATACAATAAAACATGGATTTTATATAAAAAGAAAAGTCATACAAACCACAAAAAATACAACTTATCTATTTCTCTTCCCCAATCTAATTCCCTTGAAGTTCCTTTGAATCCTTTTCTCTCTTTTTTACAACACTTAATTCCCTCTTCAGAATGGAAAGGAAGAAGAAATCTCTCACTTTACTCCTTCTCCTTCACTCCTTAGAGAAGAATTCCTCTCAAATTCTCACTTCTACACACTCTTCTCCTAAACCCTAACACTTACCACACACCAAAACCACTACAATACACAAGACACACACCTATTTTCATCCAAAAACAGTTACTTATAAGTTAGGAATGAAATCCCAAGAGTTTCCATAGGCATCCCTTCAAAAAGTCGCCAAATCACCTCAAATTTGAATTCCACCGTCATTGGGCGCCAGCGGCGCTCTATCATCGAATTAATTCTGAACTCTTTGGAAAATGGCACCGGCGGCGCCAGAAGCTGTTTTCCTCTTTTTTGCTCATTTTTGTTCCGAATTCGTTCCTTTTCGCTTCTTTTCGCTCCAATCACCTAAAATCATCATCCTGCAACAAACCATAAAAAATACCTTTCTTTAAAGTCAATATCACCAAAATGGGTAAAATTATATAGCAAAAACTGTTTATATTTTTGGTGCATCATCAACACAAGATTCTTTTCTGTCTGTTGTGGCCTCCTTTTAGGCTGTGGTGCAGCACCCTGACCCCTGGACTCACCTTATTTTGCTACACCAAAAGGTGAACAAGGGTCTCAGAAAATGGAGTTGGGATAATAATGGGGATGTGTTCAAAGCTGTTGAGGTTGCTGATAAGAAGGTTGCTCAATTGGAGGTAGATGTCACTAATGATGAATCCCTAGAAGGATCCCTCTTTAAAGTCCAAGAGGAATTACTCACTGCTACAGCAATGCAGGAACAGCTATTAAAACAAAAAGCTGCAGTAAATATTTTCACAGAGGGAGACAGGAATACTAAATTCATTCATGCTCACATCAAATACAAGAGGAAATGAAATACTATCCATACCATTAAGTCTGCCAATGGAACCCTTCTTAAGGAAAACATTGCCATTGCTCAATATGTTATTTCATTCTTCAGTACCCTCCTTAAACAGACCTCTTCTGAGAGAGTCCCTATTGATCATTCTTACTTTGAGTAAGACTATCAATTTGTTAGCACTCTCGGCCTTGCTGAACCCCCTACTGAACCTGAAATTTGGCAAGCTCTTTCTTCCATAGATCGCTCTAAAGCTACTGGTCCTGGTGGATTCACAACAGACTTTTACAAAAAGTCAAGGAATATAGTTAAAGAGGAGGTGATCCTAGCCATCCAAGCTTTCTTCCAAGGATAAAATATTCCCAGCTTTTCCAGCCACTCAAATTTTGTGTTAATTCCCAAGTCTGATGAAGCAAATTCATGGAACAGTACAGGCCAATCTGTCTAACTTCAGTAATTAGCAAAGTCATAAGTAAAATATTTTTTTTCAGACTACAACCTCATCTGGACAGCATTATTAGTCCAAACCAATCAGCTTTTGTTCATTGCAGGTCTATTACAGATGATGTCTTACTTGCTCAGGAGATGTTATTGGATCTGGACAAAGTCTACTGGGGGGGCAATCTCATATACAAGCTTGACATCAGTAAGGCCTATGATACAATCAGCTGGGATTTCCTGCTGGATGTTCTTACTGCCAGGGGTTTTTCTACTCACTTATGTCAAACAGCCACTCAATTTTGATCAATGGTCACTCTTGGGGTAATTTTATAGCTGATAGAGGTTTGAAGTAGGGAGATCCTTTGTCTCCCACTTTATTCATTTTGGCTATGGATTACCTATCTAAAAGGCTCAACTCCTCTAATTTCTCCCAGAATCATCACAGATATCATCACAGGTCCAATTTGCACATCTCCCACCTCATCTAAGCTGATGAAGTCATGATTTTTTCCAATGCTCAGAAGAACGCTAATCAATTTGGTAGGTTTAGGGCATGGATTTACTTTAGGCTAAAATGGGGGTATTTTGGTTTTCAAATAGATTTAGGTTATGCTTAGGCTTAAATTAGAGGTAATTCAAGGTTGCATAGGTTCTATGGGCATGTTATGGAAAGTTTAGAATTGAAATTTGGGGGAGAAGGTTGGTATGAGGTTAATTGGGGGTTTGGATTAATTAGAAAAAAATTGGGGATTTTGGATTTCAAATGGAATTGAACTCAAATATGAATCAAATTGGGCTTGTATTTGGTTTATATTGATAGTAATGATGTTGAATTAAAGTTTAGAATTGAAATTGGTCAAAGTGAGGTCGAGATGGGTTGGTTTCGTGTGACATTGGGTCCATTTAGGTTAAAAATGGGTTAGTTTGGGGATTTTGATTAAAGTGGGTTATTTTGGCAAAATTGGGATATGGGGTATGTGAACAAAATGAAATTGGGAATATTTGGGATTTTAAAAAGTTTTTTGGAATTGTTTGATTTTTTGAAATTTTGTGCCAAAAGGAGTATTTTAGAGTATTAAGAGGTTATCTTGGGGTATTGAGGTATTTTGATGAATTTAAAGGTGGGGATTGTTTTAGGAAATGATCTTTAGGATCTTTGGGAATTTTAGGTAATTTTTGGAAGTTTTGGAAAATTTGGGGCAATTAGGTAATTTTAGGTAGGTTTGAAGGACCTAATGTCAAAACCTTCAGGCATTTTGGCGAAGTTGAATTTTGATCATGACGAAGCTTAAAGTGAGCCATGGACTAGGAAATGTCCACCACTGAACATCATGGGTTGTTCCCACGACCCTCTTGGCAAAGAGCTAGGGGTTTGGACTTAGCCACATGAGTGCTCCAATGAACCAGGGGGGAGAATTAGGTAAGGATGGTGTGTGTGTGAGTGCGGTGTGTGTAAGCCGGACCTCACCGGGACTAGGCCACCCGGGGGTAGTCCTAAGGCTTGAACAGCCTTATAGGAGCTCACTTATTGGTTCTCCATATGGTGACCCTAACCTTCTAAGGTGATTTAGAGGTTTGCAACCATCCAATTGGGATCCCAAGAGGAGTCATGAAGTAGGCTAATTGCTAAAGGGCAGGTCCCAGATCTAGTCCTCTAAGATGGCCCGAGGAAAACCTTATGGCTAGATCCTAAGAACTAAGGAGAGAAGAATAGACCTCACTAAAAATGAGGTCGAAATAGACCCCCAATAGGTGTGGTGTCTTGACGGAGCACACCGCGCGTGGCGTTGACGAAGAGATCAACAAAACCAACACAAACGTCTAAGTGACACACTTAGAACGAGTAGAAAGATTTCCGGCGGGAGTATCGGGTAAATCTCTAAGGCCCGAAGATCCACTGAGAACTCTCCACAGGGAAGGAAGGAGGTGAATTCCAAATCAAAAGACTTGGAGAGACCGAATTTTACATTTGTTTTCATTTTTATTTCAAATTTTAAGTTTGAGTTTCAAATGGATTTGAGTTTCAATTTTATTTAAAGTTCGATTTAAGATTGATTTTAAGGTGGATTTCGTTGAGATTCGAGAGTTTGGAATGAGAATCGGAACCTAAGTTCTAACCTCGGAATTTAAAGAGAACTAGAATTTAGGCTCCTAGTCTCATGAAGAGAGTAGAATTTAGGCTCCAACATCGGGGAAAAGAAGATCGAATTTTAGGTGCGATCGAAAGGGATGAGGCCCGGAATTTAAGTACCGGCCTCGGAGAAGAATTAGAATTTAGGTAATGACCTCACAAAGGATGAGAATCAGAATTTAGGTATTGATCTCGAAAAGAGTGAGAATTGAAATTTAAGTATCAATCTCAAAAGAGAGTCGGAATTTGAGTGCGGAGCCTCGAAAAGAGAAATTTGGAATTTAGATACTAGTCTCGATAGAGAATCGAAATTTAGGTATTGATCTCGAAAAGAGAGTCAAAATTTAGGTACCGCCCTCGAAAGGACAGAACTGGAATTTAGGTATCAGTCTCGAAAGAGATCGAAATTTAGGCATCCATCTCGAAAGAGTCGGAATTTAGGTACCAACCTCGAAAGGGAGAGAACTCGATTTTAGGTACACGGATCTTGAAGAACAATAGAAATTTCGGTATCGATCTCGAAGAGATAGTCACGGGGTAGGTACCGACCTCGAAAAGGAGAGAAATGGATAAGGTACCAGTCTCGAAAGAGAATCAAAATTTAGGTATCGATCTCGAACGGAGAGTCGAAAATTAGGTACCGACTAAAAAGGAAAGCTAGGAATTTAGGTACCGGTCTCGCAAGAGAATCGAAATTTAGGTATCGATCTCGAAAAAGAGTGTCAAAAAATTTAGGTACCGACCTCGAAAGGAGAGAACTAGAATTTAGGTACCGGTCTCGAAAGAGAATCGAAATTTAGGTATCGATCTCGAAAAGTCGAGAATTTAGGTACCGACCTCGAAAGGAGAGAACTGGAATTTAGGTACCGAGTCTCGCAAGAGAATCAAATTTAGGTGTCGATCTCGAAAAGAGAGTCGAGAATTTAGTTACCGACCTCGAAAAGGAGAGAACTAGAATTTAGGTACCGATCTCGAAAGAATCAAAATTTAGGTATCGATCTCGACGAGTCAAAATTTGGGTATCAACCTCGAAGGAGAGAACTGGAATTTAGGTACCGGATCTCTCGCAAGGGAATCAAAATTTAGGTATCGATCTCGAAAAGAGAGTCGAAATTTAGGTACCGACCTGCAAAGGAGAGAAGCCCGGAATTTAGGTACCGGTCATAGAAATAGAATCAAAATTTAGGTATCGATCTCGAAAAGAGTCGGGGTATGTACCTACCTCGAAAGGAGAGAAGCCCGGAATTTAGGTACAGGTCTCGAAGGTTGACGATTGATTCGTGAATATTTCAATGATTAAAAGCGCGAGTAGAAGATTGGAATGGGACATGAAAGTGTTTCGCATCTGAAGGATTTCATCAAAAAGGTTGAAAGTTTGGCAAAGGAAGTGAATCCACGACATCGAACCAAATTTAGAATCTCGTGGTTACGCATGTCGGTAGACTCGGCAACCTTCTCGAGGAGAAATAGCGAGAGAGTTGAAAAAGATTTCGAGAACAGCCGGAGAGGTTTGAGGGATATCGGATTCGGGAATTTGTTTTCATTATTCTTTTCTTTTAGTGATTTGATTTTTTTAGTTTTGTTTTCGATTGAAATTCCACTTTGATTCGGATTTTCATTGATTTACTTGGTTCACATCTTGAAGTTTTAAGTTGATCGGTTTTGAGTTTTGGTTTGTGTTTTATTCAGACTTTGAATTCAAATTTTATTTTGTTATTATTATTTCATTCAAATCGTTCTTCATCCAACTTTCTTTTTAAACCGAGTTACACTCGGATACGAGGTGGCGTTTGCGATAGAATTGCACAAAGTTTGAAGGCAAAACACAAAGTTAAATCTCACTAAAATGTTGAAGATACATCGAGTGATTCCATCAAAACATTTACGACATCCGTGCGAAAACAAACTTTAAAGAAGTTCACATATATATCTAAACACGGTGCATTGATAGCTCGGTGTACTGCGACAAAGCTATCTGTCGATTCATCCATGTACGAAAAGTAAACTACATTGGTAATAACATCACCTTCTAAGCTACTTTCCGGAGGAGAATCTCACGTAAGTGTATTTAGAGGTGTGCTACTACTATGTAGCCTACGACTCGTAGGTACCAAATTCTCTAAGTTACGAGATCTTGTTGAAGTAGACCGAATTTACTCTCATCCATCCTTCGAAGGTGATGGAGACTCGCTCGTAGGGAACTCCTGGTATGCGATTGCTTCGCTACATCTACACCATTCCCTTGTAGTGAGAACGAGCTGCGGTAGAGGCATCTCTGCGGCCTCGAGAATTCTCCGGGGCCAATTATCTGGGATTCTCTCCCGAACATAATGTTGCATTGGTTGATGAAGAGAAACGGTACAAAAGGGCCTTACAAAATTAAGATGATCTGTGTGAGGTGGAATGAAGTCTCCTTACGCATAGATGTTGACAATACAAGCATTGGGTATGCAATCAGCGGGTAGGACTCGCCAAGCCACCATCCTTTTTATCATTTTCTTAATTAAAACTGGCATTGGATTCACTTGATCGTAGCGGAGTATCCCTGGCGGGTTTCCTTTTCTGTCACCAGCCAAGTTGTAACAGCATCCAAATTGAATAGTAATCCTCATACCTCTTTTCCATTTCTTTGGCTCGGAGTAGGTCTGCTACGTAATCGTCTCGGATGACATTGTTTCTTCAGCTCATTGACGTAGTCTACAATCTCACTACGCTCGTAGTGAGAGAAAACATCAATATGTAGCTCTAGTCCTTCCAGGATGTTGACTTATTTTTCTTATGATTCTCTGAAATTATTCAAAATTAAGCTTCCGCCTGCGGATGTCTCGATTCGTGCTGCGAAATTATGCGAGGTGTCGTGGTCTAGTGACGTACGCTGGGATATATGGCTCCACACCATCACGCTCTCCTAGAATCATCACTATCTCGAGTGCGGAGTTTTTGTTAACCTCCTCTGGAACAACCTCTGCTATGGTGCTCTGAGGACGGCCTCCATGAAGCAAGCTTGCTACGGCCGTCGGGGTTTCTTCCTTGTTGTTCTTCGGTAATTTCATCGGCATCTTGGCGATACGGCGATTCTTGTTTCTTCTCTGAGTTGGGGTCGGGGAGTGGCTCTCCTCTCTCCACGAATCTCGGTAGGAAGACGCTTGACAAGCTTTCCTCCTGTGGACGTTATCACTGATTTCATCTTGTTTTCCTCGATCATATTGATCTTCCTCTTCTTGTTTGCAGCATGGGGAGCCTTCTTATTGAGCCTCATCAACTTTGTCTTCCTACGGACATGCTCGGGATCCATAGTAGTCTAAGCCGGTTCCTCATATTCCACGCTCCAGTTGTGAAAGGTCCGAGCCAACCTACATCACGGCATCAGCTTTCGGCTCTTCTTTGTTAAGTACAAGACTTGCAATACTTAAAGTTTAGGAAGAGCCGCCGTTCGACATTTCCATGAAAAAGAAAACAAGGAAAGGATCGGGGGAATTTGTACTACGAGATGAAACGATAAGAAAATTTACTTATTAATGAAAATTTCTTATTTAATTATCTCATATTTTATAAGAGTAAGAGAAGATAAAAAAAAGATCGAAGTGAGCTCGTCTCGAAAGGAAGAGTCAAAATTTTATCATTACTTCAATTGCATATGTTTCCTTTTAACACACATTTTTATATGATTTTTATCATTCATTTTTTTAGGTTCGGACCCGGTTATAAGTGACCACTCTACCGCGATCCTTGAGGAATGAAATTTCATTCTTCGAAACATCAGGTTCATAATACTTCTTTAAATATCGTCCATTGATTGGAAGCATAATCGTTCCCCGCAGCAATTCATAAGTTGGTAAGAACCTCACGAGTAGATTGTCTCGACCACGAACGGCCCCTCCCGAGTCGGCTTAAATTTACCTCTGTCTTGCGGCGGCTGCGAGAATAGGCCTTACGAGAACTAGGACAGTCGACTTTGAACGTCCTTGGGCGGACCCGAGTTTGTCATGGGCTTGGATCATCTTAGTTTGATACGGTTCCGGATTCGTTGTGACACCAAGTCATTTTCCTTCCATGTTTTCCAATTCTTCCGGCCGTAATTTGGCATTTTCTTACGCGGCAGTCTTCTCGCATTGCAATTCGCGTGATGGGAGGCCGAACTTCCAAGGGTGAAGCTGCCTCGGATCCGTATACTAGAGCGTAGGGCGTAGACGGAGTAGGAGTCCTGAAAGTCATTCTGTAGGCCCATAAGGTTTCCAACAACTTCGTGCCAATTCGTTTAGTTAACATCCAAAGTTTATTTAAGATTTGGTGAGGTTTATTAAAAAGCCTCGGCCAGCTGTTTGCTCTTGGGTAGTAGATTGTTGAATAGCGCCAATCGATCCCGTGTCTTCTCACAAAATTGATGATCTTGGTAACATACCCACGGACCCATTGTACGAAATGATTCTACGATGTACCCCCGAAGTGGTAAGAGCATTTGATTCTTAAGTAGCAGCACGTGATGTGCCTTCACTTCTACGAGCGGTCTTGCTGCCCAGCCCATTTGTATGGGACCCACAATATGTTTGTGCCCCAACACTCAAACGGCCACGACATGATTGCCGGATGTAGCACATTTGGAGGTTGATGTAGAACCACTCCTGTGCACTTGGCCTTTGAGTGAAAACTTTTGGCAATCTTCTTCGGTGGGGTCATCATTGAGGGCAGGTGATACCTTAGCCTTTTAATCTTCATCTTCATCTACGGGACCTCTTGATGGCGCCACAAGGTCACGAGTGTACTTCATTAACAATTTCTAGACACGGACTCACTCGGGCATAAGCCACATCGATCGAAAAGACCTTCTGTATAACATATTGTTTAATAATATGAGCCAGGTTCTTTTCTTGATTTGATGAGCTAACGACTTATCCGTCCGGTAGGTTTCTGTTTGCAAGTAGTCTTTTATTGCTTGCAGCCGTCTTCTGTAACTTCTGTTATTGCTGCAGCGGTTATTTCTTCTTTTCTGATTTGTGTATCGTGTGCATTATGAGGCTGTGAGAGAACATGACGTCTGAACTAACATTTCACGTGATTCATCATCTGTGATGAAATATGGCGGGCTAACGCATCTGCAAGAGCATTTTCTTTTCTGGGAATATTGTAGATTGTTACATTTAGAATTTGCTTCAATAGTTTCATGTCATAAAAATCTTACTCGAGCCTTGGTTTCGGAATTTTGTATTGTTGACAATACAGAATGATCAATTGCGAATGCAATAGATGTTGATATCTGTTATACCCATCTGAATAGTTAATTCCAATTTTGTTACAAGGGCTTCGTATTCTACTTTGTTATTTATACATAGTTCTATGAGGTGGTAGGAGTATCTTAACATATCACGCTCTGTTGTTATAAAGATTAATCGATTCTGCCTTACCGAGCCACTATCATTCGACTCTCTATCTTTACGTGCTGAAGATGCTCCATCGAAGTACAATTCCATCAATGATCATCGGGGTCTTGTAGCTCCATTATCTGCTCGTTTAGTAAGTCATCGTTGAGAGGCGATTATGGGGTAAAGGGTGTCTTTGGGAAGTACGCTGGAGATTGTCCTTTACGGCCACGAAGAGGAATGAAAGTTATATTGAATTGCAATAGTATCATCGACCACCTAGGAAGTACGCCGAAGCATCGAGAAGAGGTCATCCAAAGTATTGCAATGAATTAACTGAGATAAGGTTGACCTTATGAGAAAGCATGTAATGCACAAGGCTTTTTGAGCAGCGAAGATCGAGCCAAACAATGCTTCTCAATTGGAGGGTACTTTACTTCCGTTGGAATCATATGATGACTTAAGTAGTGAGTGCGTTTTCTTTTCCCTTGTATCATTGACACAGGCTAATAGGGCTCTGAAAAGAGGTCATCTAAAGCGCGGTATAAAGTATCGACGGTGTACTCGGCGGGGCTGCTAAGACGGGAGGTGTCATTAGATATTGCTTAATGTCCTCGAAGGCCGTTGGCATTTCTCTTTGGAAATGAATTTGACGTCCATTTTAATTAATGCTAAGAAGGGCTGACACCTACGTGATAAATTCGAGATAAAGCGTCGAAGATATGCCCGATTTTCAATAGGGATGTGTTGCTTCAAGGTTTTAGGAGGCAACATTTTTAAGATAGCTTTAATCTTTTTCGGATAGAATTTCGATTAGCGATGTCGAACAATAAATCCTAAAAATTTCCCGGAGGTGACGCCGAAGGCAGGATTTAAGGGATTCATCTTAAGATTAAATTTTCTTAATGTGAAAATAATTCATAGAATCATAGGTGATCTTCCTTCGGTTGCTTTTGATGACCACATCATCCACATAGCACTCGACTTGGTTGTGAATGGATCATAAAAAATCCTTGTCATTTGCTCTTTGGTTATCCTGAAGATCCATCCATGAATGAGAAGACTTATTGTGTTGACGATGTCGATCATCGATTAGAATTGGTAGCGGGAATTCATCCTTCGGACATGCTTTATTTAAATCTACGAGAGAGTCTACGTAGATTCTTATCCGGCCATTCTTTTTTTCGACTGGTACCACATTGGCTAACCAACTTGGGTATTGTTCTTCACGGACAAATTTAGCATCTATTAGCTTATTAACTTCGGTTATTACTTATTGTTCAATCTCTAAGACGCATCCTTCTTGGAGCTTGTCGAAATTTGGAACGACAATGTGATCCAATCCCTAACTTGTGACTGGTATAAAGACTAATCACGGCATTTCATAATAACCCAAGCAAGCAGTACTTGAATTCCATTAATAGCTTGATTATCTCTTTGGAGTCTTCTTTATTGAGTAAGGAGCTAACAAGGAGTTGGCCTAGGCTCTTCGCTAGTACCTAAGTTAATTTCCATTAACTCCTCTTTTGTAGATTTAATTTCTTCTTCAAATTAGGGCGGAGCATCTCCGATTGGTAGATCTTCAAGATTATCTAAGGTTTCGAACAGCCTTCATCATGCTCGTGAGTGACAACTAAGAAAAATCTCGAATCATCGACATACCTATTTGTGCCAGATCCGAGACCATGTTTTGAATTGGGAGGTGATTAGCATTGTTCCATAACTTTTCAAGCGTGCTGTGATTGGCCTTTTGACCATTGCTTAGGCAAAATACAGCGCTGAATTAAATTTTGAACACAAGGAGAATACCTTAAACGACAATTCCATTAAATCGGAAAAGTAACTTTTTCAAATTGTACATCATTTTCGGTTTTGGAAGAAGAAGCACCACGGTAAAACTTGATTGGTTTAGTACCACCATCATGTACCTCTTTGACCACCATACCCTCGATCTTATTAGAATGGTTTTGGGGTCGGGGTCATAGTATGCACATAGTGGTTAATCTTCTCGTGCATTACTTTATATTCTTCATTATTTTCATCTTTTAGAGATCTTGAACTCGGGTTTCCTTTGGTTTACGTGCTGCTTCTTTCTTAATTTCTTCTTCTTCTTCAGAGCTATTCTCCCAATCGACATACGTGACGTTTCTTCTGCAATTAATTGTTCCTCCGTTCTTCCTCGACCTCGTCCCCCGACCTCGACCTGGGTCTGGGGATGCAGGAAAACCTTCACCAATCTTGTCATAAGGGAGTGGTGAGTAAGCTGTTGAACTAAATTTCAGGTTCTTTGTCATCTCGTGCTTCTTTTTCTTGATTTGGTATGGCATTTACGGGAGAAGGCGGTTTTCTTTGGGGAATTGTGTAGTATGTTGCATCTTCATGGATTCCAATTTCATGCACGGAGAATGGTTGCAAATCACCTTTGATACACTGCTCTTATCCTCCTTCATAGTACTTTATAAAGGCGGGTGTAGAGATGACGGTACCATCCTGTTTTCCTTGGATACATGGTTGGCTGATGAGAGAGTTGAATGATGTCTCGGAATCAATTATGTGGAACTTTGCAGTTGTCTTGGCTAATTCACCAATCTTCATTAGGTGTTATCAATCAATAGCTCTTTCTCCTTTCTAATTGAAACTACTCTTAGCATCATCTTGTACGCCTCTAGATCAAGGGCATCAATCTTTAAATAAGCTAGCATTTGAAGGTTCATTATATTCGTTGACGCTCTGGATCAACTAGCACCCTAGAGAGTGTGAACTTTCCAATACTAGTGAGGCAATGTATGATGGTCGGTTGTGATCTGTTCCAAGTAGTAAATCATCGTCCGTGAAGGTAACACCAAGTCGTCCCTTCAATGAGCAAACCTCTTGAAGGAGTTACCAGCCATTTAGGCTAAATAAATTTCTGGATCAAGCAAGGCCTTGACCGATTCTCTCATCTCCTTTGATAGGATCAGTACATCGTAGATGCTTAGTTTGGAGGGTAGCTTCTAAGATAGACTGTACATTATAGTCCACTTTGTTACCAAAATTTGTTCAATTTCTTCCCGAACGGAGCAATTCTTTCGCTAGGTTTGGCTCTTCTGACGACCACACCTTTCCAGTTATATTTTTGACCCAATGTCGGAGGTAAAGGAACTTTCCTCTTCTTAGATTAACTTCGGTAATTTCCTGCGAATCTCACAGGTGTCTCCTCTTAAATCGAAATGGTAGCTCTTGAAGTTGCCTCGGCCGTACGATAGTTCTAACTCTATCGTGATCGAAGCTCCTTGGAATTCACAAATAGACTCGTCCTCCTTGAACTTTTGTAGCCATCCTTATGAATGTCCTCCTCTTCGTCATGTTTATCAAGGTTTTGTATGATTTGAGAATCATTATTCGTATCGAAATCGAGATTGATTAAGGTTGGTTGTCGTTAGTTACGTAATTGTTAGAAATAGTCAAAATGTAGCCAACACCATAACTCTTATCATTATAAGATCCCTTCGGGGCGAGAAAATAATCATACAAAGTCAGAGGTTCGAGGAATTTCTCCCGCAGAGATCGAGGAAACGACCATCCTAGGAAAAGCGACCCCCAATCTAGCCTTCGGAGCCTCGGTCTTCTTTTTCTTCCCGATCTTCTCCTCCTTCTAGGGCGGTTCTTCAAACACGAGTGATAGTGCGGCTCGCGGGTTTCAAACTTTTAGTTGAAGCGTATCGAAGTGGTGGATGTGATCAAAAATTTTTTAATGATTTCGTCAAAAGCGTATTCCATCATCATTGGTCTTTTACGGGTCGATCGGAACAATAGGCTTCGTCGAGATAACATTGACGGAGCCTGCTTTTGGGGTTCTTTCATGTCTTCCTTTGGGATCGTTATGTTCCCTCCCCGAAGATTATCTTCCAACCGGTTCTTGAAAGTGAAGCCGGTCTTGATCTTATGTCCGAGCATCCTGTGGTAGGGACGATGAGGTTAGAAGATCCTTCTTGTCGACTTCCTCGGGCTTCACGGGCTGCGGCAGGCGAAAGTCGGGCTTCTTCATCAGCTTGCGAAACATCTTGTGATACCTCGGTCTTGAAGGGGTATTCTTTGTTCAAAAGTTCCTTCGAGAAGTGGGCAGGACGACGATGGCTGATCGTACCGCGGCATTGTGCTCGGTCGAGCTAAAAATACGGTGGTGATAGTGCTGAGGTGTTGATAAGTCTATTGCGGTGGTTGATAACTCGGTTGCGGTCTCTCTGGCCATGTGCTTGGTTGTTTGCAACTTTGTCCCTTGTTGCGACGATTCTGATTTCTTCTCGAATGCTTTCACAGGCTTCTGCTTATCGGTTTCATTGATGAAACTTAGTTGTTAGCCTCCTCTTGCAAGCTCCCGGCCCTAGCTAAGCAACTTCTTGAAAGTCTTAATGGTGAATCCCTTAAGGAGAAGTGCTATCGAGCCATGGATACTCTTAAGCCAGATACCGACCGCATGATGTTCCTGAAGCTGTGGTTCACACTTCATGCTCAGGTTCCTCAATCGAAGTATGTAATCCACCAAAGTTTCGTTCGATTTTTGTCGCTCCACCAATAGATCACCGATAGTGATGTGGTGCGGAAAACTCAGGCAAACCGCTTAATGAAGAGATTTTCCAATTCTGCCAAAATTCTTGGTGATCCATTCGGCAATTCTACATACCGGTCGAGCGATCCACGACAAACTACTGATGAACTGTCGGAAACGTGGCGTCGCTCCCACCGATATTTCAACGAAGACTGGAAAGAAAATGTCCGACATGTTGCTTGGGGTTCCCCGTGCGAAGTAAAAGTCTTAAACGGAAGTGGTACAAAGCACTTCGGGTATTGGAGTACCGCATCAAATTCTTCAGGGTAAAGGTCACCGTACGAATAGATGTTCCACTCTTGGATTGAGATAAGGCTTCTCGCACCTGCTGTTCTACCATGCTCTTAATATCCTTTTCGGGAATCATGTTCTATGCGGAGTCTTTCTTGTTGATCATCTCCGTTAACATATGTAATCTCTTTTCCTCCATACGCCAATATGGATGACCTCCCGAGTATCTCTTTCGAAATGGGCTTGACTGCGAGTGGCTAAGGCGGCTGCCATCTCTTCCATCTTTTTCACCATACGAAATCGTATCATCTCTTTCTCGAAGGTTTGTTCTCTCATTAACTTTCTGGCTCGTCTCTTTCTAAGGCGGTGAAACTCCTATGAAGTTGATGATGTCGTGTCTCAGCCATGTTGACCTCAGCATACTCTTCATCCATGAATTCCGACGATCCACTTCATCCCTTAATTCTTCTCCTCTTTCTCTTGTTGGTCTCGGATGTCCATTCTTAGTTGCCCCTATAGCATCCTCGAGTGGCCTTTTCGAGACGATCTCATGGTTGTCGGCGACTATTGAACCTCTCTTTCGGGAGTTCCTTTTACTGCGGCACTTTCTTCAGATGCGGGATCTTCCGTGAGACTTCTCTTTCCATAATATTCTCTTGGTATTAGTTCGACAATAATGGTCGCCACACCATCCTTCTTGTAGCAGAGGCCTGGGGCCAGGAGCAGTGTCGGCGGTGCGTAAGTAGGTGGTGTCTCCTAATATGGAGACACGATGCAAAAATTGAGTATTCCTCGCTAGCTCCGCACCTTTTCATGAGTCATTCAAGGACAATAGCAGGCTCTTCTCACGGACCGGGCGAGACATAACTAGCACTCGTCCCATTCTTCTCGAGAATCTCGATATAGGACATCCTTCTTTTGCGGCTAATTTCTCGCCTACCGCGCGCAATTGGGTAAATAGTGTAGCCTTGCTCTTCTTCTTCTTGCTGTCACTGTAATATGCGGGCCGGGGTAACACAGCGGTCGGTCTTTACGGCATCTCGCCATGGATGCAACGAGGAGAGGGTGGAATCTGTTCCTTCCAACGGTGGTAAGTATTAAGCGAGTTCTTCCTCTTTCTCTTGAGTTTCTTCGAGACAAGCGGCTTCAGCTTCCCTGACCTTCTTGATCTTAGCAAACTTCCTATTTTTATTCCTCCTCTCTGTGTCCGGGTTAAGGGCCTATACTTAGAACAGGACCCTATCTCGAAAATAGAAGGTATCACAACGAAGTCTGAACCCTCCACGGTGGCGGGCTCGTAGGCGACGTGTACTTCCTTTCCTTTCGGTTTGGCGAAACTGGGGTAGGTGCAGTAATGACCGGACCGTTGGGGGTAGAGACGCGGCAGGTTAAGGGGTACTTGATCCAACTTCCTATGAACGGCGGTGTTCCTTTCATGAGGCCCTCTACGGGGGTAAAGAACTCTTGAGTCGACTTGAGGTTAAACTCAATCATAGGCTCTTCCATCTCAACCACTTTGTTCATCGGTCGAAAAGAGTAACATCGGTATAACGTCGGTATTGTCGAGCCCTTGTCCCGAAGCGAATGATTGCATCGCTAGGCGGTTCGTCTGGTAGAAAGCTAAGTCAAGTCCATTGGTAAAGGAAAAATCAACCGGGGCAGACATCATACACTGATGCAAGTTTGTGCCTCTTTGAATTGTACTTCCTTCGTAAGGATGAAAGAAAGAAATTGAAAAGGATCGAGAAAACAATTTATTTAAGTTTTATTTATGCATTTATGATTTAGAAAAGAGTTTGTTTGTTAGGATGTTAGTTTATTCGTTAAAAATGAGAGGAGATTAGAGAGGGTAAAGGACCCGATCCGGAGCTTAGAAAGGAAAGGAAAATCTCGTAGGATTTCTCGACTTGAAGGACCGCTCCTAAACTAACTTTATTGGGGGTCTACCTCGCCTCTTCGGAGAGGTATCAAAAGGAGGATTTCAAAACCTCTGCGATTTAGGAGTGTCTAAACGGTGGCTACAAATCCAAGAAAAGTTGACTATACTAGTTCAAGATAGAAATGAACGTGGTATGCCAACGGAAAGAATGGTAGTTTAGTCCACAAGGGGCATGGACTCATTCTTCAGTTATGAAAGTAAAACCATCCGATCGAAATGGAGAGAGGAACTAGTCCCCAGTGCGCCGAAGCATGTCGGCATATTTTAGGTTATGATTTAAATATATATATATAATTTAGAAAGTAGCATTTGATTTTGAAAATGATTTTAAATTTGAAAAATTTTAAGATATGAAATCGAGCCGATCTCACATCCCGAATAAATTATATAAATGGCGTCGTATCACAAATCGTGTATCTGTTCTAACGAATAGATACACTCCTTGATGATAGGGCTTGATTAAATAAACTACAAGATTTGTGACATCTGTTTGGTGTGCGAACCAATTTTATAAGCCGACAAGTTCCCTGGCAATATAAAGGAATTAAACGGGGTTTATATTACTGGGTTCTTAAAGTTCCCTATAAGGGCAACCCCTATAGTTAATTACATCTTAAATGACGGGAATCATTTAAGAAAACTCTGATAATGATCGGTGGTTTTACTCTCAAGAATTTCAAAGTTTAAGGTTTTCAAAGGATTGAATTTTGGAGATTTCAATAGGGATTAGCTCAAATTTGGAACGGTTTATTTTAAGGAGTCCAAAGGAAGAGAAGTAGGAGAAGGCTGAGGATCCAAGATGAATCTTGGAAACTTGAAAATATTCTATTATTTGGCTTTAATTTGAAAATTATTTAATGTTTCGATCCTACCAATTTGAGTTAATTAGGACTTATATTCGTATGATAAAATCACACGAACGGCACTGAAGATGTGACGGCAGTTTATGTCGTACCAAACAACTATAGGGTCTTAAGACTGTTAAGGGCTTAATTTGCATAACATGATCATGCAAATTCCTAACGAAAAGTTGAGGATTTATGTTGCACTAGGAAAACTACCTCGAAATCCTATGGCTTGGTTATTTAATTCTAAGAATGGTTTAGGTGAAGTAGACTCGTTTCAGCGATGACGATGGCCGTCTTTGCCCACTATGCTCCAAGCTTCTTGTTGTTGCGAAGTTTTAGTTTTAGAAGTCATAAATCAAAGGATGAGAGAAGTGTTTTGGTTCAGAGAAATCTTAAAATCCAAATGTCTTTAATGTTTTATTAGGGAAATCTTAAAGTTGATTATAACAACATTGGTTAAGATCCCATGGTTCCATCCTTAGGCATTGTTATATTTATCGGATTCATTTAGTCAAGATGAATTTGCTAAACTCAACTGAAGAGTTCCACAATTTCATTTAGACCGTGGGAAATCTCGTTAGCAACACGTGGGTTACATCATCTTAGGTATTCCCGATCATCCGACAAGACGTTAATTTAGTTAAAGTTATGGTTTTGTTGTTATTTACCGATTAAATTTTGAGTTGTTTTAAATTTTAAATTTGTGGCGGTGAATTTTATCTTGTAGTTACTTTTAATTTTAATTTTGGTTCCAGTTCAGGGACTATCCTAAAGTTTGGTTTTCATGCAACGGTCTTGTTTAACATGCGAGAAAATTAAAGCGCGGTGTAGGTAAAGAAAATGTAATAAAGTAAATTGCAATAACATAAAAGCTTACCTCGAGGTCTTCCCGTCATTCCAAGCTACACTTTAAAGCACATATTAAAGCATTTAAATGTTTCAACAAGTACCTAGGTAAAGACTAAAGGAAGGGTTTTGGTTGTCTACGAAATCCTAATCTATAACTAGTCATCTTTTATGACGTCTAGGTTCTTGATTTTGGTTAAGGATGATTTTCTTCATCAAAGAATAATTAAGTTCAATTATTCTTTAAAACTACCCATCGTATTGAGGAAGTGCTTGGAATAAATCCTAAACATCTTTTCAATACCTGCGGGACGATCTTGAGGTCAGTGAATTTAATTATACGGGTGAATTTTTTATCCAATGGTTTAGTTAAGTTTTATTCCCTTGCTCAGTCAAGTAGGATATTTGATTATCCTATGAGTGAAGTGACATTTCACTTAACGCTTCATTTAATTGTTATAATAATTTAAAGCTTTCGGGGGCAAGTTAATTTGTTAAAGATTTTAATGATTCGGGGTAAAGTTGATGATTTACTTTAATGTGATTTAATTATGAAACTTTAATCAATGATTTTAAGTTTGGAATGATGTTTAAGTTGAGCTTTTTTATAAATAATATCAATATTTAATGTTAATTTAATTTTTAGATTAACTTAGGTCAAAAGAGGTATTCAAATTATTTATTAAATTTTGATGATTTAATTTGGATCAATTATATTAATTTAATTTTTACATTATGTTTCAAGATAAGTTGTTTTAAAATTATTTAAAATTTGCAGATTTGATTTAAGTTTTTTTTAAATGATTTTAAATTAGTTTCAAATATTTTAATTTACTTTTTAATTATTTAACATTTTAGGTTTTAATCAATTATTAAATTATTTAATGATGTTGGTTTTAATTAAAAATTATTTACTTTTAATCATTTAATTATTATTTTCATTCATCCTCTTAAGTTTAAGAGTTAAGTATTATTAAGTGATTAATTTAGGGATTTTAAATTAAAGAATCAATATCCTCTTAATTTATATCCACATTTTAATAATCCATTTTTAATTAGTCTTCGAAATTTAAATTATTGATTAATTAAAGTTTCATTTTTAGTTTATTAATGTGATTAATGGGTTCCTACCCTTTGATTTCCCAAAGTTTCAATCATTTGAGAGAAGATTAAAGTCGATATTTTACCCCTATTTTGATTAAACCTAGAGTTTTAATTGGGGTTAAAATCTTTTAATTACCTTTATGCCCCTTTAAGCTTATTTATTTTATAACTCATTAAATTAAGCTTAAATGAACATAAAATTTTTATGCCATGCTCACATGTCAATTAAGACATTGAGGAGAAAATTTGATTTTTCTGAATTTAATTTATTTATATAATTATTTTTAATGGAAAATAGGTATTTTCAAGAAAATTCACCAACATGTCCAAGGTAAATTTTTTATCCTTGGTAAAATTATGACATATTCATAATGACCGGAAGGATATGATTAATTTTGGTGATTTTTTTATTTATATTTTATTTATTATAATTATTTTATGTTTTAGAGTCTTAATTAATTATAAAATAAAATAAAAGTTGAAAAATGGGTTTTATATTTTCCAAAAGTCTTTCTAACCTCGAAAGTCGAGGAGAAACAAATTTTATTTTATGATTTTCTTTGATTTATTAGAATTAATTTAGTGGGAAGGCTAGAAAATGGCATTTTTTTTAATTCAAGGAGGTATTTTAAGGCTTTGAAATTAAATATCTTAACCTAAAGAGTTAGGAAAAATATTTGATTGGTTCTTTAAGTGATTAGGGGACCAAATATGACATTCTTATGATTTTATTATATTTGTGATTTTTATTAATTTTTAATTATTAAAAATATTAAAATATGGTTAAAAATGAAGATTTTAGAAAATTCCTATTTTATTTTTCTTATATATGATAGGAGAAGTCCCAAAATAATTTTGTGAATTTTGGAAATGTATTATGGAGTTATGAATTTTAAAGTTTAATTTTGATTATGAGGTTTAATTAATCCATTTAGTGGGGTTAAACGTTTCCAATTGACTTTAAATTTTTATGTGTGAGGTTCCCCATATCCTAAAGATCACCGGAGAATTATTTTCAAGACATTTTAATGTGTGATTAACTCTAATTAATTAAAGTTCAATTTTGAGTATTTAGGCCAATTAAAGTTTATCCTTAATGAATTACTCAAACCATATTTATCCCTGGTCCTCTGGTCCTAAGTAATATCACCAAATTTTCTTGGAATTTTATAGGCAACATGTAATTTTTGGAATTAAAATTACAAAAACGGTGACATAAACTTGAAAAATAAATAACTTGCCAGGACTGGCCTGGCTTGGAAAATTCAGAATATTCCCAAGATCAGAGGCTACAAAAGCCCTATGGTCTCATGCCATGGTGAAATGTATACATGCATGGAGAATTAAAATACTCGAAGTATTAAATTAATTAAAAATAAAATACCTAAATGAAATAGATCGATTCTATTTTCCACATTATTCTTCTAATTTCTAAATGAGCAAGAGAGTATTTTCTTTTTTTTTATGATTTTTTTTCTGCAAAGATATCAATTTTTGAAGTTTTTGGTATTTAAATAAAAATAAGAAAAGTGGATTTTCCTACTTATCCACGTCGGCGCCAACTCGACTACGGCGGATCGAACTCCGCGCGTCACTCCCCGGTTCGGCGCGGCATCGACTCAGCAGCCACGTGGCACCGGTTCATGTCTGTTGATTCAGCCGTGCGCCGTCCGCTAGTTTACGATACACAAACCATCGACGGATTTTTGGTCATCGTCTACGGCGGGTGTGTCTCGTGAGTGCGTCTACCCAGCCAACAGGATGTGAAGATGCTTAACCGAGTCAACGTTCTTATGCTCTATGAACACGTTTTGAAGAGGCAAAACCATATACGGTTAACATGCATTGAAATTGACTTCATGAATGAAATGAAGAATCGGCGGAAGCTGGGGAGGAAGAAGAGGGCAATACCTTGGCTGCGAGAAGTGAAGCTTCTATCGAGAGGCTCGACACGTTCGTTGGAGTCCAAGGAAGCTAAGGATGAAGCACGGAGCTATGGTGGATGCACGGGCTTGACTTCCACCAGGCTCGCTCACAAAGCTTGGAAGGGCGGAACAGGCGGGTGGCACAGGAGAGGGGGGCTTTCGCTCGGGGAACTTCTCCTTTACCTCTGGTGAAGGTGTGAGGAGGAGTTAATTTGGAATTGGTGATGTTTCGAGTGTCTGTTACGCTTTGATTTTCGAGCCGAGGGGTGGGCTCAGTGAGGGGGATTCGGGCGGAGAACAGTGGAGATGAGCTTCTCTTGGCTAGGAGGAACCTGCAGGAATAATTTGGAGGGCTTACGGTGAGAAAAATTTCAACACCTCTCTCATGGCCCCGAAGGTGAATTGTTTAATTGGCCATTGTCATTAAGCGGGGGTTTGGGTTCAATTGAAGAGGTGGATTCGGTTGCTTAGGTGGAGGGTAGAGGCTCCAATGTTTAATTTGGCTGAGGTGGCCATTTGGTAGGTTTGGGTGAGTTTAGGTGGGTGGTGGCTCTCGGTTTGACCCCCTCCTACGGCTAGACCGGCCGGCAAGGTCGGGGAGGCAGCCCACGAGGTCAGGTGAGTCATGGAGAGGTTTAATGGTGATTAGCGAGTTGTGGGGATGTTTTGGGGTAAGGCAAAGAGGATTTATCCACTTAAGGGGAAGAGATCATAAAATTAGGAACCCTTGGTGCATGGCTAACAATTTGAGCTGGGTGGATCTAGGGTGGTTCTAGGGTTCACTTATTGAGTTGTGGAAAGGTTAGTTTAGCCACACTTGGTTCAATTTGGTTTTATTAGGCCATAGGTTCAAATTGGCTCACTTGGTTTGGGTTAGGCTAACTTGGGTTTAGGTTTGATTTAGGTTTAAATGTCTTGAGAAACATTATAGAAATGATTTCCATGAAAAACTTTCATGAAGACATCGAATGGTTTTGAGTTGATTAGAAGGTCGATTTTTGGTGGATTTTGGCATTTTGGTTAATTTAGGCAGGTTGAATCAACTTGGGTCCAAGTTGGGTTAAGGTGGGGTTTAGACCCAATTAGAGGATTTCAAAATGATGCCAGAATAGTATATTGAAGAGTTCCCGACATCAATTGGGAAGAAATTTTAGGGTTGGGCTAATCGATTTGGTAGGTTTAGGGCATGGATTCACTTTAGGCTAAAATGGGGGTATTTTGGTTTTCAAATAGATTTAGGTTAAGCTTAGGCTAAAATTATTGCAATTTAAGGTGCATAGGTTCTATGAGCATGTTATGGAAAGTTTAGGATTGAAATTTGGGGGAAAAAAGGTTGGTATTAGGTTAATTTGGGGTTTTGGATTAATTAGGCAAAATTGGGGATTTTGGATTTCAAATGGAATTGAACTCAAATGTGAATCAGAATTGGGCTTGAATTTGGTTCATATTGATAGTAATGATGTTGAATTAAAGTTTAGAGGTGAAATTGGGCAAAATTGAGGTCAAATGGGTTGGTTTGGTGTGACATTGGGTCCATTAGGTTAAAAATGGGTCATTTTGGGGATTTTGATAAAATTGGGTTATTTGGCAAAATTCGGCTATGGGGTACTTGAATAAAATGAAATTGGGAATATTTGGGATTTTCTGAAATTTTCAAGGAATTTTTAAAATTTTGAAATTTTGTGCCAAAAGGGTATTTTAGGGTATCAGAGGTTATTTGGAGGGTATTGGGGTATTTTAATGAATTTAAAAGGTGGGGGTTTTTTCAAAATGATCTTTAGGATATTTGGGAATTTTGGGTAATTTTTGGAAATTTTGTAAAATTTGGGGAAATTAGGTAATTTTAGGTTGGTTTGAAGGACCCAATGTCAAAAGCTTAGGCATTTTGGCAAAGTTGAATTTTGATCATGATGAAGCTTAAAGTGAGCCATGGACCAAGAAATGTCCACCCTGAACATCTCATGGGTTGTTCCCAACCCTCTTAGCCAAAGAAATAGGGGTTTGGACTTAGCCACATGAGTGCTCCAATGAACCGGGGGAGAATTGGGTAAGGATGGTGTGTGTGAGTGCGGTGTGTAGCGGACCTCACCGGGACCGAATACCAGGCCAGTCCCTAAGGCTTGAACAACCATAGGAGCTCACTATTGGTTCTCCATATGGTGGTCTTAACCTTCTAAGGTGATTTAGATGTTTGCAACCATCAGTGGGATCCGAAGAGGAGTCGAAGTAGCGGGTGCTAAGGGGTGGGTCCCGATTCTAGTCCTCTAGGATAGTCGGAAAACCTTATAGCTAGATCGTAAGAACTAAGGAGAGAAGAAAAGACCTCACAAAAAATGAGGTCAACACACCACCTCTTGGTCAAAGGAGGTGTTGAACATAAAATTTAACAAAACTCCGCCAAAATTACTCGAGACCATTCTCCATACATGACTTGCCAGTCCCCACGAAATCCGGTCGATTTTCCTTAGCGGGCTACGATTTTATAGTTCAAACTTAGCCCCCAAAACCAGGACAGCTGCGAAACCTTCACCAAAATCAAATTAAACTCACCCACACCTGCACAAGACCAAGAGAAGGAATCCCCAGAGTGGAAGCCCCCTCACCATGCCGATACATTCTCTCTTATCGGTCAAGCTTTGAAATCGGAGCTTGGTGGAGTTGCCCTAGATAATTCGCGGGGCAGGCTTCATCACTAGGCTCCTCCAACTCTAACAAAGGTGTCGAGCACATTCAGTCCAGGCTTCACCTCCTGAACCAAGATATGTGGGTTTTTTTCTCTTGCTTAGAGCTTCCGGCGATCCATCATTTAATTTGAGTTGATTTTGATGTAAGTTAGCGGTATAGATGTGTAGCCACAGAGGTGGGACGACCATGTAGGAAAACCACATGTGATTTGGTTAGCTATAGCTCGAGATCTTAAGGTTTCGGTGTGGACGAGTTCTCGGGTTAGGGCACTCGGGGACGATGAACGGATATGTCGTCGATTCGCGCGTATATCGAATGGACGATCGGGTGAGACGGATCGAAAGGATGGAGCGAGGCAGCGGGCCGCATGGCATTCGAGTCGGATGGGAACTTAGAATGGGAGCGTGACGCATGCCTTTCGGAGCTACCGAGGTTGACGCGGCGTCGAGTGGATAAGTAGATAAATAGGTTATTTTCTATTTATTTAAATACTCATAATTTAGAAAAATCCATAACTTTGCATAGAAAAATGCGAAAAATAAACTAAAAATACCTCTTTGCAGGTGAACGAGAGGAGAACAACGTGGGGAAAGAAATCAAGTCATTTTGTTGAGTATTTTATTTTTAATTAATTATTTACAATTTCGATGTTTTAATTCTCCATTTATAGAAAATTCATATGTACATGAGGCAATAGAACTTTGTAAAGCCTCGATGTAAGAACGTTCCACCTGAATTTTCCAAGGTCGAGCCATCTCTATGGCAAGTTATTGATTTTCAAATTTTTGTGCCTGTTTTGATATTTTAATTCCCATAATTAGCATGTTGCGCAATAAATCCTAGGAAAATTAGGAGAAGTATCTTAGAGCCGGGGGACCAGGGAAAATTATGGTTTGAGTTAATTCATTAAGAATAACCCTAATTGGCCTAAATACTGTGAATTTTAATTTATTTGGGTTAACCACACATCAAAATAACTTGAAAATAATTCTTCATTAGTTTTTAGGATCGAGAGGAACCTCATAAATATTTGAGATCAATTGGAGGTAATTAGCCCCACTAAATGGTGCGATTAAGTTACATTACCAAAATTAAACTTTAAAAATTCATAACTCCAAAAATACATTTTAAAAATTCACAAAATTGGTTTTTGGGACTTCGGCGATGTTAGGGGAGTCTAAGAAAATTAAAATTAAAATTTTATAAAAAGTTTCATTTTTAATCATATTTTCAATATTTTAATAATTAAAAAAATAATAAATATCACAAAAACATTAAAAATCATAAAAATTTCATATTTTTGCCTCTAATCACTTAGGAACAAACTAAATATTTTCAAAGTCTCTAGGTTAAGAAATTGAATTTTAAATGCTTAAGAAAATTTTTAATTTAAAAAAAATGAATTTCCATACATTTTTACTAAATTAATACAAATAAATCAAAGAAAAATTAGAAAAATATAAAATTTATACCTCTGAGCTCCTTGAGGTTAGAGATATTTATGAAAAGTATAAAATCCATTTTTTAACAATTTTATTTTATAGTTAATTAACACTCAAAAGCTCAAAATAATTATAATAAATAAAATATAATTAAAAAAATCACCAAAATGAGTCCAAGTGGTCCTCTCATCATTAGGCACATCCCATAAATTTCTTAAGGATAGAAACCTTAACTTGGTCATGTTGTTGAATTTCCATTGGAAACCCTCATTTTCTCACAAAAATAATTATATAAATTAAATTAAATTCAAAAAAATCACATTTTCTCCTCTAATGTCTTAATTGACATGTGAGTGAGGTGACATAAAAATTTCATGTTCATTTGAGCTCAATTTAGTGAGTTATGAAATAAATAAGCTTAAAAAGGGCATAAAGGTAATTAAAAAAATTTAACCTAATTAATATTTTAGGCTTAATCAAAGGGGAGGTAAAATATCTCATTTTAAAATTTTTATTAGATGATTGAAATCTAGGAAATTAAGAGGTAGAAACCCACAAATTACTTTAAAAACATTTAAAGTAAATTTTAATTAATTAAATAATTTAAATTTTGGAAGATTAAATTAAAATTTTGGACTATTAAAGGTTAGGGATATAACTTTAGAAGATATTAATTCTTTAATTTAAAATCCCTAAATAAATCACTTCAATAAGATCTAATTATTAATTAAACTTAAAATAATAATTGGAATTAATAAATTAAATTAAAAGAAAATAACCCTTAATTAAATTAATATTTAAAATATTAAGTGATTTAACGATTAAATTAAATTAAATTTAAAAATTAATTCAACATCACTTAATAACAAACTTAAAAGCAAATTTGAAATATTTAATAATATTAAAACAATTCATAATTAAGCATATAAAACAAATTAAGCTAATAAAAAATAACCTAAAATATCGTAATTAACACAAATCGAAACCATCGAAAATATATGAAAAATTCTAACAATTCTAGGCAAATTTAAAACATCAAAATTAATACGAAACATTAAGATAAAAAAAAAGAGTTTAAAGATTTAAACTAAATTTAAAACAATTTGTACACTATTCCAAACATAAAATTACTAAAATTTCATAATTAAATTAAACCGCATAGATCGTAATTCAATTTTTAAATCATTAAAATCTTTAATAAATTAATTTACCCTTAAAGGCTTTCATTATCATAACAATGGAATATTAAGTGAAATGTCACTTCACTCATAGGATAATCAAACACCAGTTCCTTTGAGCAAGAAACAAAACTTGACTAAACTTAAGGAGGATTAATTGCTTTGTGCGATTAAATTCACTTGGACTCGAAAACAATCCCAGTATTGAAAAGATTTTAGGAATTATCCTAAGCACTTTATCAGTGGGTAGTTTTAGAAGAACAACTAAACTTATTTGTTCTTTGATGAAGAAGATCATCCTTAAACAAAACACAAGAACTTTAGACGTCATAGCAAAATGACTAGCAATAGGATTAGGAATTTGGTAGGCAACTTGAGAACCTTCCCTTAGCTTTACCTAAGTATTTGTAATAAGCATTTAATTTCTCTTAACATGTGTTTTAAGTGTAGCTTGGAATGACGGGAAGACCATCCAAGTACGCTTTTATTTTTGTGCAAGTTACTTACATGTACGCACTTTACCTTTCTTGCATAAAACAAGATTGTTGCATGAAAACTAAAATATTTTAGGATAGCCACAAAATAAAACCAAAACTAAATTAAAAATGGACACAAGATAAAATTCACCGCCACAACATTTAAAAGATAAAACAGCTCAAAATTTAATCACAAACAGAACAACAAAACTACAATTGCAATTTAATTAAAACGTCTCGTTGGATGATCGGGAATAACCAGGATGATGTAACCTACGTATTTGTTAACGGGATTTCCCATGGTCTAAATGAAAGTGTGGAACTTTCATTTAGTTGAGTTTAGCAAATTCATTTGGACTAAGTGAATCAATAATAATAGCGTAATCGGAATGATGGAAGTGTGGGATCTTAGCAAGTGTTGTT
Source organism: Papilionanthe hookeriana x Papilionanthe teres (assembly GCA_022702705.1). Classification (NCBI taxonomy): domain Eukaryota; kingdom Viridiplantae; phylum Streptophyta; class Magnoliopsida; order Asparagales; family Orchidaceae; genus Papilionanthe; species Papilionanthe hookeriana x Papilionanthe teres. Next base: position 22,791,086 of record CM040425.1, read on the forward strand.
ATTATCAACTTTATGATTCACCTAATAAAACATTAATGACATTTGAACTTTAAGATTTTTATAAACCAAAACACTTTCCACATCTCTGATTTTCACCTTCTAAAACTAAACCTCTACAACAACAAGAAGCTTGGAGCTTAGTGGGCAGCACAACCATCGTCGTGACAAAGCCCAAAATCTACATCGCTGAGAAAACCTTTCTAATTTTAAATAACAAAGCTATAGGATTTCGAGGTGGCTTGCCTAGTGCAAAATAAATCCTCAACTTTGTCATTAGGCATTTGCATAATCATGTTATGCAAATTAAGCTCTAACCAGTCTTGGATTCTGGAGTAGTCATGATGCGACATAATCCTCACATCTTCAAGGCTCTTTGTATGATTGTGTATGCATCTGAATGAAAGTCCTAATTAATTGAAAAATTAGCGGGATTGAAACATTAAACAATTTCTCAAATTCAAGCAAAACAATAGGATAGTTTGGGAAGTTGCCAAGATTCCTCTTGGATCCTCAACTTCTCCTACCTCTCTTCCATTGGACTCTTAAAATAAAGTTTGTTCCAAATTTGATGTTTATTCCCTTTTAAAATTTCCAAAATCCAATTTGTTTGAAACCTTAAACTTTGAGGGAATTCTTGAGAGCAAAACCAGTGATCATTATCAAGAGTTTTCTTAAATGATTCCCGTCATTTAAGATGTAATTAACTATAGGGGCTTGCCCTTATAGAGAACTTTAAGAACCAGTTAATATTCCTTTGCTTAATTCATTTATATTGGCAGGGGGAACATCGACATAAAATTGGTTCGCGGACCAAACGGATGTCACAAAACTTCTAGTTTATTTAATCGGGCCCCATCATCCAGACGTTGTGTCTATTCTTCAGGAGAGATACCGACTTGTGATGCGGAGCTCCTTTATATAAACTATTTGTGATGTGAGTGGCCGACAGAAGAAATGGCTGGCCTGGAGAGGGGGCTTTTGCTGTGGAATTTCTTCTCTTGGTCTGGTGAAGGTGTAGGGTCAATCAATTTGAGGATTGGCTCACTGTGGTGAAGTGTCCTGTTTTTTGGGTGGATTTTGAGCTGAGAAATTGAGCTCACAGAGGGGGTTTTAGGGCTGGATTTCAGTGGGGATCAAGTGCTCTGTGTTTGGAGAAGGGTCTGGAGTGATTTTGGCAGAGTTTTGGTAAGGTTTGGTTCAGCACCCCTTCTGGCCTAGAGGTGATGAGGTTTAAGTAGACATGGCTGGAGGGCTTCCCAGGGGGGCTTGAAGGCTTGGATCAGCTGCTCAGTGCAAGGGAAGAACAACTGCAGTGACCATAGACCATGGGACAGCTCAGCCAATTCAATTTAAATTTTTGAATCAAATGGGTGCTCTCGGTCTGGTGTTTTCCGGCGGCTGGGTGGTGGTCCGGCCAGGCATGGGTCACTCTCATGGTCAGGGGAGTCAGGGTTGGGGTTTGGTGCAATCAATCAACCATGGGCATGTGTAAAGAACTTAGCTTTAAGTGGTATGGTGAGGGGGTCATTTTAGGTTCAGTTTGGTCAAGTCATGGGTTTGGGTTGAGTGCACCTTTCCAAGTTCTGATTTGGGCTGAGGGAGGTCAGGTGAGTCAGCTTGGAAAGAGTGGTGAGGTCACCATCCAAGAATATTTGTGTTAATTTTAGGTTAAGGGGAGTCATGTGAAGGGTTAATGACTTTTAAGGGGTGCTTAAAGGCTCTCCACCTCTTGCCATAAATGGGTTGATGACAAGTCCAAGATTCCTATGGCTTTCATGTGGCTTGTGCATGGCTCCAAGGCTTGCTCATAGCTTAGGAGTGGATTGGCTCAATTTCATGGAAATGGATTTTGGGATTTTTGATGAGTTTAGGGGAAATTGGCATAATTCTTGATTTGGAATGATTTGATTATTGATTTAGGACTTAGGGATGATTTCAATTAAAAGGATGATGAGAGGAAACTTCATGTGGGCTTTGGAATAGGTCTTGGGCTTTTTGAAATCATTTTCGATGGGCTTTTAAAATGGTTTAAGGAAGTGAGCTTTTAGGTTTTAAAATAAATTGATGGATGAAAATTGGTGAGGGGTTATGTCAAATAAATGTTGGGTTTAGTTTAGGGATGTGTCTTGAGAACTTTAGAAGAGATTTGATGCCATTTGTAGTTGAAATGGGTTCAATTTGGGCTTTTTAGTGATGGGGTCAAAATGGGCCAAATTGGGCTAACATGGGCTAAGGTTGGGTTAATGTTGGGTTTGATGTAAAATTAATGTTGAAAAATGTTTATGGGGGTGTGACAAAGAGTTCTTTAGCTTTGTTTGGGCTTTGATTTTGGGATTTGGGCTCATTTGGGTTCATGATTGGTTTAGGCCAAATTGGGGATTTTTGGTTTGGGTTAGGTTTGGGTGGAGTTTGGTTTCAAATTTGGGGAAAATCATGTTAGTGTTTTTTTTTTGTGGGGATGTTAGGAAGGTTTAGGAAAAGATTTGGGGTTAATTGGAGTTGAGTTGGGTTAGTTTGGGCTACGTTTAGGTCATGGTCCAAAATTGGGCTTTTAGGCTTCAAATTGAAATTGGACTAATATTTTGATAAAATTTGGTTTGGATTTGGTTCAAATTGATATTGGGGATATTAAATTGAAGCTTAGGATTGAATTGGATCAAAATTGAGGTCAATTGGAGTGGTTTGGTTGGACATTGGGTCCACTTAGGTTAAAAATAGGTCAAATTGGGGGTTTTAGTAAAAGTGGGCTAAACTAACAAAATTGGCTTATAGTGTAGTTGAAAACAATAAAATTAGGAATATTTGGGATTTTTTGAAATTTTCTGGGAATTTTTTGAATTTTTTGGAATATTTGGGTTAAAAGAGTATTTTGGGTATTTGGAGGGTATTGAGGGGGTATTTTTGGAATCTTTGGTATATTTGGCCATGGATGATCAATTTGAGTGGGGGGAAATGTTTAGGATTGGTTTTGAGGAATTTTGGGTAATTTAGGCAATTTTGCAAATTTTGGGCAATTTTAAGGGCATTTGGTAGGCTTGGTGGGTTTAGGGTCCCGGGGGTCAAAAATTGAAATTTTGGAAAAATGAAGATTGATCAAGTGTGAGTGAAATGAAATCATTTTGGTTGAGTCATGAAGCCATATTAAGCTCACAAAAGCCATGAGAGGACTCATTTTAGGCACTCAATATGTTGTTCCTAGCCCTCTTAACCAGGAGCTTAGGGGTTAAGGTCCATCCATATGAATTACCTATATGAGTTGGGAAGTCAAATTGGTTAAAGGTAGTTTTAGGGCTTTTAATGTGTGTGTGGGAGTGAGGTGTGTGCAAATCAACCCTTACCAGACCAGGCCACTCAGGGTAATCCTAAGGCCAAAGAGTCCTATAGGAAACTTATCCTTTAAACCTTCACATTTGATTTTAACCCTCCAAGTGGCTTAGGGGTTGTTAATCAGGCATGTGGGGTTTAAAGGGAATTAAGAAGTGTTTGAATTTCTAAGTGATGGGTCCCATTTCTAGTCCTCTAAGATAGTCAAGGAGAAGCCCTATGGCTAGATCCTAAGTACTAAGGAGAGAGAAGAGAAAAGACCTCATCAAAAATGAGGTCAACATCCTCGTGTACACCAATTTCCTTGATTGAAAATGGTTGGACAACCCCTATTATGCAACATTCTTTTCCTTTTTGTAGATATTTGATACATTGGTGTAACGATGACGGTACCATTTTATTTTCATGGAGCCAAGGTCGGCCAAGTAGAGCATTAAAAGATGTATCTAAATCAATGACATGGAATTTTGCTGTTGTCATCAGATTTTCTGACTTTAAAAGCAATTTTATCAATCCTACGGCTCATTCTCCTTATTGATTAAATCTTTGTAACATGATCATATCATTGAACAATTTGTCGACATCAATGTCCAAATGTGCGAGAGTTTTCAAATTCATGATATTAATTGAAGCTCCAGGGTCAATGAGTACTCTCGGAAGCATAATATCATTGATGTTCAATGTAATATAGAGTGGACGATTATGTTCAGTCATGCCAAGTAGCAAATCATCATCAGGAAAAATTATTTTTGTTCGTTCTTTGAATGAATATGCTTCATTCACAGAAGTACTATCAAGTTGAGCTAAACAGATTTCAGGATCTAAGAGAGCCTTTATCAAAGGTTCTCTCATTTCCTTAGATAGGATAAGCGCATCATATATGTTCAATTTTGTTGGCAGCTTCCTTAAATGAGCCAATACATTATAATCCACTTTTCCATGGATATCTTCCTTATTTTATTTCAACGGTCATTCCTGTGGTGGAGGGACGTTTTCTTTGGGTGCTACTATTTATTTTTCTTTTCCTACGAGGGCTATCCTTGAAGGTAAGATTTTTTCCACATCTCAAGTTGACTTGAGTTATTTATTGTGGTATAAAGTTCAATTCTTGAGTTTCTGAATCAAAAAATTCCAATTCTATAGAGATTGGTACTTTTCCTAATTCGAGTGTAAAGGTTTCATCTTCATTGTTATTATTGTTATGGTTGTCATTAGTCTCGTCAAATTTACATATGATCGAAATATCGTCTACAGGATCAAAATTGACTCTCTCATTTTCATGAATATCATGAGAAATAGTCAAGATAAAAGTAGAACGGGTAACATTTTTATTTATGAACAAAAAGTCATACAAAGTTAACGGTCCAAGGGATTTTCTCCCTTTGTCCAAAACAACTATCCTAGAAGGATATGACAAAGTAGAAGGAGTTAAAGATACAAAAGCAGGATCAAACCCTATGTTTACAAGACTCTTATTTCCTTTCTGCTTCTTAGAAGATTTATCACGAACATTCTTTGGATTGATGAGGATTTATTTATAGGATTTTTCTGGAAAGATATTATTTTCATCAAAGCGATCGTCATGAGTATTTACTGAGATCATATATACAGTACCTTTTTCAGTTTGCTTCAGATATTCTTTTAGGATAGTAATATTTCCTTCTTTAAAATTTTTCTCCAACAAGTCTTTGAAGACGAAACAATCTTCAATTTTATGTCCCAACATCCTATGATATGGACCGTAGTTAGGATGGTCTTTTAAATCGACCTCTGCCGGCCTTTTAGCCTCATGTAATTTGAATTCAGATATCTTTAGCAAACCATGAAAGATTTTAGAAACCGCCTCTATTTTAAATGGATATTCTTTATTCATTCTATCGTTTATCACGCTTTTATCTGTTTGTGGTAAGGTTGGTTGTTGAAATTGTATTGGGAAGGCGACTGTTGTTGTTGATGATTTTATCGTTGCTTCTTTTGTTTAGGTTGTATTTGCATCACCTATTTCACTCTTTCTATTGTGGTAGTTCTCTTTTCTAGTACATTGATTGGTTTTGTTTTCTCAGTCTTTTACATCAGTTTAGCTTCTTCCTGGAGATTAGCAGCTATGCTGAGTAATTTTTCAAACATTTTTATGGTAAATCCCTTAATCATAAATGCTATTGGGCCATGGATATTTCTAAGAAGCATTTCCACTGCATATTGTTCTTGAAGCTGTGGCTCACATTTCATACTAAGATTTCTCCAAAGCAAAATGTAGTCCACAAGTGTTTCTCCTGGCTTTTGTTTTTCTACAATCAGGTCTCTAATCGTCACATGATGTTGTGCTCCAACAAAGCATTGGATAGAAAAATTTTCTAATTCTGCAAAAGTTTTAACAGAATCATTAGGAAGTTTGGCGTAAGAGTTAAAAGTGACTCCCATTAAACTATTGACAAATTGTCGGAATAACAGGGGATCACTCCCTCCTGCATTGGAACAGCTTACTCTGAAGTGTGCAAGAAGTTGTCTCAGATTTTTTGCTCCGTCAAACATTTTGAAAAGTGATGAAACAAGACCTTTAGGATACTGAATTGAACCAAATTCCTCTGGGTAGGGTCTACCCTTTAAAATTAATGATCCAATATGTTCTCGTGCCATGGTTTCTTTTATTTTTTTGTTCCACAAATTGTGAAAGTTATTTTTCGAAAATGCCACATTGAATGGGTTCCTTTTTCTTTTGTGAGCTTTCTTCCACTTCAGTTTTATCTTCATGGATATGTATTATTTTAGGTCGAACAATTTCAATGGTCGGTGATGGAATTGTTGGTGAGTTTTGTAAGGCCACTGCTAATTCTTCCATTCTTTTTTCAAGATGATTGATTTGTTCGTCTCGTTGTAGATTCACAGATCGTAATTCTTCAGTAACATTTTCTTCAATTTAAGGAGATATTTCCCGAGCAGCATTGGATCGTGTTTCTACGACATGTATTTTTATTACTTCTTGACTGTGCTGGTTAGAAGAATTTTCATTTCTTCGTGAAGCTAATAGTTTAATGTTACTTCTTAATTTCCCCAATCTTTCCTCAATCATTTTACTAGATGTCTTTTCGAAGGTTTTGTCTTAAGAAATATCCAATCTTTCCTCAATCATTTAATACTTTTCGATTGAAGTTTAATTTAAAATCGATTCAAGAAAATTCTGTATTTGAAATGAGAATTGGAACCTAGGTTCCAACCTCGAGATTTACAAAGAGAACTGGAATTTAGGTACCAGCCTCGAAGTGAGAGTCAGAATTTAAATATTGATTGAAAAGGATGAGAATCAGAATATAGGTACTGATCTTGAAATGAGAACTGGAATTTGGTACCAGTCTACAAAGAGAGAATTGAAATTTTGTATCAATCTCGGAAGAGAGAGTCAGAATTTGGTACCGACCTCGAAAGGAAAGAACTGGAATTTGGTACCAGTCTCGAAAGAGAGAATTAAAATTTAGTATCAATCTCAAAAGAGAGAGTGGGAAATTGGTACCGACCTCGGCAAGAGAGAACTGGAATTTGGTACCATTCTCGAAAGACAGAATTGAAATTTAGTATCAACCTCGGAAGGTGAGTCGGAATTTGGTACCGACCTCAAAAGGAGAGAACTGGAATTTGGTACCAGTCTCGAAAGAGAGAATTGAAATTTAGTATCAATCTCGAAAAGAGAGTCGGAATTTGGTACCGACCTCGAAAGGAGAGAACTGGAATTTGGTACCAGTCTCGAAAGAGAGAATTGAAATTTGGTATCAATCTCGAAAAGAGAGTCAGAATTTGGTACCGACCTTGAAAGGAGAGAACTGGAATTTGGTACCAGTCTTGAAAGAGAGAATTGAAATTTAGTATCAACCTCGAAAGGAGAGTCGGAATTTGGTACCGACCTCGAATGGAGAGAGCTGGAATTTGGTACCAGTCTCGAAAGAGAGAATTGAAATTTAGTATCAATCTCAGAAAGAGATTCAGAATTTGGTACCGACCTCGAAGGGATAGAACCGGAATTTGGTACCAGTCTCAAAAGAGAGAATTGAAATTTGGTATCAATCTCGGAAAGAGAGTCGAATTTGGTACCGACCTCGAAAGGAGAGAACCGGAATTTGGTACCAGTCTCAAAAGGATGGGAATTAGAATTTAGGTACCAATCCCAAAAGTTTGTATTTGATTTGGTTTTGAAGATTTTGTGGAAATTTCAATTTAGTAGAAGATTGGAATGAGACATGAAAGTGTTTCACATCCCAAGAGAGTTGATCAAAGTTTGATTGTTTGGCGAAGGATATGAATCCATGTTATCAGAACCAAATCGAGAATTTCGTGGTTCGGTGTCAGTAGACTCAGTCGACCTTCACAAAAGAGGGAAGAAATCGCAGAGAGTCGAAAAGGTTTCAGGACGACAAAAAGGTTTAGAAGTTTGGAATTAAGGTTTGAGTCTTCCGTGGGGAAGAATCAACTCGAAAGAGGGTTCAAAAGAGTTTCAAATGGATTTCAATTTGAAGAAGAATTGCAAGATTCGAATCGATGAATTTTGATCGGAATTCAATTGGATATTTAGGTTCGTTTCGTTTTTTTTGGTGATTCAATTTCGTTTTTATTTATTTAGAGTTCGTGTTAATTTAGAGTTTATTTTGACATTCAGATTCTTAAAAAAGTTCTCATTTATTTTCTGTTTTTCCTTTGTTCTTTGTTTGAAGTTCATTTAACTTAATAGCGTTTCCCAGTCAATTTGCACAAAAAGAGGTGAAGGAAAAACATGACATGGTCATTTTCATTCCAATCTTGTCGAAAATACCTCATACATCGTAATCCAAAACATGATATTTTCTTTGAGAATTCAACATCTCATACAATCCACATAAATCCAAAACGGATTGTGTAAGATTCTTGCATGTTTCTTCCAAAAGCATCTATCAAAATCCATGTATGAATAGTGACATACATGGACAATAACATCACCTTCCATGACACCATTAGCAGGAAATGCCGTTTGGATGGGCATTGGAGGTGTGCTATCTCCCATGTAGCTCACAGCTCATAGGTCCGAAGGCTCTCTAACTCTGGATCTGGCTGAAAGTGGAAAGGCATTTTTCTATCATCCATCCTCTTGAAAGTGACGGAGATCCGCTCAACAGGCACTCCTGGAATGCAATGTTTTGCTATGTCTGCTCCATTTCCTTTTAATACCAAGACGGAACCTACCGGTAGTGGTATCTCCACCGGCCCTCGGAATTCTCCAGGGCCTGCAATCCAGGGGTCAGATCCGAATATGATGTTGCACTGGTTGACAGAAGACACTGTGCAGAAAGGTCTGACGAATTCATGATGGTCTATGTGTGGAGGTATGCAGTCGCCCTCCTTGTAGAGATTAATGATGCAGCTGTTAGGTATGCAGTTCGCAGGCAATACCCTCCATGTCACCATCCTCTTTACCATTCTCTTAATAAATCTTGGCATCGGATCCACCTCTCTGTAACGGAGTATCCCTGGTGGATTTCCTTTTCTGTCTACCGCGAAGTTGTAGCAACACCCGCATTGGATCGTAAGTATTCCTTTTCCTGACATCCATCTTTGGGGTTCTGAATAAGTCTTTTCCCTTAGGCGGCCAGCTCGACCCATTTTCTGAAGTTCAACGATGTAGTTTACAATTTGCTGCTATTCATAATCTGAAAACACATTTGCAGCTCGAGGCCTTCCAAAATATTATTCCTCTTGCCTCGGATTCTTTCGAAGTATTCAAAAGTTTTCTTTTCAACATTCTGCATCCTTTCCAGCTCGTATTCCGGAATTATTTGCCACTGGCGAGGTCTGTTAACATACTGTGGGATGTATGGTTTGACCCCATCACGTTCTCCCGCATGTCTTGGCTCCTCAGGGATAATCTCTATCAAGACATCCTCCGGGTTGCTTTCACAACAAGACTCTTCAGAACTGGTACATCTGCTTGGCTTCGAGGTGCTGATTCTATTTCTGCTCTTTTTAGAGTTTCTTTCATCCTTTCTGCAGTTCTTGGAATTGACTTTCTCTTTTCTGGTTCCTGATGAACCAATTTCTTCGAAGTACTTGCATTGACGGTAGCAACTGTCTATTCATGTTGGTCTGTTGCCAGCTTAGTCAGCTTCTGGCGTATGCGACGGTTCTTGTTTCTTCACTGAGTAGGAGTGAGAGTAGCTCTCCTTCTTGAATTTCTGTGGGCATGGCGCTGACAAGCCTGTCCTCTGCTGTAGCAAACACGAACTTTATTTTCTTGTCTTCTCCCGTTGCACGAGTGGCGTTTGCTTTTCTTTTCTTGCTAGTAGACGGCTGACTTGGGTCACCCAATTTCATCACTGTATGGCTGCGGAGTTCTTCCCGATCAATCGTGGTTCAATTAGTTTCTTCGTACTGTAGCCCAGCTGGTGTGAAATCAGAATCAATCTCAATCATGGCCCCATCCTTCATCCTCTTTTCATCGAGTGCTAGACTCATGTCATTCTTAAAGTTCAGAACCAACCGCCCATTCGACATTTCCCTGCGAAAGACAAGGAAAGGATCAGGGGCTGTACTAAAAACAAGAACAATAAGAAAACAATTATTAATGAAAAAAAGTTTTTTTTTATTTATTTCTTTTAAATTTTAAAGAAATTAGGAAGAGATGAGGAAAGATCGGGAATGAATTGATTTAAAAGGAGGAATAAAAATTTCATTATTATGATTTCACATGTTTTCTTTTAACACATTTTTTTGTTTATGATTTTTATCATCCATTTTTATGTTTTTGGGTTCGGACCAAGTTACAAGTGATTACTGTGCCTGTCTTTCTAGGAATAAGACTCCACTTTTAAAGTCCATCCTTCGAATCATCAGGTTGCGTAATACTTCTTTAGATATCGTCCATTGATTGGAAGCATAGGTCGTTCTCCATGGCAAATCACAAGCTGGTAGGAACCTCCTGAGTAGACTGTCTCAACCACGAACGACCCTTCCCAAGTCGGTTCAAATTTACCTCCTATCTTGCGGTGTGCGAGAATAGGTCTCTTGAGGACTAGAACTAAGTCACCGACTTTGAATGTCCTTGGGCAGACCAGTTTATTATGGGCCTGGATCATCTTGGCTTGATACAGTTCTAAATTATGTTGTGCTGAAAGTCGTCTTCCTTTCAAGCTTTACAGTTCTTCTAGTCGTGATTTGGCATTTTCTTCTGTAGTAATCTTTTCTGCGACTGCAATTCTGAGAGACGGAAGCTGGACTTCCAAGGGTAAGACGGCCTCGGACCCGTACACTAAAGCGTAAGGTGTAGACCGAATATGAGTTTTAAAAGTCGTCCTGTATGCCCATAAGGCTTCTAACAACTTCCCGTGCCAATTTCTTTTGTTGTCATCCAAAGTTTTCTTTAGGATTTGGATGAGAGTTTTATTGAAAGCTTCAACCAAGCCATTTGCTCTTGGGTAGTAGATCTTTGAATAGTGCCAGTCAATCCCGTGCCTTCTGACAAAATTATTGATCATCGTACTTCTGAATGTGGACCCGTTATCTGAGATAATTCTGCGCGGTACCCCAAAACGGTAAACGACTTTACTCTTGAAGAACTGTAGAACATGATGTGCTTTCACTTCTATAAGAGGTACTGCTTCTACCCACTTAGAAAAGTAATCTGTAGCTGCAAGAATAAAGCGATGTCCTCTTGAAGAAGGCGGTTCTATTGGACCCATAATATCTGTGCCCCAACACTTAAATGGTCATGACACGATTTTCAGATGTAGCACACATGGAGGTTGATGTAGAACCACTCCATGCACTTGACATTGGTGACAACTCTTTGCAACTTTCAAGTAATCGGTCATCATCGAGGGCCAGTAGTACCCTAGTCTTTTAATCTTCATCTTCATTTCTGGACCCGACTGATGAGCGCCACAAAGTCCTAAGTGCATTTAACAATTTCACGAGCCTCAGACTCACTCAGGCACCTTAGCCACATCTGATCGAAAGACCTTCTATTTAATGTATTGTTTATTAATGCGTAAGACAGAGTTCTTTTCTTGATTTGATGGGCTAATGACTTATCGTCCGGTAGGTTTCCTGTTTGCAGGTAGTCTATGAGTGGTTGACGCCAGTCTTCTGCATTTTCTGTTACTGTCGCAACTGATTCTTCTTCTTTTTCTGACTTGTGTATCATGTCCATGTCGAGCTGCGAGAGAACCTGACGTCCCTGAACTGACACTTCAACTGATTCATCCTGCAAGCAGGCAAATTCCTTTGCAAGGCGGGCTAACGCATCTGCGAGAGCATTTTCTCTTCTGGGAATCTTGTAGATCGTTACATTCGGAATCTACTCTAACAATTTCATGGCGTACTGGAAGTACTGCTCAAGTCTCGGTTTCAGAATTCTATACTGTCTGGCGACCTGTTGAATGATCAACTGTGAATCCCCGTAGATGTTGATGTCTGTTGTCACCATCTGAATAGTTAACTCTAATCCAGTTATGAGAGCTTCGTATTCGGCCTCTTATTCGTACATGGTTCCGTTAGATGGTAGGAGTGTCTTAACATCCCCCGCTCCGGCGTTATAAAGATTAGTCCGAGTCCTGCTTTACCGAGCACTATCATTTGCAATTCTTTATCTCTTTATGTTGAAGATGTTCCGTCGAAGTACAGCTCCCAACGCTGATCGTCGGTGACTTCTAGGCTCATTATCTGCTCGTCAGGCAAGTCGTCGTTGAGAGGCGACTCTGCCGATAAAGGGTGTGCTGCGAGGAAGTCTGCTAGGACTTGTCCCTTTACGGCACGAAGCGGTACAAAAGTTATATCAAATTGCAATAGTATCATCGACCACCTGGAAGGTCTGCCGGAAAGTGTCAGTCGGGTCATCAAATATTACAACGGATTAAACATTGAAATAAGGTTGACCTTATGAGAAATCATGTAATGCCTGAGCTTTTGAGCGGTGAAGATCAGGGCCAAACAATACTTCTCAATTGGAGGATACTTTACTTCCGTCAGAATTAGACGACGACTTAAGTAGTAAAGAGTGTTTTCTTTTCCCTCGTCATTGACCTGGACTAGCAGGGCTCCGAGAGAGTCGTCTAAAGCCGCGGTATAAATTATTAACGGTCGACCTGAGACTGGGGCTGCTAAAACAGAAGGTGTCATTAATTACTGCTTAATGTCCTCGAAGGCCCGCTGGCATTTCTCTTCCCAAATGAATTTGGCATCATTTTAAACCAGTGCCGAGAAGGGCTGACACCTACCTAACAAATTTGAGATAAAGCGTCGAAGATATGCCAATATTCCTTGAAAGGATCGTAGTTGTTTCAAGGTTTTGGGAAGTGGCATTTCTAAGATAGCTTTAATCTTTTTCAGATTGATTTCAATTCCACGATGTCGGACAACAAATCCTAAGAATTTCCCAGAGGTGACACCGAAGGCGCATTTCAAGGGATTAATCTTAAGGTTATATTGTCTTAATCGGTCGAAAACAATTCTCAAATCATACAGGTGATCCTCTTTCAGTTTGCTTTTGATGATCGCATCATCCACGTAACACTCGACTTGGTTGTGAATGAGATCATCAAAAATCCTTGTCATAGCTCTTTGGTAAGTTGCACCTGCATTCTTCAATCTAAAAGGCATCAATTTGTAGCAGTATACTCCGATTGGCGTTCTGAAGGCTGTGAGTTTTTCATCTTCTGGTGCCATCTTTATCTGGTTGTATCCTAATGATCCATCCATGAAAGAGAAGATTTCATGTGTCGAAGCGATGTCGATCATCAGTTCTGGATTTGGTAGAGGAAATTCATCCTTTGGACATACCTTGTTCAGATCTATGTAATCTATGCAGATTATGATCTGTCCATTCTTCTTTCTGACTGGTACCACGTTGGCTAACCAAGTAGGATATTTTTCTTCACGGACGAATTTAGCTTCTACTAGCTTCTTAACTTCAGCTATAACTTGTTGTTCAATCTCTAGACGCATTCTTCTGGGAGCTTGCCTGACTGGAGCGGCAGTGGGATCCACTCCTAGTTTGTGAACTGCGACTTCTGGAGCTAATCCCGGCATTTCATCGTAACTCCAAGCAAAACAGTCTTTAAATTCCAACAGTAGTCTGATCATGTTTTCAGAGTCTTCTTTATTGAGTAAGGAGCTAACAAAGGTCAGCCTAGGCTCTTTGCTAGTACCTTAGTTAACTTCCATTAACTCGTCTATTGTAGATTTAATTTCTTCCTCGAATTCTGGTGGAGCATCTCCAATTGGTAGATACTCAAGATTATCTGAAGTTTCCAAGCAGTCTTCATTAGGCTCGCAAGTGACAACCAAGCAAAATCCCATATCATCAACTGATCCTACTGTGCCGAATCTGAGACCGTGCTTTGAATTGGGAGGCCGACTGACATTATTCCATAATTTTTCAAAGTGTTGTGATTGACCTTTTATCCATTATTTAGGTAGAATACCACGCTGAATTAAATTCTGAACACAGGGAGAATACCACTCAAAAGGCAGTTCCATTAATTCAGAGGAAGCAGCATCTTCAAATTGTACATCATTTTCAATTTTGGAAGAAGAAGCACCACGGTAGAATTTGATTGGCTTAGTACCACCACTATGCACTTCTATGACCACCATACCCTCGATCTTATTAGGATAGATCGGGGTCAGGGTCATAGTATGCACATAATGGTTAATCTTTTCGTACATTGATTTGCATTCTTCATTCTTTTCATCTTCGAGAGAGATCTTGAACTGAGGTTTCTTCTGACTTATTGTCGCTGCTTCTTTCTTGATTTCTTCTTCTTCGGAATTGTTCTCCCAATGAACGTCGATGACTAGTTTCTTCTGTCCAACTGTTCCATCATTTCTTCCACGACCTCGTCCCCGGCCTCGACCTCAGGTGCGAGTTCTGGAGAAACCTTCACCATCTCGCTGTAAGGGAGTGGTGAGTAACTGTTGGACTAGAATTTCAGGTTCCTCATCATCTTGAACTTCTTTTGCTCCATTTGGTACGGTGTTTCTGGAGAAGATTGTTTTCTTCAAAGGTGCGTAGTAGGTTGCATCCTCGTGAATTCTGATTTCATGCACGGAGAACGGTTGCAGGTCACCTTTGATACACTGTTCTCCTCCTTCATAATACTTTATGCACTGATGCAGAGACGACGGTACCATCCGGTTCTCATGGATCCATGGCCGACCCAGTAGAGCGTTGAACGATGTCTCGGAATCAATTATATGGAATTTTTCGGTTGTCTTTGCTAAGTCACCGGTTCTCCTTTTTGATTGAAGCCTCTTAATAACATCTTATCTGCTTCAAGCTGGCGAGCATCAATTTCCAAATATGCTAGCGTCCGAAGATTCGTTATGTTGATTGATGCTCCCGGATCAACCAACACTCTGGAGAGCTTAAACTTTCCAATAATGACTGAAATATACAACGGTCGGTTGTGATCAGCTGTTCCCAGTAGTAGATCATTGTCCGTGAAGGTAACACCTTGTTGTTCTTTTAATGAGAAAACCTCGTCGAAGCAATTACCGGCCATTTGAGCTAAGAAAATTTCTGGATCAAGTAAAGCCTTGATCAGAGTTTGCCTCATCTCCTTTGACAGGATCAGAGAGTCTTATATGCTCAATTTGGCTGGTAACTTCCTAAGATGGGCTAGCGCATTATAATCCACCTTATTACCATGTTCCTCGGTTTCTTCCCGAACGGGCAATTCCTCTGCTGGGGTTGGCTCTTCCTGAGCAACCACCTGCTTTCCTTTATCCTTTGGACCCATTCTCGGAGGTAGAACTTTTCTGCTTCTTAGATTGACTTCAGTTACTTGTTCTGAATCTGGTGGTGAATCTACCGGTGTCTCCTCTTGAATTGGAACTACTGGCTCTTCTGGAGTTGCTTCGGAATCTGATAACTCTAATTCTATCGTGATTGGAGCTCCTCGAAATTCACAAATAAACTCGTTGCTTGTTGAGCTTTCGTATCCATCCTTGTGAGCGTCTTCTCCTTCGTCATCGTCATCGAGGTTCAGTATGATTTGAGAATTGTTTATCGCATTGGAATCGAAATTCGGATTAGGTTGGTTATCGTTAGTTACGTAATCGTTAGAAACAGTCAAAACGTAGCCAACACCAAAACTCTTATCATTATAAGATCATGCCGGGGCGAGCAAATAATCATACAGAGTCAGAGGTCCGAGGGATTTCTCCCCCGAATCCGAAATAACCATCCTAGGATAAGCAGCCCCTAGTCTACCCTTCGGAGCCTCGGTTTTCTTTTCTTCTACGATCTTCTCCTCCTTCTGAGGCGGTTCTTCGATTGTAAGTGATAGCACCGGCTCAGCAGGTTTCAAACTTTGAGTTGAAGCACGCATCGAAGCATTTTAGATATGATTCTTGATTTTCTTCGAAGACTTTGTCCAGACGGTACTCCATCCATTGTTGGTTGTGTAAGGGTCTATCAAAACAATAGGATTTGTTGAAATAACATTAATAGAACCTCCTTTTTGGGGTTCCTTCATGTATTCCTTCAGGATTGTTATGTTCCCTTTCCGGATATTGTCGTCAAGCCAACTCTTGAAAGTGATGCAATCCTCTATCTTATGTTCGAGCATCCAGAGGTAGGGGCAGTAGTTCAGATGATCTTTCTTATTAACTTCTTCCGGCCTCTTAGGCTCTGGTAGCTAAAATTTGGGTCTCTTCATTAAACTGCGGAACATCTTCGCTATTGCTTCAGTTTTGAATGGATATTCCTTATTCAAAAATTCTTTCAGGGTACGCTGTGGACGAGGCGGTTGCTCATAATGCTGAGGCGACTGATAGCTTGGTCGAGGCTGTTGGTAGTTCTATTGAGGTTGCTGATAAACCCGTTGTGGTGGTTGATAACTAGGCTGTGGCCGCTCTAGCTGTATCTACACTAGCTACTAGACTTTATCTACTGCCTGACGATTTCATATTTCTTTTCAAATGCTTTTACAGGCTTCTGCTTATCGGTCTTGTCCACGAAACTTAGCTATTTTGCTTTTTCCTGCAAGCTCCAGGCCTTGCTAAGCAACTTCTCGAAAGTCTTAATTGTAAATCCTTTGAGGAGAAGTGCTATCGGGCCATGGATACTTTTCAGCAAAATACCAATCGCATGTTGTTCCTGAAGTTGTGGTTCACACTTCATGCTTAAGTTTCTCCATCGAAGTATGTAATCCACTAGAGTTTCATTCGGTTTCTATTGTTCCACCACTAAATCACCGATAGTGATGTGGTGCGAGCTCCGACAAACCGCTTAATGAAGAGGTTTTCTAATTCTTAAAAAGGCTTAACTGAGCCATTTGGCAATTCTGCATACCAGCCGAAGGCAATCCCTGATAAACTGCTGACGAATTGCCGAAGGAGTAAGGCATCACTCCCATCGGCATTGCAACAACTAGCACGAAAATGTGCAACATGCTGCCGGGGGTTACCCGTTCTATCAAAAGTCTTGAACAGAGGTGGTACGAAGCCTTTTGGGTATTGGACCGCATCAAATTCTTCAGGGTAAGGTCTACCCGTCTGAATAGATGCTCCACTCTTAGACTGAGCTAAGGCTTCTCGCACCTACTGTTCTACCATGTTTTTGATATCCTTTTCGGGAATAATGCTTTGTGTAGAATCTTTCTTCAGTTGTTCATCTCTGTTAACAGATGTGATCTCCTTTCATCCGTCCGCGATGTGAATAACTTCTGGAGGTGTTTCCTTTTGAGGTTGCAGCTGACTCTGGAGAGTGGCTAAGGCAGCAGCCATCTCTTCCATCCTTTTTGCCATCTGGGAAATTGTATCATCCTTTTCTTGATGTTGTGCTCTCATCACTTCCGGTTCATCTTTTTCTGAGGCTGACGGAACTCCTTGCAGAGCTGACGACGCTCGGGTCTTGACCATATTGATCTCGGCGTACTCTTCATCCATAAATTCTGATGAATCTACTTCAGTTTCCAATTTTTCTCCTCTTTTCTTTGCCAACCGTCGGATGTCGGTTCTTATCTTGCCTATGGCATCCTTTAGTGGCCTCTTCCAAACGGTTTCACGGTTGTCATGTGATAATTGTTGGACTTTTTTCTCAGGAGTTTCTTTTAATGCAGTAGCACTTCTTTCAGATTCTGGCTTTCTGACGAGACTCTTCTTTCCAGAACATTGTGCTTGTAATAATAGGTCGCCACACCATCCTTCTTGCAGTAGAAGGCCTAGGACCAGATGGTCTGTCAGCTGTGTGTCGGTAGGAGGTGTCCTCCCTAATATGGTGTCTCGATATGACAACAGGCGAACCAGCTCACACTTTCTTCCTTGGCCTCTCCGGAGCAGTGACGGGGTTTACTCGCGGTCCAAGGAGGGATTTGACTGGCACTCGTCCCATTCTTCTTAAGATCTCTGATACGGGGCATCCTTCCTTTTTAGCTAGTTTCTCTACTACGGCTCGCAGTCGAGTAAGCGGTGTAGTCTTGGTCCTCTTCCTCTTACAGTCACTATAGTATGCAGGTCGGGGTAATGCAGCAGTGATCCTCCGGACATCTTCCTCATCCAATGCAACAGACAGAGGGTGAAACCTACTTCCTTCCAACAAGGGTGAATACATAGGTATTTCTTCCTCCTCAGGAATCTCTTCCAGAAAAGCAACTTCAGCAGTCTAAGCCTTCTTTATCATGGCGATCTTTCTGCTCCTATTTCTTTTTTGAGTCCGAGTTAAGGGTGTAAACTTTGAACTGGACCCAATTTCAAAAACAGAAGGTATTGTAGCAAAATCTGTACCTCCACGGTGACAGGCTCATCACAGACTTAGATTTCCTTCCCCTTCAATTTGGCAGGAGCCGGGGTAGGTGCAGAGATGACTAGACCGGTGGGGGTAGAGACAACAGTCCTCCTATGAATAGCAGTACTTCTTTCATCTGGGACACTTTGCAGGGGAGGGAACTCTTGAGCCGATTTCAGGTTAAACTCAATTACGAGCTCCTCATTTTCCATTACTTTGTCCATTAGTGTGAAGAGGGTGACGTCAGTGAACTTAATATCTGTATTGTCGAATCCTTGTCCAAAACGGATGATTCCATTATCGGGCAGTTCATCCTTATAGATGGCGAAGTCCATTCCAATGGTGAAGGAGAAAATTAAATTTGGTGCAGTCATTTTCTGCATGGTAAATTCCGAACGTCAGTCCCGAATTATGCTTCCTTTCGTCGCAAAACTTAAGATGGAAAAGAAAGAGTCCGAACACATTTTAGTTTATCTTAATGTATTTGCGATTTAAAAGAGTTTGCTTATTAAAAGGTTATTTATTAGAGGATTTGTTTGTTAGGAACAAAATGATTAATGGAGGAAGGTTAAAGGAAAGGATCCGATTCAGAATTGGAAAGGAAGAGAAAGTCTCGTAAGACTTCTCAACTCAAAAGACTGCTCCTAGGCTAACACCTATTGGGGGTCCAGCCCACCTCAGAAAGAGGCAAAAGGATTTCGGAACCTCTCTTTTTAGGGGTGTCTAAACTGTGGCTCCAAAATCCAAAAGGAGTTGACTATACCCGTTTAAGACAGAAATGAACGTGGTATGCCAACGGAAAGAATGGTAGTTTGGTCCACAAGGGGTATGGACTCACTACCGATTTATGAAAGCAAAACCACTTGATCAAAATGAAGAGAGGAACTAGTCCCCAACGGAGTCGCCAGAAGTTGTCGACATTATTTTTAGGTTAAGTGTTTTTAAAGGGGGTTGCCTACAGAAATTGTCGGCGAATCTTAAATTTTAAATTTAATTTAAATATATATATAGTTTTAGAAAGAAGCAATTGATTTTGAAAATAACTTTAAGTTTGAAAGTTTTAAGATATGAAATCAAACCAATTTCACATCCCAAATAGTTTATATAAACGAGCACTGCATCACAAACCGTGTATCTATCCCGAAGAATAGACACACTGCTTGATGATGGGGCTCGATTAAATAAACTAGAAGATTTGTGACATATGTTTGGTCTGCGAACCAATTTTATAAGCCGATAAGTTCCCCGTTTAATATAAAGGAATTAAACAGGGTTTATATTACCTGGGTTCTTAAAGTTCCCTATAAGGGCAAGCACCTATAGTTAATTACATCTCAAATGTCTGAAGACACTTAAGAAAACTCTCGATAATGATCAGTGGTTGTTGACCTCAATTTTGGTGAGGTCTTTTGCTTCTCTCTTTAGTACTTAGGATCTAGCCTTAGGCTTTTCCTTTGACTAATCTTAGAGGACTAGAAATGGAACTCACCATTTAGAAATTCAAACTACTTCTTAACTCCCTGCAAACCCCACAAGCTTGATTGTAGACCCCTAATCACCTAGAGGGTTGAAATAAAATGTGGAGGTTTAAAGGATGAGTTCCCTATAGGACTTTTTGGCCTTAGGAATACCCTGGATGGCCTGGTCTGGTGAGGGTTGACTTGCACATACACTACACTCTCACACACATTCCAAGTCCTAAAACTACACTCTCACCCAACTTGACTTCCTGACTCATGTAGGTAATTCATATGGATGGTCCTTAACCCCTAAGCCCCTGGCTAAGAGGGTTAGGAACAACATAGTGAATGCCTCAAATGAGTCCTCTCACAGCTCATTTGGGCTTAATATGGCTTCATGGCTCAACCAAAGTGATTTCATTTCACTGACACTTGATCAATCTTCCTTTTTTCAAAATTTCAGTTTTTGACCCCCGGGGCTCCGGACCCCGGACCAACCAAACCTACCAAATACCCTTGAAATGACCCAAAATTTGCAAAATTTCCCAAATTACCCAAAATTTCTCAAAACCAATCCTAAACACTTCCCACCACTCAAATTGATCACCCTTAGCCAAAAATACCAAAATTTCCAAAAAATACCCCTAAACCCCCCAAAATTACCAAAGTACCCTTCTATCCCAAAAATCCAAAAAATTCTAAAAATTCCCAGAAAATTCCAAAAAATCCCAAATATTCCCAATTTCATTTTGTTCAACTACACATTGGTCCAATTTTGCCAATTTATTCCACTTTTACCAAAACCCCCAATTTGACCCATTTTTTAACCCAAGTGAACCCAATGTCAAACTAAACCACCCCAATTGACCTCAATATTGGTCCAATTCAATTCTAAACTTCAATTCAATATCACCAATATCAATTTAGACCAAATCCAAGTCCAATTTGATTGACATTTAGGCCTAATTTCAATTTGAAGCCTAAGGCCTAATTTTGGCCCATGACCTAAACCTAGCCCAAACCAACCCAACTCAACCCCAATTGGCCCCAAATCTTTTCTAAAACCTTCCTATCATCCCCATAAACAAAACACTAACTTGATTTGCCCCAAATTTGAACCTAAACTCCACCCAAACCTAACCCAAAACCAAAATCCCTCAAATTGACCTAAGCCCAAACCTAACCCAAATAGGCCCAAAGCCCAAAATTAGAGCCCAACCAAAGTTGAAAACTTGTTGTAATACTCCCATAAACATATTTCAACCTTAATTTTACAGAAAATTCAACCTTAATTTTACAGAAAATTCAACCTTAGCCCAACCTTAGCCCAAGTTAGCCCAATTTGGCCCACCTTGGCCTGTTTACCAAAAAAGCCCAAATTCAACCCAATTCTACTCCAAATCTCTTCCAAAATCTTTATGAAACATCCCTAAACTAAACTCAACATTTATTTGGCATGGTCTTTCACAAAAGTCTTCATCCAAAAGTTCATTTTGAAATATAAATGCCCACCCATTTAAGCCTTTTAAAAAGCCCACTTCCACCAAACCCAAAAGCCCAAAAATTCATCCAAAGTCCACATGACAATTCCTTCTCATCATCTACTTGATAAAATCATTCCCTAAAGTTTGAAACCTATGATTAAATCATTCCAAATTAGGCTTTATCCAAATTCCCATCAAAATGCCAAAATTCCTAAAATCCATTCCAATGAAATTGACTAAGCCATCCCCAAGCCCAAATGAAGCCATGAAGCCATCCTTAAGCCCCATGTAAAGCCATGAGAAGTTTGACAAGTGACCATCCCATAAATGGAAAGAGGAGGAGCCTCTTTAAGGATTCTCTTAAAGGTGATTGAACCTTTTCATGATTCCCCTAAACTATGTTTAAACTTAAACATGCTTGGATAGTGACTTCTCCCCACTAATCTAGCTGAATCACCTGACCTCCCTCAGCCCAAACCAGAGCTTGGAGAGGTGAACCCAACCCATTTGCATGACTTGACCCATTTGGATCCAAAATCACCCCTCTTCCCATACCACTTAAAGCTAAACTCTTTACACATGTCCATGGCTAATTGACTGCACCATTGCCAACCCCTGATCCTTCTAATCAAGATGGTGACCTAACCCTGCCGGCCAGCCGTTTGGGTCACCGGAAACACCATGCCCGAGTGCTCCATGAGAGCCAAAAAATTCAAAACTCACCTGCTAAGTTGTCTCATGGCCATTGAACACCACAGCTGTTCTTCTCTTGCAAAGAGCAGCTGATCCTAGCCTTTGAACCCCCCTGGGAAGCCCTCCAACCACCACTATTTAAGCACCACCTCCTCTTGGCCAAAGAAGGTGTTGAACCAAACCTTACCAAAACTCTGCCAAAATCACTCCAGATCCCTCTCCAGACATAGAGAAGTTGATCCCCACTGAAATCCAGCCCTAAAATCCTCGCTGTGAGTTCAATTTTGGAGTTGAAATTCAAGCCTAAAACCAGGACACTTCACCACAGTGAGCCAATCTTCAAATTGATTGACTCTGCACCTTCACCAGACCAAGAGGAGAAGTTCCCCAACAAAAGGCCCCTCACCAGGCCAGCCATTGCTTCCAGCCTCTAAGCTTTGTGATTAGCCTTGGTCACTTTTGTACCTAGGCATTTCCTCAGAGCAAGAGACTTCATCTGGAGCTTGCTTGGACTCAATCGAAGGTGACACAACCCTCAGATCGAAGTTTCACTTCTCTGAGCAAAGGTATGAACTCACTCTTCCTCCCGAGCTCTTGGAGATTCTTCATTTAGTTTGAGTTGATTTCAATGCACCTTAATCGTATAGATGTGTCCGTCTCTTCAAGATGAATTGATAGAGTATAAGAACGTAAAAATCCATGGAGAATCGAGTGAGATCTTAGGGTTTTAGTGTGGACGGTCACGGGTGCACACCAGTTGGAGACGATAACCAGGAGCCGTTGGATCGTGCGTGTATCGAGCGGACAGTCGAGATCATGCCGGATAGCGCAATGGTAGGTGAATGGCTGGCCCTCGTAGTGCTGACTCAGATGGCAGCACCGAATCACGGAGTGACGTGTGGGCTTTCGATCCGGACGAGGATGACGCGGTGCCGAGTCGGATAAGTAGAAAATTAGGATTTTTTTTTATTTATTTAAATAACAGAACTTCAAAAATTCTTATCTTTGCATAGAAAAATCACAAAAATAAAATAAAAATACCCACTTGCTCAGTGAACAAAGGAAAATAATGTGGAAAAGAAATCAAGTTAATTGGATGAGTATTTTATTTTTAATAATTTATTTACTGTTTCTAATGTTTTGATTCTCCATTTGCATAGACAATTCACCATGGCTTGAGACCATAGGGCTTTTGAAGGCTCTGATCTTGGGAATATTCCCTGAATTTTCAAAGTCAGAGGCCATCTCTGTGAAAAGTTTTTGATTCTTCAAGTTCATGTGACTCTTTTGGGTATTTTAATTCAAATAATTAGCATGTTGTAAAATAAATTCTAGGAAAATTTGGTGGTGTTTCTTAAGACCCGGGGACCCTATGAAAAATATATTTTGTGTTAATTCATTCATAATAACCCTAATTGGTTTAAACTCCCAAAATTGAATTTGAATTAATTAGGGTTAACCACAAACCAAATTGACTTGAAAACAATTCTCCATTGCTCTCTAGGGTCAGAGGAACCTTATATAAAATTTTGAAATAAATTGGACTTGATTAACCCCACCAAATGGATTGATTAAGCCTCATAAGCAAAAAGGAACTTTAAAAATTCATAACTCCAAACATACTTTTCAAAAATTCACAAAAATGGTTTTGGAGCTTCTCTGATATCAGGCGAGTTCAGGAAAATTAAAATTTGAATTTTCTAAAAAAGTTGATTTTTCACAATATTTTAATATTTTAATAAATAAAAAATAATAAAAATCATAAAAATATTAAAAATCATAAAAATGTCACATTTTGACTCCTAATCACTTAGGAACAAACCAAATATTCCCTAGATAAGATATTGAATTTTAAAGGCTTAATGTAATTTTTAAAATTAAAAAAAATGAATTTTCAACCTTTTTTCACTAAAATATTTCTAATAAATCAAAGAAAAATCAGAAAATTATAAAATTTATTTTTATGGACTCCTTGAGGTTAGAGAAATTTAAGAAAAATATAAAATCTATTTTTCATTTTTTATTTTATTTTAAAATTAATTAATACTCTAAAACTCAAAATAATTATAATAAATAAAATATAATTCAAAAAATCACCAAAATTGGTCTAAGTGGTTCTCTGGTCATTAGGAACATCCCATATTTGTTTTAAGGACAGAAACCTTTCCTTGGTCATGTTGTTGAATTTTCCTTGAAAATCCCTATTTTTCATTAAAAATATTTATATAAATAAATTAAATTTAGAAAAATCACATTTTCTCCTCTAATGTCTTAATTGACATGTGAGTGAGGTGAAATAAAAATTTCAAATTTATTTGAGCTTAATTTAGTGAGTTATGAAATGAATAAGCCTAAAAGGGGGATAAAGGTAATTAAAGAATTTTAACCCTTAATTAAAACTTTAGGTTTAATCAAAATTAAGGGTAAAATATTTGATCTTAATTTTCTCTTGGATGATTGAAACTTCGAGAAATTAAAAGGGTAGAAACCCATTAAACACTTTGAAAATATCAAAATGAAACTCTAATTAATTAAATAATTTAAATTTTGGAAAGAATACATTTAAAACTTGGATTATTAAAATAGGGATATTATTGACAGGATATTTATTCTTTAATTTAAAAATCCCTAAATAAGTCACTTCAATAATATTTAGTTCTTAATTAAAAATTAAAATAATAATCCAAACTAAATATATTTAAAATTAAAAAAAAAAAGATAACCCTTAAATGAATTAATGCTTAAAATGTTAAATGGTCCAATAATTAAAATCAAATTTAAAATCTTGGAGTAAAATTAAATTAAATTAAATTAAGTCAAGTCAAAGTTTAAATTAAATTAAATTAACACCTTAACAATTAAATTAAATTAAATTTAAAATTGAAACTAAAATTAAATTAAATTAAATTAAAATTAAATTAAAATTAAAATTAAATTAAAATTAAATTAAATTAAATTAAATTAAATTAAAATTAAAATTATGTTAAAATTAAATTAAAATTAAATTAAATTAAATTAAATTAAATTAAATTAAAATTAAATTAAATTAAATTAAATTAAATTAAAATTAAATTAAATTAAATTAAATTAAATTAAAATCATTTAACAACAAACCTACATGAAATCATTAAGAGTTAAATCGAGACATATCAATAATTTCAACACCTCTTTACATGCTAAGTAAATTTAAAACATAAACATCGATCCGAAATACTTAAGATAATTGAAAGTGTAGAGATTTAAATTAAATTTAAAATAATTTGAACACTATTCCAAACTTAAAATTATTAATTAAAACCTCATACTTAAATTAAATCACTTTAAATCATTAACTCAAACTTTAAATTAAGAATGATTAAAATTCTCAATAAACCAACTTGCCCTTAAAGGCTTTAATTATTATAACTCTTAAATAGAGTATTAAGTGAGATGTCACTTCATTCATCGAGTAATCAAATACCCAGGTTCACTGAGCAAGAGACAAAGTTTAACTAAACTCCTAGATGATTAATTCGCCTGTGCAACTAAATTTACTTGGACTCAAAATAATCCCAGAAGTATTGAAAAGATATTTAGGACTCGTCCTAAGCACTTCCTCAATATGACGAGATGTTTTAGGAGAACAATTGTATTTAATTAATTTTTAGAAAATCATCCTTAAACCAAACCAACAACCTAGACGTCATAGGAAATGACTAGCAATAGGAGTAGGATTCTGGTAGACAACCAAAACCCTTTCCCTTAGCTTTACCTAGGTATTTCTTGAAAAAATATGTTTAAATGCTCCAACAAGTGTTTTAAGTGTAGCTTGGGATGACGGGGAGACCCTCCAGATACGCTTTTACTTTATTGCAATTTACATATATGCACTGTACTTTACTTTTTCTTGGATGTTAAACAACTGTTGCATGAAAACCAAAACCTTTAGGATAGTCCCTGAACTGAAACCAAAACTAAATTAAAAGTCATTGCAAGATAAAATTCACAGCCACAACATTCCAAAATATAAAACAACTCAAAATTTAATCACAAATAGAACAACAAAACTACAATTGCAACTAAATTAAAACGTCTCGTTGAATGATCGGGAATACCTCGGATGATGTAACCCACGTGTTGCTAACGGGATTTCCCACGGTCTAAATGAAAGTTTGGAACTCATTCAGTTGAGTTTAGCAAAATCATTTGGACTAAGTGAATTCGATGAAAATAACAGTGTCGGGATGACGGAACCGTGGGATCTTAATCGGTTCTGTTTAAATAACTTTAAGATTTGTTTTAATTAAGACACTAAAGACACTTGGATTTTAAGATTTCTAAACCAAAACACTTTTCTCATCTCTTGATTTTCACCTTCTACAACTAAACCTCTGCAACAACAAGGAGCTCGGAGCATGGTGGGCAGCACGGCCATTGTCATCAGCAAAACTCAGATCTACACCAGCTAAACATTTCTTAGAATTAAATAACCATGCCATAGGACTTCGAGGTAGTTTGCCTAGTGCAACATAAATCCTCAACTGTTCGTTAGGCATTTGCATAATCATATTGTGCAAATTAAGTCCTAACCGGTCTTAGGTTTCCGAGGTAGTAGTTTGGCACGACATAAACCCTCACATATTTGAGGCTATTTGTACGATTGTGTCATACAAATATAAGTCCTAATTAATTAAAATTAGTAGCATTGAAACATTAAATAAATTCCTAAATTGAAGCCAAACAATAGGATAGTTTGGGAAGTTTCCAAGATTCTTCTTGGATCCTCAGCTTCTCCTACTTTTCTTCCTTTGGACTCTTAAAATAAATTGTTCTGAATTTGAGCTAATCCCTATTGAAATTTCAAAAATCCAATCCTTTGAAAAATTTAAACTTTGAAATTCTTGAGAGCAAAACCACTGATCATTATCGAGAGTTTTCTTAAATGATTCCCGTCATTTAAGATGTAATTAACTATAGGGGCTTGCCCTTATCGGGAACTTTAAGAACCCGAGGTAATATAAACCCCGCTTAATTCCTTTATATTAAGCGGGGGAACTTGTCGGCTTATAAAATTGGTTCGCGGACCAAACGAGATGTCACAAATCTTCTAGTTTATTTAATCGAAGCCCGACCCACTTTTTATATGTTTGCAAATTATGTTAATAGCAACGGCACCAAAAACTTGATCCCGCTTTAATATATATATATATATATATATATATATATATATATATATTTGATTTTATGATTGAATGTTTAATGTGGATTCTACGCAAGTATACGTATCGTATTAAGTAATACAGGGCTCTAGTGGAGTCCTGGTTTTCGATCCCATTGGGAAGTTCTTTTTAACAGAATTGTATCAGCTAAAATTTAAAGGAATTACTTACTAATATAGTAAACGGAAATTTAAAGTAACTACAGCAACTAATGTAAACTAATGCTTGAAATAAAGTTGATTTAAATAATTCAGAAAAAGTATCCTTCTCCTTGTTTTTAGAAAATTAAGTGAATGATGAATCTAAATAGAATTCTTGAATTGTATTGTGAAAAATAGGAGCATTCCTATTCTTTACCCTTTGGTCCAGGTGTAAAGAACATTGACTAATCCTATGTTTGATTACTGAATCTGCGGCTAGGCTGGGAGGATACTGGCTGCCACTTCAAAGCTCCCACGTTCCCCTCACCTGAGGGCTAACATCTACACTTCAGCTCTCAAACAATAGGACCAAATTGAATATTTTAGTCTGTCACACTAAAATGTCCAATTCTACATCCGATAAATAATATTTCCCTATTTATTTGCACCCTCCATCCAAGGCTTTTGACTTCCCTGAATATTGGATGTAATTTTTACTATTGTTGATACTTCAACATATTTTTACACATCAATTGGCCAGATTGAAAGTAAATTAAGTTCTAAGTAAAAATTATCACAATAATTTTAATACATTAGGTACTTCCATTTAATTTCATCAATTCGCATAATTTTCATAAACAAGGAGAAAGACTAAGAAAACTACTCAGAATGCATGGGAATAAAATAAAGCATGGATTTCATTTAAAGTTATTAATAATAAACAAAGCTACTTATCTTAATTTCCTCCCCAAGCAGACTCCTTGAAGTTCCTTTGACTTTTCCTTCTAGTACAAAACACTTCTAACTCACTAAAGATTCACTAAGACTCTCTAAATAAACTCACTTAAGACTCCAGAGACACACACAAATGACACACAAAAGACACACCAAAAGACTAAAATTCGTCCTCTATTTATAGAGATAGGCAAATGTCCAAGGGATGCTTAAACACCTCTTCAAAAAGCGTCCAGGTTCAATGTATATGCATTTTGAACTGTCTCGTCGTCGGCGGGAAACGACCTTGCCGTTAGCGAGGCTTCTAGAAGGTCTTCAAACTGCGCGATCTCGCTGTCGGCGGGCTCGGGCTCGCTGTTGGCGAGGTAGTTATAATTCCTTCACAAATTCTTCTCGTGATCTCACCGTCGGCGGCCTCGATCTCGCCGTCAGCGACTTAGTTCATTTTGCATGAATTTCTTCCTTTTTTATCCAAATTCGCTCCATTTCATGCTTTTTGCTTCCATCACTTATAAATCTTCATTCCTGCAGTAAAATAAAGAAAATACCTTTCTTTAAAGTGCAATTTCATCAAAAATAGATATGAATTTCTTAATGTATTTTTCTGTGATCAAAATCCCCCAAACTTAATTATTACTTTTCCTCAAGTAATTTTAATACTAAATAAAAATAATGATTTCTGTAATAGAATTTTTCAATTCAGTTATACTATGAATCAAATTTAAATAACATTATAGTAAAGTTGAATAGAAATATTTCTAAGAAATTAAAATAACTTTATAGATATAAGATTATCTAGTTATCAGGTCTAAGATTTCTAGCTTTCTATTATTTCAGGAATGACTATATTAAAAAAAAAGTAAATTACTTAAGATATTTAGATGATAGGAAGTTCAAGAAAACACTATTTAGTAAAATACTAATCTATGTATATATAAGTTTAGAAATATAACTAATTTTTACCCTTTAGATTGAATCCATTGAAGCCAATTTTTGATAAGGCATCTCCTCAAGTTTCTCCTCACTTATATTTTTCTTTTCTTTTCTTTTCTTTTTGGATTGATTTTCAATCTTTCTTTTCTTTCTTTTCTTTTTTTTTTTTAAAGTGAGGATTACTGTATCTGGATAGCCTGTTAATAATTTTGAACTTCAACTTTTCTTCCTAAATTTGAAACTTAAAATATTTCCTTGCTTATATATATTTCATAGCCTTTACTTCATGGAGTTTCAATCCTTTCTTTTTCACTTAAATACTTAAGAATTTCAATTTTAAAATATAGTTTCCCTTACTTTAAATAGTTTACTATATTCTTATTCCTTTTAACCAAATATCTTATTCCATTAATTAATTGAATTACTAGAAACAATTTATTTAACTTTTTATAATAATTAAATAAAGTAATTCATGTTTATTGAATTGATAAACTACTATAGAAAATCATTTGATAATAATTTTTGAAAATAAAATTGAGAACAATTTAATAATTAAATTTGTATTTCTACTTTCCCCCAAACTTAAATTTTTCTATCTATACTAAATAGTGAAAAGGGAAAGTATGTAGTAAAATTCATCATACCTTTGAGTTTTAGATATTTCTTTTCTTTGAAATTTTTGCAGGCTTTTTCATTACTTACAGAACCTGTACTGTTAGTATTCTTTCACATATAGTATTTAAAAGAAAGTGCAGAGATGAAATTTTAAAATAAGTATCAAACATAACAAATGAAAACTTAATCTATTACTATACATACAATCAAATAACCTACTTAAAAACATATTAAAACAATCTAAACAATATTAAAAGTTCATAACTTATAAAAACTTAAACTAACATCATATATATAAAAAAAAATTGCAACTAATTTAACACACATAAGAAGTCTAACATCATAGCATAAGCAAACATACCAACATCCACAGTCCACAGAAAGTACAGAATAATTACACACAGAATAATAAAGTTTCCAAAATAACAATAAATCTAAACAAACCAAACAAACTAAACAAAGGCTCTAATCTTCTGCATCAAAATCCCAGGCTATATCATCTCCCCGATCTCCGAAGCTGAGAAGAGCTGAGCGAGTCGGTCTTGTGTATAGTGGGGACACTCAGGAAAGACAACATCTAAATCACCACTCCTATATCGACGTTCAGCCTCATAATATGCAATTTTGTACTCTCAAATGTCGCTGAAGATATTCGCTATCATAATCGTGTCTTCTTTCCAAGCCTCCGATCCTTTGGTCTATATGCTCAAATCTTCTTTCCATATTTTCTCCAAATAGCTCAAAACTCTTTCTACTCAGGGTTAATTCATTCATCAGATCTTGAAGGGTAGGAGTGGTGTACTGAGGGGGTTCATAACTAGTAGAGGGTATATCTCTACTTGAAGAAGGTACATAATCCCTTGTCCCGAGATCTCCATCCTTCGTGGGATTCATATTTCTTTATATTAGCCTGAGTAATGGATTTCATAGGTTCAACCCATTCCTCATCATCTCTTGCCTCTACCCCAGATAGTTGGCAGAGTGCATAGATAAGACCAGGATGTCCTAGTCCTCCTCCATTTTCATTTCTTGAGGTGGCTAATATATTCTTATAAATTACACTTCCCACATTAATACACTTTTGGTTCTGAATACAAAAATTTAGAACTGCTCTATCTCTTGTTACCTCACTATGGTGGTAGGTAGGTAACAAAGTAGAACAAATAAAATAATGCCAGGCTTTAGATGTTGCATTTAGCATAGAAAGAGGGAAGTTTACCCGTTCTCGCTGCTTTATCTTCCAGACGCCATTCCCATCAGTGAGAAAGTCGATCAGCTCTTCCAGTGGTCCTTTCATAGTTCCAAAAGTTTCATATTAGTTGGTGTAGGTGTCTCTAACCTCGTAATAAGCATTTATTCTAGCAGCGTTGAATTCCACAAAAAATCCTCTAACCTTAACCGGTGCATCTTCATCCTGTGTTAAGTTCGTATAAAATTCCTTTACCACTTCTACAGCGGCTCTGTTGGTTACGAAACAGAAATTTTCCCATCCTCGTCACTTAATGATTCGCTCAACTTCTCCTCCAGGATTCTTGAAAACTCGATCTTGAATGCATTTTCTTGCTTGTATGTTTTGAAAGTATCGAGTTTGTGCTCTTGCGTTAATGAATCGAGTTTCGTCGTAATCTATCCGTCGCTTTTATCGTGGAGCCATTTTCGATCTGTGAAATTTTGTAAAAATTTTAACTAAACTTCCAAATATTACTAAGAAGGCTTCCTACAACATCTAAAATCCATTTAAATCAATTTCCATGAAATTCTTCGAATTATTTTCTCCACATTTTGAAATTTTTCAAAATTTCCTAATGTAGAAGAAATCCATGGTGAAAATCAAAAATTTTTGCATAGGAGTGAAGCTCTTACCAAGGGAAGATGAAATCCGGTGTCAAAAAGTGTTGAAATCGCTTCAAATCTAAGATCTCTCAAGTCTAGGTTGGTTTTTTTGAAGTTTTAAGGAAGGGGATGATGAATAGTGTCGGTTGACTGGTCAAATATAGGTCGTTTCGTGATCTCACTGTCGGTGAGGTTTTTCTCGCCGTCAGCGAGCTAATTAATTTGATAAGGCAAAAGTTTCGGGAAAAATCCGCCGTCGGCGAGCTCGGTCTCACTGTCAGCGGGTTTTCTCGCTGTCGGCGAGATCCCAAAAATTTTAAATTTTTGAAATTCGTCAATCATTTTCAACCTCAATTTGCCCTTAATCAATCTTTCGATCACTTAATTTAATAATAATATGAAGATTAGATACTTATACTCACAAAAAGTTCACACAACACAAACAATATAACTTTATATATGAAATCCATGAAACTTACAAACTTCACACTAACAACTTAATACATACTTAACTTAAATGTTCAAATCCATAAAACTCAGCATCGCAATCCACACCACAACTCTCTAAAAGCTGAGACATAACAATTACAAATAATCTCATCAAATCTGAGATGATCAAATTAAAATTCAAATAATAATAAAACCTAAATTCAAATTAACACATATATACACAATATATGACATAAAATCGAAATCTTTCCTACTCTTCGATGTACCGAACTATCCTCTTCTACGATATTTTCGATGCGATGCGAGTGCACAAATAAATTATAGAAAGGCACGAAAGGAAATTGCACGGTAGATTCTTCATTAATCCATCCCTTCGTCTTAGTAAATGAATAAAAGCTGGCCTCTAAATGTCCAGGTATGATCAAAGTGCTCTTTCATCCTCCGATTGATGTGATCAAACATATCAGAGATATTGTCGATGGAATTCATCACATTTTGCAATTCTTTCTCAAATCCTTTAATCTTCTTCAGAATGAAATTAGTTTGATCAGTAAGGGGCCTTGCTAAAGGATTGTTCTGTGATACTCTGTCAGAAATAATGGTAATCTTATCATTGTTATCCAAGGTTAGAAACATATCCGTAGGATCAAGTGGTTTCCATGGCAAAAGTACTTTTTCCCAAGCCTCATAAGAAACTTGGTACTTGATCGCATAAAGCAAATATAGTCGATGGGTGTCCAAGTCCATGAAGCTGACCAATGCACGATCAATCCCAATGCAGACTTTACTATTATTGATCCAACATCGATAGGTAGTCCAATTTGAATACAGTAGTTTAATATAGCGCATTCCTTTGAAACTTTATTTACTTTCATAGTAGGTAATAATTTTGATGAGATAAAGAAATGCCAGTGCTTCGAGACAGGGTTAAGAAGTGATGCAGAAAAACTGACATACCCGTCTTCGCGTAACTCCCAATCATCAGGTTCGTCAGTCAGGTATCTATAGATCTCGTTCATATTGTATCTTGAAGGAACAAAGTTGGAATAATGACAAACAGAGGTATTCTCTATAGAAAACAATTCTTTTACCCTTCAAGGAGTAAATGTTACCCATCTTCCTCTGACGTAGACATTTCCATTGTTGATCGCATGTAAATTAGAGTAAAACTCTTTAACTACTAGAATAACTACAGTGGATGTCGTATAACAAAATACCTCCCAATGCTGCTGTGCGATCATTTCTTCGATTTTTGTGGTGGAATTCTCTACTCCTCTCGTTGACAAATCCCCTTTCTTTAATAAGTCTTTTCTTCATCGAAGCCTTTGTTGAAGATACGCTGCGCCTCCGAGCCGACGAGTTTTCTTCGGTTAAAAACTTCAGTTTTTGTGGTTTCTAAGAATTTGGGTGCCATTTCGGATTGAAAGGATTGGTCCCTAGTCGTTTCTAAGGAAGAAAATGGTGTAAAATTGGATTTGGGATAAATTCCTACAAAGAAATGGCTTAGATCCGTCCAAAACCGCACGAAAATCTTTAAGAAACCAAAATTTCAACTGCCTCGCCGTCTGCGAGAAGTTTCTCGCCGTCAGCGTGCTAGTTATAAAACCGAATTAAGTCATGGCACACGATCTCGCAGTCGGTGGGCTCGGCCTCTCTGTCAGCGAGATTCGTAATAATCGCCCATTTTTGCTCTGGTCCGAATATTTTCTGATCTCATCATATAGGTTCGAATTTGTGATGATTCTAATTAAAAATTTGAGTAGTAAGATTTTTTTTAATAATATAGACTCACTAATTTATAGATCATTAAAAATAAAAGACTACTATGGGTTGCCTCCCATAAAGCGCTTGGTTTAACGTCGTCAGCCCGACCTAATTTCAGTTAGTAATCAGGTTGACTAAGCATTAAAACCTCTTTAAAATTTGGTCTTCTACTTTCAAAATATGGTTTTAATCTATGTTCTTTTACCTTAAATCTATGTCCTGTTTTTTGATCCTCAATTTCCATAGTTCCATATGAAAATATTTAAGTTATGGTGAAAGGTCCTTACCATCGAGATTTCAATGTCCCAGGAAATAATTTCAATCTAGTATTATATAGTAGAACTTCTTGTCCTGGTTCAAAATTTCTCTGATTAATCTTCCGATCATGCCACATTTTCATCCTTTCTTTATAAATCCTATCATTATCATATGATTCATTCCTTAGTTCTTCCAATTCATTTAATTGTAAAAATCTCTTCTCACCAGCTTCTTTCATATTATAATTAAATTCTTTAATCGCCCAATATGCTTTATGTTCTAATTCAACTGGTAAGTGACAAGTTTTTCTATATATAAGCCTATATGGAGTCATTCCAATCGGAGTTTTATAAGCAGTCCTGTATGCCCATAATGCAGTGTCTAGTCTTATAGACCAGTTTGATCTATTAGTGTTTACAGACTTTTCTAATATACACTTAATCTCTCGATTAGAAACTTCAGCTAATCCACTAGTTTGTGGATGATAAGCAGTTGATATCTTATGCATAATATTATATTTTTCTACTAGTTTGTGAATATATTTGTTTCTAAAATGAATTCCTCCGTCAGTGATAATCACTCTCGGCATTCCAAATCTAGTAAAAATATTTTTCATTAAAAATTTTGAAACACTTTTAGCATCACACCTAGGTAAGGCTTGTGCTTCAATCCATTTGGAAACATAATCAACGACTACTAATATATATGAGTTTCCAAATGAAGGAATAAAAGGTCCCATGAAATCTAATCCCCAAACATCAAAAATTTCAACTTCTAATATAAAATTCAGAGGCATTTCATTTTTTCTCGATATGTTTCCTACTCTTTGGCATTTATCGCAGGTTTTTATATATCTGTATACATCTCTAAATAGAGTAGGCCAATAGAATCCATGTTGTAGAATTTTATATGCAATTTTATCTGTCCCAAAATGTCCTCAAAAATCAGAATCATGACATTTTTGAATGATTGGTTCAGTTTCTTCATAAGGCACGCATCTTCTAATAATTAAATCCTTACATTGCTTATATAAGTATGGTTCATCCCAAAAGTATGTTTTAGTATCATGAATGAATTTTTTCTGTTGTTGTAAAGTTAACATAGGTGGTAAAATGTCACTTACAATATAATTTACTATATCAGCATACCAAGGTATTCTCCACTCATTTATATTATAAAGTTGTTCATCAGGAAAACTGTTTAAAATTTCATTATTAGTATCAGATAATTCATGATTTTCTAATCTTGATAAATGATCTGCAATTTGATTATCAGTTCCCTTTTTGTTAATGATCTCAAAATCAAATTCTTGCATTAATAATATCCATCTAATTAATCTTGGTTTAGAATCTTTCTTTTGCATTAAATACTTAATAGCGGAGTGATCAGTATGCACAAATACATTTAGTTCCTATTAGATAATGTGGAAATTTATTAAAAGCATATACAACTGCTAATAATTCTCTTTCGATAACTTGTATAATTTATTTCGAGCATCATTTAGAGTTTTACTAGCATAGTATATAACTTTGAAAATCTTATCATATCTTTGCCCAAGAACTGCTCCTATAGCATAATCACTAGCATCACACATAAGCTCAAATGGTTTCTCCCAATTAAGTGAAACTATTATAGGTGTTGTAATTAATTTATCTTTTAATAATTTGAAAGCATTTAGGCATTCAATTGTAAATTCAAATTTCTTGTCCTTTTCAGAAGTTGGCATAGAGGTTTAGTAATTTTTGAAAAATCTTTAATATAACGTCTGTAGAATCCAGCATGTCCAAGAAAACTTCTTACCCCTTTTACCGTAGTTGGAGGTGGTAATTTAGCTATAACTTGAATTTTTGCAGGGTCTACTCCATGCCCTTTTCCGAAATTTTATGCCCTAATACAATGCCGCCTGTAACCATAAATTGACATTTCTCCCAATTAAGAACTAAATTAGTTTTCTCACATACTTCAAATACTTTTTCAAGATGATTTAAGCATGTGTCAAATGTTGTTCCAAATACAGAGAAATCATCCATAAATACTTCTATTCCATTATCAATTAATTTACTAAATATAGACATCATACATCTTTGGAATGTTGCAGGTGCATTACATAATCCAAAAGGCATTCTTCGAAAAGGGAAAGTTCCATAAGGACTAGTAAATGTAGTTTTCTCTTGATCCTCAGGAGCAATTTGTATTTGATGATAACCGGTATATCCATCTAAGAAACAAAAATATTTATGTACGGCTAATCTATCTAAGATCTAGTCTAGAAATGGTAAAGGGAAGTGATCTTTCCTGGTGCCTGTGTTTAATTTTCTATAATCAATACATATTCGCCATCCAGTAACTTGTCTTATAGGGATAAGATCATTATTTTTATTAGCTTTTACGGTCACTCCTCCTTTTTTGGGTACACAGTGAATTGGGCTTACCCAAGCACTGTCAGAAATAGGATGTATAATACCATTATCTAACCATTTAAAAATTTCCTTTTTGATTACTTCTTTCATTATCGGATTTAATCTGCTCTGTGGATCTGCTTTAGGCTTATGTTCTTTATCTAAATAATTTTGTGCATACAAATTGAAGGACTAATTTCCTTAATATCTACTAAAGTCTAACAAAAAATTTTCTTATATTTTTTTAATGTATCTAAAAGTTTTTGTTCTTGAGATTCATTTAATTCAGATGAAATAATAACTGGTAGAGTTGAAGAATTACCTAAATAAGCATATTTCAAATGATTAGGTAACATTTTTAACTCAAGTTCAGGAGGTTTAATAATCGATGGAACTATATTTTTTTCGAGTTTTCAGTGTTATCCAAAAATTCAAATTTCTCTTGAATATAATCTAGTTTTTCATTTATATCGGCTTTTTCAATTAATTCAGTCTTTTCTTTTTCTAATTTTTCTTCATAATATTCCTTAAAATGTTCTCTTTGTAAATGATCGAGTACTTCCATTCGAAAACACTCATCATCTTTTTCTAATGCAGGATATTTCATTGATTTAGCAATATTAAAAGTTACTTTTTGGTCATTTACTCTCATAGTTAATTCTCCTTTTTGAACATCAATCATAGCTTTTCCAGTGGCTAAAAATGGTCTTCCTAAAATGATAAGAATTTCTTTATCTTCTTTCATATCTAAAACAATAAAATCTACAGGGAAGATAAATTTATCCACTTTTACTAATACATCTTCAATAACTCCCTTAGGATATGTAACAGAACGATAAGTTAACTGAAGAGTTACTGAACTAGGTGAAATTTCTCCCAATCCTAATCTTTTAAAAATTGATAAAGGCATTAGATTGATGCTTGCTCCTAAATTACACAAAGCTTTTCCATAGAATTTTTCTCCAATAGCGCAGGGTATAGTGAAACTACCAGGATCTTTTAATTTTCCAGGAAGCTTTTTCTGAATAATAGCACTACACTCTTCACTAAGTGCGACCATTTCATTATCGGTAAATTTTCTTTTTTATTTAAAATATCTTTCATAAATTTTACATAGTTTAGCATCTGTTCTAAAGCTTCTACGAAAGGAATATTTATTGTTAATTTCTTTAGAATTTCAAGGAATTTAGCAAATTGTTTATCTTTTTTATGTTGAATTAGTCGTTGAGGAAATGGTGGTGGAGGTTTTTCATCAGAATTTTTCATTGGTATTAAAAGATTTTCTATGTTTGGATCTTGTTGATTCTTTTACTTTTCAATTTCGACTTCCTCTTTTTGACTTTCAAGTTCTTTTTAAATTCGAGGTTCTAATTCTTTTCCACTTCGTAATTGTATCGCTTTAATTTGTTCATTTCCCTTATCTTTGGGA
Source organism: Papilionanthe hookeriana x Papilionanthe teres (assembly GCA_022702705.1). Lineage (NCBI taxonomy): Eukaryota > Viridiplantae > Streptophyta > Magnoliopsida > Asparagales > Orchidaceae > Papilionanthe > Papilionanthe hookeriana x Papilionanthe teres. The sequence continues at coordinate 22,828,544 of CM040425.1, forward strand.
TTTATTTTCACATTATTAGGAAATGTTCCAGGTATTCTATTATTAAGTGCAGTAGCGATATGTCCCAGTTGAGTTTCAATATTTTTAATAGCTGTTCCTTGATTTTGTAATTGGTTTCCTTGTATTTGTAATTGATTTCCTTGATTTTATAAATGTTGACCCATATTTAATATTAATTCTTCTATAGATAATTTCTTATCTTTAAATTGTGGGTTATTATTATTAAATCCAGGTGGATAATTGGGTTTATAATTTGAATTTCCTTGATTAGAGGGATTTTCTAATGGTTGTGTTATGTTATTCATCCATGGTTGATTAGTTGTGTTATTATTCCAATTAAAATTAGGATGATTTTTCCATCCAGGATTATAATAATTCGCATAACGATTATTGGGTCTGTTATTAATTGCATTTATAGTTTCATATTGAGATTGAGATTCTATAAGTTGTCTAGATGAATTTTCTTCTAATATAGTTGGAGAGTAATTCATTCCAAAATGATCTAATTTTTTAGATACAGCAGCGATTTGCGAAGCTAACATAGATATTGCATCATTTTCATGAATACTAGCTATCTTTTATGGATTCATTCTATCAGCAGGCCATTGAAAATTATTGGTTGTCATTTCTTCGATTAGTGCATAAGCTTCATCAAATGGTTTTGACATTAATGATCCTCCAGCAGCAGCATCGATGATTGATCTTAGAGATCCTACTAATCCATTATAGAAAGTTTGAATAATTAACCGATACGGTAATGCATGATGTGGGCATTTCCTAAGAAGTTCTTTAAATCTCTCCCAAGCTTCATATATTGATTCTCCATCAAACTGAGTAAAAGAAGTTATATCATTTCTAAGCTTAGCAGTTTTGGATGGTGGAAAATATTTAGATAGAAATTTTTGTGATAACTCTCCCTAAGTTTTAATAGATCTAGGTGCTAATGAATTTAACCACATTTTAGCTTTATCCCTTAAAGAAAAAGGAAAAAGTCTAAGTCTAATAGCATCGTTAGATACTCCTTCATATTTAAAAGTAGCACATAGTTCTAAAAAACTAGCAAGATGTAAATTAGGATCTTTAGTAGGTGAACCAGTAAATTGATTATTTTGTACCATTTGGATAATTGCAGGTTTAAGTTCAAATGAATTAGCAGCTACATCAGGGTTTTCAATAGTTAAATGAATTTCATCTAATGTAGGATTGGCATAATCTCGTAATGGTCTCTGTTGATTGATATTTTCATTTTCAGGAATATTTGTCATTTGTGTTAAATTTATAATTTCTCTTTTTTGTTTTCTAATTCTTTTAATTGTACGCTCTAATTCTGAATCGTAAGGTATTAAATTTTCTTTTCCAAATTTTCGCATACAATTTTTGCCAAATAAATTTTAAAATAGTCCGTTACTTTAATAAATAATTTCTTTACTTCCCCAGCAACGGCGCCAAAAACTTGACCCACTTTTTATATGTTTGCAAATTATGTTAATAGCAACGGCACCAAAAACTTGATCCCGCTTTAATATATATATATATATATATATATATTTGATTTTATGATTGAATGTTTAATGTGGATTCTACGCAAGTATACGTATCGTATCAAGTAATACAGGGCTCTAGTGGAGTCTTGGTTATTGATCCCACAGGGAAGTTTTTAACAGAATTGTATCAGCTAAAATTTAAAGGAATTACTTACTAATATAGTAAACGGAAATTTAAAGTAACTACAGCAACTAATGTAAACTAATGCTTGAAATAAAGTTGATTTAAATAATTCAGAAAAAGTATCATTCTCCTTGTTTTTAGAAAATTAAGTGAATGATGAATCTAAATAGAATTCTTGAATTGTATTGTGACAAATAGGAGCATTCCTATTCTTTACCCTTTGGTCCAGGTGCAAAGAACATTGACTAATCCTATGTTTGATTACTGAATCCGTAGCTGAAGTTCGGGAGGATATCGTTGCCACTTCGAGCTCCCACGTTCCCCTCACTCCGAGGGCTAACATCTACACTTCAGCTTCGAAACAATAGGAGCAAATTGAATATTTTAGTACGTTACACTAAAATGTCCGATTCTACGTCCGATAAATAATATTTCCCTATTTATTTGCACCCCCTTCCAAGGCTTTTGACTTCCACGAATATTGGATGTAATTTTTACTATAGTTGATACTTCAACATATTTTAACACATCAATTGGCCAGATTGAAAGTAAATTAAGTTCTAAGTAAAAATTATCACAATTATTTTAATACATTAGGTACTTCTATTTAATTTCATCAATTCGCATAATTTTCATAAACAATGAGAAAGACTAAGAAAACTAATCAGAATGCATGGGAATAAAATAAAGGATGGATTTCATTTAAAGTTATCAACAATAAACAAAGATGTTTATCTTAATTTCCTCCTCAAGCAGACTCCTTGAAGTTCCTTTGACTTTTCCTTCTAGTACAGCACACTTCTAACTCATTAAAGATTCACTAAGACTCTCTAAATAAACTCACTTAAGACTCCAGAGACACACACAAAAGACACACCAAAAGACTAAAATTCGTCCTCTATTTATAGAGGTAGGCAAAGGTCCAAGGGATGCTTAAACACCTCTTCAAAAAGCATCCAGGTTCAATGTATATGCATTTTGAACTGTCTCGCCGTCGACGGGAAACGACCTCGCTGTCAGCGGGGCTTCTAGAAGGTCTTCAAACTGCGCGATCTCGCTGTTAGCGGGCTCGGGCTCCCTGTCGGCGAGGTAGTTATAATTCCTTCAGAAATTCTCCTCGTGATGTCGCCGTCGGCGGCCTCGATCTCACCGTCGGCGACTTAGTTCATTTTGCATGAATTTCTTCCTTTTTGATCCAAATTTTCTCCATTTCATGCTTTTTGCTTCCATCACTTATAAATCTTCGTTCCTGCAGTAAAATAAAGAAAATACCTTTCTTTAAAGTGCAATTTCATCAAAAATAGATATGAATTTCTTAATGTATTTTTACGTGATAAAAAAACTTGACCCACTTTTTATATGTTTGCAAATTATGTTAATAGCAACGGCACCAAAAACTTGATCTCGCTTTAATATATATATATATATATATATATATATATATATATTTATTTATTTATTTGATTTTATGATTGAATGTTTAATGTGGATTCTACGCAAGTATACGTATCGTATCGAGTAATACGGGGCTCTAGTGGAGTCTCGGTTATCGATCCCACAGGGAAGTTTTTAACAGAATTGTATCAGCTAAAATTTAAAGGAATTACTTACTAATATAGTAAATGGAAATTTAAAGTAACTACAGCAACTAATGTAAACTAATGCTTGAAATAAATTTTATTTAAATAATTCAAAAAAAGTATCCTTCTCCTTGTTTTTAGAAAATTAAGTGAATGATGAATCTAAATAGAATTCTTGAATTGTATTGTGACAAATAGGAGCATTCCTATTCTTTACCTTTTAGTCCGAGTGCAAAGCACATTGACTAATCCTATGTTTGACTACCGAATCGCGGCTAGAGTCGGGAGGATACTTGCTGCCACTTCGAGCTCCCACGTTCCTCTCACCTGAGGTCTAACATCTACACTTCAGCTCTCAAAAAATAGGACCAAATTGAATATTTTAGTCTGTCACACTAAAGTGTCCAATTCTACATCCGATAAATAATATTTCCCTATTTATTTGCACCCTGCTTCCAAGGCTTTTGACTTTCCTGAATATTGGATGAAATTTTTACTATAGTTGATACTTCAACATATTTTAACACATCAATTGGCCAGATTGAAAGTAAATTAAGTTCTAAGTAAAAATTGTCACAATTATTTTAATACATTAGGTACTTCTATTTAATTTCATCAATTCGCATAATTTTCATAAACAAGGAGAAAGACTAAGAAAACTACTCAGAATGCATGGGAATAAAATAAAGCATGGATTTCATTTAAAGTTATCAATAATAAACAAAGATACTTATCTTAATTTCCTCCCCAAGAAGACTCCTTGAAGTTCCTTTGACTTTTCCTTCTAGTACAGCACACTTCTAACTCATTAAAGATTCATTAAGACTCTCTAAATAAACTCAATTAAGACTCCAGAGACACACACAAATGAAACACAAAAGACACACCAAAAGACTAAAATTCGTCCTCTATTTATAGAGGTAGGCAAAGGTCCAAGGGATGCTTAAACACCTCTTCAAAAAGCGTCCAGGTTCAATGTATATGCATTTTGAACTGTCTCGCCGTCGGCATGAAACGACCTCGCCGTCAGCGAGGCTTCTAGAAGATCTTCAAATCGTGCGATCTTGCTGTCGGCGGGCTCGGGCTCGCTGTCGGTGAGGCAGTTATAGTTCCTTTAGAAATTCTCCTCGTGATCTAGCCGTCGGCGGCCTCGATCTCGCCGTCAGTGACTTAGTTCATTTTGCATGAATTTCTTCCTTTTTGATCCAAATTAGCTCCATTTCATGCTTTTTGCTTCCATCACTTATAAATCTTCATTCCTGCAGTAAAATAAAGAAAATACCTTTCTTTAAAGTGCAATTTCATCAAAAAATAGATATGAATTTCTTAATGTATTTTTTTGTGATCAGAGCCCCATCATCAAGTAGTGTGTCTATTCTTCGGGATAGATACATAGCTTGTGATGTGGCGCTCATTTATATAAACTATTTGTGATGTGAGGCTGGTTTGATTTCATATCTTAAAATTTTCAAACTTAAAATTATTTTCAAAATCAAATGCTACTTTCTAAACTATACATATTTAAATTAAATTTAAAATTTAAAATTTGACGACAATTTCTATAGGCGACCCCATTTTCAAAATACATGATCTAAAAATATGCCGACAACTTCTGGCGACTCCGCTGGGGACTAGTTCCTCTCTCCATTTTGATTAGATGGTTTTGCTTTCATAAATCGGTAGTGTATCCATGTCCCTAGTGGAGCAAAAAACCATTCTTCCGTTGGGATACCCCATTCATTTCTGTCTTGAACGAGTATAGCCAACTTCTCTCGCATTTAGGAGCCACTGTTTAGACACCCCTAAACGGAGAGGTTTCGAGATCCTTTTACCTCTTTTCTGAGGTGGGGTGGACCCCCAATAGGTGTTAGTTTAGGAGCGGTCCTTTGAGTCGAGAGGTCTTGCATAATACTTTCTCTTTCTTTCTAATTCTAAATCGGGCCCTTTACCTTTTCTATAACCTTTTTCCTTTAATCATTTTGTTTCTAACAAACGAACCCGCAAATAAACAACCTTCTAATAAACAATCTCTTTTAAAAATCACAAATACACTAAGATAAATGAAATTGTGTTCGGACTCTTTCTTTTTTGTCCTAAACTTTACAACGAAAGGAAGCATAATTCGGGACTGACATTCGGAATCGCCTGCGAGAAAATGAGCGCCCCAAAGTTAATCTTCTCCTTCACCAATGGAATGGACTTCGCCGTTTACAAGGATGAGTCGCTCGACAATGGGATCATCCGTTTCGGACAAGGATTTGGTAACACAGATATCAAGTTCGCTGACGTCACTCTCTTCACACTAATGGACAAAGTGTCAGAAATTGAGAAACCCCTGATTGAGTTCAACCTGAAATTGCCTCAAAAATTCCCTCCCCTGCAAAGGGTTCCAGCGGAAAGGAGTACTATTGTTCGTAGGCGGACTGTTGTTTCTACCCCCACCGGTCTAGTCATCTCTGCACCTACCTCGACTTCTGCCAAACTGAAGGGGAAGGAAATCTAAGTCTGTGATGAGCCTATTACTGTGGAGGGTACAGATTTTGCTATAATACCATATGTTTTTGAGATTGGGTCCAGTTCAAGAGTTGCACCCCTAACTCGGACTCAAAGGAGAAATAGAAGCAGAAAGATCGCCAAGATCGAGAAAGCCAAAGCTGCTCGAAGTTGCTTTTCTAGAAGAAATTCCCGAGGAAAGAGAAGAAGCTGTACGAGTATATACCTCCGTTGGAAGGAAGCGAGGTTTCACCCTCTCTCTGCCGCATCAGATGAAGAGAATGTTCGTAGGATCGCCGCTGCATTACCCCGACCTGCGTACTACAGCAATTACAAAAGGAAAAGGGATAAGACTACGCCATTTGCTCGTCTGCAAGCCATGATAGAAAGATTGGCAAAGAAAGAAAGATGCCCCGTGTCAGAAATCTTAAGAAGGATGGGACGGGTGCCAGCTAAATCCCGCCTCGGACCACGAATGGAGCCTGTTGCTGCCACAGAGAAATCAAAGAAGAAGATAAAAGCCAGTTCACCCGTTGTTGTATCAGGTCTGCAAATTACGGAAGATACCACCTTCCAGCATATAGCCGACAGACCATCCGGTCCTAGGTTTCCGGCTGCAAGAAGGATGGTATGGCGACCTACTACTGGCGAGCTAAGACCAAAACAATGTCCTGAGAAGAAAAGTCTCGTCAGGAGACTTGAATCAGAAGAAAGCGCTACTGCAATAAAGGGGACTCCAGGAAAGGAAATTCAACAACCGTCACGTGACAACTGCGAGACCGTGCAAAAAAGGCCACTAGAAGATGACATGGACAAGTTAAGGACCGACATCCGACGATTAGCAAAAGAAAGAGAAGAAAAACTAGAAGATGAAGTTGATTCATCAGAATTTATGAATGACGAGTATGTTGAAATCAACATGGTTGAGACGCGGGCATCATCAGCTTCACAAGGTGCTCCAGCAGCTGCAGAAAGAGGTGAACCAGAAGTGTTGAGAGCACGACTTCAAGAGAAGGATGATACAATTTCCCAGATGGCAAAGAGGATGGAAGAGATGGCTGCCGCTTTAGCCACTCTCCAGAGTCAAGTTCAGCCTCAGAAAGAAACACCCCCAAAGATCATACATATTGCAGATGGAGGAAAAGAGATCACATCCATCAACGGAGATGAGCCACCAAAGAAGGAATCTGCACAAAGCATGATTCCAGAAAAGGATATTAAAAACATGGTAGAACAGCAGGTGTGAGAAGCCCTAGCACAATCTAAGAGTGGAGCATCTATTCAGACGGGTAGACCTTACCAGGAAGAGTTTGATGCAGTCCAATACCCGAAAGGCTTCGTACCACCTCTGTTTAAGACTTTTGATGGAACGGGAAACCCTCGGCAACATGTCGCACATTTTCGTGCTAGTTGCTGCAATGCCCGTGGGAGTGATTCTCTACTCTTCGGTCAGTTCGTCAGCAGTTTGTCAGGGATTACCTTCGACTGGTACGCAGAATTGCCGAACGTTTCAGTAAAGACCTTTTTAGAACTAGATAATCTCTTCATTAAACGGTTTACCGGGGCTCAGCACCACATCACTATCGGTGATCTGGTGGTGGAGCAACAGAAACTGAACGAGACTTTAGTGGATTACATACTTCGATGGAGGAATTTAAGCATGAAGTGTGAGCCACAGCTGCAAGAACAACATGCAGTCGGCATCTTGCTCAAAAGTATCCATGGCCCGATAGCACTTCTCCTTAAAGGATTTACAATCAAGACTTTTGAGAAGTTACTTAGCAAGGCCGGGAGCTTGCAGGAGGAGGCAAAGCAGTTAAGTTTTATAGACAAGATCGATAAGCAGAAAACTGTGAAGACATTTGAAAAGAAATCTAGAATCGTTGCGGCAGTATATAAGGGCAAGTAGCCGGTTCAGATACAACCAGAGCGGCCACAGCCTAGTTACCAACCACCGCAACGGACATACCAACAACCACCACAGAGCTATCAGCAACCTCAGCAGGGCTATCAGCAACCTTAGCAGGGCTACCAGCAACCTCGTCCGAGCTATCAGTCGCCTCAGCATTATGAACAACCACCTCGTTCATCGCATACCTTAAGAGAACTTCTAAATAGAGAATATCCATTCAAAACTGAAGCAATAGCGAAGATGTTCCGCAGCTTAATGAAGACACTGGATTTTCAGCTGCTAGAGCCCAAGAGATCAGAAGAAGTCAACAAGAAAGATCATCCGAACTATTGCCCTTACCACCGGATGCTCGGAGACAAGATAGAGGATTGCATCACTTTCAAGAGTTGGCTTGATGACAATCTCCAGAAAGGGAACATAACGATCCCAAAGGAATTCATGAAGGAACCCCAAAAAGGAGGTTCCATCAATGTTATCTCAACGGATCCTATTGTTCCGATAGACCCTTACACGACCGATGATGGATGGAGTACCGTCTGGACAAAGTCTTCAAAGAAAATTTTGGATCACATCCAGACCGCTTCGGTACGCACTTCAACTCAGAGTTTGAAACCTGTCGAGCCGGCACTATCACTTGCGATTGAAGAACCGCCCCAGAAGGAGGAGAAGATCGTGGAAGAAAAGAAGTCCGAGGCTCCGAAGGGTAGACTAGGGGCTGCTTATCCTAGGATGGTTGTTTCTGATTAGGGGGAGAAATCCCTCGAACTCCTGACTCTGTATGACTATCTGCTCGCCCCGGCAGGATCTTATAATGATAAGGGTTATGGCGTTGGCTACGTTTTGACTATTTCTAACGATTACGTAACTAGTGATAACCAGCTTAATCCAGATCTCGATTCCAACACAAATAACGATTCTCAAATCATACACAACCTCGATGAACACGACGAAGAAGATGTTCAGAAAGGAGGCTACGAAAGCTCGACAAGCAACGAGTCGATTTGTGAATTCTGAGGAGCTCCGATCAAGATAGAATTAATACTATCAGACACCGAAGCAACTCCAGAAGAGCCAGTCATCCCGATTCAAAAGGAGACACCGGCAGATCCAGCACCATATTCAGAAGAGATTACTGAAGTTAATCTAAGAAGTGGAAAAGTTCTACCTCCGAGAATGGGTCCAAAGGATAAAGGAAAGCAGGTGGTTGCTCAGGAAGAGTCAACCCCAGCAGAGGAACTGGCCATTAGGGAAGAAACTGAGGAACATGGTAATAAAGTGGACTACAACTTGTTAACCCATCTTGGGAAGCTACCAGCCAAACTAAGCATATACAACGCTCTGATCCTATCAAAGGAGATGAGGGAGGCTCTGATCAAGGCTTTACTTGATCTAGAGATTTGTTTAGCTCAAATGGTCCGTAATTCCTTCGATGAGGTTTGCTCGTTAAGAGAAAAGCGAGGTGTTACCTTCACGGACAATGATTTACTACTCGGAACGGCAGATCACAACCGACCGTTGTACATTTCAGTCACTATTGGAAAATTTACGCTCTCCAGAGTGTTGGTTGATCCAGGAGCATCAATCAACATAATGAATCTTTGGACGCTAGCGTATTTGGAAATTGATGCTCTCGAGCTTGAAGCAGACAAGATGTTATTAAGAGGGTTCAATCAGAAAGGAGAAAGAGCCCTTGGATTGATAACACTATTATTGAAAACCGGTGATTTAGCAAAGACAACCGCAAAATTCCACATAATTGATTCTGAGACATCGTTCAACGCTCTACTGGGTCGGCCATGGATCCATGAAAACCGGATGGTACCCTCATCTCTGCACCAGTGCATAAAGTATTACGAAGGAGGGGAACAGTGCATCAAAGGTGATTTGCAACCATTCTCCGTGCACGAAATTGGAATTCATGAAGATGCAGCCTACTACGCGCCTCTGAAGAAAACAATTTTTTCCAGAAATACCATACCAAATGAAGCAAAAGAAATTCGAGACGATGAAGAACACGAAGTTCTAGTCCAATAGTTACTCACCACTCCCTTACGGCGAGATGGTGAAGATTTCTCCGAACTCGCACCGAGGTCGAGGCCAGGGATGAGGACGTGGAAGAAACGTTGGAACAGTTGGACAGAAGAAACCAGTCATCAATGTCGATTGGGAGAACAGTTCCGAAGAAGAAGAAGAAATTGAGAAAGAAACAGCTACAATAAGTCAGAAGGAACAACAATTCAAGATTTCTCTCGAAGATGAAAAGAATGAAGAATATAAATCAATGTACGAGAAGATTAACCATTATGTACATACTATGACCACGACCCGATCCATTCTAATAAGATCAAGGGTATGGTGGTCAAGGAAGTGCATGATGGTGGTGCTAAGCCAATCAAGTTCTACCGTGGTGCTTCTTCTTCCAAAACTGAAAGTGATGTACAATTTGAAGGTGTTACTCCTTCCGAATTAATGGAACTACCTTTTGAGTGGTGCTCTCCCTGTGTTCAAAACTTAATTTAACGCGGTGTCTTACCTCGACAATGGACAAAAGGTCAATCACAACACTTTGAAAAATTATGGAATAATGTCGGTCGGCCTCCCAATACAAAACATGGTCTCGGATTCGGCATAGTAGGATCAGTTGATGATACGGGATTTTGCTTGGTTGTCACTTGCGAACCTAATAAAGACTGCTTGCAAGCTACAGAAGATCTCGAGGATCTACCAATCGGAGACGCTCCACCAGAATTCGAAGAAGAAATCAAATCTACAATAGACGAGTTAATGGAAGTTAACTTAGGTACTAAAGAAGAGCCTAGGCCGACCTTTGTTAGCTCCTTACTCAATAAAGAAGACTCCGAAGACATAATCAAGCTATTAATGGAATTCAAGGACTATTTTGCTTGGAGTTACGACGAAATGTTAGGATTAGCTCCAGAAGTCGCAGTTCACAGGCTAGGAGTGGATCCTACTTCCGTTCCAGTCAGACAAGCTCCTAGAAGAATGCTTCTAGAAATTGAGCAACAAGTAATAGCCGAAGTTAAGAAGCTAATAGACGCTAAATTTGTCTGTGAAGAACAATACCTAACTTAGTTAGCCAACGTGGTACCAGTCATAAAGAAGAATGGTCAGATCAGAATCTGTGTGGATTTCTGAGATTTGAATAAAGCATGTCCAAAGGATGAATTTCCACTACCAATCCCGGAACTGATGATCGACATCGCTTCAACACATGAAATCTTCTCTTTCATGGATGGATCATCAGGATACAATCAGATAAAGTGGCACCAGAAGAAGAAAAGCTCACGACATTCAGAACGCCGATCGGAGTGTATTGCTACACAGTAATGCCATTCGGACTAAAGAACGCAGGAGCAATATACCAAAGAGCGATGACGAAGATTTTTGATGATCTCATTCACAACCAAGTAGAGTGCTACGTGGATGATGTGGTCATCAAAAGTAAACTAAAGGAAGATCACCTGTATGATTTGAGAATTGTTTTCGAGCGACTAAGACAATTTAACCTTAAGATGAATCCCTTAAAATGCGCCTTTGGCGTCACCTTCGGGAAATTCTTTGGATTTGTTGTCCGACATCGCGGGATTGAAATCGATTCGGAAAAGATTAAAGCTATTTTAGAAATGCCGCCTCCCAAAACTTTGAAACAACTACGATCCTTTCAAGGAAAGTTGGCATATCTTCGACGCTTTATCTCGAACTTGTCAGGTAGGTGTCAGCCCTTCTCGGCATTAGTTAAAAAAGACGCCAAATTCGTTTGGGATGAGAAATGCCAGCGGGCTTTCAAGGACGTTAAGCAATATTTAATGACACCTCCTTTCTTAGCAGCCCCAGTCTCAGGTAGACCATTGATACTTTATACCGCGGCTTTAGACGATTCTCTCGGAGCCCTGCTAGCCCAGGTCAATGACGAGGGAAAAGAAAACGCCCTCTACTACCTAAGCCGTCGTCTAATCCAGACAGAAGTAAAGTATCCTCCGATTGAGAAGTACTATTTGGCCCTGATCTTCGCCGAACAGAAGCTCAGGCACTACATGCTTTCTCATAAGGTCAACCTTATTTTGAAGTTTAATCCGTTGCAATATTTGATGACTCGACCGACGCTTTCCGGCAGACTTGCCAGGTGGTCAATGATACTATTGCAATTTGACATAACATTCGTTCCTCTTCGCGCCGTAAAGGGGCAACTCCTAGCAGACTTCCTCGCAGCACACCCTTTGCCAGCGGGTTCGCCTCTCGATGATGATTTGCCTGATGAGCAGATAGTGAGCCTAGAAGACCCCGATGATCGACGTTAAGAACTATACTTCGATGGTGCGTCCTCAGCACAGAAAGATAAAGAATCGCAAACGATAGTGCCCGATAAGGCAGGATTCGGACTAATATTTATAACACCTGAGCGAGGGATGTTAAGATACTCCTACCACTTAACAGAACCGTGTACAAACAACGAGGCAGAATACGAAGTCCTCATAACCAGATTGGAATTAACCGTTCAGATGGGAGTAACGGACATCAACATCTACGGAGATTCTCAGTTAATCATTCAACAGGTTGCCGGACAGTACAGAATTTTAAAGCCAAGACTCGAGCAGTACTTTCAGTATGCCATGAAATTGTTGGAACAAATTCCAAACGTAACAATCTACAAGATTCCCAGAAGAGAAAATGCTCACGCCGATGCGTTAGCCCGCCTTGCAAAGGAATTTGCCTGCTTGCAGGATGAGTCAGTTAAAGCGTCAGTTCAAGGACGACAGGTCCTATCACAGCTCAACATGGATACAATACATAAATCAAAAAGAAAAGAAGAAAAACAATTGTAGCAGTGACAAAAAATACAGAAGATTGGCGGCAGCCATTAATAGACTACTTGCAGACAGGAAACATGCATGACAACAATTCGTTAGCTCATCAAATCAAGAAAAGAACTCTGTCATACGCATTGATAAACAATACGTTATATAGAAGGTCTTTTGACCAGATGTGGCTAAGGTGCCTGAGCGGGTCCGAGGCTCGTGAAATTGTTAAAGAAGTACACTCAGGACTTTGTGGCACTCATCAGTCGGGTCCGAAAATGAAAATGAAGATTAAAAGACTAGGGTACTACTGGCCCTTAATGATGACCGACTGTATGAAAGTTGCCAAAAGTTGTCACCAGTGCCAAGTGCACGGAGTAGTTCTACACGAACCTCTAAATGTGCTACATCTGAAAATCGCGTCGTGGCCATTTGAGTGTTGGGGCACAGATATAGTGGGTCCGATAGAACCGCCTTCTTTAAAAGGACATCGCTTCATTCTTGCAGCTACAGATTACTTTTCTAAGTGGGCAGAAGCAGTACCGCTTAGAGAAGCGAAAGCACATCACGTGCTACAATTCTTCAAGAATCAAGTTGTCTACCATTTTGGGTTACCACGCAGAATTATCTCAGATAACGGGTCCGCATTCAAGAGTACGAAGATCAACAATTTTGTCAGAAGACACGGGATCTACTGGCGCTACTCAACGATCTACTACCCAAGAGCAAACTGCTTGGTCGAGGCTTTTAATAAAACTCTCGTTCAAATTTTAAAGAAAACTTTGGATGACAACAAGAGAAATTGGCACGAGAAGTTGTTAGAAGCCTTATGGGCCTACAGGACGACTTTTAGGACTCCTACTCAGTCTATGCCTTACGCTTTAGTGTACGGGTCCGAGGCCGTCTTGCCCCTAAAAGTTCAGCTTCCGTCACTCCGAATTGCAGTTGCAGAAAAGATCACTACAGAAGAAAATGCCATACTACGACTGGAAAAGTTGGAAAGCTTGGAAGGGAAAAGACTTTCCGCGGAGCAGAATTTGGAACTGTATCAAGCCAAGATGATCCAGGCCCATGATAAATTAGTCTATCCCAGGACATTCAAAGTCGGTGACTTGGTTTTGGTTCTCAGAAGACCTATTCTTGCACATCGCAAGATAGGTGGTAAATTTGAACCAACATGGGAAGGGTCGTTCATGGACAAGACAGTCTACTCAGGAGGTTCCTACCAACTGGTGAATTGCCGTGGAGAAGACCCATGCTTCCAATCAATGGACGGTATTTAAAGAAGTATTACACAACCTGATGTTTCGAAGGGTGGCCTCTAAAGTAGAATCTTATCCCAAGAAACACGGGTGAAGTAATCACTTTGTGACTGTGTCCGAACTCAAAACAAAATAAAATGGATGATAAAAAAAAATCTCATCAACAAAAATGTTAAAAAGAAAACATGGGAAATCGTAATAATAAAATGTCAATCTTTCCTTTTAAATCCATTCATTCCTGATATTTCCTCATATTTTCCTACTTTCGTTAAATTTAAAAAGAAGTGAATAAGAATTTTGAAGTGTTTTTCTTATTGTTCTTGTTCTTAGTACAGCCCCTGATCCTTTCCTTGTTCTTTCGCAGGGAAATGTCAAACGGGCGGTTGGTTCTAAACTTTAGAAATGGCGTGAGTCTAGCACTTGATGAAAAGAGGGTGAGGGATGGAGCGGTGATAGAGATTGACTCGGACTTCACACCGGTCGGCTTACAATACGAAGAAAATGATTGGATCCCGGTTGATCGAGAAGAACTTCACAGCCAGACAGTGATGAAAATGGGTGGCCCGAGCCACCACTCCAGCAGCAAGAAAGGAAAAGCAAACGCCGCGCATGTAACCGGAGCAGATAAGAATGTTAAGTCCGTGGTTGCCACAGCAGAGGGTAGGCTTGTCAGCGCCGCACCCACAGAAATTCAAGGGGTAAGGAGAGCTACTCTCACCACTACCCAGCGAAGAAATAAGAATCGTCGCATTCGCAAAATGTTGACCAAGTTAGCAGAAGATCAACATAAACTGACAGTGGATACCGTTAGTGCAAATGCATCAAGGAGACCGGTTCGTCAGGAACCAGAAAGAAGAAAGTTAACTCTAAGAAAGTCAGAACAGATAAAAGAAGTACCAAGAAAAGCAGAAAAAGTGTCAGTACCTCGATGCCGAGCAGATGTACCGAATCCGAAGAGTCTTGTTGCGAAAGCAACCCCGGAGGATGTCCCTACAGAGACTATCCCGGAGGAGCCGAGACATGCAGAAGAACGTGTCGAGGTTGATCCATACATCCCGCAGTATGTTACTAGACACTGAGGACTTCAGATAATCCCGGAATACGAGCTGGAGAAGATGCAACTAGTTGAGAAGAGAACCTTTGAATACTTTGAAAGAATTGGAGACAGGAGGGTCAACATTTTAGAAGGACTCTAGCTGCATACAAATGTGTTCTCAGATTATGAACAGCAACAAATTGTAGACTGCATCCTCGAATTACAAAAAATGGGCCGAGCTAGTCGCCTGAGGGAAAAGACCTATTCAGAACCCCGAAGATGGATGCCAGGAAAATGAAGAGTTACAATCCAATGCGGATGTTGCTACAATTTTGCCATAGACAGAAAAGGAAATCCACCAGGGATACTCCGTCGCAGTGAGGTGGATCCGATGCCAAGAATCATTAAGAGAATGGTGAAAAGGATGATAACATGGAGGGTATTGCCTACAGATTGCATACCCAACAGCTGCATTATTAACATCTACAAGGAAGCGACTGCATACCTCCACATATAGACCATCATGACTTTGTTAGACACTTTTACACAGTGTCATTCGTTAACCAGTGCAACATCATGTTCGGATCTGACCTCCAGATTGCAGGCCCCAGTGAGTTCCGAGGGCCGGTGGAGATACCACTACCGGTAGGTTCCGTCCTGGTGTTAAAAGGAAACGGAGCAAACGTTGCGAAGCATTGCTTTTCAGGAGTGCCTGTGGAGCGGATCTCAGTTACTTTAGAAGAATGGACAACAAAAAAATGCCTTACCACATTCAGCCAGATCCAGAATTGGAGAGTCTCCGGCCCTACGAGTTGTGAGTTACATGGGAAATAGCACACCTCCAATACACATCCATGCGGCATTCCTGCCAAGGGTGGCTTGGAAGGTGATGTTATTGCCCATGTTTCTTACTATTCAGACATGGATTTTTTGACAGACGCTTTTGGATGGATCAACAAGAATCTTACCCAATCCGTTTTGGATTTACATGGATTGTATGAGACATTAAATTTCTGAGGAAAATGTCATCATGATCGGATCGAGTTGTATGATGTATTTTCAGCAAGTTGGAATGAAAACGACTACGTCATATTTTGCCTTCACCTCTTATTGTGCAAATTGACTGGGAAACGCCATTAGAGTTAAATAAACTTTGAACGAAGAACAGAAAAGAAAAGAAAATAAATGAGAACTTTTCCTAAAAATCTGAATATTAAGATGAGCTTCAAATTCAAATGAACACTAAATAAACAACAAAAAATAAAATGGGATCGTTAAAGGACAAACAAAACAAATCTAACTCCGAATTGAATTTCGATCTCAAACCTCTGATTAGAACCTTTCAGTTCTTTCCTCTATCTAAATCTGTTGGGAACTCTTTTGAAGTTTGAATATTCTCTTCGACTTGTCGTTAAGTCAAGTCTTTTCAGCTTGGTACACTTACCAGCTCCTTTCAATTCTCTTTCTTCTGTGTCTTAGAGGACCGACTAGTTCTATTGATACGGAGCCACGAACTTTGTTCGATTTGGTTCTGATGGCATAAGATTGGGTCCCTCTTCATACAGATAAATTTCTGAGACTGGTAACAAATTCCAGTTCTCTTCCTTTCGAGGTCGGTACCAAATTTCGACTCTCTTTCAAATTGATACTAAATTTCAATTCTAAATTCTCGAGACTGGTACCAAATTCCAGTTGTCTCTTTCCGAGATTGATACCTAAATTTCGATTCTCTTTTGCGGTTGATACCAAATTTCAATTCTCTCCTTCGAGGTCGGTACCAAATTTTGACTCTCTTTCGAATTGATACCAAATTTCAATTCTAAATTGCTGAAACTGGTACCAAATTCTAGTTCTCTTCTTTCGAGGTCGGTACCAAATTCCGACTCTCTTTCAAATTGATACCTAAATTTCAATTCTAAATTCCCGAGACTGGTACCAAATCCCTGTTCTCTCCTTTCGAGGTCGGTACCAAATTCCGACTCTCTTTCGAATTGATACCTAAATTTCAATTCTAAATTCCTAAGACTGGTACCAAATTCCAGTTCTCTCCTTTCGTGGTCGGTATCAAATTCAGACTCTCTTTCGAATTGATACTAAATTTCAATTCTAAATTTCTGAGACTGGTACCAAATTCCAGTTCTCTTCCTTCGAGGTCGGTACCAAATTCCGACTCTCATTCGAATTGATAACTAAATTTCAATTCTAAATTCCCAAGACGGTACCAAATTTCAGTTCTCTTCCTTCGAGGTCGGTACCAAATTCCGACCATCTTTCGAATTGATACCAAATTTCAATTCTAAATTCCCGAGACTGGTACCTTATTCCAGTTCTCTCTTTCCGAGATCGATACCTAAATTTCAATTCTCTTTCAAGGTTGATACCAAATTTCAATTCTCTCCTTCGAGGTCGGTACCAAATTACAACTCTCTTTCGAATTGATACCTAAATTTCAATTCTAAATTTCTGAGACTAGTACCAAATTCCAGTTCTCTTCCTTTCGAGGTCGGTTCCAAATTTCGACTCTCATTCGAATTCATACCTAAATTATGATTCACAACTTTCGAGACTGGTACCTAAATTCTGGTTCTCATTTCGAGGTCTGTACCTAAATTCCTACTCTCTTTCCGAGATCAATAGCTAAATTTTGATTCTCTTTCAGGATTGATACTTAAATTTCAAATCTCACTCTCTCGAGATCAGTACCTAAATTCTGATTCTCATCCTTTTTCTATCGATACTTAAACTCTGATTATCACTCTGAGGCTGGTACCTAAATTCCAGTTCTCTTCGCAATCTCGAGGTTGAAACCCAGGTTTCAATTCTCATTTCAAATCCAAATTTCAAATTTAAAATTTCCTTAAATTGATTTTTAAATTAAACTTCAATCGAAATTGAAACTCAGAACAAATTTAAATCTAAACTCACACATTCAAACTTGAAATTTAAAGGTAAAATGAAATCTAAATCGAAATCCCCAGATCTTGTGATTTGGAGTTCACCTCCTTTTCCATTCCCCAGCGAGAGTTTAGGAATCTCCAGTCTTGGAAATATACCTGATACTCCCCAGCGGAAATTCTTCTACTTCGTCCTAAGTTTGTCACTTAGACATCTGTGTTGGTTTTGTTGATCTCTTCGGTCAACGCCAATACGCGCGGTGTGCTTGGTTAGCACACCACACCTATTGGGGGTCCATTTGTTGACCTCAATTTTGGTGAGGTCGTTTTCTTCTCTCTTTAGTACTTAGGATCTAGCCTTAGGCTTTTCCTTTGACTAATCTTAGAGGACTAGAAATGGAACCCACCATTTAGAAATTCAAACTACTTCTTAACTCCCTGCAAACCCCACAAGCTTGATTGTAGACCCCTAATCACCTAGAGGGTTGAAATCAAATGTGGAGGTTTAAAGGATGAGTTCCCTATAGGACTTTTTGGCCTTAGGAGTACCCTGGATGGCCTGGTCTGGTGAGGGTTGACTTGTACATACACTACACTCTCACACACATTGTCCTAAAACCACACTCTCACCCAACTTGACTTCCTGACTCATGTAGGTAATTCATATGGATGGTCCTTAACCCCTAAGCCCATGGCTAAGAGGGTTAGGAACAACATAGTGAATGCCTCAAATGAGTCCTCTCACGGCTCATATGGGCTTAATATGGCTTCATGGCTCAACCAAAGTGATTTCATGTCACTCAAACTTGATCAATATTCCTTTTTCAAAATTTCGAGTTTTGACCCCAGGGCCCAGGGCCCTGGACCCACCAAACCTACCAAATACCCTTGAAATGACCCAAAATTTGCAAAATTTCCCAAATTACCAAAAATTCCTCAAAACCAATTCTAAACACTTCCCACCACTCAAATTGATCACCCTTAGCCAAAAATAACAAAATTTCCAAAAATACCCCTTAACCCCCCAAAATTTCCAAAATACCCTTCTACCCAAAAAAATCCAAAAAATTCTAAAAATTCCCAGAAAATTCCAGAAAATCCCAAATATTCTCAATTTCATTTTTTTCAACTACACCATGGGCCAATTTTGTCAATTTACCCCACTTTTACCAAAACCCCCAATTTGACCCATTTTTTAACCCAAGTGAACCCAATGTAAAACCAAACTACCCCAATTGACCTCGATTTTGGTCCAATTCAATTCTAAACTTCAATTAAATATCCCCAATATCAATTTAGACCAAATACAAGTCCAATTTGATAGACATTTGGGCCCAATTTCAATTTGAAGCTTAAGGCCCAATTTTGGCCCATGACCTAAACCTAGCCCAAACCAACCCAACTCAACCCTAATTGGCCCCAAATATTTTCTAAAACCTTCCTAACATCCCCATAAACAAAACACTAACTTGATTTGCCCCAAATTTGAACCTAAACTCCACCCAAACCTAACCCAAAACCAAAATCCCTCAAATTGACCTAAGCCCAAACCTAACCCAAATAGGCCCAAATCCCAAAATTAGAGCCCAACCAAAGTTGAAAACTATTTGTAATACTCCCATAAACATACTTCAACCTTAATTTTACACCAAATTCAACCTTAGCCCAACTTTAGCCCATGTTAGCCCAATTTGGCCCACCTTGGCCCCTTTACTTAAAAAGCCCAAATTCAACCCAATTCTACTCCAAATCACACCAAATCTCTTCCCAAATCTTCATGAAACATCCCTAAACTAAACTCAACATTTATTTGGCATGGTCTTTCACAAAATTCTTCATCCAAAAGTTCATTTTGAAATATAAAGGCCCACCCATTTAAGCCTTTTAAAAAGCCCACTTCCACCAAACCCAAAAGCCCAAAAATTCATCCAAAGCCCACATGACAATTCCTTCTCATCATCTACTTGATAAAATCTTTCCATAAAGTTTGAAACCTATGATTAAATCATTCCAAATTAGGCTTTATCCAAATTCCCATAAAAATGCCAAAATTCCTAAAATCCATTCCAATGAAATTGACTAAGTCATCCTCAAGCCCAAATGAAGCCATAAAGCCATCTTTAAGCCCCATGTAAAGCCTCGAGAAGTTTGACATGTGACCATCCCATAAATGGAAAGAGGAGGAGCCTCTTTAAGGATTCTCTTAAAGGTGATTAAACCTTTTCATGCTTCCCCTAAACTATGTTTAAACTTAAACATGCTTGGATAGTGACTTCTCCCCACTAATTTAGCTGACTCACAAGACCTCCCTCAGCCCAAACAAGAGCTTGGAGAGGTGAACCCAACCCATTTGCATGACTCGACCCATTTGGATCCAAAATCACCCCTCTTCCCATACCACTTAAAGCTAAACTCTTTACACATGTCCATGGCTAATTGACTGCACCATTGCCAACCCCTGATCCTTCTGATCAAGATGGTGATCTAACCCTGCCGGCTAGCCACCTAGGTCGCCGGAAAACACCATGCCCGAGAGCTCCATGAGAGCCAAAAAATTCAAAACTCACCTGTTGAGCTGTCTCATGGCCATTGAACACCGCAGCTGTTCTTCTCTTGCATAGAGCAGCTGATCCTAGCCTTCAAACCCCCCTGGGAAGCCCTCCACCCACCTCTATTTAAGCACCACCTCCACTCAGCCAAAGAAGGTGTTGAACCAAAACATACCAAAACTCTGTCAAAATCACTCCAGATCCCTCTCCAGACATAGAGAACTTGATCCCAACTGAAATCCAGCCCTAAAATCCTCTCTGTGAGTCCAATTTTGGAATTGAAATTCAAGCCCAAAACCAGGACACTTCACCACAGTGAGCCAATCTTCAAATTTATTGACTCTACACCTTCACCAGACCAAGAGGAGAAGTTTCCCAGCAAAAGCCCCCTCACCAAGCCAGCCATTGCTTCCAGCCTCCAAGCTTTGTGATCGGCCTTGGTCACTTCTGTACCTAGGCATTTCCCCAGAGCAAGAGACTTCATCTGGAGCTTGCTTAGACTCAATCAAAGGTGACACAACCCTCAGATCGAGCTTCACTTCTCTGACCAAGGTATGAACTCACTCTTCCTCCTGAGCTCCTGGAGATCCTCCATTTAGTTTGAGTTAATTTCAATGCACCTTAACCGTATAGATGTGTTCGTCTCTTCAAGACGATTCGATAGAGTATAAGAACGTAAAAATCCATGGAGAATCGAGTGAGATCTTAGGGTTTTAGTGTGGACGGTCACGGGTGCACACCAATCGGAGATGATAACCAGGAGCCGTTGGATCGCGCGTGTATCGAGCGGACGGTCGAGATCAAGCCAGACAGCGCAATAGTACGTGAATGGCGGGCTCCCGTAGCGCTGACTCAGATGGCGGCGCCGAATCACGGAGCGATGTGTGGGCTTTCGATCCGGACGAGGATGACGCAGCGCCGAGTCAGATAAGTAGAAAATTAGGATTTTTTTGGATTTATTTAAATAACAGAACTTCAAATATTCATATCTTTGCATAGAAAAATCACAAAACTAAAATAAAAATACCCTCTTACTCAGTGAATAGAGGAGAATAATGTGGAAAAGAAATCAAGTTAATTAGATGAGTATTTTATTTTTAATGATTTATTTACTGTTTCCAATGTTTTGATTCTCCATTTGCATAGACAATTCACCATGGCATGAGACCATATGGCTTTTAAAGCCTCTAATCTTGGGAACATTCCCTGAATTTTTCAAGGTCAGAGGCCATCTCTGTGAAAAGTTATTGATTTTTCTATTTCATGTCACTGTTTTGTGTATTTTAATTCCAATAATTAGCATGTTGTAAAATACATTCTAGGAAAATTTAGTGGTGTTTCTTAGGACCAGGGGACCCCATGAAAAATATATTTTGAATTAATTCATTCATAATAACCCTAATTGGTCTAAACTCCCAAATTTGAATTTGAATTAATTAGGGTTAACCACAGACCAAATTGACTTGAAAACAATTCTACATTGCTCTCTAGGGTTAGAGGAACCTTACATAAAATTTTGAAATCAATTAGACTTGATTAACCCCACCAAATGGATTGATTAAACCTCATAAGCAAAATGGAACTTTAAAAATTCATAACTCTAAAAGTACTTTTCAAAAATTCACAAAAATAGTTTTGGAGCTTCTTTGATATTAGGGGAGTTCAAGAAAATTAAAATTGGAATTTTCTAATAAAGTTGATTTTTCACAATATTTTAATATTTTAATAATTTAAAAAATAATAAAAATCACAAAAATATTAAAAATCATAAAATGTCACATTCTGACTCCTAATCACTTAGGAACAAACCAAAT
Organism: Papilionanthe hookeriana x Papilionanthe teres; assembly: GCA_022702705.1. NCBI lineage: Eukaryota > Viridiplantae > Streptophyta > Magnoliopsida > Asparagales > Orchidaceae > Papilionanthe > Papilionanthe hookeriana x Papilionanthe teres. The sequence goes on from CM040425.1 coordinate 22,850,569, forward strand.
ATTTTTCCTAAGTCCCTAGGATAAGATATTGAATTTTAAAGGCTTAATGTAATTTTTAATATTAAAAAATGAATTTTCAACCTTTTTTCACTAAAATAATTCTAATAAATCAAAGAAAAATCATAAAATTATAAAATTTGTTTCTCTAGACTCCTTGAGGTAGAGAAATTTATGAAAAATATAAAATCTATTTTTCAATTTTTATTTTATTTTAAAATTAATTAATACTCTAAAACTCAAAATAATTATAATAAATAAAATATAATTCAAACAATCACCAAAATTGGTCCAAGTGGTCTTCTAGTCATTAGGAACATCCCATAATTGTCTTAAGGATAGAAACCTTTCCTTGGTCAAGTTGTTGAATTTTCCTTGAATATCCCGATTTTTCATTAAACATAATTATATAAATAAATTAAATTTAGAAAAATCACATTTTCTCCTCTAATGTCTTAATTCACATGTGAGTGAGGTGACATAAAAATTTCAAATTCATTTGAGCTCAATTTAGTGAGTTATGAAATGAATAAGCCTAAAAGGGGCATAAAGGTAATTAAAGAATTTTAACCCTTAATTAAAACTTTATGTTTAATCAAAATGAAGGGTAAAATATTTGATTTTAATTTTCTCTTGGATGATTGAAACTTAGGGAAATTAAAAGGGTAGAAACTCATTAAACACTTTGAAAATATCAACATGAAACTCTAATTAATAAAATAATTTAAATTTTGGAAAGAATACATTTAAAACTTGGATTATTAAAATAGGGATATTATTGAGAGGATATTTATTCTTTAATTTAAAAATCACTAAATAATTCACTTCAATAATATTTAGTTCTTAATTAAAAATTAAAATAATAATCCAAGCTAAATAAATTTAAAATTAAAAAAAAAGATAACCCATAAATGAATTAATGCTTAAAATGTTAAATGGTGCAATAACTAAATACAAATTTAAAATCTTGGAGCTAAATTAAATTAAATTAAATTAAGTCAAGTCAAAGTTTAAATTAAATTAAATTAACACCTTAACAATTAAATTAAATTAAATTTAAAATTGAAACTAAAATTAAATTAAATTAAAATTAAAATTAAATTAAAATTAAATTAAATAAAATTAAATTAAAATAAAATTAAAATTAATTTAAAATTAAATTAAAATTAAATTAAAATTAAATTAAAATTAAATTAAAATAAAATTAAATTAAATTAAATTAAATTAAATTAAATTAAAATCAAATTAAATTAAATTAAATTAAACTAAAATTATTTTACAACAAACCTAAATGAAATCATTAAGAGTTAAATCGAGACATATCAATAATTTCAACACCTCTTTCTATCTAAGTAAATTTAAAACATAAACATCAATCTGAAATACTAAGATAATTGAAAGTGTAGAGATTTAAATTAAATTTAAAATAATTTGAACACTATTCCAAACTTAAAATTATTAATAAAAATCTCATAATTAAATTAAATCACTTTAAATCATTAACTCAAACTTTAAATTAAGAATGATTAAAATTCTCAATAAACCAACTTGCCCTTAAAGGCTTTAATTAATATAACTCTTAAATAGAGTATTAAATGAGATGTCACTTCATTCATCGGGTAATGAAATACCCGAGTTCACCGAGCGAGAGACAAAGTTTAAGTAAACTCCTGGATGATTAATTCACACTGTGCAACTAAATTTACTTGGACTCAAAATAATCCCGAAGTATTAAAAAGATGTTTAGGACTCGTCCTAAGCACTTCCTCAATATGACGGGATGTTTTAGAAGAACAATTGAATTTAATTGTTCTTTGATGAAGAAAATAATTATTAAACCAAACCAACAACCTAGATGTCATAGGAAATGACTAGCAATAGGATTAGGATTCTGGTAGACAACCAAAACCCTTTCCCTTAGCTTTACCTAGGTATTTCTTGCAAAAATATGTTTAAATGCTCTAACATGTGTTTTAAGTGTAGCTTGGGATGACGGGAAGTCCCTCCAAGTACGCTTTTACTTTATTGCAATTTACATACATGCACTGTACTTTACTTTATCTTGCATGTTAAACAACTGTTTCATGAAAACCAAAACCTTTAGGATAGTCCCTGAACTGAAACCAAAACTAAATTAAAAGTCATTGCAAGATAAAATTCACCGCCACAACATTCCAAAATATAAAACAACTCAAAATTTAATCACAAACAGAACAACAAAACTACAATTGCAACTAAATTAAAATGTCTCGTTGAATGATCGGAAATACCTCGGATGATGTAAACAAGGTGTTGCTAATGGGATTTCCCATGGTCTAAATGAAAGTGTGGAACTCATTCAGTTGAGTTTAGCAAATTCATCTGGACTAAGTGAATTCGATGAAAATAACGGTGCCGGGATGACGGAACCGTGGGATCTTAATCGGTTCTGTTTAAATAACTTTAAGATTTGTTTTAATTAAGACACTAAAGACACTTGGATTTTAAGATTTCTAAACCAAAACACTTTTCTCATCTCTTGATTTTCACCTTCTATAACTAAACCTCTGCAACAACAAGGAGCTCGGAGCATGGTGGGCAGCACGGCCATCGTCATCAGCAAAACTCGGATCTACCCCAGGTAAACATTTCTTAGAATTAAATAAACAAGCCATAGGACTTCGAGGTAGTTTGCCTAGTGCAACATAAATCCTCAAATTTTCGTTAGGCATTTGCATAATCATATTGTGCAAATTAAGTCCTAACCGGTCTTAGGTTTCCGAGATAGTAGTTTGGCACGACATAAACTCTCACATCTTCGAGTCTATTTGTATGATTGTGTCATTCGAATATAAGTCCTAATTAATTAAAATTGGCAGCATTGAAACTTTAAATAAATTCCCAAATTGAAGCCAAACAATAGGATAGTTTGTGAAGTTTCCAAGATTCTTCTTGGATCCTCAGCTTCTCCTACTTTTCCTCCTTTGGACTCTTAAAATAAAGTGTTCCGAATTTGAGCTAATCCCTATTGAAATTTCAAAAATTCAATCTTTTGAAAACTTTCGACTTTGAAATTCTTGAGAGCAAAACCACTGATCATTATCGAGAGTTTTCTTAAATGATTCCCGTCATTTAAGATGTAATTAACTATAGGGGTTTGCCCTTATAGGGAACTTTAAGAACCCAGGTAATATAAACCCTGCTTAATTCCTTTATATTAAGCAGGGGAACTTGTTGGCTTATAAAAATGGTTCGCAGACCAAACGGATGTTACAAATCTACTTGTTTATTTAATCGAGCCCCATCATCAAGTAGTGTGTCTATTCTTCGGGATAGTACACAGCTTGTGATGTGACGCTCATTTATATAAACTATTTGGGATGTGAGGTCGGTTTGATTTCATATCTTAAAATTTTCAAACTTAAAATTATTTTCAAAATCAAATGCTACTTTCTAAACTATACATATTTAAATTAAATTTAAAATTTAAAATTCGCCGACAATTTTTGTAGGCGACCCCCTTTTCAAAATACATGATCTAAAAATATGCCGACAACTTCTGTCGACTCCGTTGGGGACTAGTTCCTCTCTCCATTTTGATTAGATGGTTTTACTTTCATAAATCGGTAGTGTATCCATGTCCCTAGTGGAGCAAACTACCATTCTTCCGTTGGGATACCCTTTCATTTTTGTCTTGAACTAGTATAGCCAACTTCTCTCGGATTTAGGAGCCACTGTTTAGACACCCCTAAACGGAGAGGTTCCGAGATCCTTTTACCTCTTTTCTGAGGTGAGGTGGACCCCCAATAGGTGTTTGTTTAGGAGCGGTCCTTCGAGTCGAGAGGTCTTGCATAAGACTTTCTCTTCCTTTCCAATTCTAAATCGGGCCCTTTACCTATAACATTTTTCCTTTAATCGTTTTGTTTCTAACTAACAAACCCGCTAATAAACAACCTTCTAATAAACAATCTCTTTTAAAAATCACAAATACACTAAGATAAACGAAAATGTGTTCGGACTCTTTCTTTTTCGTCCTAAATTTTACAACGAAAGGAAGTATAATTCGGGACTGACATTCGGAATCTGCACTGCAGAAAATGACTGCCCCAAAGTTAATCTTCTCCTTCACCAATGGAATGGACTTCGCCTTTTACAAGGATGAGCTGCCTGACAATGGGATCATCCGTTTCGGACAAGGATTTGGTAACACAGATATCAAGTTCGCTGACGTCACTCTCTTTACACTAATGGACAATGTGTCAGAAATTGAGAAACCCCTGATTGAGATCAACCTGAAATCGACTCAAGAATTCCCTCCCCTGCAAAGGGTTCCAGCTGAAAGGAGTACTACTATTCGTAGGAGGACTGTTTTCTCTATCCCCACCGGTCTAGTCATCTCTGCACCTACCCCGACTTCTGCCAAACTGAAGGGGAAAGAAATCTAAGTCTGTGATGAGCCTGTCACCGTGGAGGGTACCGATTTTGCTACAATACCATCTATTTTTGAGATTGGGTCCAGTTCAAGAGTTGCGCCCCTAACTCGGACTCAAAGGAGAAATAGAAGCAGAAAGATCGCCAAGAGCGAGAAAACCAAAGCTGCTGAAGTTGCTTTTCTAGAAGAAATTCTAGAGGAAAGAGAAGAACTACCTGAGTATATACCTCTATTGGAAGGAAGCAGGTTTCACCCTCTCTCTGCCGCATCAGATGAAGAGAATGTCCGTAGGATCACCGCTGCATTACCCCGACATCGCGTACTTACGGCAATTACAAAAGGAAAAGGGATAAGACTACGCCATTTGCTCGACTGCAAGCCGTGATAGAAAGATTGGCAAAGAAAGAAAGATGCCCTGTGTCAGAAATCTTAAGAAGGATGGGACGGGTGCCAGCTAAATTCCGCCTCGGACCGCGAATACGGCTCGTTGTCGCCACGAGAGAAACTAAAGAAGAAGATAAAATCCGAGTTCACCCGTTGTTGTATCGGGTCCGCAAATTAGGGAAGATACCACCTTCCGACGATATAGCCGACAGACCATCCGGTCCTAGGCTTCCGGCTGCAAGAAGGATGGTATGGCGAACTACTACTGACGAGCTAAGACCAAAACAATGTCCTGAGATGAAAAGTCTCGTCAGGAGACTTGAATCAGAAGAAAGCGCTACTGCAATAAAGGGGAGTCCCGGAAAAAAAATTCAACAACCGTCACGTGACAACTGCGAGACCGTGCGGAAAAGGTCACTAGAAGATGCCATGGACAAGTTAAGGACCGACATCCGACGATTAGCAAAAGAAAGAGAAGAAAAACTAGAAGATGAAGTTGATTCATCAGAATTTATGAATGACGAGTATGCTGAAATTAACATGGTTGAGACGCGAGCATCATCAGCTTCATAAGGTGCTCGAGCAGCTGCAGAAAGAGATGAACCAGAAGTGTTGAGAGCACGACTTTAAGAAAAGGATGATACAATTTCCCAGATGGCAAAGAGGATGGAAGAGATGGCTGCCGCTTTAGCCACTCTCCAGAGTCAGGTTCAGTCTCAGAAAGAAACACCCCCAGAGATCATCCATATTGCAGATGGAGGAAAAGAGATCACATCCGTCAACAGAGACGAGCCACCAAAGAAGGATTCGCACAAAGCATGATTCCGGAAAAGGACATTAAAAACATGGTAGAACGACGGAGTGCGAGAAGCCCTAGCACAATCTAAGAGTGGAGCATCTATTCGGACGGTAGACCTTACCCCGAAGAGTTCGATGCGAGTCCAATACCCGAAAGGCTTCGTACCACCTCTGTTTAAGACTTTTGATGGAACGGGAAACCCCGGCGGCATGTCGCACATTTTCGTGCTAGTTGCTTCGATGCGGTGGGAGTGACGCTCTACTCTTCCGTCGGTTCGTCGGCGGTTTTCGGGGATTGCCTTCGACTGGTACGCAGAATTGCCGATCGGTTCAGTAAAGACCTTTTCAGAACTAGAGAATCTCTTCGTTAAGTGATTTGCCAGGGCTCAACACCACATCACTATCGGTGATCTAGTGGTGGAGCAACAGAAACTGAACGAGACTTTAGTGGATTACATACTTCGATGGAGGAATTTAAGCATGAAGTGTGAGCCACAGCTTCAAGAACAACATGCAGTCGGCATCTTGCTCAAGAGTATCCATGGCCCGATAGCACTTCTCCTTAAAGGATTTACAATCAAGACATTCGAGAAGTTGCTTAGCAAGGCCGGGAGCTTGCAAGAGGAGGCAAAGCAGTTAAGTTTTGTAGACAAGACCGATAAGTAGAAAACTGTGAAGACATTTGAAAAGAAATCTAGAATCGTCGTGGCAGTAGATAAGGGCAAGCAGCCGGTTCAGATACAGCCAGAGCGGCCACAGCCTAGTTACCAACCACCGCAACGGACATACCAACAACCACCACAGAGCTATCAGCAACCTCAGTAGGGCTATCAGCAACCTCGTCCGAGCTATCAGTCGCCTCAGCATTATGAACAACCGCCTCGTTCATCGCGTTCCTTAAGAGAACTTCTAAATAGAGAATATCCATTTAAAACTGAAGCAATAGCGAAGATGTTCCACAGCTTAATGAAGACACCAGATTTTCAGCTGCCAGAGTCCAAGAGACCGGAAGAAGTCAACAAGAAAGATCATCCGAACTATTGCCCTTACCACCAGATGCTCGGACACAAGATAGAGGATTGCATCACTTTCAAGAGTTGGCTTGATGAAAATCTCCGGAAAGGGAACATAACGATCTCAAAGGAATGCATGAAGGAACCCCAAAAAGGAGGTTCCGTCAATGTTATCTCAACGGATCCTTTTGTTCCGATAGACCCTTACACGACCGATGATGGATGGAGTACCGTCTGGACAAAGTCTTCAAAGAAAATTTTGGATGACATCCAGACCGCTTCGGTACGCGTTTCAACTCAGAGTTTGAAACCTGTCGAGCCGGCACTATCACTTGCGATTGAAGAACCGCCCCAGAAGGAGGAGAAGATTGTGGAAGAAAAGATGACCGAGGCTCCGAAGGGTAGACTAGGGGATGCTTATCCTAGGATGGTTATTTCCGATTCGGGGGAGAAATCCCTCGAACTCCTGACTCTGTATGATTATTTGCTCGCCCCGACGGGATCTTATAATGATAAGGGTTACGGCGTTGGCTACGTTTTGATTGTTTCTAACGATTACGTAACTAGCGATAACCGGCTTAATCCAGATCTCGATTCCAATACAAATAACGATTCTCAAATCATACACAACCTCGATGAACACGAAGATGAAGATGTTCATAAAGGAGGCTACAAAAGCTCGACAAGCAACGAGTCCATTTGTGAATTCCGAGGAGCTTCGATCACGATAGAATTAGAACTATCAGACACCGAAGCAACTCCAGAAGAGCCAGTCATCCTGATTCAAAAGGAGACACCGGCAGATCCAGCACCAGATTCAGAAGAGATTACTGAAGTTAATCTAAGAAGTGGAAAAGTTCTACCTCCGAGAATGGGTCCAAAGGATAAAGGAAAGCAGGTGGTTGCTCAGGAAGAGTCAACCCAAGCGGAGAACCGCCCATTCGGGAAGAAACCGAGGAACATGGTAATAAAGTGGACTACAACGTGCTAGCCCATCTTAGGAAGCTACCGGCCAAACTAAGCATATACGACGCTCGATCTCGTCAAAGGAGATGAGGGAGGCTACGATCGAGGCTTTACTTGATCCAGAGATTTGTTTAGCTCAAATGGCCGGTAATTCATTCGACGAGGTTTGTTCATTAAGAGAACAGCGAGGTGTTACCTTCACGGACAATGATTTACTACTTGGAACGGCTGATCACAACCGATCGTTGTACATTTCAGTCACTATTGGAAAATTTACGCTCTCCAGAGTGTTGGTTGATCCAGGAGCATCAATGAACATAATGAATCTTCGGACACTAGCGTATTTGGAAATTGATGCTCGCGAGCCTGAAGCAGACAAGATGTTATTAAGAGGGTTCAATCAGAAAGGAGAAAGAGCCCTTGGACTGATAACACTATTAATGAAAACCGGTGATTTAGCAAAGACAACCGCAAAATTCCACATAATTGATTCTGAGACATCGTTCAACGCTCTACTGGGTCGGCCATAGATCCATGAAAACTGGATGGTATCGTCGTCTCTGCACCAGTGCATAAAGTATTACGAAGGAGGGGAACAGTGCATCAAAGGTGATTTGCAACCATTCTCCGTGCACGAAATTGGAATTCATGAAGATGCAGCCTACTACGCGCCTCCGAAGAAAACAATCTTTTCCAGAAATACCACACCAAATGAAGCAAAAGAAATTAGAGACGATGAAGAACCTGAAGTTCTAGTCCAACAGTTACTCACCACTCCCTTACGGCGAGATGGTGAAGATTTCTCCAGAACTCGCACCCGAGGTCGAGGCTAGGGACGAGGACGTGGAAGAAACGTTGGAACAGTTGGACAAAAGAAACCGGTCATCAATGTCGATTGGGAGAACAGTTCCGAAGAAGAAGAAGAAATTGAGAAAGAAACAGTGACAATAAGTCAGAAGGAACCACAATTCAAGGTTTCTCTCGAAGATGAAAAGAATGAAGAATATAAATCAATGAATGAGAAGATTAACCATTATGTACATACTATGACCCTGACCCCGATCTATTCTAATAAGATCGAGGGTATGGTGGTCAAGGAAGTGCATGATGGTGGCGCTAAGCCAATCAAGTTCTACCGTGGTGCTTCTTCTTCCAAAATTGAAAGTGATGTACAATTTGAAGATGTTACTTCTTCCGAATTAATTGAACTACCTTTTTAGTGATACTCTCCCTGTGTTCAAAATTTAATTCAACGCGGTGTCTTACCTCAACGATGGACAAAAGGTCAATCACAACACTTTGAAAAATTATGGCATAATGTCGATCGACCTCCCAATTCAAAACATGGTCTCGGATTCGGCACAGTACGATCAGTTGATGATACGGGATTTTTCTTGGTTGTCACTCGCGAACCTAATAAAGACTGCTTGGAAGCTTCAGAAGATCTCGAGGATCTACCAATCGGAGATGCTCCACCAGAATTCGAAGAAGAAATCAAATCTACAATAGACGAGTTAATGGAAGTTAACTTAGGTACTAGCGAAGAGCCTACGCCGACCTTTGTTAGCTCCTTAATCAATAAAGAAAACTCTGAAGACATAATCAAGCTATTAATGGAATTCAAGGACTGTTTTGCTTGGCGTTACGACGAAATACCAGGATTAGCTCCAGAAGTCGCAGTTACACCGAATCACCGAGCGACGTTTGGGCTTTCGATCCGGACGAGGATGACACGGTGCCGAGTCGGATAAGTAGAAAATTAGGATTTTTTTGATTTATTTAAATAACAGAACTTCAAAAATTCATATCTTTGCATAGAAAAATCACAAAAATAAAATAAAAATACTCTCTTACTCAGTGAACAGAGGAGAATAATGTGGAAAATAAATCAAGTTAATTAGATAAGTATTTTATTTTTTAATAATTTATTTACTGTTTCCAATGTTTTGATTTTCCATTTGCATACACAATTCACCATGGCATGAGACCATAGGGCTTTTGAAGCCTCTGATCTTGGGAACATTTCTTGAATTTTTCAAGGTTAGAGGCCATCTCTGTGAAAAGTTATTGATTTTTCAAGTTCATGTCACTGTTTTGGGTATTTTAATACCAGTAATTAGCATGTTGTAAAATAAATTCTAGGAAAATTTGGTGGTGTTTCTTAGGACTAGGGGACCCTATGAAAAATATATTTTGAGTTAATTCATTCATAATAACCCTAATTGGCCTAAACTCCCAAAATTGAATTTGAATTAATTAGGGTTAACCACACACCAAATTTTCTTGAAAACAATTCTCCATTGTTCTCTAGGGTCAGAGAAACCTTACATAAAATTTTGAAATCAATTGGACTTGATTAACCCCACCAAATGGATTGATTAAGCCTCATAAGCAAAATGGAACTTTAAAAATTCATAACTCCAAAAATACTTTTCAAAAATTCACAAAAATGGTTTTGGAGCTTCTCGATATTAGGGGAGTTCAGGAAAATTAAAATTGGAATTTTCTAAAAAAGTTGATTTTTCACAATATTTTAATATTTTAATAATTAAAAAAATAATAAAAATCACAAAAATATTAAAAATCATAAAAATTTCACATTTTGACTCCTAATCACTTAGAAACAAACCAAATATTTTCCCTAAGTCCCTAGGATAAGATATTGAATTTTAAAGGCTTAATGTAATTTTTAATATTAAAAAATGAATTTTCAACCTTTTTTCACTAAAATAATTCTAATAAATAAAAAAAAAATCATAAAATTATAAAATTTGTTTCTCTAGACTCCTTGAGGTCAGAGAAATTTAAGAAAAATATAAAATCTATTTTTCAATTTTTATTTTATTTTAAAATTAATTAATACTCTAAAACTCAACATAATTATAATAAATAAAATATAATTTAAAAAATCACCAAAATTGGTCCAAGTGGTTCTATAGTCATTAGGAACATCTCATAATTTTCTTAAGGATAGATATCTTTCCTTGGTCATGTTGTTGAATTTTCCTTGAAAATCCCTATTTTTCATTAAAAATAATTATATAAATAAATTAAATTCAGAAAAATCATATTTTCTCCTCTAATGTCTTAATTGACATGTGAGTGAGGTGAAATAAAAATTTCAAATTCATTTGAGCTCAATTTAGTGAGTTATAAAATGAATAAGCCTAAAAGGGGCATAAAGGTAATTAAAGAATTTTAACCCTTAATTAAAACTTTAGGTTTAATCAAAATGAAGGGTAAAATATTTGATTTTAATTTTCTCTTGGATGATTGAAACTTAGGGAAATTAAATGGGTAGAAACCCATTAAACACTTTGTAAATATCAAAATGAAACTCTAATTAATTAAATAATTTAAATTTTGGAAATAATACATTTAAAACTTGGATAATTAAAATAGGGATATTATTGAGAGGATATTTATTTTTTAATTTTAAAATCCCTAAATAAGTCACTTCAATAATATTTAGTTCTTAATTAAAAATTAAAATAATAATCCAAACTAAATAAATTTAAAATTAAAAAAAATGACAACCCTTAAATGAATTAATGCTTAAAATGTTAAATGGTCTAATAATTAAAATCAAATTTAAAATCTTGGAGTTAAATTAAATTAAATTAAATTAAGTCAAGTCAAAGTTTAAATTAAATTAAATTAACACCTTAACAATTAAATTAAATTAAATTTAAAATTGAAACTAAAATTAAATTAAATTAAAATAAAAATTAATTTAAAATTAAATTAAATTAAATTAAAATTAAAATTAAGTCAAAATTAAATTAAAATTAAATTAAAATTAAATTAATTAAATGAAATTAAATTAAATTAAATTAAAATCAAATTAAATTAAATTAAATTAAATTAAAATCATTTAACAATAAACCTAAATGAAATCATTAAGAGTTAAATCGAGACATATCAATAATTTCAACACCTCTTTTTATCTAAGTAAATTTAAAACATAAACATCAATCTGAAATACTAAGATACATGAAAGTGTAGAGATTTAAATTAAATTTAAAATAACTTGAACACTATTCCAAACTTAAAATTATTAATTAAACCCTCATAATTAAATTAAATCACTTTAAATCATTAACTCAAACTTTAAATTAAGAATGATTAAAATTCTCAATAAACCAACTTGCCCTTAAAGGATTTAATTATTATAACTCTTAAATAGAGTATTAAGTGAGATGTCACTTCATTCATCGAGTAATCAAATACCCGGGTTCACCGAGCAAGAGACAAAGTTTAACTAAACTCCTGAATGATTAATTCACCTGTGCAACTAAATTTACTTGGACTCAAAATAATCCCAGAAGTATTGAAAAGATGTTTAGGACTCGTCCTAAGAACTTCCTCAATATGACGGGATATTTTAGGAGAACAATTGAATTTAATTTTTCTTTGATGAAGAAAATCATCCTTAAACCAAACCAACAACCTAGACATCATAGGAAATGACTAGCAATAGGATTAGGATTCTGGTAGACAACCAAAACCCTTTCCCTTAGCTTTACCTAGGTATTTCTTGCAAAATATGTTTAAATGCTCTAACATGTGTTTTAAGTGTAGCTTGGGATGACGGGAAGACCCTCCAGGTACGCTTTTACTACGCTTTTACTTTATTGCAATTTACTTACATGCACTGTACTTTACTTTTTCTTGCATGTTAAACAACTGTTGCATGAAAACCAAAACCTTTAGGATAGTCCCTGAACTGAAACCAAAACTAAATTAAAAGTCATTGCAAGATAAAATTCACCACCACAACATTCCAAAATATAAAACAACTCAAAATTTAATCACAAACAGAACAACAAATCTACAATTGCAACTAAATTAAAATGTCTCGTTGAAAGATCGGGAATACCTCGGATGATGTAACCCACGTGTTGCTAATGGGATTTCCCACGGTCTAAATGAAAGTGTGGAACTCATTCAGTTGAGTTTAGCAAATTCATCTGGACTAAGTGAATTTGATGAAAATAACGGTGTCGGGATGACGGAACTGTGGCATCTTAATCGGTTCTGTTTAAATAACTTTAAGATTATTTTTAATTAAGACACTAAAGTCACTTGGATTTTAAGATTTCTAAACCAAAACACTTTTCTCATCTCTTGATTTCACCTTCTACAACTAAACCTCTGCAACAACAAGGAGCTCGGAGCATGGTGGGCAGCACGGTCATCGTCATCAGCAAAACTCGGATCTACACCAGCTAAACATTTCTTAGAATTAAATATCCAAGCCATAGGACTTCGAGGTAGTTTGCCTAGTGCAACATAAATCCTCAACTTTCCTTTAGGCATTTGCATAATCATATTGTGCAAATTAAGTCCTAACCGGTCTTAGGTTTCCGAGGTAGTCCTTTGGCACGACATAAACCCTCACATCTTCGAGGCTATTTGTATGATTGTGTCATACGAATATAAGTCCTAAGTAATTAAAATTGGCAGCATTGAAACATTAAATAAATGCCCAAATTGAAGCCAAACAATAGGTTGGTTTGGGAAGTTGCCAAAATTCTTCTTGGATCCTCAGCTTCTCCTACTTTTCTTCCTTTTGACTCTTAAAATAAAGTGTTCCGAATTTGTGCTAATCCCTATTGAAATTTCAAAAATCCAATCCTTTGAAAACATTAAACTTTGAAATTCTTGAGAACAAAACCACTGATCATTATCGAGAGTTTTCTTAAATGATTCCCGTCATTTAAGATGTAATTAACTATAGGGGCTTGCCCTTATAGGGAACTTTAAGAACCCAGGTAATATAAACCCTACTTAATTCCTTTATATTAAGCAGGGGAAACTGTCAGCTTATAAAATTGGTTCGCAGAGGAAATAGATGTCACACATCTTCTAATTTATTTAATTGAGCCCCATCATCAAGTAGTGTGTCTATTCTTCAGGATATATACATAGCTTGTGATGTGGCGCTCATTTATATAAACTATTTGGGATGTGAGGTCGGTTTGATTTAATATCTTAAAATTTTCAAACTTCAAATTATTTTCAAAATCAAATGCTACATTCTAAACTATACATATTTAAATGAAATTTAAATTTTAAAATTCGCCGACAATTTCTGTAGGCAACCCTCTTTTCAAAATACATGATCTAAAAATATGCCGACAGTGGTTTTTCTCTAAAGAATTTTAAAGTTTAAGGTTTTCAAAGGATTGAATTTTGGAATTTCAAGAGGGATTAGCTCAAATTTGGAACAATTAATTTTATGAGTCTAAAGGAAGAGAAGTAGGAGAAGTTGAGGATCCAAGAAGAATCTCGGCAACTTCCCAAACTACCCTATTGTTTAGCTTCAATTGAGAGTTTATTTAATGTTGTAATACTGCCAATTTTAATTAATTAGAACTTATTCTTGTATGATATGTTCATACAAATAGCCTCAAAGATGTGAGGGCTTATGTCGTACCGAACGACTACCTCAGAATCCTAAGACCGGTTTGGGCTTAAGTTACACAATATGATTATGCAAATGCCTAACGAAAAGCTGAGGATTTATGTTGCACTAAGCAAACTACCTCAAAATCCTATGGCTCAGTTATTTAATTCTAAAAAAGGCTTAGCTGATGTAGATTCAAGTTTTGCTGACGACGATGGCCGTGCTGCTCACTATACTTACTCCAAGCTCCTTGTTGTTGCAGAGGTTTAGTTTTAGAAAGTAAAAATCATGAGATGAGAGAAGTGTTTTGGCTTAGAAAAGTGTTAAAGTTCAGATATTTTGATTGTTTTATTAGGGGAATCTTAAAGTTGATTATAACAACACCGGTTAAGATCCCACGGTTCCATCATTCGACACCGTTATTTTGATCGGATTCACTTAGTCCAAATGAATTTGTTAAACTCAACTGAATGAGTTCCACACTTTCATTTAGACCGTGGGAAATCCCGTTAGCAACACGTAGGTTACATCATCCGAGGTATTCCCGATCATCCAACGAGACGTTTTAATTTAGTTGTAGTTGTAGTTTTGTGTTATGTTTGTGATTAAATTTTGAGTTGTTTTATATTTTGAAATGTTGTGGCGGTGAATTTTATCTTGTTGTGATTTTTAATTTAGTTTTGTGTTTCAGTTTTGTGACTATCCTAAAGGTTTCAGTTTTCATGCAGGGTGGCATTCTTGTTTAACATGCAAGAAAAGTAAAGTACAGTACAGGTAAGTAAATTGCAATAAAATAAAAGTGTACCTGGAGGGTATTCCCTTCATTCCAAGCTACACTTAAAACAAATGTTAGAGCATTTATATTTTTGCAATAAAACACCTAAGTAAAGCAAAGGGAAGGTTTTGGTTGTCTACCAAAATTCTAATCATATAGCTAGTCAATTCCTATGACGTCAAGGTTCTAGTGTTTTGTTAAGGATGATATTCTTCATCAAAGAATAATTAAGTTCAATTGTTCTTCTAAAACATCTCATCGTATTGAGAAAGTGCTTAAGACGAGTCCTAAACATCTTTTCAATACTTCTGAGATTATTTTGAGTCCAAATGAATTTTATTGTACTGGTGAATTAAACATCCAAAGTTTAGTTGAGTTCTGTCTCTTGCTCAGTGTACTTGGACATTTGATTGTCCGATGAGTAAAGTGACATTTCACTTGATGCTTTACTTAAGAGTTATAATAATGAAAGCCTTTAGGGGGCAAATCAGTTTCTTAAATTCAAGATGATTTGGGATGATTTAATTTAGTTTCAAAATTCAAGTTGATTTTCTCTTAAGTGTTTTAAATTGTTTGATTTTAAAGAGGTGTTTATATTATTCAATTTAATTGAACTTTTAATGATTTAAATTTAATTTGACTTAGATGTAACACTTTAGGTCAATTTTAATTGGTTTGATTTTTTTATGTTTTTAATTATGAATTATCTTAAGGTTGATTTTCTTTAATGTTTCAAATTTGATTTAGATTTGTTTTTTAAGTAATTTCAAATTAATTTTAATGTTTTAAATTTATTTTAATTTGATTATCAAATCACTTAATGTTTTAAGCTTTTAATTTAATTAAGGTTTATTTTCCTTTTAATTATTTAATTATTAATTTCAATTATCTTTTTTTATTTGAGCTTGATTAAGAGTTGAATATTATTAAAGTGATTCATTTAGGGATATTTTTAAATTAAAGAATTGATATCTTTTTAAATCATACCCCTAATCTTAATAATCCAAATTTTAACTTATTCTCTTAAAATTCAAATTATTTAATTAATTAAAATTTAATTTAAATATTTTCTAGATGATTAATGGGTATCTACCCCTTAATTTCCTAGGTTTCAATCATCTAATAAAAATTTTAAAATCAGATATTTTACCCTCCCCTTGATTAAACCTCAATATTAATTAGGGTTAAAATTCTTTAATTGCCTTCATGTCCTTTTAAGCATGTTCATTTCATAACTCATCAAATTAAGCTCATATGAACTTAAAATTTTTATGTCACTTCACTCACATGTCAATTAAGACATTAGAGGAGAAAATGTGATTTTTCTGAATTTAATTTATTTTATATATTTATTTTTATGAAAAATATGGGGTTTTCAATAAAAATTCAACAACACGACCAAGATAAGGTTTCTAATCTTAAAAAAATTATGATATATTTATACTAACCAGAGAACCTTTTCGATCAATTTTGGTGATTTTTTGAATTATATTATATTTATTATAATTATTTTGAGTTTTGGAGTGTTAAAAAATTATAAAATAAAATTAAAGTTAAAAAATGGATTTTATATTTTTTATAAATCTCTCTAACCTTAAGGAGATAAGAGAAGTAAATTTTATATTTTTCTGATTTTTCTTTGATTTATTAGAATTAATTTAGTGAAATTGTAGGGAAATTCATTTTTTAATATTAAAAATTGCCTTAAGCCTTTAAAATCCAATATCTTAACGTAGAGACTTAAGAAAAATATTTGGTTTATTCATAATTGATTAGGAGGCAAAATATGACATTTTTAGAATTTTTAATATTTTTGTGATTTTTATTATTTTTTAATTATTAAAATATTAAAAATATGGTGAAAAATGAAAATTTTTGAAAAATTCAAATTTTAATTTTCATAGACTCCTCTAATACTAGAGAAGTCCCAAAATCAATTTGGTGATTTTTTGAAATGTATTTTGGGTTTTATGAATTTTTAAAGTTAGAAAATAGTCATGTGATTTAATTAATCCATTTAATGGGTTAAACCATTTCCAATTGACTCCAAATTTTTATGTGAGACTCCTCTGACCCTAAAGATCAGTGGAGAATTGTTTTCAAGTGGTTTTGATGTGTGGTTAATCCTAATTAATTAAAATTCAATTTTGGGTGTTTGGGCCAATTAGAAGTATTTTAAGGGAATTAAGCCAAATCATAATTTTCCTAGGGTCCACTGGTCCTAAGATACTTCCCCTAATTTTCCTAGAATTTTCTAAGCAACATGGTAATTACTGGAATTAAAATGACAAAACAGACACATAAATTTAGAAAATCAATATCTTGCCACAGAGATGGCCTTTGGCCTTGGAAAATTCACGGAATGTTCTCAAGTTCAGAGGCTACAAAAACTATATGGTCTCATGCCATGGTGAATTGTATAAATGTATGGAGAATTAAAATACTGAAATCAGTGAATAATTAATTAAAAATAAAACACTTATCAAAATGACTTAATTCTTTTTCCACATTATTTTCCTCTGTTTACTGAGTAAGAGGATATTTTTATTTTATTTTTGTGATTTTTCTACACAAAGATATGGATTTTTGAAGTTCTGGATATTTAAATAAATAGAAAAATACCCGATTTATCTACTTAACCCAGTCAGCGCTTCGTCAACCTCGACAGCTCCGAAGACCCACGCGGCGCGCTCCTATTCGACGCCGCCACCTGAGTCAGCAGCCACGCGTCCTGCGACCTCATTCCATCTCCTCGTCCAGCTCGATCTGGATCGTCCATTCGATACACGCGCGATCCGACGGTTCCTGGTCATCGTCTACGACTGGTGTGTGCCGAGAGCCGTCCACACTAAAACCCTAATATCTCCCTCATTTCTTAACAAATTTACATGAAATTTGATCTTATGTGTTCTTCTAAACGAGAGATACAAATCCTTACGGCTAACATGCATTGAAATTAACTCAAATGAAATGGAGAATCGCTGGAAGCTCTCGGGAGGGAGGAGTTCCATACCTTGGCTCTGAGAAGTGAAGCTTCAATCAGAGGGGCTTGGCACGTTCGCTGGAGCTAGAGGAGCCTAGGGATGAAGCCTCTGGCCCTGATGAATTGTCTAGACCAGACTTCCACCAAGCCTGATTTCAAAGCTTGGTCGATAGAAGAAATGGCTGGCCTGGAGAGGGTGCTTTTGTTGGGTAACTTCTTCTCTTGGTTTGGTGAAGGTGTAGGGTCAATCAATTTGAGGATTGGATCACTGTGGTGAAGTGTCCTATTTTTTGGGTGGATTTTGAGCTGAGAAATTGAGCTCACAGAGGGGGTTTTAGGGTTGAATTTCAGTAGGGATCAAGTGTTTTGTGTTTGGAGAAGGGTCTGGAGTGATTTTGGCAGAGTTTTGGTAAGGTTTGGTTCAACACCCCTTTTGGCCGAGAGGTGATGAGGTTTAAGTAGACATGGCTGGAGGGCTTCCCAGAGGGGTTTGAAGGCTTAGATCAGCTGCTCAGGGCAAGGGAAGAACAGCTGCAGTGACCATTTGCCATGGGACAGCTTAGCCAATTCAATTTGAATTTTTTAATAGAATGGGTGCTCTCGGCCTGGTGTTTTCCGGCGGCTGGGGTGGTGGTCCGGCCGGGCATGGGTCACACTCTTGGTCAGGGGAGTCAGGGTGTTGGCGTTTGGTGCAATCAATCAGATTTGATGCCATTTGGTGAGGGGGTCATTTTAGGTTCAATTTGGTCAAGTCATGGGTTTGGGTTGAGTGCACCTTTCCAAGTTCTGATTTAGGCTGAGGGAGGTCAGGTGAGTCAGCTAGGAAAGGGTGGTGAGGTCTCCATCCAAGAATATTTGGGTTAATTTTGGGTTAAGGGGAGTCATGTGAAGGATTAATGACTTTTAAGGGGTGCTTAAAGGCTCTCCACCTCTTGCCATAAATGGGTTTATGACAAGTCCAAGATTCCTATGGCTTTCATGTGGCTTGTGCATGGCTTCAAGGCTTGATCATGGCTTAGGAGTGGCTTGGCTCAATTTAATGGAAATGGATTTTGGGATTTTTGATGAGTTTAGGGGAAATTGGCATGAGGCTTGATTTGGAATGATTTGATTATTTATTTAGGACTTAGGGATGATTTCAATTAAAAGATTGATGAGAGGAAACTTCATGTGGGCTTTGGAATAGGTCTTCGGCTTATTGAAATCATTTTGGATGGGATTTTAAAATGGTTTAAGGAAGTGGGCTTTAGGTTTTGAAATAAATTGATGGATGAAAATTGGTGAGGGGTTGTGTTAAATAAATGTTGGGTTTAGTTTATGGATGTGTCATGAGAACTTTAGAAGAGATTTGATGCCATTTGGAGTTGAAATGGGTTCAATTTGGGCTTTTTAGTGATGGGGTCAAAATGGGCCAAATTGGGCTAACTTGGGCTAAGGTTGGGTTAATGTTGGGTTTGATGTAAAATTAATGTTGAAAAATATTTATGGAAGTGTGACAAAGAGTTTTTTAACTTTGGTTGGGCTTTGATTTTGGGATTTGGGCTCATTTAGGTTCATGATCGGTTTAGGCCAAATTGGGGAATTTTTTAAATTTTTCTGAATTTTTTGGAATTTTTGGGTTAAAAGCGTATTTTGGGTATTTTGAGGGTATTGAGGAGGTATTTTTGGAATTTTTGGTATATTTGGCCATGGATGATCAATTTGAGTGGAGGGAAATGTTTAGGACTGGTTTTGAGGAATTTTAGGTAATTTAGGCAATTTTGCAAATTTTGGGCAATTTCAAGTGCATTTGGTAGGTTTGGTGGGTTTAGGGTCCCGGGGGTAAAAAATTTATATTTTGGAAAACTGAAGATTGATCAAGTGTGAGTGAAATGAATTCATTTTGGTTGAGCCATAAAGCCATGAAGCCATATTAAGCTCACAAAAGCCATGAGAGGACTCATTTTAGGCACTCAATATGTTGTTCCTAACCCTCTTAACTAGGGGCTTAAGGGTTAAGGTCCATCCATATGAATTACCTATATGAGTCGGGAAGTCAAATTGGTTAAAGGTAGTTTTAGGGCTTGGAATGTGTGTGTGGGAGTGAGGTGTGTGCAAGTCAACCCTTACCAGACCAGGCCACCCAGGGTAATCCTAAGGCCAAAGAGTCCTATAGGAAACTCATCCTTTAAACCTCCACATTTGATTTTAACCCTCCAAGTACCTTAGGGGTTGTTAATCAGGCATGTGGGGTTTAAAGGGAGTTAAGAAGTGTTTGAATTTCTAAGTGATGGGTCCCATTTCTAGTCCTCTAAGATAGTCAAGGAGAAAATTTATGGCTAGATCCTAAGTACTAAGGAGAGAGAAGAGAAAAGACCTCATCAAAAATGAGGTCAACATCCTTGTGTACACCAATTTCCTGGATTGAAAATGGTTGGACATCCCCTATTATGCAACATTCTTTTCCTTTTTGTAGATTTTTGATACATTGGTGTAATGATGACGGTACCATTTTATTTTCATGGAGCCAAGGTCGGCCAAGTAGAGCATTAAAAGATGTATCTAAATCAATGACGTGGAATTTTGCTGTTGTCATCAGATTTTCTGTCTTTAAAAGCAATTTTTTCAATCTTACTGCTCGTTCTCCTTATTGATTAAATCTTTGTAACATGATCATATCAGTGAACAATCTGTCGACATCAATGTCCAAATGTGCGAGAGTTTTCAAATTCATGATATTAATTGAAGCTCCAGGGTCAATGAGTACTCTCAGAAGCATAATATCATTGATGTTCAACGTAATATAGAGTGGTTGATTATGTTCAGTCGTGCCAAGTAGCAAATCATCATCAGCAAAGGTTATTTTTGTTCATTTTTTGAATGAATATGCTTCATTCACAGAAGTACTAGCAAGTTGAGCTAAACAGATTTCAGGATCTAAGAGAGCCTTTATCAAAGGTTCTCTCATTTCCTTAGATAGGATAAGCGCGTCATATATGCTCAATTTTGCTGGCAGCTTCCTTAAATGAGCCAATACATTATAATTCACTTTTCCACGGATATCTTCTTTGTTATCTTTCAACGGTCATTCTTGTCGTGGAGGGACGTTTTCTTTGGGTGCTACTATTTATTTTTCTTTTTCTGCAGGAGCCATCCTTGAAGGTAAGATTTTCTCCACTTCTCAAGTTGACTTGAGTTATTTCTTGTGGTATAAAGTTCAATTCTTGAGTTTCTGAATCAAAAAATTCCAATTCTATAGAGATTGATACTTTTCCTAATTCGAGTGTAAAGGTTTCATCTTCATTGTTATTATTGTTATGGTTGTCATTAGTCTCGTCAAATTTACATATGATCGAAATATCGTCTACAGGATCAAAATTGACTCGCTCATTTTCATGAATATCATGAGAAATAGTCAAGATAAAAGTAGAATGGGTAACATTTTTATTTATGAACAAAAAGTCATACAAAGTTAACAGTCCAAGGGATTTTCTCCCTTCGTCTAAAACAACCTTCCTAGAAGGATATGACAAAGTAGAAGGAGTTAAAGATACAAAAGGAGGAGCAACCCCTACGTTTACAAGACTCTTATTTCCTTTTTGCATCTTAGAATATTTATCACGAACATTCTTTGGATTGATGAGGATTTATTTATAGGATTTTTCTGGAACGATATTATTTTCATCAAAGCGATCTTCGTGAGTATTTACTGAGATCATATTTACATTACCTTTTTCATTTTGCTTCAAATATTCTTTCAGGATAGTAATATTTCCTTCTTTAAAGTTTTTCTCCAACAAGTCCTTGAAGACGAAACAATCTTCAACTTTATGTCCCAACACCCTATGATATGGACTGTAGTTAGGATGGTCTTTTAAATCGACCTCTGCCAGCCTTTTAGCCTCATGTAATTTGAATTCAGGTATCTTTAGCAAACCATGAAAGATTTTAGAAACTGCCTCTATTTTAAATGGATATTCTTTATTCATTCTATCGTCTATCACTCTTTTATCTGTTTGTGGTAAGGTTGGTTGTTGAAATTGTAATTGGGAAGGCGACTGTTGTTGTTGTTGATTTTATCGTTGCATCTTTTGTTTAGGTTGTATTTGCATCACCTATTTCACTTTTTCTATTGTGGTAGTTCTCTTTTCTAGTACATTGATTGGTTTTGTTTTCTCAGTCTTTTAAATCTGTTTAGCTTCTTCCTGGAGATTAGCAGCTATGCTGAGTAATTTTTCAAACATTTTTATGGTAAATCCCTTAATCATAAATGCTATTAGGCCATGGATATTTCTAAGAAGCATTTCCACTGCATATTGTTCTTGAAGCTGTGGCTCACATTTCATACTAAGATTCCTCCAAAGTAAAATGTAATCCACATGTGTTTCTCCTGGCTTTTGTTTTTCTACGACCAGGTCTCCAATCGTCACATGATGTTGTACTCCAACAAAGCGTTGGA
The DNA here is from genome assembly GCA_022702705.1 of Papilionanthe hookeriana x Papilionanthe teres. Lineage (NCBI taxonomy): Eukaryota > Viridiplantae > Streptophyta > Magnoliopsida > Asparagales > Orchidaceae > Papilionanthe > Papilionanthe hookeriana x Papilionanthe teres. The sequence goes on from CM040425.1 coordinate 22,872,743, forward strand.
TAAAAAAAATTTCTAATTCTGCAAAAGTTTTGGCAGAACCTTTAGGAAGTTTGGCGTAACAGTTAAAAGTGACTCCCGTTAAACTGTTGACAAATTGTCGGAATAACAGGGGATCACTCCCTCCTGCGTTGGAACAACTTACTATGAAGTGTGCAAGATGTTGTCCCAAATTTTTTGCTCCGTCGAACATCTGGAAACGTGATGGAACAAGACCTTTAGGATATTGAATTGAACCAAATTCCTCTGGATACGGTCTTCCCTTTTAAATTAATGATCCAATCTGTTCTCGTGCCATGGTTTCTTTTATTTTTTGTTCCACTAATTGTGAAAGTTATTTTTCAGAAATCCTACATTGAATGGGTTCCTCTTTCTTTTGTGAGCTTTCGTCAACTTCAGTTTTAACTTCATGGATATGTATTGTTTTAGTTCGAACAATTTCAATGGTCAGTGATGGAGTTGTTGGTGAGTTTTGTAAGGCCACTGCTAATTCTTCCATTCTTTTTTCAAGATGATTGGTTTGTTCGTCTCATTGTAGATTCATAGATCGTAATTCTTCAGTAACATTTTCTTCAATTTGAGGAGATATTTCTCGAGCAGCACTGGATCGTGTTTCTACGACATGTATTTTTATAACTTCTTGACTGTGCTGGGTAGAAGAATTTTCCTTGCTTCGCGAAGTTAATAGTTTAATGTTACTTCTTAATTTCTCTAATCTTTCCTCAATCATTTTACTAGAATTCTTTTCGGAGGTTTCGTCTTAAGAAATATCCATAGAAGTATTCATGATACTAGAAGCTCCATCTGAAACTTCTCATTTCCTTGCATTCTTTTTTAATTTAGAGTTATGCTTTTTTGATTGTGATCGGTCTCCATTTCGTAGCTTATACACAAGAGCTTTCATCTTTTTGGATGTTTCTTCAGCTTCAAAAAGCAATTTATTATGTTTTATACTATTTTTCAAAGTAACTATCTCATTCATTTTTTATTTTGAATGGAGCTTAGTTGGTACTGGAGTATTTTGAGAATAAATGGACTTATCATATGCTAGGATTTTCTTTTTCATGGTAGTGGTAACTATACATCCCATTTTATCCAATAACTTGGCAATTGAACATCTATCTTTTCGTGACAATCGTTTGAATACAGTGTGTATTGTTTAGATAGGTGGAAATTTTTCTTCTTTTAAAGACTGAAGCATACCCTCATTATATTCAACAAGTACTAGATTGAATTCAGTTTCTTCTTAAGGGTATGTTTTTTCTTTATATCCAATGAGGGTAAACTTTTTAATTTCATTTTCATTTAAATTCTTATTCTTTCTTTGAGTTTGAGTTAAAGGAACGGATTTGGAGCTAGATCCAAACTCATACATTGATCTTGGAATATTATCTTCTTGTTCCTCATAAAGTCCTAAGTTGTTGAGTTAAAAGAAAAGGTTCTTTATAAGGGTTCTCATAAATATTTGGAAAATATGGAAAAGGTTCTATTATCACGGGAGGATTATTCCAAATATATTTAGCTTCATTATCAAATTTTGCAAATCCATTTTGTGGAAGTAAGCGACTACATTAAATGGTGAATTCAGATCTTGAAAATAAGAAAAGTATGAATTAGGAGAATCCATAGCAGTTTTCTATCAAAGTCCAGAGAAATCTTGTGTCAAAATTTTATGATAGACTTGTCTATGAAGTGGAATCATTATTGTCTTATCAAAAACAACTCTTTAAAAAGAGCTAGAAGAGATCATATTGTTTGTTGAATGATATTTTGACAAAAGATGAAGAGAAAGAATCTATAAAGATCAGATCCCCAGCGGAGTCGCCACTCTCTTGTCGGCGATGGAAACTCATCGAGGTTCTGTCGTTGACAATTCTGGGACGTCGTGTTAAATGTCAAGAAGTCGCCAGTCTATTTATATTGCCCCAGTCTTTATTCCCTTTTTGAAAAGGGTAAAAGAAGTGAAAAGGAGAAAAATAGATAACCAAAGGAAAGGTAATGTGATATTTTTATAGGGAGAACTCTAGAATGTTCTTATCCTATTAGGAAAATCACAAGTCTGATAGCCAGAGATTTTTAGGTATTTAACCTATTCTGAGTTCCTTTTACTTCTCCAATAGAAGCAAGCTTCTATAGTTAATTACATCCTAGGAAGTTCTAGTTTTGCCTAAGAAAACTCTTGATTAATGTTAAAAACTCATTTTTCTGAATGTTTTTTAGGAAAATAAACATATAAATATTTTATTCCTAATGTTTATCTCATTTGATCATGAGATATCTTGTCAATTATTTATGTCATGAGGTATCTTCTATAATGTCAAGAAGATATTTGTTATTTTGTTTAAGATAGTTTTGTTATGTTAAAATTTTTTGTCACTTATCATATTTTTGTTTATTTTGTTTTGTCATATCTTTTTGTTTTACTCAATATTAAAGGAACTTCTAGAGCCTTGTGGAGAGGATTTTCAGATAAGTGTTTAACTTTGTTTTACATTTAGTTTTAAAGTAAGACTTGTTGTGTTTTCACTATGATTTCTACTTTCAAATCAAGTTGTGATTGTGTTTTCTCCATGGATTCTGAGTAGTTTTCTTTATTTTTTTTCATTTTAAATGATGAAGTAATTAAATTATAGAAGGAAGTTGTGTGAAGTATATGATTTCAATGTTGGAAGAAGTTGTGATGATTCACTACCTTGCACTTCATTTACCTCTTGATTTGGCAAATTAAGATGTTGAAATATGTTGGGAGATTATGGAAGATCCATTGCGGTATTGTCTCAATCAACATTTGGAAAGAATCACATGTAATTGTATGGATGTGAATTGTAGTCCATATGGTTGGGTGCAAATAAATAGGAAGATATGTTTGTAATGAGGAGTAAAATTAGAAGACTTTAGAGTGACAGGTTAAAGCACCCTAATTTGGTTTGATGTGAAAAATTTTGTTAAAAGATGTTAGCTCCCAGGTGGAGGAAATCGAGGGAACTCTAGAGTGAGAGCTAGTATCTTCCTTGCCTAACCCATCAACATGGTTTGAAAGCATCAAATTAACCAATGTTCTTCATAGAACAAAGTAAGGGTGAAGAATATAATTTCTTCTATTTGGCACAACACATTTTAGATACTTCCACAACAAAATTCAATAATTATTACAAATTCATTAAAAGAGGAAAAATATATTTTATTCTCATTTGTTTTCACACTATTTTATAGTTGTGTTAAATTTAGTTGTTTACTTTACTTTTTATTCATAAAATACCAAAACAAAATTTTAAAAACTTTATATCTTAAAACATACTTTACAAAATCATTTTAAAAAGTAAAAAGTTATTTTACTTATTTCTTTAAAATTTTAGACATTTCCCTGTGGGTTCGATATCTCGGGGCTTAATCAAAAAGTCCTATATTACTTGATAAACGATACGTATACTTGCGTAAATCCCATATTATAAATAATTAAAGTATAATTTCATATCTATAATGGTAAATATTCGGGGATCGAGATTTTGGCGTCGTTGCCGGGGAAATTAATTAAAAAATCATTTAATGAAAATTTAAGAAAAATTAAGTTTTTACTTTTCATTATTCTTGTTAATGTGTTTTATTTTATTTTGTTAATTGTGTATGTGTAGTTCGGGTTCTGAGGGACTTGTGCCTTACGATTCTGAATTAGAGAGAATTATCTGAAAAATCAAAATATTAAAAATATTGAAAAGATAAAAATATTCAAGAAATGGCAAATCAATATCATCAAAATGTTGAAATCCATCAAGAATTTGGACCTTTAAGAGATTATGCTAACCCTACAATGGGTGAACTTCATGGTAGTATTCAACACCCTATTGTAGCTGCAAATTCATTTGAACTTAAAACTGTTATTATCCAGATGGTATCTAATAATCAGTTTGGGGAAGCACCATTTGAAGATCCTAATTTACACATTGTCAATTTTCTAGAATTGTTCGCTACTTTTAAATATGATGGTATTTAAGATGATGCTATTAGACTTAGACATTTTCCTTTTTCACTGAGGAATAAAGCTAAGTTTTGGTTAAATTCATTAGCACCTAGATCTATCAAAACTTGGGGGGATTTAACACAAAAATTTCTTGCTAAATATTTTCCACCATCGAAAACTACGAAGCTTAGAAATGATATTACATCTTTTTGTCAGTTTGAAGAGGAATCTATATATGAAGCATGAGAACATTTTAAAGATCTCTTAAGAAAGTGTCCACATCATTCGATACCATATTGGTTAATAATTCAAACCTTTCACAATAGATTAGTTGGATCTCTTGGATCTATTATCGATGGTGCTGCTGGTGGTTCATTGATGTCTAAACAGTTTGCTGATGCTTATGCTTTAATTGAAGAAATGACTACTAATAATTTTTAATGGCCTTCTGAAAGGTTAAATCCTAAAAAGGTAGCCAACATTCATGAAAATAATGCTTTTGCAATGCTAGAAAATCAAGTTGCTACAATTTCAAGGAAGATAGACCAATTTGGGATGAATTTTTCTCAGCCAACTTCCATGATTGAAGAAAATTTATTAGGCAAAATGGTTGATTCTCAAACTTCACCATAAACTTAAATGCCATAAGTAAGCCTAATAACCAATATTCCAATTATTATAACCCAGGTTGGAAAAACCATCTAAACTTTAACTGGAATAACAATAATCAGGGTGGTAGTAATCAACAATGGAGGAAGAACCAAGTAAACCCCTTAGGAAACTGGAACAACCAAGGGAATAATAATTATAGACCAACCTATCCTCCGAGATTTAACAATATTTCACAATTTAAAGAGAAGAAGTTGTCTATTGAAGAAGTGATGTTACAAATGGGAAATCAATTACAAAGTCAAAGAGCTACAATCAGAAATATTGAAAATCAATTGGGACAGATTACCAATTCATTAAGTAATAGATCCCAAGGAATGCTTCCTAAAAATATTGAATTAAATCCAAGAGACAAGACTGAAGAGCAAGTACAAGCTATTCAGTTGACAAGTGAAAGAGAGCTGGAAGGAAGAGTTGAAAAAGAGATTGAAGTAGAGAAAGAAGAAATTGAAAAACCAAAAGTGGACGCTCGGAAAGGTTTGGAAAGACCTATTTCTCCACCTAAGGTTGATTGAGAAAAGCCACTACCTCCATTTCCTCAGAGACTTTGACAACAAAAATTGGATAAGCAATTTGCAAAATTTTTGGAAATATTTAAGAAGCTTACAATCAACATTCCATTTGCTGAAGCCTTAGAAAAAATGCCAAGCTATGTGAAATTTATAAAGGATATTCTCAACAGAAAGAGGAAGTTTGAAGATAATGAGACTGTTGCACTTAGTGAAGAGTGCAGTGCAATAATTTAGAAATACCTTCCTAAAAAGCTTAAAGATCCTGGAAGTTTCATAATTCTATGTGCGATCGTAGATAGATTTTTTGGAAAAGCTTTATGTGATTTAGGTGCAAGCATTAACCTTATGTCGTTATAAATATTCAAAAGACTGGGATTAGGAGAAATAACCCCTACTACTGTAACTTTGCAATTAGCTGATCATTCATTCACATATCCTAAAGGAGTTATAGCAGATGTTTTGGTGAAAGTGGATCAATTTATTTTTCCTGTAGATTTGATTGTGTTGGATATGGAGGAAGGTAAAGAGATACTCATAATTTTAGGGAGTCCTTTCCTAGCCACAGGCAGAGCGATGATAGATGTGCAAAAAGGGGAATTAATGATGCGAGTAAATGATTAAACTGTTACATTCAATATTTCAAACTCAATGAAATATCCTACAAGAGGTAAAGATGATGATTGTTATAGGATGGATGTTATCAAATATTTGAGTGAATGTCACTTCAAATCAACTTATGAAGAAAAATCTGAAAGTGAAGAATTGGAACACAATCAAGAAGAGGAATTACAAGATTCTGAAGATTTTCATGAGGAAGATTTAAATTATGTTCATGAAAATTTTGAAATGTTGGACATGACTGAAAAAGATGAATCTTTTGGTCCATCAATTGAAAAACCTCATGAACTTGATTTAAAGATGCTTCCTAATCATTTAAAATATACCTTTTTAGGCGATTCCTCAACTTTGCCACTTACAATTTCCTCTCAATTAACCGAAAGAGAAGAAAAGAGTTTGCTTGAAATTTTGAAGAAATATAAGAATGCAGTTGACCTCATTTTTATGATAAGGTCAACCCTAAACCCAAAATTAATCAACCTTGGTCAAAATGGTTAATCTTGACCTAATAACCAACCCTACTGACCCAAAAGGTCAACCCTTGACCCAAAAAGTCAACTTTGATCAAACTAATAAATTGTTGACCTAATAATCAATTATTAACCCAATTAGTCAACTTTTGACCCATAAAATAACTTCGGACAAATCAAATAATCAAATATCACATATTTGACCAATTTAAAACATCACATGACTAATAATACAACTTTAGTCAACTTTAAACTAAGTCAAATTTGGTCAAAAATGGCTAACACAAACTCATTTGACTACAAAATTAACCTCAAAGACAGACATTGACATGATCAATTTGATATTAATCAAATTGATCAAAATTTAACTCAGAAGTCACCACATTAACTATTGGATTAACCTAAACCCTAAAATTAGTCAACATGACCAAATTAAACCTAAAATTCAAAAAAACTTTGGACTTTATGACTAATCCAAACCATGACAAGGTTAGGAAAATCAAAATTAGTCATTCTTGAACCAAAATGGGTTAACTTGGGTTAACCTAGGTCAATTTGAGTCAACTTGGGTCAACTAGGGTCAACCATAGTCAACATTTATCAAATTTGACCAAAATACCTAATTTTGAACAAAGATGATAAAAATAATAAAAATTAATCAAATAATTAATTTTAAATTATTTTGATTAATTAATTGATAAAAAATTAATATTTTAAATTTTAATTAATTTTTTGGAATTAATTAAAATAAAAATATGATTAAAAGGTTTAAAATGTGACAAATTTTTAACCTTTAACCTACAAATGACAAATATTAATTAAATAATTAATCTCAAATCATTTTTGGTTAGTTAATTGATTAATATAATGAATATTTAAAATTTTAAATTAATTTTTAATTAATTAAAATATAAAAGGTTTAAAAATATGACAATTTTATACCTTTAACTTAAAGAAGACAAAAAAAAAATTTAATCAAATAATTAATTAAAATTTATTTTAATTAATAAATTGAATAATGAAATAATCTCCAACAATTTTAATTAATAACATAATTAATTAAAATGAAAATTAAATCAAAATGGGACATAAAATGACATTTTGACATATGACATCATATGTGACAAAAAATTCCCATAATTAATTTTAAATTAAAATTAAATTAGGGAAAGTCATTAATAGGTCACACATAACCTATTAGACCTATCATGACACATTAACACAGCCATCAAATCCTTTATGATAGGTTTAGCATATTACTTAACCCATAACTCATCACCTTTAATTAATGTTAAGAGTTATCATGATGGTTAGGCTTATGTGTCATCTCCTCTCAAGATTAGGTGTGACATGGCTTCATAGGTGGCAAGCATCTCTTTTCTAACTCAATAGAGAAAGACCAAGACATAAGGTTAAGATTCTACCAAGGTTAGAAACCATCATGAGCAAAAGACATAAATAATGGGGTAAGTAAAATATGTGTCATCTTCCCTTCAACTCACTCATTTGCATGAGATGTGGTGGCCGGCCACCTTAAAGATGATTTTGGTCACTACCCTAAGCATCCAATGAGAAAAGAAATTAGCATAGATTGAACTTTAACCATGGCAAAATTAAATGATGAGGAGATTATGCATGAAAGGAGTCATCTACCTTACTTATCATACCATGATGGATGAAGGAAATATGTGTCATCCTCTCCTTATTCCATTAAATTAAGATATGAAGGTTAATCTAACTGATTATAACCAGCTATATCCACCTCATAAGGGAACCAAGGAGAACAAGAGAAGGTTGGGGTTCAATCCTTACCATGGTTAAAGGTAATGATGGCTAAGCTTGGAAAACCCAAATTCAAAATTTCCTTAGCTGAAATCTATCTTCAAAACATTAATGAGAAGGTTGGTAACATCCCTAGATAAATCTACTTCAGCCCAAACTCATCTAAACCCCCTCATGGCTATAAATAGAGCCAAACCCAAGCCTAAGCAAGGAGAGAAGAGAAGGTAATAGTGGCCTAAGTTCTATCCAATTCCCCTAACCTCGCTCACTTCCATCAAGAATCGAGCGAGATATTATTCCTGGAACATGGACGACCTGCGGGTTAAGGCGGGAGGAGGACGATGGCGCACAGCCATCTGATCTCCTGTTTAAAAGATGGATGGTCGAGATCATCCCCTACTCGATCCGCTGTTTGGAGTCCCGCAGCGGATCGAGTGTGTTTTTGATGCTGCCGAGGACACGCGACACTCCCTGCAAATTTTTGTTTAGTTTTAGGTTTAATTAATACAGTTAAACCTTAAACTAATCGAAAATCCATATCTTTTTATATAAAAATTAGGAAAATAAAAGAAAAATATCCCTGAACTCAAGACAGTGATCTCTACAATGTGGAATAAAAAAAATTAATTTTTGATTTATATTTAAATTTTAATTAATTAAATAATCCATAGAGTATTTTAATTATTAAAAATTATTTATAAATCAGAAAATTATGAAATTTTAGGGGATTAATTTCTAAGCCTTTAGGAACAATCTCTGATTTTTCCAGAGACAGAAGAATAATTTAAGGTGACATTTCCAAATTTTCATGGGATTTAGCAATTATTTTTAATAATAATTTTAAAAATCAGAAATTAAGAAAATGAACAAAGTTTAAATTGGAAATTGGTTATAAATTCAAGGGAATGATGTTAAACCCTAAATAATAAATTTTAACCACTTGAAAAATAAAAATGACATTTTAAATCCTTAAGGGTAAATAAATATAAACTTATATTTAATTAACCCTATAAAGAACCTTTTAAAACTTAATTAGGTCTAATCACTTTAGACTTAGTTAATCATTTCGACTCTAATCATATTGGATTTGAGACAAAACAAATCAGGTCTAAGATGTTATTAGGTTTAACTAATCAATATTAAACCTTAAAAGACATTAGGTTTAATAAAAAACATTAATTAGGTTTAAAACATCCTTAAACTTAATTAATTAATATTAAACCTTAAAAGACATTAGGTTTAATAAATAAATATTAATTAGGTTTAAAACATCTTTACACTTAATTAATCATAATTAAACCTCAAAAACATTAGGTTTAATAATAAACAAACCTTAATTAGGTTTAACCCCTATTAAACCTAATTAATAAACTTAATCTCTACTTTTAGGTTAGCCACAAAATAAAATAAAAATAACAACATTGACAAAATAAAAATGACAAAACCAAAACTTTTAGGTTAGCCACAAAACCTAAATTTTCAACAAACAACAAAATGACATAAAACCGACATGACGAAAATGACATTTGGGATTGATAGTGGGTACATCTTTCCCTAAAAATAAAAAATTTTAGAAAACAAGTGATCAACATTAATCAAGAGTTTTGTTAAACAATTAGATATTGTTTAAGATTTAATTAACTATAGAAGCTCGCTTCTATAGGAGATTTAGAGGAACCCATGATAGAAATCTCTGGTTATCAAAACTTCATGATTTTTCCTTATATAGAAATGCTAGGATATGTTATTCTAGAATTTTCTCCTATAAGGATCATCATAAACATCCTTTTTTATTGTTTCCTATTAGTCCTAAATTCTTCAATTTCTTTATAGGATTCATAGAAATAAGATTAAGACAATATTAAACAGAGTGGCGACTCCTTGACATTGATATGATGCAGGAATTGATAGCGATACAAGTCAACACCCCATAAAAAAACTTTCGTCGCCATCAAAAGCTATTGGATGGACAATAGCTGATATTAAATGAATCAGTCATTCAATTTTTATGCATAGAATCCTTATGGAGGATAACTAGAAACCTCGAGCTGATCCTCAAAGGAGATTAAATCCTATCGTGAAAGAAGTTGTTAAGAAAGAAATCTTAAAGTGGTTGAATGTTGGAATTATCTACCCTATTTCAGATAGTGTAAGGGTTAGTCCTATTCACTGTGTATCTAAGAAAGGAGGAGTTAATGTGATTGTGAATGAAAAAAATAAAATAATACCAGTAAGATAAGTTATAGGATGGCGAATATGCATTGATTATAGAAATTAAACCTTGCCACCAGAAAAGACCATTTTCCACTTCCCTTTCTAGATCAAATGTTGGATAGATTGGCTGGGCATATATATTATTGTTTTCTGGATGGATATACTAGTTACCACCAAATTTAAATTGCTCATAAGGATCAAGAGAAAACAATGTTTACGAGTCCTTATGGTACATTTATTTTTAGAAGAATGCCCTTTGGTTTATGTAATGCCCTTGTTACATTTCAGAGATGTATGATGACAATTTTCTGTGATTTAATAGAAAAAGGAATTGATGTTTTATGGATGACTTTTCAGTGTGAAATTTCATTTGAATCATGTTTATAACATCTATCTAAAGTTCTGAAACGCTGTGAAGAATCTAATTTGGTCCGTAACTGGGAGAAATGCCAATTTATGGTAGCAGGAGGAATAGTTTTGGGACATCATATATCAAAAAAAGGTATGGAAGTAGATCCTGCAAAAATTCAAGTGATCTCTAATTTACCTTGGCAAACTAATGTAAGGGGAATTAGAAGTTTTCTAGGACATGCTGGATTTTACAGGCGATATATTAAATAATTTTCACAAATCTCGAAGCCTTTATGCTGTTTACTAGGAAAATATGTGATTTTTAATTTTGATAATGATTGCTTAAAAGCTTTTAAAAATTTGAAAGAAAAATTAATCACTGCACCTGTTATAGTTTCACATAACTGGGAGAAACATTTTGAATTAATGTGTTATGCTAGTGATTATGCTATTAGAGCTGTTTTAGGTCAGAAATATGATAAGATTTTCAAAGTGATTTATTATGCTAGTATAACTCTTAATGAAGCTCAAACTAATTATACCACAACTGAGAAAGTGTTATTAGCTATAGTATTTTCCTTTGATAAATTCATATCATATTTAATTAGAACTAAAAGTGTGGTGCATACTGATCATTCTGCTATTAAGTATTTAACGAAGAAGAAGGATGCAAAACTAAGATTGATTAGATGGATTCTTCTTCTGTAAGAACTTGATTTCGAGATAATAGATAAGAAGGGTATTGATAATCAAATTGCTTAATCATCTGCCCAAGATTGAAACTGAAAAAATATCTCTGTGATGCTGAAGAAATTATTGAAATTTTCTTGATGAAAAATTGTTCGTTGTTAATGAGTGGCGTGTTCCATAGTATGCCGACATTGTAAACTTTAATGTCAGTGATATTTTACCCTATGTTTTGACATACCAGGAGAGGAAGAAATTTCTATCTAAAGCTAAGACTTATTTTTGGATGACCCACTTTATATAAACAAGGAAAGGATTTGATTATTTGAAGATGTGTGCCTTTAGAAGAAACATATGAAATTAATCAAAAATGTCATAATTCTAATTATGGGGGACATTTTGGAGCTAATAAAACTGCATATAAAATCTTACAATCTGGATTTTATTGGCCTACAAGTTTTAAGGAGGTTAATGTTTATATTAAAAATTATGATCAATGTCAACGTGTAGGCAATATTTCAAGAAGAAATGAGATGTCTAATCCACTGAAAATTTGATAGCTTTTTAATATTCATTTCATGCCTATTTTTGATGATATTGCACTTTAAAGAAATGTATTTTTCATGATTTCATGTAGGTACACTGATTTTAGGCCTTTGGAGAAAAAGGAAGCGAAAAGGAGCAAATTTAGAGCAAAAATGGGCAAAAGTGTATTTTGTTGAACTAGCGCTGAACAACGCTGTCAACAGCGCTGAACGATGCTGTCAACAGCGCTGAACGATGCTGTCAACAGCGTCGGACTGCACTAATTTATAGAGATTTTGGATGATAAAGGCAGAAAATAGCACTGAACGATACCCTATCCTGCGTCGGACCGCGCCTTATCCCGAATTCAAACTAGATTCTATGTATTTGGCCGGATTTTGGAGGATTCCTTGAGGAAACTCTTAGGAAATCGGTTATGGCCGAATTTAAACTACTTTGGAGCCAAATTTTGGGAGGGGGAGAGAGTTTAGAGTGTAGGGAGAGTGAGGAGAGAGTCTCCTTTCATTTTTAGTTAGTTTTCTAGGTTTTGTGTTTTCTCTTCTAAGGAGTGTAGGAGAAGAGGGAAAGTGAGAGATTTCTTCTTCCTTACTTATCTAAAGAGAGAATTATGTGTTCTTGTAAAGAAATAAGAGGAGTCAAAGGAATTCCTTGAGATTTGCTTGGGAATGAGTTTGAGATAAGTTGTATTTACTTTACTCTGTTTGTATGACGTTGCTTTTATGCATAAAATCCATGTTTTGTCATCTTTTCCTCATGTGTCTTGAGTAGGTTTCTTTGTCTTCCTCCTTTTCATGTGATGTGTTGATGTTGTGATATGAAAATGATGTAATGATTTATTGGAGAATTTGTGATCACCTTTTCACTTCAAACTTCATTTACTTTTTGATCTGGCCAATTAAATTGTTAAAACTTGTTGGGAATCATATGTTCCGAAAGGATTATGAGTTACAAAACAAAATTGAATGTCACATTCAATTTCCATGAATGAGTGACATAGTTCATGGGGATTGTATGCAAATAAATAGGGAAATATACTTTGATGGACATAGAATTGGAGATTTCAGAGTGACATGCTAAAATCCTTAATTTGGTGGTTTGGAAACTAAAGTGAGAGTTAGCCTTCAGAGGAAGGGAAGTGAGAGCTCTGGAGTGAGAGCCAGTATCCTCCCAGCCTAACCACGGATTTGGGGACTAAATTTAGGATTAGCCAATGTTCTCTATGCGTCTAGAAAATGGTAAAAAATAGGAATGCTCTTATTTGGCACAATACAATTACATCACTGATCTATGTGACAAAAATCATCATATTATAATTGGAGATGAGGAAGACTCTTTCTTACAACTGACCTTTATTATAACTTTAGCCTTGAGTTAGTTTAAATTGCTAGAAGGTTAGAACGTACTTTGGTAGGAGTAGTAACTACAACTATTTGTCTCTGTTTTAAGAATTTAACTTACTTGCAATTGTGTTATAATTCGATAAGTAATTTATGGGCTACACCATAAAATTAATTACCTCCCTGTGAGATTGATATACATGACTCCATTAGAGCCCTGTATTACTTGAACGATACGTATACATGCATTTAATTGTGTGACTCATTATAAAATTAAATAAATATATATAAATTTGAGTTCATAAGTTTTAGCAAATTTAAAAAGTCGCACCAATGCCCCTCAATTATATGTTGGAAGTTGAAATATTTGACATTTGGGGATTAGATTTCATGGGACCATTTATACCATCTATCGGAAATACATACATTTTGATAGCGGTTGACTATGTATCTAAATGCATAGAAGTTATTGTTTTACCTCGATGTGATGCTCAAAGTGTTGCAAAATTTTTAAATAAGTATATATTTTGCAGATTTGGGATACCAAAAGTAATCATAACTGATGAGCGATTATGGAAAAGTTAGTAAAGAAATATCATTTTAACCATCACATTGCTACTGCTTATCATCCGTAGACAAGTTGTTTGGTTGAATTATCTAATCGTGAAATTAAAAGAATATTGGAAAAGTATTTAATGTGTACGGTCATAAACTTAAACCTTACTTTTCAGTCGATCAATCTAAACCTGTTGAAAATCTGATGTAGGGTCTCTCAGAATAAGCTCTGGGTATGTCAGGTTGATGACGTTAAACCAAGCGCTTTGTGGGAGGCAACCCATATTTATCGGTGTGTTTTGCTTTATGTTTTCTTTGAGTGCTTTTATTTGGTTTGATTTGAGAAATTTGGTAGCATTTTGGAGTATTTTATGTTATAGCGGTGTTTATTTGACCTTATTTAATGACTTAGAGGGGTCATAATGAAGATTTTGACGTTTGGCAGAATTGTGCAAAAATGTGCACTAGCGGCTATGTGCCTTTGGTTGGCGCATAGGTGCCACAGTTATAAAAAATGTGAAAAATAAGGTTCTAATAGCCTAAATCGTGGGTGAGTATTTTTTGGAGTTACTATGGAGTTTTAACACTTCTAGGGCCGGTTTTGTGTCTTCCCAAATCTATAAAAAGGCCCTGAATTTATTAGATACTTGCTCCAGTTCTTACTTTCATTCCTGAGTCTTAAAAAGAGTATTTTGAGTGCAAAAATGTCTTCTTGGGAGAGCGAAGTTAAGAAGAAAGAGGAAAGCTACAAGAAGAAGTTTATTTGTGATAGTGTGCAAGAGTTATATAATGGATTTCTAGCTGTGAATATCCAAGGAATAGCAGAAAGAATTACGAAAATTGAAGCCAATGTGGAGTCTATTGATGAAAAGGTAAATGAAATTAATACACATTTAGTGCACATTGGATGACAACTCAAAATGCAATTGAGTCATACAAGTCATGTGTAAGAAGCGAATAGAGCTATGTATATGAAGAACAAGTGGATAGAAGAAGAATATGTAAGAGCTTTTAATCATCGCCCGTTTTATCAGATTTGCATTCCAGATGGCTCAAATGAAAGTAATGGTGGTTCTGGATATAATCCACCTAATGGAGATTGGAATTAAATTATGTGTGGTCTTGTGGTTTGATTATGTGTGTTTAGTGTTTTAAGTGTGTTCTTTTGTTAATGTTTGTGTTTGTTGCATTTTACATATGTTTGTTACATCTTAATGATGTAAATTTGTGTTTAATTACATGTGTTTGAATTTATGTATTGGAGAATTTCATCCAAAGAGTATGGATAAAAATTTTTAATTTATATTAAGTGTGTTTTGATATTTAAGTAATATAAGTTTGTGTTTGTGTGAAATTTGTTTGGAATCATTGGAAATTGAAGTGTACATTTGGAGTATTAGAAGAGTTTATGGGGAGAGATAATTACTTGAAGAGATTAAAGTTGATTAACTCAAATTTTTGATGGAATTAACTTAACTATCAAAATTTGGCCACTGGCGCCTAAGCGCCAAACCGACAGTGCATAAGCGCCAGATTTCGCGGCTAAGCGCCCTATGCCTCGTGCATAAGCGCCGGTTCGTGAAAATCAATTTTCTACAGTCAAAAACCCAAAATTTTTCATTTTTAACACCCCCATCACCTTCAACCTCTTGATTTCACGAAATAGGAGCCTAGGGCATCACTATTTGGACTATTTTAGAGACAATTTCATCAAAATTTTTTGGATTTGAATTCCTTAAGGTATGATCACTACTCCTAATAAAATTTTTTTATTTTCACCATTTATTTTGAGTACATTATTGAAAAATCTGAAAATCACTATTCACGATTAAAATTTGAAGAAAAGCTTGAGAAATTACTTGGATTTAGTGGAGTTTGCATTTGGAAGTTGAGTTAACAAGTTTAGTTTAAATTTGGAATTTATGGTGAATTTTTTGTGAATTTTAAGAGATCGCTTTAAAGTCAAAACACTTAAAAGAAAAAGCAAAATTTGATTCCGACAAATTTGTCAGTTCTAGAGCAGAGAATCATTAGGTCGATGCACTCACATCGCGGAAATTGACTCTAGAACGAGTTTTTAACAAGCAAGGGGGTGATATTGAGGAGATGATTGCTAGAAGGAATGGGAAAGATATTGTTGCTTCTCCACTGTTGCAGTTGTTTCTGTGCTGAGAAAGTTCTATGCAAACTTGCCAGCAGCTTAGGATAATATTGTGATGGTTAGGGTGCAACAAGTGGATTTTTCATCTGCGGTAATTAATACTTTTTATCGATTAACTCATGCGATATTTTGTTTTTATGCGAATTATCATCTTTCTGAGGGAGAATTAGATGAGATTATGGCCTTTCTTACTGATGGAAGAGGTTTGCGGAAGATTACAAATGAATGGAGAGTGAATTTTCAAGCCTCTAAATTGAATGCCACTTCAAAGGCATGGAATTACTTTATCTCATCTAAGCTTCTTCCTTTAAGTCATGTCAGTGAAGTTACAAGGGAGAGATCTATTTTGAACCATTGTATTTAGCAGGGAAAGCCTTTAGATAGTGGGGCTATTATTTTTTATTATATTTTAAACTGTGCCAGAGCTGCTACTACTACAGGTATGGGATTCTTATCTCTGATTATTCACTTTATGAGCAGTTTGGTGTTAAGTTTGAAACATGGGAAGAGGTTCTTTAGCCACTTAGATCTATTACCAGTGTAAATGTGAACACTTACACTGTACATTCAGTATTTGATCACTAGAAAATATATTAAGAATTTCACACCAATTTATGTGACATTGCACTTTAAATAAAGGTATTTTCTTTGTTTTATTGCAGGAAAGAAGATTTATAAGTACTAAAAGCAAAAAGCACAAAAGAAGCAGATTTGGAGCAAAAAGGACTCAATTAGATGAAAATTGAACTGTCCCGCCGATGGCGAGATTTAGGCCGCCGACGGCGAGTTTTTCCCTAAAGTTTTGAATATATTATAAGGAGCCCACTGACGGCGAGATCGAGCCCGCCGACAGCGAGATCGGCGTGGTAAGCCCATCTTATAGAAGCCCGCCGACGGCGAGATCAAGCCGCCGACTGCGAGACAGTTGAAAAGAGCAAAAATACAATGAACCTGGATGCTTTTTGAAGAGATGCTTATATACCTTTTGGAGATTTCACCCCTTCTATAAATAGAGACGAATTTTAGTAATTTGTGTGTCAGTTTTGTGTCATTTGTGTGTTTAGCATCTTGGTGTGCTGTACTTGAAGGAAGAGTCAAAGGAACTTCAAGGAGTCTGCTTGGGGAGAAGAATTAAGATAAGTATATTTGTTATTTGTTTGTTAACTTTAATGAAATCCATGCTTTGTGTTATTTTTCCCATGCATTCTGAGTAGTTTCCTTAGTCTTTCTCCTTGTTTTAGAGAATTAAGTGAATGAAGAATTAAATAAGTTTTTAATTGTATTGTGCCAAATAGGATTATTCCTATTCTTTACCCTTTGGTCCAGGTGCAAAGAATATTGACTAATCTTATGTTTGATTATTGAATCTGCGGCTAGGCTGGGAGGATACCGACTGCCACTTCAGAGCTCCCACTTTCCCCTCACCTGAGGGCTAACATCTATACTTCAGCTCTCAAACAATAATGAATTGAAATCTTTAAAATTTAAAAAGCCACACAAATTTAACTTATACAACAATATTAAAATGTCTAACAAAACATAACAATCAAAGTTCATGAACTAAAATATCAATACTAAAATGTAAAACAACAAACAAACAATAACAACATCAGAATCTATAACTAAACAAATAAACATAACATCAATCTTCTGCATCAAAGTCCCAAACTATATCATCATTTCCTGGATCAGTTGGAGGATTAGGCTGGTAATGAGTATATCGGGGGCACTCAGGAAATACAACATCGAGCTCTCCTCTCCTGTAACGATTTTTAGCATCATAATAGGCTATCTCATACTCTGAATGTCTTTGGAGATACTCAGTGTCATAATCATGTCTTCTTTCTAAGCCTCCAATTCTCTTATTAATATGCTCCAGTTTTTCTTCTATTTTCTCAAAACTTTTTCACTGTAAAGTCATCTCATTCATCAAATCTTGAAGGGTAGGAGTATTATAGGGAGGTGGGTCATAACTAGTAGAGGGGATATCTCTACTTGAAGAAGGTACATAGCTCCTTGTCCCAGATCTCCATCCTTCGTGGGATTCATATTTCTTAATATTAGCCGAGTAATGGGTTTCATAGGCTCGACCCATTCCTCATCATCTCTTACCTCTACCCCGAGATAATTGGCGAGTGCATAGATAAGACCGGGATGTCCTAATCCTCCTCCACTTTCACTTCTTGAGGTGGATAATATATTCTTATAAATTACACTTCCCGCATTAATACTTTTTGGTTACGAATACGAAATTCGGAAGCGCTTCTATCTCTTGTTACCTCATTATGGTGGTAAGTAGGTAACAAAGTAGAACAAATAAAATAGTGTCAGGCTTTAGATGACGCATTTAGCATAGAAAGAGGGAAATTTACCCGTTCTCGCTGCCTTATCTTCCAAACTCCTTTCCCGTCAGTGAGAAAGTCAATCAACTCTTCCAGTGGTCCTTCCATAGTTCCAAATGTATCATACTCACTGGTGTAGGTGTCTCGTACCTCGTAATAAGCATTTATTCTTACAGCGCTGAATTCCACAAAAAATCCTCTAACCTTAACTGGTGCATCTTCAGCCTGTGTCAGGTTCGCATAAAATTCCTTTACCACTTCTACAGCGGCTTTGTTGGTCATGAAACAGAAATTTTCCCATCCTCTTTCTTTAATTATTCGCTCTACTTCTCCTCCAGGACTTTTGAAAACTCGATCTTGAATGCATGTTCTGGCTTGAATATTGTGAAAATATCTTGATTGTGCCCTTGCATTCACAAAACGAGTTTCGTCGTAATCTACTCTTCTCTTTTGACGTGGAGTCATTTTTTGATCTGTGAAATTCACAAAAATCTTAACTAAACTTCTAAATATCACTAAGATGGCTTCCAATAGTTACTAAAATAAATCTAAATCAAGTTTCATGAATTTCTTCTCATTCTTTTCTTCTCATTTTGAATTTTTCCAAAATTTCTCAATGTAGAAGAAATTCATGGTGAAAATCAAAAATATTTACATAGGAGTGAATCTCTTACCAAGGGAAGATAAAATTCAGCGTCAAAATGTGTTGAAATCGCTTCAAATCTAAGATTCCACAAGCCCTAGGTCGGTTTTTTTAAGTTTTTGAGGAGGGAGACGATGAATAGTGTCGGTTGACCGGTCAAATAAAGTATATTTTACGATCTCACTGTCCGCGAGAATTTTCTCACTGTTGGCGAGCAAATTAATTCACCAAGGCTAAAGTTTGGGGAAAATCTCACCGTCGGCGGGATTTCTCTCGCTGTCGGTGAGGTTTCCTAAAATTTAATATTTTTTAATTTTTTAATTATATTCTACTTAAATTAAGCCTTGTTCATTGTTCCGGTCACTAAATTTGATATATTTATTATTATTTTTATTTAAGATTAGATATTAACACATAAATTCACACAACACAAACATTATAACTTTATAAATGAAATCCATGAATTTACAAACTTCAAACACTTCATACTAACAATTGACTAAGTGAATTAACCCAAACATTTCTTACTCAGCATTGCAATCCACACCACGATACTCTAAATGCTGAGACAAAAAAAACAACATGCAATCTCATCTAGACTGAGATTATCTACGTAAAGTTCAAACTAAATCAAAAACTAAATTCACATCAACACACATACATATAATACGAATAGAAGTCTCTGCTACTCATCAGAATCTGAACTGTTCTCTTCTCTGATGTTTCCAATAGAACGCAGATGCACAAATAAATTATAGAAAGGCCTAAAAGGGAATTCTGCAGTAGAATCTTCTTCAATCCACCCTTTCTATTTCAATAATCGTATAAAACTTGCCTCCAGGTGTCCTGTATGGTCAAAGTGCTCCTTCATTCTCCAATCGATGTGATCGAATAAATCAGAGATATTATCGATAGAATTCATCACGGTCTGTAGTTCCTTCTCCGATCCTTTAAGTTTCCGTAAAATGAGGTTTGTTCTATCAGTCAGGGGCTTAACTAAAGGATTGTTTTGTGATGCTTGATTAGAAATAATTACTGTTTCATCATTATTATCCAATGTTGGAAACACATCTATCGGATCTAGTGCTTTCCAAGGCAATTGTACTTTTTCCCAAGCTTCGTAGGAAACTTGGTATTGACTACATAAAGCAAATATAGTTGATGGGTGTCCAAGTCCATGAATTGACCCATGCACAATTAATCCTAATGCAGATTTCACGATAATAGATGCAACATCAATAGGTAATCCAGATTGAATACAGTAATTTAAAATTGCACATTCTATTGAAACTTTGTTTATTCTCATAGTGGGTAATAACTTTAATGAAATGAAGAAATGCCAATGCTTTGAGATGGGGTTAAGAAGTGACGCAGAAAAACTAACGTACCCATCTTCTCGTAATTCCCAATCATTAGGTTCGTCGGTCAGATATTTATAAATCTCATTCATGTTGTATCTCGTAGGAACAAAATTTGAATAGTGGCAAACAGGGGTATTCTTAATCGAGTATAATTCATTTATCCGAGAAGGAGTGAAAGTTACCCATCTGCCTCTTACGTAAACACTTCCATTATGGATCGCATGCAGATTAGAGTAGAATTCTTTGACTACTGGAATGACTACAGCAGATGTGGTATAGCAGAATACCTCCCAACATCGCTGAACAATCATTTCTTTAATTGTTGTTGTTGAATTCTCTGCTCCTCTATTTACGAACCCTCTTTCCTTAATCAGGCGCTTCTTCATCAAAACTTTGTTAAATAGTCGCTGAGCCTCAGAACTGACAAATTTTCGTCGATTAAAAGCTCCAGATTTCGTGGTTTCAAGTAGTTTGGATGCCATAATAATTTGTTGGAAGGGACTCTAGTCGTTTCTAAGGATGAAGATAATGTAAAAATGAAGTTTTAAACGTTTTTTATAGATTAATGCCCTTAGAACTGTCCAAAACCGCAAAGTAACTCACAAAAACCGCTTTTGAACTATCTCACCGTCAGCGGTAACGATCTCGTCGTCGGCAGGATAGTTAATTATTTAAAACTGAAATTGGGCGCGCCGATCTCGCTGTCGGTGAGATCGATCTCGCCGTCGGCGAGATTAGGTAAATTGCCCAATTTTTTGCTCCAGTCCGAATATTTTCTGATTTCATCATATATATTCAAATTTGTGATGATTCTAAAAAGAAAAATGAGTAGATTTCCTTCTATATTTTATTTTTATTTTTAATAATTATACTAAATAGATCATAATTAATAACTACTATGGGTTGCCTCCCATAAAGCGCTTGGTTTAACGTCGTCAGCCCGACCTAATTTAATTAGTAATCAGGTTGACTGAACATCAAAACCTCTTTAAAATTTAGTCTGATTCCTTCAAAATAAGGTTTTAATCTGTGTCCATTTACTTTAAATCTATGCCCAGTTTTTGGATCTTCAATTTCTATAGTTCCATATGAAAATATTTGAGTTATAGTGAAAGGTCCTAACCATCGAGATTTCAATTTCCCAAGAAATAATTTCAATCTTGTATTATATAGCAAAACTTCTTGTCCTGGCTCAAAATTCTTTAGGTTAATTTTCTGATCATGCCATAATTTCATTTTTTTTTATAAATTCTATCATTATGATAAGATTCATTTCTTAATTCATCTAATTCATTCAATTGCAATAATCTTATCTCACCAGCTTCTTTCAAATTGTAATTAAATTCTTTAATTGCCCAATAAGCTTTATGTTCTAATTCAACTGGTAAGTGGCAAGTCTTTCCATAAATAAGCCTGTAAGGAGTCATTCCAATCGGAGTTTTATAAGCAGTCCTATATGCCCATAATGCAGTGTCTAGTCTTATAGACCAATCTAATCTATTAGGGTTTACAGTCTTTTCTAAAATACATTTAATCTCTCGATTAGAAACTTCAGCTAATCCACTGGTTTGTGGATGATAAGCAGTTGATATCTTATGAATAATGTTAAATTTTTCTACTAGTTTATGAATATATTTATTTCTAAAATGAGAACCTCCATCAGTGATAATCACTCTTGGCATTCCAAATCTAGTAAAAATATTTTTCATTAGAAACTTTGAAACACTCTTAGCGTCACATCTAGGTAAAGCTTGTGCTTCAATCCATTTAGAAACATAATCAACAACAACTAAGATATATGAGTTTCCAAATGAAGGAACAAATGGTCCCATAAAATCTAATCCCCAAACATCAAAAATTTCAACTTCTAATATAAAATTTAGAGGCATTTCATTTCTTCTAGATATATTACCTACTCATTGGAATCTATCACAAGTTTTGATGTATCTATAAACATCTCTAAAAAGAGTAGGCCAATAAAATCCAGATTGTAAAATTTTATAAGAAGTTTTATCTGTTCCAAAATGTCCTCCAAAATCAGAATCATGACATTTCTGAATGATTTGTTCTGTTTCTTCATAAGGCACGCATCTTCTAATTATAAGATCCTTACATTGCTTATATAAATATGGTTCATCCCAAAAATATGTTTTAGCATCTTGAATGAATTTTTTCTGTTGTTGCAAAGTTAACATAGGTGGTAAAATATCACTTACAATATAATTTACTATGTCAGCATACCATGGTATTTTCCACTCATTTATATTATATAATTGTTCATCAGGAAAACTGTCAGTAATTTCTTTATCAACGTCAGATAATTCATTATATTCTAACCTTGATAAATGATCTGCTATTTGATTATCGGTTCCCTTTTTGTTAGTGATTTCAAAATCAAATTCTTGCATTAGTAATATCCATCTAATTAATCTTAGTTTGGCATCTTTCTTTTGCATTAGATATTTAATAGCAGAGTGGTTAGTATGCATAATTCATTTATTTCTAATTAAATAAGGCCTAAATTTATCAAAGGCATAAACAATTGCTAATAGCTCTTTTTCAGTAACTGTATAATTCAATTCAGCATTATTAAGAGTTTTACTAGCATAGTATATAACTTTGAAAATTTTATCATATTTTTGCCCAAGTACTGCTCCTATAGCATAATCACTAGCATCACACATAAGTTCAAATGGTTTTTCCTAATCAGGTGAAACTATTATAGGTGCTGTGATTAATTTATCTTTTAATAATTCAAAAGCCTTTAGGCATTCAGTTGTGAATTCAAATTTCTTATCTTTTTCTAAAAGTTGGCATAGAGGTTTAGTATTTTTTGAAAAATCTTTTATGTAGCGTCTATAGAATCCAGCATGTCCAAGAAAACTTCTTACCCCTTTTACTGTAGTTGGAGATGGTAGTTTAGCTATAACTTGAATTTTTGCAGGTCTACTTCCATGCCATTTTCTGAAATTTTATGTCTTAATGCAATTCCTCCTGCAACCATAAATTGACATTTCTCCCAATTTAGAACTAAGTTAGTTTTCTCGCATACTTCTAATACTTTTTCAAGATGGTTTAAGCATGCATCAAATGACGTTCCAAATACAGAGAAATCATCCATAAATACTTCTATTCCATCATCAATTAATTTACTAAATATAGACATCATACATCTCTGGAATGTTGCAGGAACATTACATAATCCAAAAGGCATTCTTTGAAAAGCAAATGTTCCATAAGGACTAGTAAATGTAGTTTTCTCTTGATCCTTAGGAGCTATATGTATCTGATGATAACCGGTATATCCATCTAAAAAAAATATTTATGTCCGGCTAATCTGTCCAACATTTGGTCTAGAAATGGTAATGGGAAGTGATCTTTCCTGGTGGCTGCATTTAATTTTCTATAGTCAATACATATAAGCCATCCAGTTACTTGTCTTATAGGAATTAAATCATTATTTTCATTAGCTTTAACGATCACTCCTCGTTTCTTAGGAACACAGTGAATTGGGCTTACCCAAACACTGTCCGAAATAGGATATATAATACCATTATCTAACAATTTTAATATTTCTTTCTTGACTACTTCTTTCATTATTGGGTTTAATCTCCTTTGAGGATCTACTGATGGCTTATGTTCCTTATCTAAAATAATTCTGTGCATACAGATTGAAGGTCTAATTCCTTTAATATCTGCTAAAGTCCAACCAAAAGTTTTCTTATATTATTTTAATATGGTTAACATTTTTTGTTCTTGTGATTCATTTAGTATTTGGCTGGAAAGGAGGATCTGTTAGAGCTTCTAGTGCTTCTGTTTCTACTGCTTCTACTTCTCGCGCTTCTACTGTACATGCATCATCTTCAAGAGATTCACATACTAGATTATTACAGAAGATTTTGAAGAAAGTGAGTCTTACCAGAGAACATGTTAGAGATATAAATGGTAAGATTGAAAATATTGAAAGGTATATTGTAAAACATAATGAATATGAGGAGAATTATCAGAAGTACATGGACAGTGATTAGAGGAGATCACAGTCTTTGAGATGCCCCCTCATCCTTTTTAAATACCTTATGTGCCATCCAGAGACTGGAATGAAGATGATGATGATGAGGATGATGATGAGGATTGTTGTGTTGAGTTTGTAATGTTGTTATGTGATTTTTTTTATGTGTTGTGATGCTTTTATTTAATATTCTCATATGTGATGTGATGTATTTTGCTTTAGACTATGATGTTATGTAGAGTATAGTTGGATTATTTCTATTATGCACATTCAGATGTTTATGTGTTGGATTGATGTTTTATGATGTAATATGTGATATGTTTGTGGTAGTAAATGTTTTTATGTGTTTCTAGTGTTTAAGTTTTTAGTAGTGTCTAATTTAATTCTTATAAATATTAGAAAATTTTAGAACACTATTAGAAACCACTATTTATATGACATGGTTAAACTTTTCAAAATTCGCTATCATTTATTTTATAGTATGTTGTGATTTGTGTTGGTGGATATATTCGTTGAAAACCTCCACTATTATAGATTTCCTTTAAAATTTTGCAATTTCTATTTTATGAAAAACTTAAAAAACCGAATTTGATTTCTTTTTCCTCCTTCTTTTTAAACTTTTATACTTGTATATTTAAGATATGAAAATTCCTGCAAGCATATTATTCTAGTTTTTTTTTTTAATTCTACTCATGTTTCATTTTTATGCTTAAATATTTTATCTTAATTAAAAATTAAAGTTTGGGAGGAATTTAAAAAAAAAATTAAAAAATTGAAATTTTATTTTTTCTCAAGAATACTTAAATAAAATTTGATTTTTGATTGAAATTATTTCTAAATTGGACTACTTCATTTCTAGAACAAAATTTTAAAACCTTCCTAAAGAAACTTATTTACATAATTTACATGTTAAGATTTTCCATGTGATTAACTGTCACTTGAGGACAAGCAACATTTTAAGTTTCGGGGATTTTTGATATACCTAAAATATATAGTGTTTTTAAATACATTTTTATGCCTATTTTTTATGATATTGCACTTTAATGGAAGGTATTTTTGTGTTTTTCTTGCAGGTATAATTAAAATGATTGACTATGATGAAGGAGCAATAAAGGATCGAATTTGGAGCAAAAATTGAAAGGTGTGCAAAGTTAGCCTTTGGCGGCTAAGCGCTGGACCCTTGGCGCATAGGTGCCACAGTTAAAGTGATGTATTTTATTTGATTTTGGTGCAAATTTGAGGGGGTTTTTGAAGCATCATTTGGTTTAAAATTCACTAACTTCCCATCAGCGCCAAAACTCTTTTAAAATTTGAATGGATGGAAGCATTCATGGTGGATACATTGAATCTGGACATATTTTGAAGAGACACCAAGACACCTTTTGGAAAATTTTAAAAAGAAGACTTGAAGATCAGAAAAATGGTTGTTGTTGGAGGGTGTGACCAGTGTTAAGAGTAAAGTTTATGTTAGAGAGTTATTGAGAGCACACCTTTCCACTTCACCACTTTTATTATCAATTGTATCAAGTTTTTATTAAGAGTAGAATAGAGATTCGGAGTCAACAGAGTTGGGCGCCAACCTCTATTGTGTCTTGTAAAGGGAAAGCAAAGTTTCAAAGTAATTTCAATGAGTCTTGTGGAGAGGATTTTCAGATAAGTGTTTAACTTTATTTTACATTTGGTTTTAAAATAAGACCTGTTTTGTTTTCACTATGATTTCTACTTTCAAATCAAATTGTGATTGTGTTTTCTCCATGGAATCTGAGTAGTTTTCTTTATCTTTTTCCTTTTAAATGATGAATTAATTAAATTATGGAAGGAAGTTGCGTGAAGTATAGGATTTCAGTGTTGGAAGAAGTTGTGATGATTCAATACCTTGCACTTCATTTACCTCTTAATTTGGCTAATTAAGATGTTAAAATTTGTTGGGAGATTAAGTAAGATCCATTGCGGTATTGTCTCAATCAACAATTAGAAAGAATCACATGCAATTGTATGGATGAGAATTGTAGTCCATATGGTTGGGTACAAATAAATAGGAACATATGTTTATAATGGGGAGTAAAATTAAGGGACTTTAGTTTGACAGGCTAAAGCCCCCTAATTTGGTTTGATGTGAAAAAATTTGTTATGAGATGTTAGCCCCCATGTGTAGGGAATCGAAGGACTCTAGAGTGAGAGCTAGTATCTTCCCTACCTAACCCATCTACATGATTTCAAAGCATCAAATTAACTAATGTTCTTTATAGAACTAAGTAAGGGTAAAGAATATAATTGCTTCTATTTGACACACACATTCTAGATACTTCCACAATGAAATTCCATAATTATTACTTATTCATTGAAAGAGGAAAAATATATTTTATTCTCATTTGCTTTCATATTATTTTATAGTTGTGTTAACTTTAGTTGTTTGCTTTACTTTTTATTTATAAAATACCAAAAACAAATTTGAAAAACTTTATATCTTAAAACATACTTTACAAAATCATTTTAAAAAGAAAAAAATTATTTTTCTTATTTCTTTAAAATTTTATACATTTCCCTGTGAGTTCGATATCTCAGAGTTTAATTGAAAAGTATATTACTTGATAAACGATATGTATACTTGCATAGTTTGTCATATTATAAATAATTAAAGTATAATTTCAAATCTAAAACGTAATGGTAAATTTTCGGGGATCATTAGGTTTGATTAAAGTTTAAGAATTATGTCGATTGAAATTTTATGTTAATTTATGTTGTATTAAGTTTAATTTAGGTCGAACGTATGAATTATGTCATTTTTTACTATGTTAAGCTTGATTTAGGTCAAACTTAAGGATTTTGTTGATTTATGTCAAGTTAAGTTTGATTTGGGTTAAACTTAAGGATTTTATTGATTTATATCGAGTTAAGTTTGATTTGGGTCAAATTTTAGAATTTTATTGATTTATGTTCAATTAAATTCAACTTAATTTGAACTTTAAAATTGTTGTCGCTTTATGTCATGTTAAGTCTGATATAAATCGAACTTTAAGTTTTATGTTAATTTAGATTCAATTTAGGTTGAATCCAAATTTATGTCGGGTTATGTTTGATCTAAGTCGAACTTAGCGTTTATGTTGGTTTTAAGTTTAATTTTAAATTTGAATTGGAGTTTTTTAACTTTGAGCCTTATTAGATTTAAGTTCCCTTAGGTTTAGTTTAAAGTTTGATGATGTTTGATTAAGTCTTAATTGGAATATATTTAATTAATTTTGAGTTTAATTAAGCCTAATATAATTAAAGCTTAATAGTTATTTAAGTCTAATGAGGTTAGACTTAATTGAGTTAAAATTTGATTAACTTAGGTATAATTTAAGTTAATCTTTTATTGTATTTAATTTAACTTAGAAGCTATGTTTAGTTCAAACCTAGGCATTAACTTAAGTTCAATATGAATTAAACTTAGATTTAATTTTAGGTTAGGTTCAAGTTAGGTTGAACCTGAATTTAGGTTTGACTTAAGTTTAATATGGGTTGAACTTAAGTTAGGTTTAGGTTAACTTTGTTTTATGTCATGTTGAACCTAAGTTTAGTTTTTGGCTTAAGTCTGATGTGGATTAGACTTAAGTTAGGTTTGGGTTGACTTAGGTTCATGTCATATTGAACCTAATTTTAGTTTTGACTTAAGTCCGATGTGAATTAGACTTAAGTTAGGTTTGACTTATGTTTAAGTTAGATTAAACCTAAGTTTGGGTTTAGTTTATGTTAGGCTCAAGTTGTGTTTGAGTTTATGTTAAATTGTTTGGTTTTAAGGTTAATTAAACCTTATTTAGGTGAAGTTTAAGTTGATTAATTTAGGTTTAATGTGGGTTACACCAAGTTTAAAAGTTACTCAAACCTAATGTGAGTAAGGTTTAAGTTGATTAATTAAGTTTAATATAGGTTTAAACTTAATGTATAATGGTTACTTGAACCTAATGTAAGTAAGGTTTAAGTTTGAGTTAAGTTAGGTTCTAGTTTGGTTGAACCTAGAATTAAGGTTGACTTAAGTTCAATATGAATTGAACTTAAGTTTGGTTTAACTTAGGTTCAAGTGAGGTTGAACCCAAGTTATAAGTTTTATTTGATATGGGTTTTTGGTTGATTGGTTTAACTTGGGTTCAAGTTAGATTGAACCTAATTAGGGTTAAGTTTAATTGGTTCAAGGTTAATTAAACCTAATTTGGGTAAGGTTTAATTGATTAATTAGACTCAATTAGGGTTAAGCCTAATAGGTTTAAGGTTAATTAAACCTAATTTGGGTAAGGTTTAATTGAGTAATTAGGCTTAAATAGGGTTAAGCCTAATTGGTTTAAGGTTAATTAAACTTAATTTGGGTAAGGTTTAATTGATTAATTAGGCTTAATTAAGGTTAAGCCTAATTGGTTTAAGGTTTGATTAAGTCTAATTTAATTAAGACTTAATGGATTAATTAGGTCTAATGGGTTAGACCTAATTAGGGTTTAGGATTGATTAAGTCTAACTTAATGGTTTAATTAGGTTTAATGGGTTAGACCTAATTAGGGTTTAGGATTAATGATTAATTAAGTCTAATTTAATTAAGATTTGATTAAGGTTGAAAGCTAATTTAATTAGGTTTTAATTATCATTTAGACCTAATTTAATTAAAACTTAAGTTAATTAATTAAACCTAATGATAATTTGACTTAATTAATTTTTGGTTTGAAATTTGATTGATGTTAAGTTTGAAAGGTTAACCTAGCTCATTTGTGAAATGAGGCTAAGTAATTTGATTTTAATCTTATTTTTCTTAGGATTAATTAAATAATTCATTATTATTAACCCTAAGAATTCAAAATGTCATTTTAAATTTTTAAAAGGTTAAGATTTTTTTTTTTAGGGTTTATATTTATCATCCTAAATTATTTAACCAATTTCCATTTTTATTCTTCTTAATTTCTAAGTTTTATAAATATTTTTAGAAATAACTACAAAGTCACTTAGAAATTAGGAAATAACACCCTAGAGAGTTTTCCTATCACTACAAAAATCAGAGAACATGTTCTAACATGAGGGGATTATTTTGTAAAAGTTTCAAAATTTTTGGAATTATAATTAGTTTTTAATAATTAAATTACTCCAGAGAATAATTAATTATTTAAAAATTAATTACAGAGAATAAAATTATGATTTGAATCTCATAATTTTCTCCTCTTCATGTTGAGTTCAGGGATAGTTTTATCTCATTTTTGTGATTTTTAGATGTCAAGTTTTGAATTCTGATTATTTTAAGGTTTCCCTAGATTTAAATAAATCCAGATAAATAGGACGGTGTCGCATGTCATCGTATTGATTGAAACGTGCTCGAGAAGCTGCGGGGAGCTAAACAGCAGAGCGGGTATCATTTAATCTGAGCGGTACGTCTTTTAAACAAAAGATCAGACGGCTCTCCGTCATCTTCTTCCTCCAGTCTCAACCTGAACACAGTCCGTCTTTTAGGCTTAATATCTCGGCCAAATCTTGATGAAATTTCATGAAATTAGTTTTAGAAGCTTCAGCAAGAGGAACCGAACACATCCATATGGATTTATATAGGTTTTAAATTACTTCGTTTCATAATGTGTCAAACCCGAACGAGATTAGGGTTGAGTAATCCATACCTTCGCTACAGTGGGTCTAGCTTCAAATTGATTAGTCTAGAAGCGTGGTGTGGTCTAAAGAAGACTTTCTCTCAATCCAATTTGAGCTCAAATCAAGTCTTTATATGACTTTGATCAAAGGGAGGCTCGACTTGATGGAGTTGATTAAATGCTATATTAGAGGCTATAGGGAGGCATGATTTTGATTTGGCTCCTCTTCTTTCAGTCCCTAAATGGATTTGGGATGGTTAATTTGAAGGTTTGTCGAGTTTGATTTTAAACTTCCAAAAATGCCTTGGTTTTAGGCTTTTTGGATGCTCTCGAGCTAGCTCAATTAAAGGGATTAATTGGATTTCATGGCTTGATTTGGGGTGGGATCAATTGCTAAGGTCCTAGAGAAGGACTTTGATGTTCAAAGATTTAGAGTTTGGGCATTGTATATGGTTCTTAAATTTCTTCTCCTCTCTCCTCATGTGTTCATGTTTAGCTGTATTTATAGCCATGGGGATGGCTTGGGCTGATCTTTAGATGGCTTAGATTCACCTAGAGAAGTTCTTAACCATGCTATTAATGTCCAAGGATAAGATTGCATGCTATGGATAAAGGAATTTTATTGTTTTTTTTTTAATTGTAACTCATGTAGGGTTTACCTAGAGTTTAGGTTTGGTCCTATGAATTGGATCTCCCATATTTGCTCTTTAGGGAGGTGGATAAAGCCAGATATAACCTTTCTCATATGTTTTCTTCACCTATTTTAATGAATTTAATAAGGGCATGAAAAATAGGCTTATGATTCACCTCATGCATGGAATATTCATCATTGCATTTTACCATGGTAATGGCTGATACACCTAAAATATAAAGTGTTTTTATGCACATTTTTATACCTATTTTTGATGATATTACACTTTAATGGAAGGTATTTTATCTTTTTCTTACAAGTATGATGAAAATGATTAATTATGATGAAAGGAGCAAAAAGGATTAAATTTGGAGCAAAATTATGAAGTTTGAAAATTTTGGCTTTTGGCGCCTAAGTGCCATAGTGCCGGCACTTAAGCGCCACAATTAAAATTTAAATTTTAATCAAATTTGGAGCCATTCTCAAAGGGTGTTTGAAATAACTTTTTGTGTTAACTTCCTTTGGGTGGTAAAGGGATGCATCTTTTGGTGGATACATTGAATCTGGACATGATTTGAAAAGACACCAAGGCACATTTTGGAAAATTATTAAAATGAAGCCTCATAATTTACAAAAGAGTTCCTTTAGAGTGCTTTTTTTAGAGTCTTTTTAGAGAGTCTTTGATGTCTTAAGAGTGTGTGAAATTAGTGTAGTGTAGTTCTATATTTGTTAGTAGAGAGTAGAGAGTAAGAAAGGAAAAAGGGGTTGGTGTGAAGCCTTCTTCTCACCAATATTCTTTCATCCTTGTATCTAGTTTTTATTGAAGTCTAAAGTTTGTATATAAGTCATCAGAGTTGGGCGCCAACCTCTGTAGAGTTGTATTGTGGAAAGCAAAATTTCAGAGGAACTTCCAGAGTCTTGTGGAGAGGATTTTCAGATAAGTATTTATCTTTGTTTTCACACTTTATTTTTTAAGTAAGATTTATTGTGTTTTCATTATGGTTTATGCTTTCAAATCAAGTTGTGTTTGTGTTTTCTCCATGAAATCTGAGTAGTTTACTTTATCTTTCTCTTTCTTAGATGATGAAGTAATTAAATTATTGAAGTATGTTGTGGAAAGTATAAGTGTTTAATGCTAAAAGAAATTGTGATGATTCAACTCCTTGTAATTAATTTACTTCTTGATGTGGCCAACTAAGATGTTAAATTTTTTTGTGAGATTATGTAAGAACCATTGCAGTATTGTCTCAATCAACAATTGGAAAGAATCACATGCAATTATATGGGTGAGAATTGTAGTCCATAAGATTGAATGCAAATATATAGGGAGATATGTTTTGTTGGGGAGTAAAATTAGAGGACTTTAGAGTGACAGGCTAAAGCCCCCTAATTTGGTTTATTATTTTAAATTTTGTTATGAGATGTTAGGCCCTAGGTGGAGGGAATAAAGGGAACTCTAGAGTGAGAGCTGATATCTTCCCTGCCTAACCCATCTACAAAATTTCAAAATTTCAAATTAACAAATTTTCTTTATAGAACTTAGTAAGGGTAAAGAATATAATTGCTTTTATTTGGCACGATACATTTAAATACTTCCACAACAAAAATATCCATAAGTATTACTGATTCATTGAAGAAGGAAAAAAATATTTTAATCTTATAGCTTTTATATCGTGTTTAGAGTATTGATAATTTTAATTTTCTTGCTTAACTTTTTATTAAAAATATCAAAAACAACTTTCCAAACTTTGTATCTGATACACCTAAAATATATAGTATTTTTATACACATTTTTATACCTATTATTAATGATATTGCACTTTAATGGAAGGTATTTTGTGTTTTTCTTGCAGGTATGATGAAAATGGATGGTCATGATGAAAGGAGCAAAATTGGATCAAATTTGGAACAAAAAAAATGAAAAATAAAAAATTTGGCACTGGCGGCTAAGCGCTGTTGGGCCGGCGGCCATTTGGCGCCAATTTCAAAGGGGATGAGATGCAACTCTTGGTGGTAACGTCCACAACTTCCTTTGAGCGGCAGGTTTGAATGAAGGGGTGTGTTCCTTGATAGATACATTGAATCTGGACACATTTTGAAGAGACACCAAGGCACCTTTTGGTTTACTATTTAAAGAGAGTCTTAGGAAAGATTTAGAGGAGGCAATTTGAGGAGACTCTTCCACTACATTTTGAAGAGTACTTCCATTGTTCTTCCACTGCATTTTAAAAGTTTTTATTTAGAGTAGGAGTAGAGAGTAGAAAGGAGAAAAGTGTCGGAGTGAAGTATTCTTCTTCCCACTTCTTTTCTTTCTTTTAGATTAGTTTTTATTGAAGTCTGAAGTACGTATTCTGAGTCAACGGAGTTGGGAGACTTGCTACGAGAAGTAGTTTATCAAAGAGTCAAAGTTTCAGAGGAACTTCCTTAGTCTTGTGGAGAGGATTTTCAAATAAGTGTTTACTTTTATTTAGTTTATTAATACTTATTTTCGTTTATTTTTTTTCTTATCGTTGTTTTTAATCTCAAATCAATGTGTTTTTATATTTTCTCAATGCATTCTGAGTAGTTTACTTTATCTTTTTCTTTCTTAAATGGAGAAGTAATTAATTTAAAGAGAATTGTTGTGGAAAGTATAAGTGTTTAAAAGTTGGAAGAAGTTGTAAAGATTGATTCTAAAAACATTGTTTACTTCTTAATTTGGTCTGTTAAGTTGTAAAATTTCTTGAGATTATGTAAGATCCAATGCGGTATTGTCTCATAAAAGTTAGTAAGAATCACATGAAATTATATGGGTGAGAAGCCGTAGTCCATATAATTGAATGTAATATTAGAAGATATTTTTATAAAAGGGAGTAAAATTAGAGGATTTTAGAGTGACAGGCTAGAACCCCCTAATTTAGTTTGAAGTTTTTAGTTTTGTTATGAGAAGTTAGCCCCCAGGTGGTGGGAATCTAGGGAACTCTGGAGTGAGAGACTGATATCTTCTCTGCCTAACCATGTTCAAAATAATATAAATTTCAAATTAACATATGTGTTCTTTATAGAACCAAGTAAGGGTAAAGAACACATTTGCTTCTATCTGTCACAACAAAAATTTGAATACTTTAACAATAATACTTTAAGAATTATTACTACTTCATGAAAGGAAAGAAAAAGATATTCTAGTTAATAGTATTTTACATCCAGTGTTATTAGTTATTGTAATTTTAATTTCTTGCTTTGCATTGTATTAAAAAAATTGTTTTTTTTAAAAAAGAGTCATGTCAACCTTCAAAACTTTTCAAAATCAAGACATACTTTTTTTAAAATAATTAAAGAAAGTAAAAAGATAATTTCTTTGATTCCTTTAAAGATTTCACATTTTCCCTGTGGGTTCGATATCTCGGAGCTTAATCAGAAAGTCCTATATTACTTGATAAACAATACGTATACTTGCGTAGTATCCCATATTATAAAATCATAATTTTCATATCTAAAATCATCAGTGCATTTATCCAGCGGAACCATGTTTCTTGCACGGTTGCACTTATATCTATCGGGGATCAAGTTTTTGGCGCCGTTGTTGGGAAGAATTAATTTAAATGGTATTTTAAGGAGAATTAAGAAATTATAAATTTTTACTTTTCTTTGTTTTTGTTAGTGTGCTGTATTTTGTTTTGTTTTATTGTTGTATGCGTAGTTTAGGTTGGACTCATGCCTTATGATTCATAATTAGAAAGAACTATAAAAAAAATTAAAAATACAGAAAAAGAAAAAATATTCAAGAAATGGCAAATCATCGAAATCAAAATGTTGGCATCCATCAAGAATTAAGACCTTTAAGAGATTATGTTAACCCTACAGTAGATGAACTTCGTGGTAGTATTCAAAACCCTACTGTACCTGCTAATTCTTTTGAGCTTAAACCTGCTATTATCCAAATGATGTCAAATAATCAGTTTGGGGGAGCAACAACTGAAGATCCTAATTTGCATCTTGCTAATTTTCTAGAGTTGTGTGCTACTTTTAAATCTGATGGTCTTTCGGATGATGTTATTAGACTTAAACTTTTTTCCTTTCTCACCAAGGGATAAAGCTAAAATGTGGTTAAATTCATTAGCACCTGGATCAATTAGAACTTGGGGTGAACTGTCACAAAAATTCCTTGTTAAATATTTTCCACCATCTAAGACTGCTAAGTTGAGAAATGATATAATATCTTTTTATCAGTTTGAAGGAGAATCAATATATGAAGCATGTGAAAGATTTAAAGATCTCCTCATGAAATGTCCACATCATGCGATACCAGATGGTTAATAATTCAAACTTTTTATAATGGATTAGTTGGATCTCTTAGATCAATCATCGATCTGTCTACTTGGTGGATCATTAATGTCTAAACCATTTTCTAATGCTTATGCTTTAATTGAAGAAAGGGCTACTAATAATTTTCAATGGCCTTCTGAAAGGTTAAATCCTAAAAAGGTAGCCAGCGTTATGAAAATGATGCTTTTACAATGTTAGCAAATCAAGTTCTTCTTTGTATCAAGGAAGATAGACCAATTTCGGATGAATTTTTCTCAGCCAAATTTCATGATTGAAGAAAATTCATTAGGCCAAATGGTTTATTCTTATTCTTCACCAGAAACTGTGAATGATATAATCAAGCCTAAACCCATATTCCAATTATTATAACCCAGATTGGAAGAATCATCTAAATTTTAACTGGAATAACAATAATCAGGGTGGTGTTAATCAACAATGAGGGAACACCCAAGTAAACCCATTGGGGAATTGGAACAACCAAGGTAATAATAATAATAGATTAACTTATCCTTCAGGTTATAATAATGCTTTACAAAATAAGGAGAAGAAGTTGTCTATGGAAGAAGTAGTATCACATATGGGAAATCAATTACAAATGCAAGGAGCAACCATCAGAAATATTGAAAATCAATTGGGAAAAATTGCAAATTCCTTAAGTAATTAATCCCAAGGAATGCTTCCAAGTAATACTGAAGTGAATCTAAGAGAAAAGATTAAATAACAAGTGAAAGTAATTCAATTGAGAAGTGGAAAAGAATTGGAAGGTAGAGTTCAAAAAGAAACTGAAGTAGTGAAAGAAGAGATTGAAAGACCTAAAGATGACGCTCCAAAAGATTTTGAAAGACCTATTTCTCCATCTAAGGTTGATTTAGAAAAACCACCACCTCCATTTCCTCAGAGACTTCGTCAATAAAAGTTGGATAAACAATTTTCAAAATTCTTGGAGATATTAAAGAAGCTTACCATTAATAATCCTTTTGCTGAAGCCCTAGAAAAAATGCCAAGCTATGCGAAATTTATGAAGGATATTCTTAATAAAAAAAGAAAGTTTGAAGAAAATGAGACTGTTGCACTTAGTGAGGAGTACAGTGCGATAATTCAGAAAAAGCTTCATGAAAAACTTAAAGATCCTGGTAGTTTCACAATTCCATGTGCAATCGGAGAAAGATTCTATGGAAAAGCTTTATGTGATATGGGTGCAAGCATTAACCTTATGCCTCTATCAATATTCAAAAGACAGGGACTAGGAGAAATAACGCCGACTACTGTAACTCTGCAATTAGCAGAGCGTTCGATCACATATCCTAAAGGAGTTATAGAAGATGTTTTGGTAAAAGTGGATCAATTTGTTTTTCCTGTGGATTTCATTGTGTTAGATATGGAGGGAGATAAAGAGATACCCATAATTTTGGGGAGACCTTTTCTAGCTACAGGCAAAGCCATGATAGATGTGCAAATAAGGGAATTAACAATGAGGGTTAATGATCAGACTGTTACATTTAATATTTCAAAATTGATGAAATATCCTGCAATAGGTAAAGAAGATGAGTGTTTTAGGATGGATGTTATCGAATATTTAAGTGAATGTCATTTTAAATCAACTTATGAAGAGAAAGCTGAAAGAGAAGAATTTGAATATAAGCAAGAAGAGGAGTAATTTGATTCTGAAAATTTTCAAGAAGAAGATCTAAAGTATGTTCATGATGTTTTGAATTGTTGGATATAACTGAAAAAGATAAATCTTATGGTACATCAAATGAAAAACCTCCTGAACTTGAGTTAAAATGCTTCCTGATCATTTGAAGTATGTTTTTCTAGGTGAATCCTCAACCTTTTCTGTTATAATTTCTTCTCAATTAACTAAAAAAGAAGAAGTGAGTTTGCTTGAAATTCTGAAGAAGCCAAGAAAGTCATTGGATGGACAATTGCTGATATTAAAGGAATCAGTCCTTCAATTTGTATGCACATAATTCTTATGGAAGATCATTGCAAACCGCGGGCTGATCCCTAAAGGAGATTAAATCCTATCATGAAAGAAGTTAATAAGAATGAAATTTTAAAGTGGTTGGATGCTGGAATTATCTACCCTATTTCAGATAGTGCATGGGTTAGTCCTATTCACTGTGTTCCTAAGAAAGGAGGAGTAAGTGTGACTGTTAATGAAAGGAATGAAATGATACCAACAAGACAAGTTACAGGGTGGTGAATATGCATTGATTATAGAAAATTAAACCTTGCCACAAGGAAATATCATTTTCCACTCCCTTTTCTAGATCAAATGTTGGATAGACTGGCTGGGCATAAATATTTTTGTTTTCTGGATGGATATACTGGTTACCACCAAATTCAATTTTCTCCTGAGGATCAAGAGAAAACTACGTTTACCAGTCCTTATGGTACGTTTACTTTTAGAAGAATGCCCTTTAGTTTATGTAATGCCCCTGCTACATTTCAGAGATGTATGATGGCTATTTTTTGTGATTTAATTGAAAAAGAGATTGAAGTTTTTATGGATGACTTTTCAGTGTTTGGAATTTCATTTGAATCATGTTTAGAACATCTATCTAAAGTTCTAAAACGCTGTGAAGAAAGTAATTTGGTCCTTAATTGGGAAAAATGCCAATTTATGGTAGCAGGAGGAATTGTTTTAGGACATCGGATTTCAGAAAAAGGTTTGGAGGTAGATCCTGCAAAAATTCAAGTTATATCTAATTTACCTTGCCCAACCAATGTAAGGGGAATTATAAGTTTTTTTAGGACATGCTGGATTCTGCAAGCGTTACATCAAAGATTTTTCAAAGATTACAAAACCTTTATGCCGTTTACTGGAAAAGGATGCAATTTTTAGTTTTGATGATGACTGCCATAAAGCCTTTGAAACATTAAAAGAAAAAATAATTACTGCACCTGTAATAATTTAATCGAATTGGGAAAAACCTTTTGAATTAATGTGTGATGCTAGTGATTATGCTATTGGTGCTGTTTTGGGTCAGAAATATGATAAAATTTTCAAAGTAATTTATTATGCTAGTAAAACTCTTAATGAAACTCAAATTAATTATACCACTACTGAGAAAGAGTTATTAGCTATAGTATTTGTCTTTGATAAATTTCAATCATATTTAATTGGAACTAAATGTGTGGTGCATACTAATCATTCTACTATCAAATACTTAATGAAGAAAAATGATGCAAAACTGAGACTTATAAGATGGATTCTTCTTTTGCAAGAATTTGATTTTGAGATAGTAGATAGGAAGGGTTCTGATAATCAAATTGCTGATCATTAGTCCAGGCTTGAAATTGAAAAATCTTTCTTTGATATTGAAGAAATTAATGAACATTTTCCTGATGAAAAACTATTCACTGTTAAAGAATGGAGTGTTCCGTGTTATGCAGACATAGTAAACTTTATTGTTAGTAATATTATACCATATGTTTGACATATCATGAAAAGAAGAAATTTCTATCTGATGCTAAGACTTATTTTTGGGATGACCCATTTTTATATAAACAAGAAAAAGATCTGATGCTAAGACTTTGTATTCTGAGTCAACGGAGTAGGGAGACTTGCTTTGAGAAGTAGTTTAGCGAAGAGTTAAAGATTCAGAGGAACTTCCTTAGTCTTGTGGAGAGGATTTTCAGATAAGTGTTTACTTTAATTTAGTTTATTAATACTTGTTTTCGTTTATTATTTTTCTTATCATTGTTTTTAAATTCAAATTAATGTGTTTTTATATTTTCTCAATGCATTCTAAGTAGTTTACTTTATCTTTTTCTTTCTTAAATGGAGAAGTAATTGATTTAAAGAGAATTGTTGTGGAAAGTATAAGTGTTTAAAAGTTGGAAGAAGTTGTGAGGATTGATTCAAAAAACTTTGTTTACTTCTTAATTTGGCCTGTTAAGTTGTAAAATTTCGTGAGATTATGTAAGATCCAATGTGGTAATGACTCATAAAAGTTAGTAAGAATCACATGAAATTATATGGGTGAGAACTGAAGTCCATATAATTGAATGTATTATTAGAAGATATTTTTATTAAAGGGAGTAAAATTAGAGGATTTTAGAGTGACAGGCTAAAACCCCCTAATTTGGTTTGAAGTTTTGAGTTTTGTTATGAGAAGTTAGCCCCCAGGTGGTGGGAATCGAGGGAATTCTAGAGTGAGAGACTAGTATCTACCCTTCCTAACCATGTTCAAAATAATATAAATTTCAAATTAACCTATGTTCTTTATAGAACCAAGTAAGGGTAAAGAACACATTTGTTTCTATCTGTCACAACAAAAATTTGAATACTTCCACAACAATACTTTAAGAATTATTACTACTTCATAAAAGGAAAGAAAAACATATTCTAGTTAATATTATTTTACATTATTAGTTATTGTAATTTTAATTTCTTGCTTT
Organism: Papilionanthe hookeriana x Papilionanthe teres; assembly: GCA_022702705.1. NCBI lineage: Eukaryota > Viridiplantae > Streptophyta > Magnoliopsida > Asparagales > Orchidaceae > Papilionanthe > Papilionanthe hookeriana x Papilionanthe teres. The sequence continues at coordinate 22,911,895 of CM040425.1, forward strand.
GCATTGTATTAAGAAATTATTTTTTTTAAAAAAGGAGACATATCAACCTTCAAAACTTTTCAAAATCAAGACATACTTTTTCGAAAATAATTAAAGAAAGTAAAAAAGATAATTTCTCTGATTCCTTTAAAGATTTCACATTTTCCCTGTTGGTTCGATATCTCGGGGCTTAATCAGAAAGTCCTATATTACTTGAAAAACGATACGTATACTTGCGTAGTATCCCATATTATAAAATCATAATTTTCATATCTAAAATCATCAGCGCATTTATCCAGTGGAACCATGTTTCTAGCATCTGTTGCACTTATATCTATCGGGGATCAGTATCTTAAAACATACTTTACAAAAATAATTTGAAAATTTAAAAAGTTATTTTTCTTATTTCTTTAAAGTTTTAGACATTTCCTTGTGGGTTCGATATCTCGGGGCTTAATCAGAAAATTCTATATTACTTGATAAACGATACATATACTTGCGTAGTATCCCATATTATAAATCATAAATTTCCTATCTAAATCGTAAGAATAAATATTCAAGGATCAATGGCTTAACCCAAGCTATGTTCCTTTTTCATTGGATGATCAAGGAGGTGGTTAAGATAACCTTTGCCATGACTAGCCACATCACCTTGGGGAGGAAGATGATTCATGCTTTGAAATGGTAAGGTTTTGCCACTTCATTTTCATGTCATGATGTCTTTTAACCATAGTTAGAAATATTATATTATGAATTATTAATGGGTTAATTCATTTTTGGTGGGTCATATGGGTTGTGTCTAACCTATATGAGGTCAACCACGATGTCATGAAGAAAGTTAAAAAAACTTATTACCATTTATCATGTCATATGTCTAAATTCCATTTTTTGGCCTTTTTAATTATATTTCCATCTTTTAATTATGTCATTAATTAAAAATATTGGAAATTGTATTATTGGCCAATAAATTAGTCAAAATAATTTTAAAATTAATTATTTGATTAATTTATATTATTTTAGTTCAAAATTAGGCTTTGTTTTAATTTATGGCTTTTAATTATATTTTCCTTTTTCATTAATTTTTTCATTAATTAAAAATATTGGAAATTATATTTTAGCTAATAAATTAATCAAAAATAATTTTGGAATTAATTATTTCATTAATTCTTATCATTTTCAGTTCAAAATTGGGTATTTTGACCAAATTTTATAAATACTGACTAGGGTTGGCAATATTAGGGTTTTAAGTCAATCTAATGGTCAATGAAGTGATTTTTAGATTAATTTTTTTTCATTCTGATCATTGTCAAGTTGATCATGTCAATGTATATTCTTGAAGTCAATTTTGTGGTCAAGGGGACATGGGTTAGCCATTTTGACCAAAATTATCTTTTTGGTCAAAGGTGACCAATGAGGTGAATGTAATGGTCTTTAGGTATTGGGTATGATGATTTTGGTCAATTGTTTACTTTTTGGGTCAAAAGTTGACTACTTGGGTCAATGGAATGATTATTAGGTCAAAGATTGACCATTTTGATCAAAGTTGACTTTTTGTCAAAAATTGACCTATTGGGTCAATGGGGTGGTCATTGGGTCAAGGATTGACCATTTTGACCAAAGTTGACATTTTGGTCAAAAATTGACCTATTGGGTCAATGGGGTGGTCATTGGGTCAAGGATTGAACATTTTGACCAAAGTTAACCTTTTGGGTCAATGAGGTGGTCATTGGGTCAAAGATTGACCATTTTGACCAAAGTTGACCTTTTGGTCAACAATTTGTTGGGTCAATGGGGTGGTCATTGGGTCAAGGATTGACCATTTTGACCAAAGTTGACCTTTTGGTCAAAAATTGACTTGTTGGGTCAATGATTGATTAAATCAGGGTTTGTTATTACTGAGTTAATCAATTTGGGTTAAAGAAGGATTTATAAGGTTTTACCCTAGTCATTTGGGTTTAGTGACTATCAGTGAGATTTAGGAAGTTAATATTGGTAAAATTCCTATCTCAAATTAACTTTGAAATGATCCTCACAAAAGTGAGGTCAACAATACCCACTAAAATCTTAATGGCTTAGTAGTAAGCTAGGCTTAATTAAAAATTGGCTAATAAGGATTAGAAAAGGAAGCATAATTGATCTTAAACAATTTAAAACACTAAAAGCCCATCAAAATTAATAAATTCTTCCATAAATTAAGTTTGCCCCTAAGGGCCCTCACTTAGATAATCCCTAAGTAAAATATCAAATGATAACTATCCCACTTTTCGGGATGATTAAAACATTGGCTCACTGAGCATAAAGATATGGAATAGATGAATCATTTAATAATTATGATAAGTTCAATTGCACTCAAGGGAGCTCAAAAGAATTTTTAAATGTCTCCTAAGCCAATTTCACAAATCTTCTAGACACCTTGTAGGACAACTGGACATATCATATTTATTAAATGAATAGAGCTCCTAAATTAATAGGACCCATTAAGTTATGACATATTTGGTATGTTTATGAAGAATATATCCATAGGGTTTTACTTTCCTGCAAAATATAAATGCAAAAAAATAGTAAAGTCTCAGGTGGTGGAACTAGAAGACCCGTCAGGTACATTTTTATAAGTTTACAGCGCTTTCTTTTTCTGCACTTTCTTTACTTCTTGTTGCTTACAAGCTTGCATGTTAAACAACATTATCACCTTGCATGAAAACCAAAACTTCTAGGATAGCAACAAAACCAAAACCAAAATCAAAATTAAAAATCAAAACAAGATAAAATTCATCGCCACAACAGTCAAAATATAAAACAACTCAAAATTTAATCACAAACAAAACAAAAATCATAATTGTAACTAAATTAAAACGTCTCGTTGGATGATCAGGAATCCCTCGGAGGAGGTAACCTATGTGTTGCTAATGTGGTTTTTCCATGGTCCAAATGAAATTATGGAACTCATTAAGTTGAGCTTAGTAAATTCATTTGGACTAAGTGAATCTGATGTAAATAGTGGTGTCTGGATGATGGAACTGTGGGATCTTAACCTAATCAACTTTAATATTCCCCTAATAAAACATCAAGACACCTCAACTTAAATATTCTCAAATCATGAAAATTCTATTTTCTTACAATTGGCATTTCTTTAAACTAAATCTGCTACGACGAGGAGCTTGGATCATGCATAGTATGTAGCACGGCCATCTTCAATAGGAAAACTTCATAGAAATTAAAACAACAAGCTATAGGACTTCGAGGTAGCTTGCTTAATACAGCATAAACCCTCACTTTATCTCTTTAAGACTTTGCATAAACATGTTGTGCAATATATGCCCTAACTCGTCTTAGGATTCCGAGGTTGTCATCGGTTATTGACCCGCTTAAAAAATATATGCTTTTTGCTATATGATTTTACTCATTTTTTGTGATATTACACTTTAAATGGAAGGTATTTTGTATGTTTTTTGGTTTTAGGTACAAGAAATGACTTTTGAAGAAAAAGAAGCAAAAACGGTGCAATTTGGAGCAAAAACGAACAAGAAACCAAATTTTAGCTTAACACCTTTCTATAAGTCTTTCGATGCTTAATCTCTTTTACACTTATTAAATATTTTTGAATGAGATTACAACTTAAAGAAAGGTTATTTTTATGCTAATTTTTTAGGGCTATCTGTTAGGAACGCAACGCAACTGAAACAGGGTGAATCGGAGCTAAAACGGAGCCAAACGGAGCAAAACGGTGGAGCTGCGCAGCAGTCTGCTCGCCGACGGCGCCCTCAAGCTCACCGACAGCGGGATTTTTTTGAGAAGGCCAAAATAAGACTGAAAAGCTCTCCGACAGTGCCCTCAAAACCGCCGACAGTGCCCCGGACGACTATGGACCGACTATTGCCGGTTTTGGGCCGATATTTAACCTATTTGTATGCTTTTTAAAAGAGTTCTAGTGGCAACACTTCAAACTTCATACCTACACTTTAAAAGAATGATTTTATGTTAGAAAAGAAGAGAGGAAGGTTAGAAAAAAAGAAGAGGATTGTTAGGAAAAACTTGGAGAATGTTTAGGGTTCTTAGATTAGGAGTAGAAATATAGATTTCTACCCTTTTGGAGAGATTGGAGAGGCGATTTTGAGAGAATTTGTAAAGGATTGCACTTTTATTTCAAAGGAAAAAAGCTAAGTATTATTCTTCATTATCTTATGATTTTGTAAACACTTACCTAGTGGATTTGCTTTGGTTAAATGAAGATTCCATTTTGTTTTCTTTGTGCTTTGTGACGTATCTCTCTTACTCTTTATTCTTCTTTGGAAATAGTGGCATGAGAAGATTATGTCATTCTTTTCTTTTTACTTTTCTTTCGTAATGATTAGAATTCATTTGTAGGATGTTGAGATACATGCTAGAAGAAGTTTTATATATAAATGTAGTGGTTTTTACTTGCACTTCATTTACATTGCAATTAAGGCTTGTTGTAATGTTAAAATTTGTTGTGAAAACATACGATCCTAGTGGATTATGCTTTCTACAACTAAGTATGAACCACATTCAAATTCCATAGATGGTGAAGTTCATGGAGATTGAATGCAAACAAATAGGGAAATATAATTATTAGACGTAGAAGTGGAGATTTTAGAGTAACAGACTAAAATCCCCAATTCGGTCCTATTGTTTGAGCACTGAAGCGGAGATGTTAGCCCTCAGGTGAGGGGAACGTGGGAGTTTCGAAGTGAGAGCCGGTATCCTCCCAGCCTAGCCACGGATTCAGTAAACAAGCATATGATTAGTCAATGTTTTTATGCCTGGACCAAGGGTAAAGAATAGGATTCCTCCTATTTGGCACATACAATATTTAATGCATCTCATTCCTATACATTATCCATTTCATTACATAAGAATAGTAGTTTATAGCATCTCAAAATTCTCGAAACAAATTCATCCAAAAAGGGTTATCTTTAGAATTAATATTTGCATTTAGTTATAGTTACTATCTTTACATTTAACACTTGAATTTAGGAGTAGTTACTAGATAAAACATCATTTTAATCGACATTCCAAACTAAGGAGTAATTGTAGTAGACTAGAATTTGACTAAGACCTTTTATCTCGCTTCCCTGTGGGATCAATAACTAGGACTCCACTAGAGCACTGTATTACTTGAGCGATACATATACTTGCGTTGATATAAGTGACTTTGTTACCAATTAATTGCACTTATTTTCATCACCTCAAAAAGTAGCATCATGTTTTTGGCACTATTGCTGGGGATTTAGATTTTCAAGTAGTGGTGTCAAATTCTTATATTTTTAAGTATATAAGAAGTCCCTGTCAAATTTTTGGCGCTGTTGTCGGGGAAGCTTCGGTAAGAACTTTAGGAGAATTTTAGTTGAATTAATTAGGCTTAGACTTGGAAAGCTGTAGTGTCGTAAAATTGTTTTTATGTGAAAAGTGTTTTGATGTATGAAAAAGTATTGTGAAAAAAGAATTTTTGTTTATATGAAAAATAAGGTGTTCGTGAAAATGTTTTGTTATGTTGAACATATTTTTCGTTTTATTTTTTTAATTGTTAATGTATTGTTTGCTGTGTTGCGTATGTGAAACAAAGGATTTGCAGGATTGTACCTTATGATCCCGAGTTTGAAAAAAAGAAAAAAATAAAAATAAAGAAATGACTCAAAAAACTAGAAATGAAAATGGAAAACTTTCAAGATAATAACTTGGAAAATCATCATACTTCATTGAGGGATTACATAAATCCTACGACATGAAATTCACTCAAGTATACAAAACTCTGTCATAGAAGCTGACTCGTTTGAAATAAATCCTGAGATTATCCAACTGGTTCAGAAAAATCAGTTTGGGGGAACTACTTTGGAGGATCCCTATTTACACTTATCAAATTTTATAGTACTTTGTGCTATATTTCGTTATAACGGTATGTCAGACGATGCTGTTAGACTAAGTCTTTTTTCCTTTCTCACTAAGGGATAAGGCTAAAATGTTGTTATACTCATTAGCACCTGGCTCTATTAAAAATTAGGAGGAGTTAACTCAAAAATTCCTAGCTAAGTATTTTCCACATTCAAGGACTACTAAACTTAGAAATGATATTATCTCATTTTGTCAATATGAAGAAGAATCAATATACGAATCCTGGGAAAGATTTAAGGAACTCTTAAGAAAGTGCCCACAACATGCTCTGCCCGATTGGTTAATCATTGAAACTTTTTATAATGGGTTAGTAGGATCCCTTAGATCTATAATTGATGCTGCCACTAGTGGATCATTAATATCAAAACCATTTGATGAAGCATATGAGTTAATGGAAAAAATGGCTACAAATGAATTTCAATGGCCATCTACAATGGTAAATCATAACAAGGTAACCAGTGTTCATATTACGGATGTGATTACAATTCTTACATCTCAAGTTGCCGCAATATCAAGGAAGTTGGACCAATTTGGAATGAACCAGCCTCAACTAACTCCAGTAAGTGAGGAAAGTTCATTAGGGCATATGATTGATTCTAACTTATCATATGATGCTTTAAATACCATAAACAACCCATATTCTAATTTTTACAACCCAGGTTGGGAGAACCATCCTAAATTTATCTGGAATCATACTACTAATGGTGAAAACCAAAAATGGGAAAATAATCATGCAAATCCTAATGGAAGTTGGAATAGATAGGGTAACACAAGATATAGGCCTTCACATCCACTGGACTCTAACAATGATCAACAATTTGAGGATAAGAAGATGTCTATGGAAGAAGTGGTATTGCAAATGGGAAACCAGTTGCAAAGTCAAAATGTTGCGATTAGAAACATAGAGAATAAACTGAGAAAAATGGCTACTTCACTTAACAATAGACCCCATGGAACACTTCCTAGCAACATTGAGATCAACCGTAAAGAGAACACTAATGAGCAAGTAGAAGCTGTCCAATTGAAAAGTGGAAGAGAGATAAAAGATGTGGTTAGAAAAGAGAAATATGTTGTGAGAGAAACAAAAGAAACTAAAAGACCTGAAGAACGTGCTTCTAAGGATCTGGAAAAATTAATATCTCCAACTAAAATCAGTTTGGAAAGACTACCACCTCCATTTCTTCAAAGACTTAGACAACATGAGTTGGATAAAAAATTTTCAAGGTTCATGAAAGTACGTAAAAAGTTAACAAAAAATATTCCTTTCACAGAAGCTTTGGAACAAATGCCAAGTTATGCAAAGTTTATGAAGGATATATTAAACAAGAAAAGGAAATTTAGGGATTACAAGGCAGTTGCACTAAGTGAGGAGTGCAGTGCTTTACTTCAGAAAAACTTTCCTCAGAAACTTAAAGATCTTTATAGCTTGACAATTCCTTGTGCGATTGGAAACAGATTATGTGGAAAAGCTTTTTGTGATTTAGGAGTAAGAATTAATGTGATGCCTCTATCTATATTTAGAAGGTTAGGTTTAGTCAATATTTCACTCACTACTGTAACCCTTCTGCTAGTTGATTGATCTCTCATTTATCCAAAAGGAGTTATAGAAGATGTGCTTGTTAAAGTGGATAAATTTATCTTTCCTTTGGACTTTATTGTATTAGATATGGAGGAAGATAAAGAAATTTCAATTATTTTAGGGAGACCTTTCCTTGTTATTGGACAAACTATGATAGATGTGCAAAAAGGAGAGTTGACTATGAATATTGATGACCATGAAGTCACTTTTGATGTATTAAAGACTATGAAATATCCAGTTGAGAGAAAAGATGATGATTGTTTTTGGATAGATTAAATTGATTATCTAAGTAAAGACCATTTCCAAGAAAGTTTTGAGAGTAAGTTAACAGATAAGATTGAAATAGACTTTCATGATGATTCGAAAACGTTATTTAAAAAAGATTGTATGTATGTTCAGGAGAGGTGTGAAATGATGGACGCTGCCAAAAATAGTAAACTTTTAATTCCATCTGTTGAAAAATCTCATGAGCTTATGATGGATGTACCCCATACAATTTTAAAGCCTATTTATTTAGGGAATTCATCTACACAGCCAGTCTTTATATCTTTAGATGTGACTCAATCACAAGAAAAACCTGAATTGAATGATGAACAAGTTAAAATTATTGAAGTAGGACATGGAAGAGAATTTGAGGATATATTTCAAAAGAACTTTGAGTTGAGAAAAGAGGGTAAGGATATTGGAAGACCATTGGAAGAAATTCCTCAGGAATTAGAAAAACCTATTTCCTCAACTAACATAGATCCTCTATCATTTAATAATTATAAAGGGAAAGAATTGGAAGATAATTTGAAACAGAAGAGTAACATAATGGATATTGATCCAGAATCTGAATTATCTAATGAGAATCTGATCCAAAATTTGAGAGATATTAATGTATCTTATAAAGTTCCATTTCTTAGAAATTTCAAGGATGATATTAATATGCAAATTCAGAAAATCAATAGAAGAATATTGTATCTAGAAAGAAATATGAAGAACAATGATATAAACCTATCTGAAAAGGAAGAGCTGAATGAAAAATTAAAATTTGAGGATTTTGTAGGAATCCCTGGATCTGGAAATGATTGGGCGATTGATCGAGGATTACTTAAATGGAATTTTGATCCAGGTGGAATCATTTGTCGGGCTAACAACGTTAAACCAAGGGTTTTATGGGAGGCAACCCATAGTTATCAGTATACTATGATTTAGTATGCTTGAGAGTCATGATTGTTAGTATTGTATTGTATTTGCTTTATAGTGGATTGATCAGTTTCATTGATGATTGGTAGATGTTTGGATTATTAGTGCTTTGATCTGATCTCTGTCTGTGTCTTAAGGGAGGTGATTCCTTAACTTCTTATTATGGTTAGACTTGTATTTTCTCTTGTAGTAGTTGAATTGACGAGTTCACTATGACTTGGGTCTCACCAAGACTTGAGTTTTACAAGAGAAATTATGAGTTTCAAACATTGATAGTTCCATCTTAATTTGTTACTTCCTTTCTGCAACTTTATTTTCATTAGGTAGGAGTCGTGAACCTATTTGATGAATACTATGTGGATGATCTTACACTATATTTATAACTGTTAGAGGTGCTTAGTTATAAGGATTAGATGATGTCTGAGATTAGTGTTCGGAAACCAATATATCAGGGGTAATCTTATCTTTTGGATTAAAGTCTATAAAACCATTTAAAATGCACCTTATTTATCTGTTTAGTGATTCCGTTAGAAATTGGAAGTAAATTAGTGAGATGTGTTAAGTTAATGGAAAAATTGACCTTATTTATCATGTGTGTTTATATTTATTATATGTGTGTTTAAGTTTGTGTTACAAATTTATTTAGGTCTTGAAGAACATTTTTTATTCCCTTGTCGATGCCTGCTATGCTAGTTAGACTTTGGTTTAGTTAATTTAATTCTGGCATGATTAGTTTAGATTTACTTTCTGCTACATGATTTCTATCCTGATTAATAATTGTAGATCTTTCTGATAGACACTTGTGGTAGATAGAATTTCTAAACTGTTTTTCTTCCTGCTTATATTTTCTGTACTGAATGTTATACATGATAAAAATTAAGTTTGGGGGTAGGAAGAAAAATAAAATTTTAATGTGAAAATACTTCCTTTTAGTGTAATTTTATTACAAATATGTTTTAGGCTAGATTTACTTTCTCCTACAATCATTTTATCTTAATTATGCATGTATATGAATTTGATAGGATGTTGTAGTAGTAAGTAGATTCAACCTTTACTTTTTATTCCTGCTACATTTTATGGAAATAATTGCAAAATGTTTTAAATTTTAAGTTTGGGGGGAAGAAAAAAAATTTAAAATGTAACTTTATTTATCCTCAGTAGCCTATATTTAATTTGATATCACTTTTAAAATGATTTGCGGCATGTGGTGTTACCTTTAGGTTACTATAATTTCAGTTTTAGGAATGTTAAAAAAATAATCTAGTTGAAATCCTTAGTGAAAAAACTGTTCTAGAGTTAAGATATTTTGTAGGAAACATTAAGAAAATGATTTTGTTATTTATGGTAGAAAGGAGTTGAATATTTGAAAAGCAAAAATTCTTAGATTTATACTTAATGAGAATTGAGCCTTTATTGAAAACCTTTTTCAAACTAATACTTACACTTATAAAAAGTGAGGGAAAGTTTTGAGTTTTGGATTTTAGATAGAGGATAGTGAAATTCAAAATTATTAAAAGCCTATCCAGATATAGTAATCCTCACATAAAAAAGGGATAAAAAATGATCCCGAAAGAAAGAAAAAAAAGAGGTAAAAATAAAAGGGATTGAAAATGATCCCGAAAGAAAAAAAAGAGAGAAAATAAGTAAGGAGAAGCTTGAGGAGAAGCCTAATCAAAAATTGGGTTCACTTGAATCTTTTTAAAAGAAAAGACTTAAAAACAATCCTCAGGTTATTCTTATTTCAAAAGGTATTGGTTAAATTGGTATAGATAAGGAGCTTAAATTCTATTTTTATACTTTCTATGAATCTTTAGTTTGACAATTTTCAATAACTTTTGAAGTAAATAGAAAATCAGGATTCCTAAGTGGAACATGAGATATGCTTACATTCTAATCCTAGGTTGATTTGCTAGAATTTCTCCTATGTTATACTATAATATTTCTGAGATGAAATTATAGGAAAATCTGTTGAAACCCACAACCACAAGTCAACATATTTTATTTTTAAAGTTATAGTGTTGCTTGAGGACAAGTAACAGTTAAGTTTGGGGGGTTTTGTCCCGCCTAAAAAATATATACTTTTTGCTATATGATTTTACTCATTTTTGGTGATATTACACTTTAAAAGGAAGGCAATTTGTATGTTTTTTGGTTTTAGGTACAAGAAATAACTTTTGGAGAAAAAGAAGAAAAAATGGTGCAATTTGGAGCAAAAACGAGCAAGAAAACAAATTATTGCTAGACACCTTTCGATAAGTCTTTCGATGCTCAATCTCTTTTACATTTCTTACATATTTTTGAATGATATTAAACCTTAAAGAAAGGTTTTTTTTTACTTATTTTATAGGTCTATCTGTTATGAACGCAAAGCAATTGAAACGGGGCGAATCAGAGCTAAAACGGAGCCAAACGGAGCAAAACGGTGGAGCTGCGCAGCAGTCTGCTCACCGACGGCGCCCTTGAGCTCACCGACGGTGGGATTTTCCAAAGAAAGCCGACATATGACCAAAAAGCTCTCCAACAGCGCCCTCGAACCCGCTGACAGTGCCCCGGATGACTATGGATCGACTTTTGGCGGTTTTGGGCTGAAATTTAACGTATTTTGACGCTTTTTGAAAGGGTTCTTGTGGCAACTCTTCAAACTTCGTCCCTACACTTTAAAAGAACAATTTTATGTTAGAAAAGAAGAGAGGAAGGTTAGAAAAAAAGAAGATGAATGTTAGGAAAAACTTGAAGAATGTTTAGGGTTCTTAGATTTGGAGTAGAAATGTAGATTTCTACCCTTTTGGAGAGATTGGAGAGGAGATTTTGAGAGAATTTGTTAGGGATTGCACTAGCATTGCATGGATCTACGGGAGACTTTATGGGAGAGATCTTCATCTTTCTTTCAAAGGGAAAAAACTAAGTATTCTTCTTCATTATCTTATGATTTTGTAAACACTTACCTAGTGGATCTGCTTTGGTTAAATGAAGTTTTCATTGTGTTTTCTTCGTGCTTTGTGACGTATCTCTCTTACTCTTTCTTCTTCTTTGGAAATAGTGGCATGAGAAGATTATGCCATTCTTTTCCTTTTACTTTTCTTTTGTAATGAGTAGAATTCATGTGTAGGATGTTTAGATACATGCTAGAAGAAGTTTTATATATAAATGTGATGGTTTTTATTTGCACTTCATTTACATTGCAATTAAGGCATGTTCTAATGTTAAATTTTGTTGTGAAAACATACGATCTGAGAGGGTTATTCTTTCTACAACTAAGTACGAACCACATTCAAATTCCATGGATGGTGAAGTTCATGGGGATTGAATGCAAATAAATAGGAAAATATAATTATTGGACGTAGAAGTAGAGATTTTAGAGTGACAGACTAAAATCCCCAATTCAGTCCTGTTATTTGAGTACTAAAGTGAAGATGTTAGCCCTCAGGCTAGGGGAGCATGGGAGCTCCGAAGTGAGAGCCAGTATCCTCCCACCCTAGCCACAGATTCAGTAAACAAGCATAGGAATAGTCAATGCTCTTGATGTCTGGACCAAAGGGTAAAGAACAGGATTACTCCTATTTGGTACATACAATATTTAAAGCATCTCATTCTTATACATTATCCATTTCATTACATAAGAATAGTAGTTTATAGTATCTCAAAATTCTCATAACCAATTCATCCAAAAAGGGTTATCTTTAGAATTAATATTTGCATTTAGTTATAGTTACTATCTTTACATTTAACACTTGCATTTAGGAGTAGTTGCTAGATAAAACATCATTTTAATCGACATTCCAAACTAAGGAGTAATTATAGTAGACTAGAATTTGACTAAGGACCTTTTATCTCGCTTCCCTGTGGGATCGATAACCAGGACTCCACTAGAGCCCTGTATTACTTAAGCGATACGTATACTTGCGTTGATATAAGTGACTTTGTTACCAATTAATTGCACTCATTTTCATCACCTCAAAAAGTCGCATCAAGTTTTTGGCGCTATTGTTTGTGATTTAGATCTTCTAGTAGTGGTGTCAAATTCTTATATTTTTAAGTATATAAAAAGTCGCGGTCAGTTATGACATAAATCATCCTATCCTCCAAGCTATTCACATGATTGGTATCAAGTGAATGTAAGCCTTCAATAATAAAATTGATAGGATGAAACTTCAAATAAACATCTCAAATTAATGCCTAACCATAGGATAGTTTTGGAAAACACCAAGATCTCTCTTGAATCTATGTTTTTCCCTAGTCTCTCTTTCCTTTGGATTCCTATAAAAATTGTTCCGAAGTTTGAGCCATCCACCTATTGGATTTCCTACTACCACATTTTCCTAAAGAAACTTACCCTTTGGAAGTCATGAATATAAAAATTTCCTGATCTATATCAAGAGTTTTCTTAGGTGACTTCAGTTATCTAAGATGTAATTAACTATAGGGGATTGCCCTTATATGAAACTTAAAAGACCCCAGATCAATATAAACTCTATCTAATTCCTTCATATTAGATAGGGGAAATTGTCGGTAAACAATGGTTCACAGACCAAATGAATGTCATGGATTCTTTAGTTTATTTGATCAAGCCTCACCACCAAGCCATGTATTCATTCTTCGGGATAGATACATGTCTTGTAGTGAAGTGCTCGATTATCTAAACTATCGGTTATATGAGATAGGTTTGACTTCATATTTTTCAAATTAAAATATTATTTTAAAAAATCCATATATATTAAATCAAAACCCTATTTTATAAAACTATATTTTAAACTCTTCAGACACCTTCAACGACCGACAGTTCTCACAACAAATGTTAACATCATAATTGGCCAAATTAAGAAGTAAATGAAGTAGAAGGATTAAATCAACACAACTTCTTCCAACATTAAAGATCAATACTTCCGCAACTTCCATCCAACCCTTAAATACTTTTCATTTTATGGAAAAAGATAAATAAAACTATTCAAAATCCATGGAGAAAACACAACAACAAGTAATTTTAAAAGTAGAAATCATGTAGAAAACACACGAAGTCTCAATTAAAACCAAAAGTACATAGATAAAACCTTATCTCAAGTTCCTCTCCACCAAACTCTTAAATTTCTTTTGAATCTCTTCCGTTCTCTTACAAGACTCCCTTAGATGTTCGCCCAACCCAATAGGGATAAAATCTCTCTAAAACAATGGATTTTTACTTAAAAATCTCTACTAACCTTCCCTTTTACTAGGAATGAGATAAGTGTGAAGAAACCCTAAGTAAGAATCCTACAACTTCTTACTATAACTACTCTCTCAAATTATAATAAATCTACTTTATAATAGCCTCTTTTTTCTCTCTTTTAAGTCTTCTCTTTTGTACTTTCTCAAAAGTTGCCTTGGTGTCCCTTCAGAATGTCTATATATTCAATGAATCTACCCAAGAGAAGCATCATTTCAAGTGAAATTTGAATGTATTTTGGCAACCTTGATCAGTTACCCACATTTGTGCCAAAGGATTCCTCAAAACCCTCTTCAAAATTTACTTAAATTTCTTGAAATTGTAAAGTAACTACCCAACGTTTAAGCTTGATGCCTCTGGTGCTTAGACGTGACCTTCTCTATCTTCTGGAGCTTAGGTGCCAGATTTGGGCGCTTAGGCACCTTAGTTCATTTTAACACCTTCTTCATTTTTACTCTAAATTTGATCATTTTCAACTCCTTTTGACATATTTAGTCCATTTAAGTACACCTAAAAGAAAAACACAAATTCCTTCCATTAAAGTGCAATATCATAAAAAATAGGTATAAAAATGTGCTTAAAAATATTATATTTTTTAGGTATATAAAGCTTCCCTAAACCTCCTTGAGTACAAGCCTACTGTCCCCAGCAATCCATAGCCATTGTCCAGAGCTAATTTCTCCACCCAATTCTCAACCAAAACCAGGACATATTTCACCACTTCACCACAGTCCACCAAACTTCAAATTGAGTTGCTCCTCACCATCCCATGACCAAACGAGGAGATCCCATTTGAAAGCCCCATCCCACAGTTGCCCTAACCTAGCTCAAGACTAAGGTCCCCAAATCAATCTGATCGATTTCATACTTGGACATTTCACCAGGGTCCAGCAACACTTTAGGTGGTTCAACAGAGTCCTCTAAAGCTTTTACAAGAACCTGATTGAGGCCATACCTCTCAGACAAAGGTATTGAACTCTCCCCCCAAATCGAGCTCGGTTTGGACTTTTATCGCAATACACTTGATTTCATATGCATGTAACCTTATAAATAGGTTTGTCATGACTAGATGAAGTTATAGGAACAAACCTAAAGCGATTTGGTTGATTATAGGCAGAGATCTTCGGGTTTTAGTGTTGAAGGCTCAAGGGTTAAACCAATTGAGAACGAAGACTCGCAGCAGTCTGCTCGTGGGTGTATTTGATGGAGGGCTAGGATCATGCCTGACAAAGGAGCTAAACATAAATCTCGGGCTAACGAGGAGGCTACGTGGATGGCGGTATCGAATGGAGGAGTGCCACGTGGAGCTTCGGAGCTACCTAGGTTGAGGTGGTGCCGCGCTGGATAAGTAGGAAATCCTAGATTTTATGGAATTATTTAATTCTAGAAACTTAAAAAATGCATAACTTAGTGTAGAAAAGTCATAAAAAAATAAAAATATCTACTTGCTCAGTGAACAAAAGAGAAAAAAGTGAAAATAAAATTGGAGTTATTTGACTTGTATTTATTTTTAAATTAATTAAATATATTAAAACTTGTTTAATTCATAACTCATCACAAACATTTCAACATGGCTTTAAACTTTGGGGGTTGATTCCTCATGTTATGAGGGATCTTCTCTGATTTTTCCAAGGTCAGAGGACATCTTTAACTAGAGATCCCAAAATTTTAAGTTAAACCTTTTTGTTTTGTTTTAAAAATTATAATATTTAAAATATAAATTAAAAAATTAAAAAACTTATTTTGGTAGGTTCACTATGGTTAGAGGATCCTAAGAAAAAAATAAAATAGATTTAACTAATTAATAATGGCACTAATTGTAATTAACACGTTAAAACACTTAAAATTTTAAATAAATAACATATAAATAGAAAAATCACAAAATTTATTCCACAATGTAAATAATAATCATGTTAATCCCCAATAAAAATTTGAAGTCAATTGGAATTGATTTAATCATTGAAATAGATTTTCTAAGTAAAATAGAATTTTTGGCACTAAAATAATTATAATAACTGAAATATGATTAAGAAAATTATAAAATGGTTTTGGAAGTTCTTTGTGACCAGAGGGACTTAAAAAAAATAAAATTAAAATTAAGATAAACATTTAATTTTTTAGCTATATTTTGAATTTTAAATAATTAAAAAAAATTATAGAATGATTAAAAATCATAAAAATCACCAAAAAAAAAATATGAAAATGCATCAAAATGTCACATTTTGTTCCCATGGTCACTTAGGATAGATTAAAATATTTTTTTCTAATTTTCTAAATAAATTTATAAATTTGTAAAGGCTAAAAAATGATTTTTCCTTAATTTTACACTAAAATAATAATAATAAAAGAAAATAAAAATCACAAAAATATTAAATTTACTTCTTTAGGTTCTCTAAACTCAGAGAGATTTATGAAAATATAAATCCTAATATTCCATTTAATAATATTTTATATTTAATTAATACTCAAAACAAACAAATAAATATAAAAAGTAAAATAAAACTAAAAAAATCATGAAAATTATCCAAGATGGTCCTCTAACCTAAATAAACCTCCAATAATTTTCCTAAGAGTAAATGATTTGTTTTGGCTAAGTTAATTAATTAACATTGAAAATACCTACTTTTTTCATTAAAATGATTATAAAATTAAAATAAAAATTAGAAAATCACTTTTTCTCCTCTAATATTTTAATTAACCCCTGACTTGGGTAACATGAAAATTTTAAAGTACTTTAGTTGAATTTAATGAATTATAAAGTGATAGGCCATAAAGGGCCAAAATGGTAATTATGGAATTTAAGATTTAAATTAATATTTAAGCTTAATCAAGGGGTAAATGGGTAATAAATGATTTTAATTAACTTTTTTAAATGATTGAAACATAAAGGGTTGAATGGTAGAAACCAATCTCACCTCACCATAACAAGAGTATAAATGGTAGTTTTACTGTAATTATGGTAATTTGGAAGTTAATTAAACTAAATCATTCTAAGGTGAGGGGTTTAATTTTGGAAGATAATAATTCACTAATTTGAGACCCCTAGCTAATGGTTTGATGATAATACAATCATGGATAAAAAATAAATGACATTTAATTTAAACCTTCCTATAATTACAAATTTTCCCTCAATCCTTAATGGCTTAGTAGTAAACTAGGCTTAATACAAAATTTTGATTAATGAGGTTTTGAGAATAAATCATGATTGATTAAGAATATTTTAAAAACACTAGCCCAATTTTAAATTAATTGGCTAAATTCTTTAACAAATCAATTTATCCTTAAAGGGCCTTCACCCACATAATTTATAATATGAAGCATCAAGTGATAATTACCCCGCTCATGGGATGATTAAAACATTAAAGTTTGTTGGGCATAGAGTTAAAACACACTCACTAAATCTCACTAAAAATGGATGAATAATTTTGCAGCATAATAAGTTCAGAAGAACTCGGGACGTTCCAAAGAGTCTTAAAAGTCATTTATGGTCATACCGCGAGCACTTTTATAGTATATCAGATATCTTGGAGGATGGTTGAACCTATTATGCTTTGCTCAAAAAAATCATCCATTACACAAATGGACAGAAACCTACCAAGTTTTGCTTTAGAGCTCGGTAGGCACACCTTAAACCAGTCTTTTTTTTTTGCCATCCATGAAACATAATTTAATTCCCTACGGTATTATATATATATATATACTGCAAATATTGACATTTTAGCTAGAGTGTGAGAGGAGGACCGGTACATTTTTATAGTTTATTTACAGTACTTTTCTTTACTACACTTTACTTTCCAGTACTCTTCATTTTTTATAAATTATGTCACCTTGCATGTTAAACCAACCAAATTAAAAGAAAATTCACAACAACAACAAGATAAGACATTTTTAAAAATTAATCACAAACAAAACAAAAAAAACAAAGAAAATTGAAACTAAATTAATATGTCTCTTTGAATGATCGGGAATCCTTCAGATGAGGTAACCTACAGCTGCTAATGAGATTTTCCTCGGTCTGGATGAACTTACTAAATTCATTTATTTGAGTTTGGTAAATTCATTTAGACTAAGAGAATTTGACGAAAATAGTGTTTTTGAAATGAGGGAACCTTGGGATACTGATCGGTGTCGCTCTAATCAACTTAAACTCCCCCTTGACAATTGAATAAGTTATGGCTACAACATAAAACTTGACAACTATACCAAAACTTGAACTCTAAACCCGGTACTTCTCTAAACCTCCATAATTTGACACTTTTAAACTTAAACATGCTGCAATAAGGAGCTTAGAGAAAACACCATGGACAACACGATGAGGCATGTAGAATAACACCTTTGAGAGAGAAAACAGTTCTACAACACAAACCTTCTTAGAAATAAATAACTCGACTAGTGCGACATAAACCCTCACCTTATCTTCTAGGATTTTACACACCGCGCAATATAATCCCTATCTCATCTTACGACTCCGAGTTTGTCATTCAGTATGAAATAAATCCTTCTATCTTCTAGGTTATTTGCATGATTGGAATAATACAGATGTAAGCCTTAAATAATAAAATTAGCAGGATGATAATTGAATAATATCTCTTCTAAATTAAATTTAAGCCATAAGGTAGTCTGGGAAGCCACCGAGGTTCTCCTCAGGAGCTGTGGCATCCCCTAACTTTCTTCCTTTGCATTCCAAAAACCATTGTTCCAAATTTGCACCTTTCCCTTTTGAATTTCCTATTACACGACCTTGAAAAATCCTTTCTTTTTTTATTCATGAAGGCATTATTTACTGATCTATATTGAGAGTTTTCTTAGTTGACTTTGGTCATTTAAGATGTAATTAACTATAAGAGCATGCCCTTATAAGAACCCAAGTAATATAAACCCTAACTAATATATTATATTAGATAGGGGAACTTGTCGGTCAATATAAATGGTTTGCAGACCAGGACAGATTTCATAGATTCTTTAGTTTATTTAATCAAGCCTTGCCAGTAAGTGATGTGTCTATTCTTTGAGGTAGATGCATTACTTGTGGTGTAGTGCTCGTTTATTTAAACTTTTGCATATATAAGATCGATTTGATTGCATATTTTCAAATTAAAATAATATTTTCTAAAACCATATATACTATATTAAATTATATTAAACCCAAAACAACATTTAAGTTTTTAACGACCGACAGTTGACCATATCCTAAAGCTTAAGATTGCATTTTATATCCTCTGAAATATTTTTCATATTGCTTAGTTCCAAGCACTTTTTTGCAACATTGACAACAACGATGCATTGCTACTTTGAGTACTCAGTACTAGTTTGTTAGAGTTTGCCTTTAAGCGGTACACTAATTTTTCTAACAGCACCTTCATGATGTTCTTCAAGCTAGAAGATACATTCATTAAACACTGCTAGGGCGCACCATCAAGTCAGCATCTGTGACTTGATGTTAGCCCAATGATTCCTTATTGAAATTTTTCATTCAGTGGAGCAGCTTGAGTATGAATTGTGAGCCGCAGCTTCAAGAGGTACATACTGTTACATTCCTCATTGGCAAAGTTAAAGGCCTTATCTTAATCTTGTTAAAGATGACATCTATCAAGACATTCAAGACTCTGATTGAGAAGTTATCTAGCCTGGAAGATACAACATGATCCTTGGTATTTAAGAATGAGAATGATAAGACCAAGGAAAGAAAAACATTTGTGGGTCCTTTGAAGAGGATCGAGTAGAGTTTAGCTTTGTCAAACTCTGATGGAAAACATAAGATGCTCCTCATGTCTATAAGCTTGCCCATCTATGGAGAAAAAAATTATACAGTGAATTTATTTAAGATATATTGCCTTATAAAATCTTTAAAAACTTGATCAAATAGAGAAATCCAATGAGCTACTTCTACCTAAGAGACTTGGAGAGGTGGAGAAATACAGAGAGCCTAATTACTACCCTTACCATTGGCATTTGGGACATGTACTTAAGGAATTCTTCCCATTCAAGGATTTCTTAAAGCTTGCTAAAAGGCCGGAGAGATTGAGATCCCTAAGAAATACTTGGAGAATCCTCATGAAAGAGTATCAAACAATGTAGTTACGACCATCATGATTGCTCGTGCTGATAATGTTGTATCTTCATTTTTTTGGTTATGTAGGTTCAAGAGATGCTTGCAATGATCCTTCCGGTATGCTTTATAATTTTAGTGAAGAAATAAAAGAAGAGCTTTCTGCTTACTTTGATGTTTTCCAAATTTTGAAGTTTGGATCTTGTGGGCTTGATATTGATGTTAATGATGAGAGAGAAGAGCAGTGCCTATTATTTCTCTCCTTAAGCATAACATACCGCATATGCGATGACTTGAGTGACTCATTGGATGACATATGCAAGCCTTTTGATCTTGAGATCACTAATTTTGAGCTCTGAGTGTTCCATTGAGGATGATCCCTTAGGCTCCCTTAATGTAGATATCCACCAAGTACATTTGATGAGTGGTAAAAGTCTCCCTCCATGGATGAATATGCTTACTTTAAAAGAGAATGGAAAGAAATTGTTGCCAAATAAGTAGAAGATCATCATATTGTTCAAAATAAAGGAACTAAAATTTCTCCTAATAAGGTGCACTATAATGTTGTAGCACACCTAAAGAGTTGTCAGCTTCTTTGAGTATCTATGATGTGCTCTTTCTATCCTCTAAGATGAGGGAGACATTGGTTATTGCTTTTCAATAGCCCAAAATCTTTCACGCTTATTACATTGAGGAAATAATGGAGGATGTAGTTAAACCATAGGATGTAGCTACCACCACTTTCTCTTATGAAGACTTATTATTAGACAATATGAATCCTGACCAACACTTATACGTGACGATACTGTAATATGTGAGACTCCAATGAATCACATCATTGTTTAACTTGGTGCTTAGGTGAATATCATCAGTTTTTGTACACTTGAACTGTTGTCCTTATATATGAGGAGTTTGTGATCGAACAGG
The DNA here is from genome assembly GCA_022702705.1 of Papilionanthe hookeriana x Papilionanthe teres. Lineage (NCBI taxonomy): Eukaryota > Viridiplantae > Streptophyta > Magnoliopsida > Asparagales > Orchidaceae > Papilionanthe > Papilionanthe hookeriana x Papilionanthe teres. Next base: position 22,932,727 of record CM040425.1, read on the forward strand.
ATCACGCTCAACAGCTTTAATAAAAAGGGTCAAAAAAGCCTCTAGTTTCTATAACTCTTCCTCTCTAATTCAAAGAGATGAAAAGTGAAGCCAAGTTTCACGTAATTTATGACAATACATCCTTTAGTGCTCTCAGATGATAGTGGATCAATGAATATGAAATAGTTCCTTCGACCCTCTGATGCTCCCCTATCGTGTAATGTTTTTCTGCTTGTTTTATGTTTGCAAGTACGAGCACACACTAGAGATTCTACATAAGTATACTTATCGTTCAAGTAATACAGGACTCTAGTGAAGTCTTGTTTATCGATCCCACAGGGAAGCGAGGTAAGAGGTCCTTAGTCAAATTCTAGTCTACTACTATCAGTCTTTAGTTTGAAAGGTCAATATAAGTGATTTTTCTATCAGTTATTTCTAAAGGTAAGCTTAAGTTTAAAACAACTAATAACTACTCCTAATGAAAGAATAATAATTATAAAGATAAACCTTTTTGGATGAATTGGTTTGGATAATTTTGACATATAAAAACTACTATTCTTATGTAGTGAATTGGATGAAGTTTAGGAATGGGATACATTAAATATTGTATGTGCCAAATAGGAGCAATCTTATTCTTTACCCTCTTCTGACTGCTATAAAGAACATAGGCTAATCTTAGGTTTAGTCCTTAAATCTGTGGTTAGGTTGGGAGGATACTGGCTCCCACTCTAGAGCTCCCACTTTCTTTTGCCTGGAGGCTAACTCTTGCTTTAGTTTCTGAACACTAGGATCGAATTGGGGATTTTTGTCAATCACCCTAAAATATCCAATTTTAAGCCCATCAAAGTATATTTTCTTATTTATTTGCACCCAACCCCATGGACTTCACTATCCATTGAATTTGAATGTGGTTCAACTTTATTGAGAATTACACCGCCCTCTTAGGTCTTAATGTAATTACAACAAGTTTTAACACTACAATGGGCCCTTATTATAATGTAAATGAAGTGCAAGTAAAAACCATCACATTTATAATTAAAACATCTTCAAACATGCATCCCAATATCCTAAACATGATACCTACTCATTGCAAAAGAAAAGTAGAATGATAACAATGACATAATCTTCTCATGTCACTATTTCCAAATAAGAAGAAAGAGTAAGAGAAAGACATTACAAAGAATGAAGAAAAGACAAAGGAAAACATCATTTCATCAAAGAAAATTCACTACATAAGTGTTTACAAAATCATAAGATAATGAAGAACACAATACTTAGCTTCTTCCCTTTAAAAGATAGATGAAATTTTCTCCCATAAAGTCTTTCGCTTATCCATGCAATGCTAGTACAAGCTCTTACAAATTCTCACAAAATCCCCTCTCCAATCTCTTCAGAAAAGTAGAAATCTACATTTCTACTCCAATTATGAGATCTCTAAACATTCTCTACATTTTTCCTAACAATCCTCTTCTTTTTTCTAACATCAAATCAGTCCTTTTAAAGTGTAGGGACGAATTTCCCAAAAGTTGCCTCAAGAATCCTTCCAAAAAAGCATCCATATTCAATGTATATGGCCAATAATCATCCACAATCACGTCCAAAGTGTCTAGGACACTGTCGGTGCTATATTGTCTTGGCTCTCGGGTTTCTTGCGCCGTCAGCGCCCATTCTGTGCGGCTCCATCGTTTTGCTCTGTTTGGCTCTGTTTTAGCTCCGTTTCGCCTTGTTTCAGTTGCGTTGCGTTCCTAACATCTTCACCTACAAGATAAGCATAAAAAAATTTTCTTTAAAGTATAATATCATTCAAAAATATGCAAGAAATGTAAAATATATTAAGCATAGAAAGACATATCGAAATGTGCTAGGACAAAATTTGCTTTCTTGCTTGTTTTTGCTCCAAATTACACCATTTTTCTCCAAAAGTCTATTTCTTATACCTAAAACTAAAAACATACAAAATAACTTCCTTTAAAGTGAAATATCATTAAAATTAAGCATAAAATATATATGAAAAATCAATCATTTTTTAGGCGTGTCATCCTCCATCAATGTATTAAGTACATGTATGAGGGAAAAGTGTTCCTCATTCTACAAGATGATTAGCCATTCTCTATTAGTGTGGTCGGTGTATATGATGAAGTAAACTAATACTTACCCTTTAGAAAGGTGCCTTTACTATCCTCGAATGTCGTGGGATGTCCATGGGCCCCTCCTCTCATTAATTGTCTTTTGATGAAAGGCAAAGAGATAGTGAGGCAGAAAGAAACGTGTCGTGCCCCAATAATGCCAAAGCATTATTAGGTTCTCCCAACTTTGTTATTAGCTAAAATAATAATTAAAAGTAGTATCAAATTCCAATTTGAACCAAGAAGAGGTCTTATCCATGGATAATTCAAATTTTCATGTAGCCGTAAAATATCTCAAAGCTAGCACAAGTGGATGCTTTTAAAAGTCATCTTTGGTGTCTTCACCCAGAGATGAGCTTTTAACTTTTTTACTCACCATTCCATCTAACTTATTTCTAACATAAGATGTTTTGACTATTGAATTGACTCCACAAAGACATTTCAAGGAGCTGGAAGCTTCAAATGTAACAACAGTTGACGAGTTGCACATCTTTCATGTACCTTTTAGAGTTAAATTACTAAAAAGGTTGTTTCTTAAATTTAATACATAAATAAAAATCATGATTTAATATTTAATAATATAAGAGAATAAAAAAATAGATGGTATTCCTCTTTCTTATTATTATTCCCCTCTCAGTAATAAACTTCTTGATGATGAGTTATTGCCCGAGAGGTGTTCTATTCGCCAAGCCAAGATTTGTAAGGCTATGTGGCAAATAGAACCCTATGAGAAATGTTTAGTTTAGGATATCATAAAAAGCCTAAGAAAACATGCTCCCCAATGTCTCATGTGAAATGACTTTTGCATCCGAAGGTGGTGTGGTCCATAACTCTAATAATGAGAAAGTTAAAGTCAAGGACGCTCTTTGGATAGATTCTCTTTGACAGTTGATGTGTTGATCAAGGTCATCTTGAGTACAATTGATGTTCCTCATCTTGCTTTTTTAAGCAAGGTCTTTTTAGATTCTATTTCCAGTATAATCTTGAAAATTTTGAAAGTGATTTGAGATTACCTTACATAGTGTTATGATAAAATGCTCTCTTTAGCTCCGTAGTTGTGTATAATCTAACCATTTATCTTGGTATTGTTCCTGTAAAATAATTTCCACAGAGAATGTAGCCCAAGGTAGAGGAAATGGTTATTGAAAATAACTAAGAAGCTCATCAAGGTGTACTTCATTAGGGAAGTTTTATACCGTACATGGCTAGCACAAATCATTCTTGTTCGGAAGAAATATATATATATATATATATATATATATATATATATATATATATATATATATATATATATATATATATATATATATAGATATATATATATATAAGAATTCATATCGATTTTTGAAACATGAATTAAGCTTGCTCGAAAGATGATTTTCCTCTACCAATTCCAGAGCTCATGATAGATGTTGCCTCTTCCAATGTGAAGTTCTCTTTTATAGATGACTTGTTCAGTTATAATCAAATATGGATGGCCCCAGAGAAGATCATAGCCGTTTTGTACCCTATTGACATTTATTTTTATACGACCGTGCCTTTTGACTTAATGAATGTTAAGAAAAATTATCTGACAACCTATTGCACCATCAATTCAAGACTTATATAAAAGATGTAGTAATTAAGAGTCATTTCAAAGAGGATCATCTTTTAGTACCTTAGCAAGTATGATCTGACGATGAACCCGTTGAAGTGTGATTTTGGCATGTCTTCAAGGAAATTTGGGCTTCATTATTTTTCATACAGACGTTGAAATTGATCCCAGTAAGATCAAATCCATTATAGAATATATATAGACAAACACACACACACACACACACACACACACACACACACACACACACACACACACACACACATATCATCATATGATTTCTCTTTTCTAAGTAAATCTCTCTCCTGGATCCTAAAAAATTATTTGAGATGATAGGAACAGAATGTTGAGAATATCACAAAAATGGTCATACAAATTAAAAAAAAAATATGGAGAGCTTATGTAAGGTAATTCTTGTGTGAAATGTCAAGAGCATAAGTCCAAAACATAATCAGAACAAAATATCTCAAAACAAAATATACATGAAGAGAATCCCTACATGAGCAACCCATAACCAAAGAATTAGAAAGAACATTTTTATTTTAGAGTCAAAAGCAACTCTCAAAGGAATGTATCTTTTTGGTTAATTACATCTTGATAGATACTCATGAATACACTCGATAATAAGGGTATTGCTTACAATTTGTGATAACTAGTGATAATAGGTATATCAAAAGAGCACAATCATCTCAATTAGAAACATCTCATCAACTCCAGAACCTACATCTTTCCGAAAGGGAGAGGGTGAATCCCTCACTTAAAAAAATGGACATCGACTTAGCTACAGATGGGGCCTATAAAATAATGGGTTCGTTCTGAAAGGAACATCCCTCTGCTTCAAGACCTAACTGAGCCATAAAGGCATAGAGTGAATCACCATATCCTAAATGAGAGGAGGTCTATCAGCAATAGGGGACAACAAGATGACAAGAATGAAGTCATAGAGAGTCGACTTAGTGCAAAGGGGCTCACCAAAAGTGAGGTGGAGAAATTCTAATCCGTTAGAGAAATCTTGATCAGAATACCATGAAAATGTCATCCCAAGATATAGGACTCAAAGTATTCTTGATCATGTTCGTGGCCAACCCAAGTCAACCAAAGGTCCCTTGAATGTAATTCATGAATTGCATCCTCCATGGAGGCCTCAGTAACCCTAAAGTCAAAAGAAAAAAAGGATACTAAAGCTAAAGTAGAATACCCATAAATGAGGCTTACACCTGCAAAGAAAGTGTTATGGATGCCCCCAAAAAAGAGAAAGAAAATAAAGGTCAAGCTATAAGGTTGAAAACACTCCCATAAAGGACATGTACCCTATCTCAAGCAGAAAATCCTCTAACACCCTAATCGTTCTAGTCGATCACTTAATTATAAATACTATGCTTGGCCGGTCATACTGGAGAAGAACAAGGGCTCCTCCTCGGGACAAGCAGAATGATGTAATTATCTAAAGCTGTCATACTATGGAGGCTCTTTTATGTAGGAATAGTGCTATAGCCATGCATGCAACCTATTTTAAAGTGGCCCAAAATTTGAACATTTTGAAAATTTGAGATATTTTAATCCTAAATTTTATTATCTTTTCTTTTATTATTAATATTTTATAAAAATAGAATATTTTATGTCCTTAAAGAGCCTAAGTTGCATATTGCATGATTCCCAGACAAACGATAGTTAGCAAAAAGAGAAAAGGCATCACACAGCGCAAAGTAAATTAGCCAAAAAGAATAAATAATAACAAAGGCAAGGTGCCACTGGGTTGGCGACAAATCTCAAAAAATAGTAAAAGGGTGGCAAGGCTTTACATATATATGTCTGGTCCAAGATCTATACAATAATGCTCTTGAGTTCAAGTTAAAAACCAAATTTAAATTAAAGAAAATTTAATGGGTGAATTCTAGGGGTGTAAACTAGCCGAACACAAGCGAGCCCAGACACAGCTCATATTCGGCTCGTTTATATTTCGAGCTAAAAAATTATGTTTTGTTCGGCTTGTTTGCTTAGCGAGTCGAACACGAGCTGTTCATGAAGAAAGAGTAGTTTCGACAACCTTAATCACGTAACCATAAGATTTTAAGTGTTAAGGCAAGATTTAAAAATTATTGTTTATATTAAAACATCATTTGAATCTATTTTAATAATTTTTATTTTGTTTTCTTAATTAGTACTTTTAATTGATTATAAATTTTTATAGCTTTATAGTCAATTAATTTTTTTAAAAATACTGCTCATTATATATATATATATATATATATATATATATATATATATATATATATATATATATATATATATATATATATATATATAAAATTGATGAATAGTATTTCAAGCCAAAATGAGCCGAACACGAACGAACAAATCTTTGCTCCTGTTCCGCTCGTTAACTTAGTGAACGAGCCGAACACGAGTTTCTTAATGAGCCAAACACGAGCTGTTCACGAACAACAATCCGTTTTGAGAACTCTACTAAATTCTATTTCTTTCATTTTGAATTGAATAAATATTGATTTTTTTCTTTGAAGATCAGTTCAATTCGATAGATTTTATAGTTTTAATTTGACAAAATTTTGTTCGTTTATCTGGTAGAGCCAATTAGATATTTTTCAAGTAATGCACTCATTTTGTATCTTTTAAATCTTATGTAAAATAATTACAATTTCTAAATATTTATAATATTGTTGCAAGGCCTTGAATTGATAAATAATAATAATAATAATAATAATAATAATAATAATAATAATAATAATAATAATAAGTGCTCAATCAATAAGAATTCCTTCAAATACTATAGGGTCCTTTGAGATCAATTTGATTTGATTTTTTATTTTTATTTCATTTTATCTTGTTTACTTTTTAACGTGAAATCAAACATGATTGACGATTTGATTAAACTATGATTATATTTAAAAATTATAAATAAATAAAACTATTTTTAAAAATAAAAAAATATATGTAAAAAATATATTGAACGAATAAGTTTTAAAAAATAAAAGAAAAAATAAATAAGTAAATAAATAATACAAAACATGCCCCACGTACACGGGCATGTGATTACTGAATAAAATACCAAGATACCATGCATGAAAAAATGATTTTCTTTTCTTTCACTTTCCCCCATAGTGATAACCCATGTGTAGGCATTTAAACACTTGCCCTCTTAGTGAGATATATTGCTTGCGCCAATCTATTGTTTCTCAGCCATCCACCTACATCCCATATAGTAATCAATATAGTTGTAGGTAGTTCATTTAATTTCAAAACCGTTTATTTATTTATTTTTTTCCTTTAGGCCATAAAGGAATTTGATATCACACCAAAATGATCAACCAAAACTGTCGTTGCTTCCTTATGTGGATTAAGTTGTTGAAGCAGGAGAGTCCTCATAGAAGAATATTTCCTTTGATTAAGACAACATTGTTTAGGAAGTTAAGCTGATAGGTGAGGAGAGGTTATGGGCCAATGGCCATACACGCAAGTATAAAGAATTGGATACTAGCACACACGTAATATAAGACTACATTGTCGTGTATGAAGAACAAAAATGACTTTTCATCCAAACCCTAAACCTAATATTTTCTTCACTGTTATATAGTTGAAGTCGTTCTTATCTTCTTCTGGCTACTTTATTGCTTATGTGCGCTCCATTCTAATGGAGAATTTAGATGCCGTAAAGCCTGAGGAAATGAAGGCATGCCCTCGTGGACACTGGCGGCCTGGAGAAGATGAGAAGCTGAGGCAACTTGTTGAGGAGTTTGGCCCTCAGAACTGGAACACGATCGCCGAGAAGCTGCAGGGAAGATCAGGTTCATCATTCACGAGTTCACAATACCTGCATGCTATATATATATAAATATACATAAATATAATCTTCCTTGGTTAGAATAAAACTTCTTTCATAATTTGACTCTGTTCATCGAAAGTAGAAATTAAGACACAAATCCTTGAGTTAACATATGTAAGATATGAGCTGATTAACCTAACAAGATAAACCAAATAGTTCTCTTTCTATCTTTAGATAGAGACGGAAACAGATTGGTTTCGGATCCAAAAGAATATTTCATAAAATCAATTTTATTTAAGAAATTTGAGTCTACATCTGAGCATCTTGGCTATGTTTTTTTTTTAGCAATAATTTCGTCAACCATAAAGTTCACATGTTTTCGAAATATTAGCTTAATTAGCATATTATCTATCAGTTCAAATCGTTTAGCCCAAAGTAATGATCAATCAATATATTTTACATTAATATATATGTTAATTTTGATGTTAAAAGTATATCAATTAAATTGCAGCATATTTTGTTATATAGTGTCATGTATTAATACCATTTTATCACTTAATCATATCTTTCTTAAGAAAATATTGAAAAATTAATTTTTGATTAAGCAACATTTGTATGGTAGGAATTTTTTTTTTTGGCTAACAACTTTTAACCAAATTTATAATAGTCATTTTGTTCAAAAAATACAAAAATAAACTCGTGTTTCAACTTGTTATCAAACACAGTATTTAAAAAAAAAGGTAACTCAAATTCAAGGCTTAATGATCTTTTTCAAATTATATATGATCATAAATCAATTTTATAAATTATATGAAATTTTTGTAGGAAAAAGCTGTAGGTTGAGGTGGTTCAACCAACTAGACCCTAGAATAAACAGAAGGCCATTCACCGAAGAAGAGGAGGAGAGGCTTCTCGCCGCACACAGGATTCATGGCAACAAATGGGCTATGATAGCCCGGCTTTTTCCAGGAAGGACTGACAATGCTGTGAAGAACCATTGGCATGTGATTATGGCGCGAAGGCAAAGAGAGAAAGCCAAGTTTCTATGCAAGAATAACTCATCATCTGATTCATGGCCGCCGGCATTCTCAAACTTCAGCTTAACTTCTGAGAGAAGGATCAAATATGGGATCTTTGACAGCACTCATTACATCAACATGCCTCTTTTATCATTCTGCGACGCTTACCGAGCCTGTTCCCTAAGTGGTGGATTTGGTGGTCGTAGTGTATCTGAAAATGGAAGTGGGATTATGAAGAGTATGAATGATGTTCAGAGACTTGGGTGCAGCTCTAGAAGAGCGATTTTTAGTGTTAATAATGGTAGAGGTGGTGTACAGTATCCGGAAAAGGGTAATGATGAAGGTAGCTTTAGGCGTGAGGATGTACCTTATATCGATTTCCTTGGTGTTGGCAAAGATTGCTGAGCAATGGCAACGTTCAGTAATAATTGGCTTGGCTTGTTCAAAAATAAGTTGTGTACAGAGATATATATCACTTACCATGGTATTTCTTTGAAATGTAAAATGTTGGTCTGAAGTTCCAACTCCCACACACAAACACCCACACACACACACACACATAGAGAGAGAGAGAGAGAGTAGGATAGTTTTGAGAGATCAGCAAGTATTTGCAGCCATCTTCGTCTTTGATTTTGATGGAATAAATAGTGGGCAAGTGAGTTTATTTGATGTTGCAGGATCTCAATCTTCTATTTAAATGATCATCTGGTAAGGCAGCCTTATTATTAAGATCGGCTATGTTTTGGATATATTCGCCTCAAAGTGGATGGTTAAAGTACGTTAATGGATTTAAAAATATAAACAAACTGAAATACACGTTATTTTTTTTTATTTTTTTTTATTTTTTTATTTTTTGTATTGAAAAGTGATTTGATTATTGGTTTTTCTAGCCCAAACTCAATTTATTTTATTTTTCACTCTAAAATATAAGTCAAATCAATGTGAACGGAATCATTTGTCGATTCATATATGTTGTATATAGTTCTTATAAATAATTGGTTAAATGATCTGTCATGATTATGAAAATTTAAAGTGCAAATAACTCTGAAGATGAATCACGTAATAGAGTAGGTTCTAGTTGCAAGATTAAGTAGACGGGGAGTTATAGATGATATAGAGAGTTCTTAAGGGAATTTTAATTTGTTGGCTCTAGTTACATAAGTTATCATTCGAAGAAAAAATGATTTAATTTTTGGTTTATCTAATCAAAACTTAATCTCATTCAGTTCAAATTGTACAAGTTATGATCATTATTTAATTATGATTTTATTCTATTTGTTGAAGACATTGAAGGATACTTCAATAGCAATGGCAGCAGGTAACTTGAATGTTCCATAGATCTTTGCATTGTTACCAAGTGCTTTCTTTTCATATTATTCATTCATAAAGCCTATCATTATTTTTTTATTCCTAACAATAATGCGATCATTATTAATTCTGCAAGAAGTTTGAGTTGGGATAGAATCAAAATTTATATTGTTATTGACTTCAAAATGTAAATGTATATTGCATTATAAGAACGTCATCCTTATTTGCATAGACAAAAAATTTTGCGACTAAAAAATAGCTACCCAATCTATATTTTTATTGAAAACATGCCGACAAAATATATTGTTTAGTCAGCATCATAACTATATTTTATAAGAAAGTATAATGATAAGATTAAAATTATGATTATTGAGATTGAATTTAGTCATGTTTTTATCGATAACTTTTCTTACAAGTAAATTTTATAATCTTATTTTGAATGCTGTGATTATACATCAAACTTAAGACAACGATGTCAAGTTTTTCAAATTTTATTTTGGCTACATCAAGTAAATATTTTAGAACATAACTGCATAACGCCATCACCTAATAACGTGCATTTTCCTTCAAAGAATAATAAATTTCCGCTAGCTTCAAATTTGACTATTATACAACCTTAGCGTACTACGTTGTGTGGAACTTCACAAATCTATCCTCAATATTGTTTTCCCTTAAGAAACGGTAATCCTACCCAATAACGAGTTTTACTTAAAGCTCAAAATAAAAGGTTTTATGTCTCAATATATATATATATATATATATATATATATATATATATATATATATATATATATATATATATATATTCGTTTAGAATCAAGTCAAGAAATACTCGAGAATATGTCGAGCCAGATAAAATACAAAATCGACTCGACTCGCATTCTATTAGAGTCAATTTTCAAATTTATTTTTAGTTTATTTTTTTAATAACTCTGATATTAATCTACAACAACTTATCATGAGCTGGGACGATTTTATATAAAAAGAGCCCAAATTGGTTATTTGATCAAAGGGAAAAATAATATGAACCGACAAATTATCTGAACAATAAAACAATGGCAAAGATAAATACGCAAAGCTTATGTGACTCACTCAAAAATGATCCAATAATAATTTTTAAATGTTAATGTATCTACCAATCACACTACAATAGAAAACTAACCAAGAGCAACACAAAGAACCAAATGCTAACATAAAGAACAAAGAACAAGAAAACAAGAATGTAACTAAGAATAGCAAAATTACGTGGTTCGGTCTATAGGACCTACATCCACGAAAAGGGAAAAACACCAATTCACTAAGGCAATTAATAAGGTTACACAGCTTTAACATTGAGAGACAAATCTCCTGTCATGCGCTCTCTCTCGAACCAACCTCTTCTAATTTCCTGAAACATTTCCTCACCTTATTCTAACCAACGGTTTTCACTCCCCTTCAACCCTCTCCACATGCATCCCTCATTATTTATAACTAATAAACCTTCTCCGAGTACATCGGTTCACCATTAAGTAGCTTTATTTTCTTCTTTAATAACAGTTGATAGAGTTACAGTTATACCTTTTTCTTAGTCCAGAAATTGTGAATCACCACAACATTAAAATAGTACAAAATCTATAAGAAAATTAATAAAATGTAAACAAATTCGTGCATCTTCTCTAAAAATTAAGGAGATCGAATCTGTTTGAGAGAATCAATTGGGTACAGATAAATCTAAATCTTACTAAAAAAATTTATGGAGCATTTCAAAAAATAAAGCTTAAGTGAGTGACAAAAAAAAAAAAAAAAATGAAAGTCATCGCTCACCAAATATCAAAGAATGAAGGAGAGTATTAGGGCAAAAGATGATGGAGATTAAGAACTTGGTTGTTTGTGATTTATTTGATGAGCACAATAAGAATAGTGAGTTGTTCTTAATCCTATGAAACATTCTGCTGAAAAAAATTGAGCAGATTTTAATTAGGTTTCCGGCTTGTAAAACACATAAGAGGAATAACATGACTGGCTTTGATTGAAAATGGAATAGAATAATGAAGAAGAAACTTTACATAGAGCAACCTGATATTGGGGAAGACCAATAACTCTTTGACAAACATCTTCGCAATCATAATTATCGTGCACGTCAAGTCAACTCTTTTTTTTTTTTTTTTTCAATTTCTCAAACCCATTAATCAGACTATACTCTTAAAAAGAAAAAATAAATAATATAATTTGAATAGAATAATTTAGATAAAGGGACGCAAATAAAATTTTGATCAAGATAAATTTTATACACATTAGATTTATATTAAGATAAGTGTAATACAAATTTTGAATATTAATTATTGGACTTATTTTAAAGTAAAATTATGATCAAAATTTGATGGATATCTTAACCTAAAATTAAGCCCACTTTAAAGTATACGAATAGGTAGCCTAATTAAAAATTCTCTTAACTGATTTTTATAGAATGGCAAATTTTACATACTTAGAATAAAGAGAATTAGGCTGAGCCTAGAAATGCTTTAGGCCATATGTAGCTATTACTTGGGAGGATATGCCAAGGAGATATGTTTTTTAATTATTTTGAAGTGGTGAGCTAAACAATAACCTTATTGGTACTGCAAAATATAATAACCATTGAGTAATCTATCTCTTAAAAACTTTGTTAACAATAAATCTAATGAAGATGACATTCGAAGTTATCTTTATAAATCCATTAACGACGAGCCGTGCTCATAATATAACTCAAAATCTTCACTTTGTATGCTTTTTTTGTTACCACTTTAAAATCAATGCAAGTTCGAGCCCACGAAGCTTGTGAAAAAATCTTAATCTACTCATACTGATTTCAAATCTCATTGCGAAGCACAATGTTGATAATTGATTTCCTTTGATTGGTTTGATTTAATATCAGCATGTTTTATCACCAAGATATGAAATTTCTAAACTAGATCATAAAGTTTTCCTATACATTAACCATGAAAGATCTACAAATTTGATTAGTTGGCATATAAAAATAATGCAAGTATATGAGCAATTTAATTTAGCAAGATTTATACATACCACTCGATTCCTATGTATTTATATCGGTCACCTCAATTTCATTTTCTTCATATAAGCCACCGTACCTAAATATACAAAAAAGATGTATTTCACTTATTAAAAATTATAATAGTGATATTTCTATATGATACGAAAATTTTGAGTGGTATAAATGTATAACCTAAGGTTTGGGCATTAGAGGTGGATATTTATTTTCTTTACTAGAAAGCCCCTTCAATTCAACTAAAGATGACAACCATGATGATAACGATGATGATGATGATGATGATAAAATTAAATTATTATTTATATTAATAGTGTCCGGAATGAATTAAAAGTAATAATTATTATTAAAATAAAATTTCAATTTACATATAAATAAATTTTGATCACATTTAAAAGTTAATATCACATATATATAACAAGCCACTGAATAAAATAATATAAATTCATGATTAAATAAAAATAAGATGATACTAACTATAATATTTACAAGCAAGATTAATGTAATATAGAGTTTAGTATTTGTTGAAACTTTATTATAAAACTGTATTACATCAGGTTTAATGTTCAAAATCAATCTTAAAATTAATTTTCTCATGATTTAATTATTATCTTTAAAAAAATTTAAATTATATACAAAACAATTTATATTTAAATAAAAACATGTATTTAATGCTAATTTAAAAGTAATAATACACTAGACAATATATATAAGGTTCTATTACTTCATGCATGCAAAAGTTGATACATAGCATATCAAATTAAACTCATTTGAGATGTCATGGGCCCTGAGAACGACTAGAGGAACAAACCATTGATGCAGTGAACTCTCGGCCAAAGCTTTTGACATAAGCACTGATCAGAATCTAGCCATAGTTGATGTAGTTGGCCAACGACTTCATGCGACTCTAACCCTTGTCGGAAAAATATTTGTCATAACCATTACAATTAAAGGGCTGCCTTTAGCATCTCTATTTTATGATAACTCTTCATTAAGTCTTGTATTATGAATTAATCGTTTTTCTTAAATAAAAGTTTTAATATATATATATATAGCTATGCCTTTATCTTCACCTATTAATGAGGAGTTAGATGTTGAGCAATAGGCCTATTGCTGACAAATCATTGCCTCGTATCTTATACAATATAAAAATAAAGAAATCAAAGACCTTCTCTCATCTCTCTCTATTTGATACAGGGATCTTTACTAGAGATCACCTTCTAAGATGCTCCTTTTTATTATACTTATTACTTAGTTTATCACTTAACATTAATATTCTAGTTATTGTAATAAACTTAATGCTTTATTTTGTTGAGTTGTTTTATATCCAGAGGTATATATAATTCCTCAACTTTATGGGATGCTATTGCGGATAATTTAAAACTTCGAAGCCTCTAACGACCTGATTGCCAAACGTGTCCAAGCATCTTGAGTCCGAAGAGTATTATTTACCTTGACAATGAAATCCTTCGTCATATTCAAAATCTGAGGAAGACTTAACGTTATAATTAGTTATTACACTCGACTTAACATTATTCCAATTTAAAGGAGAAGCAATTTATAGTTAGATACATTGAAAGACTAAAGTAATCTATATATGAGAAGCTTGAGATGCGTACCATATGTTCCCTGTCTCAAGCAATTAACTATGGACATAAAGCTGAAACACAAATCAATAGGAGTTGCAAACAGTTCTATACTCGACAGTAACTTCCAAATCAATCTTTTGCCATACAATCAAAATAAATTTGTTATTGTTCCTGCAAGAGAGAGGCAACCTTCTGTCCTCCAAGGAGCATTCATCTGATAAGAATGATCCTAAATCATCCACTAAACCTTTTTTAACAATGTGATATAATTTATAACAATCCAGAGCCATTTAAATGCTTATGATGATTTAAATTGGGCCATCGCTTGAATGAGTGCCCGTAGAGAAAGCATGTACATCTTCTTGTTTCAAATTCCAATTGCAACCTACTTGTGTAAAATGTAGAACTTACTAATGATGTCGGAAGAGACAAAGGAGTTTCTTTCTTGCATTTTGGAAAGAGTCCTCATCGCAGCAAGATAGTTGCAGGTCTCAATGATATGCTATTTTTCGTACTTGATGCATTATAAACGACAAGGTATGTCATCCATTAATTGATAGTGAGGGCAGTGAAATATGATTTCAGCTAAAGTGAATAAAGCTGTCAATTTAAAAAAATAAAAGCAATTTCATCCTAAGATGATAAGTTGGATTACGAAAGGAATAAAAGAGCAAGTGACGAAAAAATTTCAAGTAACTTTCTCTGTTAACAGCCATTATATTTGTGATATTTATTACAAGGTGATAGATATGGATGTCGGCCATCTAATTCTAGGCAGACCGTGAAAATTTTATATTAGTATAATTTCCAAGACACCATATATGTGTTTGATTGGAAGGTGCGAAGAATCTGACTGCTCTCAACCTGCAGCAGGTTGAAAGAGATTTTTGGAAATTCAGCCTTCCTGTGTGTTTCAAATTCTTAGTTTTTGTCAGATTGCAAGAAGGAACCATTGCTCTTACCTATATTATGGCTGGTTTGGTGCGGCTTTTTCTGCACGGTGAGGCAGGCCGTGGGAAAAGGTTGTTTGCACGGTGTTTCTCTCGCGGCGGCCGTGAATCTGAACAAAACACAAGTCACGGGTGAGACCCCGCGGCCCGCGTTACCCATCCAATTTTGTACAGCCGTACCCCTCAATGCGACCCCACCTTCATTATTTCTCCCTTCGTTATTTCTCCCGCATTCTTTAGCTACCCTGCCGAGTGCGGCCTTCCTCCGCCCAAACTGTCGTTCCTAACATCATTTCCTTTCAGTATAACTATTCTCAACCTACATTTTCTTTGAGAAATAATTCGTTTATTGTGGATTTGCACCGTGAAGCTTTGTTGTGTTTATTTGGTTTAGTATTTGTTATTGCTGGTCGATTTGGTGGGGGATTTCTTGCATAGTGATTTTGTTTATCTCTGTTTGAGAATATTTATGCAAACCAAAATACAAATGTAATGCTTATCCCCAAAATTTTGTCCGTGATATAGATCAGCTAATAAATTTTACTATGATGCGTAACATTGATGTGTTAGGGCATATATAAAGAAAATAGTGTAAGAAGGGGCAACAAACTTTCATTGCCATCATTTTTATTCTCACAATCATAAAATATCTGTAATTCATTCTCTTTGAGAATGTTGATGCAAACAACCATTTTCTTTCAAAACTTCTGCTGAAACATATCTCTCAATAACACACGCAACCATAAATGAGGCAGTGAAATATAGCCTCTTAAAACAGTTTCATGTCATACTATGCATAGATATCGATACCCCTTTAGGGTATATAGTAAGAAGATTGTGTATAAAAAGACAAGAAAACTTCATTGCCACCATTTATTATTCTCACTGCTATGAAATAATTGTAATTGTTGTCTATTTGAGCATGCTCATGCAAACTGATTTGCAATTTGTTATGCTTAGAGAAGCTTTTTTTGTTCAATGACACACACACCAACATAAATGACACAGTGAAATAGAGAGCCTCTGAAAATATTTTTATGTCATACTATGCCTAGCTATTGATACCCCTTTAGGGCATATAGTAAGAAAATTATGTATGAAATGACAACATAACTTCATTGCCACCAGTGTTATTCTTACAGTTATGAAACATCTGTAGTTGTTGTCTATTTGAGCATGCTCATGCAAACCAAATTTTTAATTGTTATGCTTAGAGAAATTTTTTTTTTCAATGACACGCACACCCTCATAAATGAGACAATGAAATAGATAACATCTGAAAAAATTTTCATGTCATCCTATGCATACCTATTGATACCCCTTTGGGGCATATAATAAGAACATTGTGTATGAAACAACAACAGAAGGGGCATATAATAAGAACATTGTGTATGAAAGAACAACAGAACTTCATTACTACCATTGTTATTCTTAATGTTATGAAACATTTGTAGTTCTTATCTGTTTGAGCATTTTCTTGAAAACCAAATTGCAAAATATTATACATCGAGAAGCTTTTTTTTCAATGACACACTCGCCTATAAATGAGGCAGTAAAATAGATAACCTTTGAAATAAATTGATGTCATACTTTGCTTAAATTGATGTCATACTTTGAAAATAAATTGATGTCATAAGAAAATTGTATAAAAGTGAAACAAAACTTCATTGCCACCATTTTTATTCTCATTGTTATGAAACATCTGTATTTCTTATCTATCTGAGCAAGCTCATGCAAAGCAAATTACAAAATGTTATGCTTAGAGAATATTTTTTTTCAATGAAATGAACACCCCCCATAAATAAGGCGGTGACATATATAGCCACTGAAAACAATTTCATGTCATACTATACACAGCTATTGATACCCCTTTGGGGCATATAGTAAGAAAATGATGTATGAAGGACAATAAAACTTCATTTTCACCATTGTTATTCCCACTGCTCTGAAACTTCTATAGTTCTTGTCTATTTGAGCATGCTCATACAAACCAAATTGCAAAATGTAATGCTTAGAGATGTTTTTTTTCTTCCAGGACACATGCACCTATAAATGAGGCAGTAAAATAGATAGCCACTGAAATTGGTTTCATGACATACTATTCATAGATATTGATAACCCTTCGGAGCATATAGTAAGAAAATTTTGTATCAAATGGGCAACAAAACTTTATTGCCACCATTGTTATTCTTACTAATATGAAACATTCATAGTTCTTATCTGCCCGAGCATGCTCATGTAAACCATTGTTATTCTTACTAATAATGAAAGTTAATGATCAGACTATTACATTCAACATTTCAAAATCTATGAAATATCCTGCAAGAGAAAGAGATGATGAATGTTATAGGATGGATGTTATCAAGTATTTGAGTGAATGTCATTTCAAATCAGCTTATGAAGAGAAATCTGAAAGAGAAGAATTAGAACATGAACAAGAAGTGGAGTTATATCATTCTAAAGATTTTCATGAGGATGATCTAAATTATGTTCATGAAAATTTTGAGCTCCTGGACATGACTGAAAAAGATGAATCGTTTGGTCCATCAATTGAAAACCTCCTGAACTTGAGTTAAAAATGCTTCCTGATCATTTGAAGTATATTTTTCTAGGCGAGTCTTCAACTTTGCCAGTGATAATTTCCTCTTAATTAACTAAAATAGAAGAAGAGAGTTTGTTTGAAGTTTTAAATAAGTACAAGATAGCATTCGGATGGAGGATAGCTGATATTAAAGAAATCAGTCCTTCAATTTGTATGCATAGAATCCTTATGGAAGATAATTGCAAACCTAAGGCTGAACCTTAAATGAGATTAAATCCTATTCTGAAAGATGTTGTTAAGAAAGAAATTTTAAAGTGGTTGGATGATTGGATTATCTACCCTATTTCAGATAGTGCGTAGGTGAGTCTTATTCACTGTGTTCCTAAGAAAGGATGACTAACTGTGACTGTTAATGAAAAGAATGAGATTATACCAACAAGACAAGTTACAAGCTGGCGATTATGCATTGATTATAAAAAAATTAAATCTTGTAATAAGGGAAGATCATTTTCCACTACCATTTCTAGATCAGATGTGGGATGGACTGGCTAGGCATAAATACTTTTGTTTTCTAGATGGATATACTGGGTACCACGAAATTTAAATTGCTCCTGAGGATCAAGAGAAAACAAAGTTTACCAGTCCTTATGGTACGTTTGCTTTTATAAAAATGCCTTTTGGTTTATGCAATGCCCTTGCTACATTTCAGAGATGTATGATGGCTATTTTTTGTGATTTAATTGAAAAGGGGATTAAAGTTTTTATGGATGACTTTTCATTGTTTGGAAGTTCATTTGAATCATGTTTATAACATTTATCTAAAGTTCTAAAATGCTGTGAAGAAACTAATTTGGTCCTTAATTAAGGAAAATGCCAATTTATTGTAGCAGGAGGAATTGTATTAGGACATAGAATAACAGAAAAAAAATTTATAAGTAGAACCTGCAAAAATTCAAGTTATCTCTAGTTTACCTTGTCCAACAAATGTAAAGGGAATTAGAAGTTTTCTGGGACATGCTGGATTCTATAGACGTTACATTAAAGACTTTTCAAAAATTTCAATACACTTATGCCATTTACTGGAAAATGATGTAATTTTTCATTTTGATGATGAATGCCTAAAAGCTTTTTAAACATTAAAAGAAAAATTAATCACTACACCTATTATAATTTCACCAATTTGGGAAAAACCTTTTGAATTAATGTGTGATGCTAGTGATTATGCTATTGGTGTTTTTTTGTGTAAAAAATATGATAATATTTTCAAAGTAATCTATTATGCTAGTAAAACGTTTAATGAAGCTCAAATTAACTATATCACTACTGAGAAATAATTATTACTTATAGTATTTGCTTTTCATAAATTTCGATCATATTTAATTAGAACTAAATGTGTAGTGCGTACTTATCATTCTGCTATCAAATATTTAATTAAGAAGAAAAATGCAAAATCGAGATTGATTAGATGGATTCTTCTTTTGCATAATCAAATTGCTGATCATCTATTCAAGCTTGAAACTGAAAAATCTTTTAGTGATACTGAAGAAATAAATGAATATTTTCCTGATGAAAAATTAGTCACTATTAATGAATGGCGAATTCCGTGGTATGCTGACATTATAAACTTTATTGTAAGTGATATTATACCATATGGGTTGACATATCAGGAAAAGAAGAAGTTTTCATCTGATGCTAATTTTTTTTTTTTGGATGACCCATTTTTATATAAATAAGGAAAGGATATGATCATTCGAAGATGTGTGCCTTTAGAAGAAACTTATGAAATTATTCAAAAATGTCATAATTCTGATTAAGGGGGACATTTTGGAGTTGATAGAACTGCTTATAGAACATTACAATCTAGATTTTATTGGCCTACAATTTTTAAAGATGTTAATGAATATATTAAAAATTGTGATCGATGTCAGCGTGCGGGCAATATTTCTAGAAGAAACGAGATGCCCCTCAATTATATGTTGGAAGTTGAAATATTTGATGTTTGGGGATTAGATTTCATGGGACCATTTACACCATCTTTTAGAAAAATCTATATTTTAATAGCATTAAATTATGTATACAAATGGATTGAAGCTGTTGCTTTACCTCAATGTGATGCTCAAAGTGTTGCAAAGTTTTTAAGAAAGAATATATTTTGCAGATTTGGAATACCAGAGTAATCATAACAGATGGGGAAGTCATTTTAGAAATGTGATTATCGAAAAGTTAGTAAAGAAATATCATAGTAATCATCGCATTTCTACTGCTTATTATCCGCAGACAAGTGATTTGGTTGAATTATCCAATCGTGAAATTAAATGAATATTGGAAAAGACTGTTAATCCAAACAGAAACGGTTGGTCAATCAAATTGGATTATGCTTTGTGAGCTTATAAGACTGCTTACAGAACTCTTATAGGAATGTCCCCATATAGGCTAATTTTTGAAAAATCTTATCATTTACCCGTTGAACTTGAACATAAAGCATATTGGGCTATAAAAGAGTAAAATTATAATTTAAAGGATGTTGTTGAGAAGAGATTATTGCAATTAAATGAGCTTGAAGAGATAAAAAATGATTTTTATAAAAATGCTAAGATTTATAAAGAGAAAATGAAGTTATGGCATGATCGGAAGATTCTTACTAAAAATCTTGATCCAGGACAAAAAGTTTTGTTGTATAATGCAAGGTTGAAAATTTTTGCTGGAATACTTAAGTCCAAATTGATGTGTCCATTTATTGTGATAAAAGCTTATTCTCATGAAGCTGTGGATATTCAAGATCCTAAGACTAGCAAAATATTCAAAGTTAATAGTCATAGACTTAAACCTTATTTTTCAGTCGATTAATTTAAACCTGATGAGAATCTAATGTTGGGTCACTCAGAATAAGTTCTGGGTATGCCAGGCTAACGAAATTAAACCAAACGCTTTGTGGGAGTCAAACCATATTTATCGACGTGCTTTGTTTCATATTTATCGGCGTGTTTTGCTTCATAGTTATCAGTGTGCTTTGCTTTATGTTTCTTTGTGTGGTTTGTTTGGTTTGTTTTTATGATTATGTGGTAGTATTTTGAAGAGAATAGTTATAGTGGTGTTTATTTGACATTAAAGGATGACATAAAAAATTCATAATGAGAAATTTGGACATTTGGCAAACCTGTGCAAAAATGTGCACTGGCGGTTAAGCACCACTTGGTTGGTGCTTAAGCGCCGCAGTTACGAAAAACACGATAAATGAATTTCTAGAAGCCAAAATCGTGGGGAAGTGGTTTTAGAAGTTATTTTGGAGTTTTAAAACGTCTAGGGTCGGTTTTAGCACTTCCCATGTCTATAAAAAGGCCCTGGATTAAGAGAAACACTTGCCCCAGTCCCTATTTCCATTTCTGAGTCTTAAGAAGAGTGTTTTGAGTGCAAAAATGTCTTCTTGGGAGAGTGAAATTAAGAAGAAGGAGGAAGCCAACAAGAAGAAATTTATTAGTGAAAGTGCGCAAGAGTTATACAACGGATTCCTAGCAGTTAGTATTCAAGGTATTGCAGAAAGGATTGCGAAGATTGAAGCCAATGTGGAGTCAATTGAAGCAAAGGTAAATGAAACTAACGCTCATTAAGCGCATATTGGATGGCAACTTAAAATGCGATTCATTCATACAAGTCATGTGGAAGAAGCAGACAAGGCGATGTTTCTTAAAAACAAATGGTTAGAAGAAGAAGATGTAAGAGTTTTCAACCATCGCCCTTTTTATCAAATCTATATTATAGATGGTTCAAATGGAACTAATGGTGGTTTTGGATACATTCAACCTAATGAAGATTGGAATTAATTTGAATATAGTCTAGTGTTGTGGTTTTATGTGTTAAATGTTTTGTGTCTAATGTTATATGTTTGTGTTTTATTGGACTTTTAAGTGTGTTTGTTACATCTTAATGATGTAAAATTATCTTTGTTTTGATATATTTGAATTATTGTGTATTGGGAAATTTCATCCAAACATTTGGATAGAAATTTTTAGTATGTATTAAGTGTGACTGTTTTAATGAAAGTTTGTGTTTGTGTGAAATTTGTTTGGAATTGATGGAAATTTAACTTTTTTGGAGAATTAGAAAAGTTTGGAGGGGAGAAATTATTATTTAAAGTGATTTAGGGTGATTAACCAAGGGGTTTAGTACATTTTTAAATTAATTGTGAAAATAAGGATGCTGGCGGCTCAGTGCCAGAACTTAGGCGTTTAAGCGTCAGAATTCGCAGCTAAGCGCCGAAGCCTCGCGCTTAAGCTCTGGTTCGCGAAAACTGATTTTCTGTAGTTAAAAACCCAAAAATTTACATTTTTAACACCTCTCGTCACCCTCAACCTCTCGAAGTTGTGAAATAGGATTTAGGGCATCCTTAGGTTTGATCAGTTAAGAGCCGATTTCAACAAGATTTGTCAGATTTGAATTCCTTGAGGTATGAGCACTACTAAGAAAATTTTTTTCGATTTTCACCATATATTTTTAGTGCATTATTGAAAAATTTTAAGATCATTATTTATGGTGAAATTGGAGGAAAAGCATGAAAAATTGCTTGGATTTAGTGGAAATTACCCTTGGAAGTTATATTAGCAAATTTAGTTTAATTTTAGAATTTATGGTGAACTCTTGTTATTTTTTTTTAGAGATGGCTCCAAAGCTAAAGCGCTCGAAAGATAAAGTGAAATTTGATTCCAACAATTTTGTTGTGAAAGAGCAGAGGATCGATATGTCGAGGCACTGTCGTCACGTAAATTGATACCGGAACAAGTGTTTAGTAAGCTAGGAGAAGTTCTTGAAGAAATGATTACTAGAAGGAATTGGGAGAATTACTGTTACTTCTCCACTGTTGCTGTTGTTTCTGTGGTCAGAAAGTTTTATGCAAACTTTCTTGCAGCAGAAGAAAATTTGGTGATGGTTAGATGTGAACAAGTACATTTTTCACTTGCGGTAATCAATGTCTTTTACCACTTGCCTAATGCAATGTTTTGTTTTTATGCTAATTATCATACTACTGAAGGAGAATTAGATGATATCATATCATTTCTGACTGATGGAAGAGGTTTATAGAAGATAACAAATGAAAGAAAAGTAAATTTTCATGCCTCTAAGTTGAATGCCATTTCAAAGGCATGGCATTACTTTGTCTCATCTAAACTGTTGCCTTCAAGTCATACTAGTGAAGTTACAAGGGAGAGAGCAGTACTGAATCATTGTGTTCAGTTGGGAAAGCCTATTGATGTAGGGGCTATTATTTTTTATCATGTGATGAACTGTGCCAGATCTGCTACTACTTCAGGTATGGGATTTCCATCCTTAATTCATTCGATTTGTGAGTGATCTGGTGTTAAGTTTGAAACATGGGAGGAAGTTCTTCAGCCATTAAGACCTATTACCAATGTAAATGTTGGTGCTTACACTATACATTCAGAGTTTAGTTGGAGAGGAGGATTTAGAACTTCCACTGCTTCTGCTTTTGCTTCTGCTACTTCTACTTCACGTGCCATTACTTCTAGAGTATCATCATCTAGTGATTCATAGACTGGACTATTAAAGAAGATTTTGAAAAAAGTGAGTCTTACCAGAGAGCATGTTAGAGATATGGATGTTAAGATTGAAAATATTGAAAGGTATATTGTTAAACATGATGAATATGATGAGAATTATCAGCAGTACATGGATAGAGTGATTAGAGGTGATCACAGTGCTGAGATGCCCCTTCATCCGTTTTATATACCTTATGTGTCATCTAGAGACTGGGCTGAAGAAGATGATGATGAGGATGATGAGTAGAGTTGTTGTGTTTAGTTTGTTTTGTTCTGTGATTTCTTATGTGTAGTTATGTTTTTTATTTTTGATGTTTTTATATTTGATGTGATGTTTAAATGTTATGTGATGTATTTATGATATAAACTCTGATATTGTATAGAGCATAGTTGGCCTATTTCTTTTTATGCACATTCAGATGTTTATGTGATAGATTAATGTTTTATGTTGTAATTTGTGATACATGTGTAGTAGTAAAAGTGTTAAATGTGTATTTAGTGTTTGAATTTTTAAAAGAGTATAAATTAATTACAAATTTGTTAGAAAATTTAGAACACTATTAAAAACTACTATTTGAAAATTGCATGTTTAAACTTTTCAAAATCTACTACCAATTTTTATCTAGTATTGTTGTGATTTTATTTATGTTAAGTTGGTGTGTATTTGCTTTGAAAACCTCCACTACTATAGAAGTCTGCTGAAATTTTTCTTTTATGAAAAACTGAATTTAGTTTCTTTTTACTCCTGTTTTTCTTTAAAAATGTTATACTTGCATATTTAGGATATTAAAATTCCTACAAGCATGTTATTTTAGTTTTTAATTCTCATTCATGTATCATTTCTTATGCTTAAATGTTTTTATCCTAACTAAAAATTAAAGTTTGGGGGGATTTAAAAAACTAAAGTTTTTTAAAAAACCTAAATTTTTTTTTGTTCTCAAGAATGCTTAAAATAAATTTGGTTTTGGATTGAAAATAGTTATGTATATGAAGTTATATTAGGGAAACAAAATTTTAAATATAGAAATGAAGAAAAGAATTTTGTTAAAATTTATAGTAATAATGAAAAATTTAAAGTTAAAATGTTCTTAATAAAGAAATTTTAAATATAGTTAAACTATCTTTAGTAAGAAATGTTGTATTTTTGGATAAATAGAAGATTTGACTTTTATTATTTAAAGCTTAAATTTCTTTTATTGAGAAATAATTTTTAACACTATTATTATGATTTTTAAGTGAAAGAAACATATCATACCTTTATTTTAAATGAAGGGTGGAATTCAAAATCATTAAAGGCCTATCCAGATATAGTAATCATTACATTATTAAAAAAAAAGAGAAAGAAAAAAAGAAGAAAAGAAAAGAAAAAGAAAAAGAAAAAGAAAAAGAAAGAAAAAAGTGAAAAATAGTATGTGAAAAGGAAGGAGAAGCTTGAGGATTTAAGGGCCTAATTAAAAATTGGTTCCATGCCTAAAGTTTAAAATATAAGTTTTGAGAAAATCTAAAACTTAAGTTTATAATATAGTAAGAAAAATTATTCTCAATTAAAATTTTTAAGTACGAAAAATAAAATGTTTGAATCTTATATTTTGAAAAATCTAAAAGTATTTCTGAATTAGATAGAAACTTATATTTTCATTATCCTTTACTTAAGAACTTTCTAAACTTTAAATTGGTCTTATTTACTAAATTTTTTTCTAAATTGGATTATTTCATTTCTAGAACAAAATTTTGAAATCTTCCTAAAGAAACTCATTTACATAATTTGCATGTTAAAATTTTTATGTTTAAGAGTCACTTAAGGACAAGTAACATTTTAAGTTTCAGAGATTTTGATACACCTAAAATATATAGTGTTTTCATGCATATTTTTATACCTATTTTTGATGATATTGCACTTTAATGGAAGGTATTTTGTGTTCTTTTTGCAGGTACGATGAAATTAATTAATTATGATGATAGGAGCGAAAGAAGACCAAATTTGGAACAAAATTATGACGTTTGAGAAATTTGGCCTCTGACGCCTAAGGCCAAAGTGCCGGCATTTAAGCGCCACAGTTAAAAATCAAATTTAAATGAATTTTGGCGCCATTTTCAAGGGGTGTTTGAAGTAACTTTTGGTGGTAACTTCCTTAACTTCCTTTGGGTGGTAAATTTGATTGAAGGGATGCATCTTTTGATGGATACATTGAATTCGGACATAATTTGAAGAGACACCAAGGCAGCTTTTGGAAAATTATAAAAATGAAGCCTCATAATTTGCATGAGAGGGAAGTGTGTGTGTTGTTATTAGTGTGTGTTGAAGTGGTTATTATTAGTGAGTGTGTTTAGAGTGTGTTAAGTTTTATAGTTATTCTTTTTTATAGTAGAAAGTAGAGAGTAAGAAAGGAAAAAAGGGTTGATGTGAAGCCTTCTTCTCACCAATTTTCGTTTACCCTTATATCTAGTTTTTATTGAAGTTTAAAGTCTTTATTAGAGTCACCAGAGTTGGGTGCCAACCTCTGTAGAGTTGTAATGTGAAAAGCTTTCCAAAGGAACTTCCAGAGTCTGGTGGAAAGGATTTTCAGATAAGTATTTATCTTTGTTTTTACATTTCATTTTTAAGTAAGATTGTTGTGTTTTCATTATTGTTTATGCTTTCATATCAAGTTTTGTTTGTGTTTTCTTCATGAAAGCTGAGTAGTTTAGTTTATCATTTTCTTTCTCAGATGATGAAGTAATTAAATTATGGAAGTATGTTGTGGAAAGTATAAGTGTTTAATGCTGGAATAAATTGTGATGATTCAATTCCTTAAACTTAATTTACTTCTTAATTTGGCCAATTAAGATGTAAAAATTTATTGTGAGATTATGTAAGATCCAATGCGGTATTGTCTCAAACAGTAATTGGAAAGAATAACATACAATTATATGGGTGAGAATTATAGTCTATATGATTGAATGCAAATATATAGGGAGATATGCTTTATTGGGGAGTAAAATTAGAGGACTTCAGAGTGACAAGCTAAAGCCCCCTAATTTGGTTTGTTATTTTAAATTTTTTTATGAGATGTTATCCCCCAGGTAGAGGGAATAGAGGGAACTCTAGAGTGAGAGCCGGTATCTTCCCTGCCTAACCCATCTACAAAATTTAAAAATTTCAAATTAATCAATCTTCTTTATAGAACCAAGTAAGGGTAAAGAATATAATTGCTCCTATTTGGCATAATACATTTAAATACTTCCACAATATAAAATTCCATAATTATTACTAATTCATTGAAGAAGGAAAAAGATATTTGATTCTTATAACTTCTATATCATGTTTAGAGTATTGATAATTTTATTTCTTGCTTAACTTGTTGTTAAAAATATCAAAATAAACTTTTCAAAATTAAAACCTTAAAACATACTTACAAAAATCAATTAAAAAAAGTAAAAAGTTATTATTCTTATTTCTTTAAAATTTTAACATTTCCCTATGGGTTCAATATCTGAGGGCTTAATCAAAGAGTCCTATATTAGTTGATAAATGATATGTATACTTGCGTAGAATGCCATATTATAAATTATAAATTTCATATCTAAATCGTAAGCAAAAATATTCGGGCATCAGCTACCCTCCCAACCGGGCATGACGAATGTAAAAAACATGTTAAAGTCACACACAACAATTACATTCTACTTTTAGGCCCCACAACGTTTGATAAATGCAATATTTTCCTCATATTTTATTCTCTCATCCACGTGGGTACCATCTATTGCTCCTATGCATTTCTACAAAGATAACTTTAACATACTAATGTCTGTTATTCATATTTCAAATTAGTTACTAGAAATTGCAAATGTTACCTTAAAGAACGACATGTAACCTGCATTGCGTTGAATCTCTGTATAAGTTGTGGGAACTTTGGATCCGTTGGTTTTATGACATGTGTAGCTAGGCTCATAAGTGCATTTAGACCTACAGAGAGTATATGTTGATCTTCTCAGATGATTGTTAAAATCGTTCTATCGTATCACACATTGACTCATTTTGTGATGATATGTAGAGATTCATCGCCAACACCTCAAGTTGGGTTGTCTCGATGACCCATGAAGAATATGAGATCCATTAAGTTTGCTAGAAGATCTGTAAATACCTCTTTTCACATGTGGAACATATTGCTGAATTAGGTTAGATGCTCATCCCCAACCCATTTGTTTCTAATAAGAAGATGTGAAAATACAAAATGGTCAATGTACGTTTTGTAATACTCAACAATCAAGAAGATTGATGCATGTCTCTGTCTCTATCTTTCTTGGTATGAATCCATGTTTTTGTATATTGTGTTAGCGTTTAGAAACATGATGGAGTTAATAAATTATGACAAAACTATGACCTAAGCATTTATAATAGATAAAAATGATGACTTATGAATATCAAAAAAACATATCATAACAAAATATAATAACAAAATAAAAGTGTTCCAAGCAACGACAAAGGACTTAAAACTGTCTTCTAATCAATAGCAAATAAGAAAAAAGTTTCCTCGAGTTTCCATGCAAGTATAAAAATGTCGTAGATATGACATCCACTTTCTTTATCAATTGTTGCAAAAAATTCTCTGTGAACCGAATCTTGAAAAAGCTCAACTGGAAAAAAGTATAGCTTAAAATCCTCAGAAATTTCTTCATCTTCATATATAATTTGCTTGAGCTACTTAATGAAAGTTGCTTGAACTATATGTAGGGTGTCATTGGAAGTACCTACCATATGTGATATCTAGCTTTCGAGATAACCAGCTCCACCTATTTTCTACCCTCTACACGAAGGTGCTTAGAACAGTTGGTGGACTGGATTTCAGGGAGTTCTGAGCTGTGGAGATCATGTTAATCACCTCATAGGTTGATGGCCACATTCTCAAAAAACTCTGTCTCACTTGGAGAGCTTGCATTTTTTCCTGTTGCGACGACACCCTCGAACATCCGGTCTAACTTCTTTCGAACTGGGGGTCAATTCTACAAGCTTTGTACTTCTTCGCTATGGACACCACCTGCAAAATCAAATTGAAAACTACAATTATTATTAAAAAAATGAAATAAATCAAATTATATGAAATGAGAAGTTGCTTATCGCAGGTCTTTGTTTCCTCCACTCCTCCGACGCATCATTGGTTTACTTCATCAAATCCCAACTCAAGCCCGCTAATCCTCGTTTCAAATCCTTCAAAATTTTATGATCATTTTTTAGTTAATGCCACTTATTCTTCATTTTCATCCTTTCATAAACCCTTCCTGTACTTTCCTTGAAATTTTCAAAAATATGTTTCCACCCTTCCTTATTGGAATAAGTTGTAAGCCTATTTCCCAGTTCGATCTCCTTGAGGCAAAGTTCACAAAATAAAATTTTTGTTTTTTTTCCTACCATGTTGGTGTAGCGGTCTCTTTGGTCTTATTAGCCATTGTATTGCTAAAATAAAACAATTTATTGTAATAAAACAATATAAGAAGTAGTGAAATGAAAAATATCTACAAGGTATAGAATGGAGTTTTTAACAACTGAAAAAAATCTTCTTTCATACACCCTGCCACATCCAGGAATCTGATGTCATCAATTACATGAAAGGATGGGATATTTCGAAATAAATGTTATAACAGTTGCTAGAGCCTTCTTCTAAGTTCAAAGCATTTTACCCAACGCTAGCTTAAGTACCCAATAAGGCAACCACTGTAGATTTGAACAACATTTTTTCAATAAGGAGATAATCACACAAGTAGCCTCGAAGATGTGACGGTTTATGTCGTATCGAACAACTACCTCGGAATCCTAAGACCGGTTAGGGCTTAATTTGCATAACATGATTATGCAAATGTCTAACAAAAAGTTGAGGATTTAAGTTGCACTAGGCAAACTACCTCGAAATCCTATGGCTTGGTTATTTAATTCTAAGGAAAGGTTTTGCTGAAGTAGACCCGAGTCTTGCTGAAGAAGATGGTCGTGCTACCCATCGTGCTTCAAGCTCCTTGTTGTTGCAGAGGTATAGTTTTAGAAGGTGAAAATCAGGAGATGAGAAAAGTGTTTTGGTTTAGAAGAATCTTAAAGTTCAAATGTCTTTAATGTTTTATTATGGGAATATTAAAGTTGATTATAACAACACCGGTTAAGATCCCACGGTTCCATCATTCCGGCACCGTTATTTTTATCGGAATCACATAGTCCAGATGAATTTGCTAAACTCAACTGAATGAGTTACACACTTTCATTTTGAATGTGGGAAGTCCCGTTAGCAACACGTAGGTTACATCATCTGAGGTATTCCCGATCATCCAATAAGACGTTTTAATTTAGTTATAGTTGTAGTTTTATTGTTCTGTTTGTGATTAAATTTTGAGTTATTTTATATTTTGAAATGTTGTGGCGGTGGATTTTATCTTGTTGTGACTTTTAATTTATTTTTAGTTTCAGTTTTGTGGCTATCCTAAAGGTTTTAGTTTTCATGCAACAATCTTGTTTAACATGCAAGAAAAGTAAAATACAGCTTATATGAATAGATTGCAATAAAATAAAAGCGTACCTGGAGGGCCTTCTCGTCATTCCAAGCTACACTTAAAACACATGTTAAGACATTTAAATATTTATAACAAGTACCTAGGTAAAGCTAAGGGAAGGGTTTTGGTTGTCTACCAAATTCCTAATCCTATTGCTAGTCATCTCCTATGATTTTTAGGTTCTTGTATTTTGTTTAAGGATGATTTTCTTCATCAAAGAACACTTAAATTCAATTATTCTTCTAAAACATCCCATCATATTGAGGAAGTGTTTAGGAAGAGTCCTAAACATCTTTTCAGTATTTTTGGGATTATTTCTGAGTCCAATTGAATTAATTGCATTGG
The DNA here is from genome assembly GCA_022702705.1 of Papilionanthe hookeriana x Papilionanthe teres. Taxonomy (NCBI): domain Eukaryota; kingdom Viridiplantae; phylum Streptophyta; class Magnoliopsida; order Asparagales; family Orchidaceae; genus Papilionanthe; species Papilionanthe hookeriana x Papilionanthe teres. Next base: position 22,963,047 of record CM040425.1, read on the forward strand.
TGAATTGATCATCCAGGAATTTAGTTTAATTTCTTGCTCAGTGAATTAGGATGTTTGATTATCCTATAAGCAAAGTGACATTTCACTTGATACTTTACTTAAGAGTTATAATAATGAAAACCTTTAAGGGAAAATTAATTTATTAAAGAATTTAATGATTTAAAATTGGAATTGGTGATTTAAAGTGATTTAATTTATTTATAAAATTTTAATAAATTTAAGTTTGGAATAGTGTTCAAGTTGTTTTACCCTTAAGTGTTTTAAACCATTTGAATGGAAAGAGGAGTTTAAATTATTTAATTTAGACTTTAATGATTTAATTTTAATTTAATGATTTAATTTTAATTTAATTGAAATATTCTGGATTAACTTTTAATTGGTTTGATTATTATTTTTTTTAATTAAGAATTTATTTTTATGAAATTAATTTTTAATGTTTCAAATTTATTTTAAATTTACTTTCAAGTGATTTTTGAAATTAATAATTTTTGTTATAGATTTATTTCAATTTAATTATCAAATTATTTAATGTTTTAAGTTTTAATTTAATTAAGGTTCATTTTCCTTTTAATTATTTATTTATTAATTTCAATTATCACTTTAAATTTAATTATAAGTTAAATATTATTAAAGTGATTCATTTATGGATTTTAGTTTAAGTTATTATCATCTCTCTAAATTATATCCCCATTTAAATAATCCAAATTTTAACTTATTCTTCCAAAATTCAGATTATTTAATTAATTAAGGTTTACTTAAAATATTTTCAAGATGATTAATGGGTTTCTACCCCTTAATTTTCTAAGTTTCAATCTTCTAATGAAAATTTTAAGATCAAACATTTTACCCTCCCCACTGATTAAACCTAAGTATTAATTAGGGTTAAATCTTTTAATTACCTTTATGCCCTTTTAGGATTATTTATTTCATAAATCACTAAATTGAGCTCATATGAAGTTGAAATTTTTATGTCACTTCACTCATATGTCAATTAAGACATTAGAGGAGAATATGTGATTTTTCTGAATTTAATTTAATTTATATAATTATTTTAATGAAAAATAGGGATTTTCAATGGAAATTCAACAACATGACCAAGGAAGGGTTTCTATCCCTAAGAAAATAATGGGAAGTTCTTAATGACTAGAAGACCACTTGGACCAATTTTGGTGATTTTTTGAATTATATTTTATTTATTATAATTATTTTGAATTTTAGAGTGTTAATTAATTATAAAATAAAATAAAGGTTAAAAATTAAGTTTTATATTTTTCTTAAATCTCTCTGACCTCAAGGAGTTCAAAGAAACAAATTTTATAATTTTTTGATTTTTCTTTGGCTTATTAGAATTAATTTAGTGAAAAGGTTGGAAAATTCATTTTTTAATTCAATAATTGTTTTAAGCATTTAAAATTCAATATCTTTACTTTGAGACTTGGGAAAAATATTTGGTTTGTTCCTAAGTGATTAGGAGATGAAATATGACATTTTTATGATTTTTAATATTTTTATGATTTTTATTATTTTTTTATTATTTAAAATATTAAGATATTGTGAAAAATGAAGATTTTTGGAAAAATTTAATTTTAATTTTCTAAGACTCCTCTGATTAAGAGAGGTCCCAAAACCAATTTGGTGAATTTTTAAAGTGTATTTTGTGTTTTATGAAATTTTAAAGTTTAATTTTGGTCATGTGACTTAATTAATCCATTTAGTGGGGTTAAACTTTTCCAATTGATTCCAAATTTTTATGTGAGGTCCCTCTAATCCTAAAGATCAGTGGAGAATTATTTTCAAGTTCTTTTGATGTGTGGTTAATCCTAATTAATTAATTTTTAGTTTTTAGTAATTAGGCCAACTAGGGTTATTCTTAATGAATTAACTAAAAGTATAATTATCCTAGGGTCCTCTGGTCCTAAGAAACTTCCCCAAATTTTCCTGGAATTTTCTAAACAGTATGCTAATTAACAGAATTAAAATACTAAAAACAGTGACATAAACTTAAAAAATACATAACTTTCCATAGAGATGGCCTCTAACCTTGAAAAATTCAGTGAATGTTCCCAAGATCAGAGGCTTCAAAAGCCTTATGGTCTCATACCATAGTGAATTGTCTATGCAAATGGAGAATTAAAATACTGAAATGAGTAAATAATTAATTAAAAATAAAATACTTATCAAAATAACTTCATTTCTTTTCCACATTATTCTCCTCTGTTCACTGAGCAAGAGGGTATTTTTAGTTTATTTTTATGATTTTTCTACACAAAGATATGAATTTTCTAAGTTCTGAGTATTTAAATAAATAGGAAAAAAACCTATTTATCTACTATCTGACTCAGCGCCGCGTCAACCTATGGCGGATCGAAAGACCACGCGGTGCGCTCCCATTTGACGCCGCCATCTGAGTCAGCCGCAACGCATCCCGCTGTTCCGCTCCTTCCTCTGATCCGACAGAATCTGAGCCGTTCAACCAATACACGCGGGATCGGACGGCACCTAGTCATCGTCCACGACTGGTATGCACCCGTGACCGTCCACACTAAAACCCTAAGAAATCTCTCATTTCTCAAAGGATTTTTGTGTTCTTATGCTCTATGGATTCGTCCTGAAGAGACGAACACATCCATACAGTTTACATGCTATGAAATTAAGTAAATCAAAATAGAGAATCTCTGGAAGCTCGGGAGGAAGGAGAAGTCTATACCTTGGCTCTGAGAAGTGAAGCTTCAATCAGAGAGTTGTGTCACCTTCGATTGCACCCAAAGAAGCTCCAGATGAAGTCTCTGGCTCTAGGGAATTGCCTAGGTACAACTTCCACCAAGCCCGATTTCAAAGCTTGGTCGATAGAGAGAATGGCTAGCCTGGTGAGGGGGCTTCCACTAGGGAACTCCTTCTCTTGGTCTTGTGCAGGTGTGGGTGAGTTTAATTTGATTTTGTGGAGGTTTCAGATTTGTCCTGGTTTTGGACTGAGAATTGAGCTCCAAAATTGAGCTCAATCAATGGGGTTTAGGGCAGGAGAGCAGTGGGGATCAATTGCTCTAGGTTAGGAGAAGGTCCTGGAGTAATTTTGGCAGGGTTTCGTTTAGGTCTGGTTCATCACCTTCTTTGGCCGAGAGGGTGGTGGGTTTAAATAAGCATGGCTGGAGGGCTTCTCAAGGGGAGTTGAGGCTTGGGATCAGCTGCTCTGGTCAAGGGAAGAACAACCATGGTGTCTAATTGGGTTGGGACAACTCAACAAGGGGGAATTGAATTTTTGAATCAATTAGGTGCTCTCGGCCTGGTGTTTTCCGGCGACTGTGGTGGCTGGCCGACCAGGCATGGGTCACCCTCAGGTCAGGGAGGTCAGGGCTGAAATTTGGTGCAAGCAATTGGCTATGGACATGTGTAAAGACTTGATTTAAATGGAATGGGAGAAGGCTCATTTTGGCTTGGTTTGGTTCAAGTCATACTTTTGGGTTAGCTTCACCCCCCATGACCTGATTTGGGCTGAAGGGGATCAGTTGGGTCAGCTAGGAAGGGGTGGTGAAGTCCCCATCCAAGGTGATGTGGCTAATTTTGGTTAAAGTGTAACATGAATGAGGTTAAAAAAGTTTAATGAAGGTTTAAGAAAGTAATCCCCTCTTTTGCCATTAATGGGTTGGTGAGGTGGAAAGGGCTCCTCATGGCTTGCATATGGCTTGTGCATGGCTCCATGGCTCCATTTGGCTTGGGCCAAGCTTAGTCAATTTCATGGAAATGGGTTTTAAGGATTTTGGATATTTAGGGGAAATTTGGTACATGTCTTAGTTTAGAAAAGTTTAATGATGAATTTGAAACTTAGGGAGTGATTTAAATCAAAGGGATGATGAGGTGAAAGTGTCATGTAAGCTTTGGATTGATTTTGGGCCTTTGGATTTGGTGAAAATGGGCTTTTATAATGGTTTAAGAAAGTGGGCCTTTAGGTTTGAAAATAAATTGGTGGATAGAAATTTTGTGAAGGATTGGGCCAAACAAATGTTGGGTTTAGTTTAGGGATGTGTCATGAACATTTTAGAAAAGATTTGGTATCATTTAGAGTGAAATTGGATTTAATTTGGGCTTTTTGGTAAAGGGGGCCAAAGTGGGTCAAATTGGGCTAACTAAGGCTAAGGTTGGGCTAATGTCAAATTTGATGTAAAATTAATGTTGAGAAATGTTTATGGGAGTGTCACAAAGAATTTTCAACTTTGGTTGGGCTTTAATTTTGGGATTTGGGCCCATTTGGGTTAGGTTTGGGTTTAGGCCAAAAATGGGGATTTTTGTTTTGGGTTAAGTTTGGGTGGAGTTTAGGTTCAAATTTGGCGCAAATATTGTTAGTGTTTTGTTTGTGGGGATGTTATGAAGGTTTAGGAAAAGATTTGGGGTTAATTGGAGTTGAGATGGGTTGGTTTGGGCTAAGTTTAGGTCATGGGCCAAAATTGGGCCTTAGGCTTCAAATTGAAATTGGATCCAAATGTCAATCAAATTGGACTTGGATTTGGTCTAAATTGATATTGGGGATATTTAATTGAAGTTTAGAATTGGATTGGATCAACATTGAGGTTAATTGGGTTGATTTGGTTTGACATTGGGCTTACTTTGGTTGAAAATGGGCCAAATTAGGGGTTTTTGGTAAAAGTGGGATAAATTGACAAAATTGGCTTATGGTGTAGTTGAACAAAATGAAATTGAGAATATTTGGGATTTTTTGAAATTTTATGGGAATTTTTGGAATTTATGGATTTTTTTGTTAAGAAGGGCATTTTGGGTATTTGGAGGGTATTGGGGGGTATTTTTGGAATTTTTGGTATATTTGGCCATGGATGATCAATTTGAATAGAGAGAAATGTTTAGGATTGGTTTTGTGGAATTTTTGGTAATTTAGGCAATTTTGCAAATTTTGGGTAGCTTCAAGGGCATTTGGTAGGCTTGGTGGGTGTAGGGCCCCGAGGGTCAAAAATTGAAATTTTGGAAAAATGAAGATTGATCAAGTTTGAGTAGAATGGAATCACTTTGGTTGAGCCATGAAGCCATATCAAGCCCATAAGAGCCATGAGAGGACTCATTTGAGGCATTCACTATGTTGTTCCTAACCCTCTTAGCCAAGGGCCTAGGGGTTAAGGTCCATCCATATGAATTACCTACATGAGTCAGAAAGCCAAGTTGGGTATGAATGATTTTAGGATTTGGAATGCGTGTGAAAATGTAATGTGTGCAGGACAACCCTCACCAGACCAGGCCACCCAGGGCAGTCTTAAGGTCAAAGAGTCCTATAGGGAACTCATCCTTTAAACCTCCACATTTAATCTTAACCATCCAAGAGTTTAAGAGGTGCTTAAATTTTTAAGTGGCGGGTTCCATTTCTAGTCCTCTAAGATAGTCAAAGGGAAAGCCTAAGGCTAGATCCTAAGAACTAAGGAGAGAGAAGAGAAAAGACCTCATCAAAAATGAGGTCAACAGACACAAGTCCATCTGACCCTGAACTACGCATACAACGTTAAATAAAATAAAACAAAACACACTAACAAAAACAAAGAAAAGTAAAAAATTTTAATTTCTCTTCATTTTCTTTAAATGAAGTTTTAATTAATTTCCCCGGCAACGACGCTAAAAACTTGATGCCCGAATATTTTTGCTTACGATTTAGATATGAAATTTATAATTTATAATATGACATTCTACACAAGTATACGTATCGTTTATCAAGTAATATAAGACTTTCTGATTAATTCCCGAGATATCGAACCCACAGGGAAATGCTAAAAGTTATAAGAATCCAATATCTTTTTCCTTCTTCAATGAATTAGTAATAATTATGAAATTTTATGTTGTAGAAGTATTTAAAATGTATTGTACCAAATATGAGCAAATATATTCCTTACCCTTACTTGTTTCTATAAAGAAGATTGGTTAATTTAAAATTTTGAAATTTTGTAGATGGGTTAGGCAGGTAGATACTGACTCTCACTATAGAGTTCCCTCTATTCCCTTTACCTGGGGCTAACATCTCATAACAAAATTTAAAATAACAAACCAAATTATGGGGCTTTATCCTGTCACTCTAAAGTCCTCTAATTTTACTCCCCAGTAAAGCATATCTCCCTATATATTTGCATTCAATCATATGGACTACAATTCTCACCCTTGCATGTGACTCTTTCCAATTGTTGTTTGACATAATACCGCATTGGATCTTACATAATCTCACAACAAATTTTAACATCTTAATTGGCCAAATCAAGAAGTAAATTAAGTTCAAGGAATTGAATCATCACAATTTATTCCGACATTAAACACTTATGCTTTCCACAACATACTTCCATAATTTAATTACTACATTATCTGAGGAAGAAAAAGTTAAACTAAACTACTCAAATTTCATGAAGAAAACACAAACAAAATTTGATATGAAAGCATAAACCATAATAAAAACACAACAATCTTACATAAAAACGAAATGTAAAAACAAAGATAAATACTTATATGAAAATCTTCTTCACCAGAATCTGGAAGTTCCTTTAGAATTTTGCTTTCCACAATATAAGTCTACAGAGGTTGGCGCCCAACTCTGGTGACTCTAATAAAGACTTTAAACATCAATAAAAACTAGATATAAGGATAAAGAAAATTGGTGAGAAGAAGGCTTGAACACCTCTGTGCACTTTGCGTAAACTTAATATTGCTTGTATTTAATATAGATGAGTATAGATATTCAATAATCGCAGAGTTATCTTTCAACACAAGTATACGTATCACTCAAGTAATACAGGTCTCTAATGGAGTCCTGGATATCGATCCCAGAGGGACAGTTCAGAGGCAACGGACTACGATTATAGACACCAATTTGGAATCACAACTTTGTAAATCAAATTGCTTATCTGTCACTAATATGCAATCGTAAATAAGATGACGTTTTAAATAAACTAATTTTACTAACAGTTAACTATTCTACTAATAAAATGAAGTTCAAATATATAAGCAAGAATCCTTCTCCTTGTTAAAAAATTTAAGTGGATGGATAATTAGAATTAGTTTATAACTGTGTTGTGCCAAATAGGAGCATACCTATTCTTTATCCTTTGGTCCAGGCATAAAGAACATTGTCTAATCCTATGCTTGGTTACTGAATCTGCGGCTAGGCTGGAAGGATACCGGCTCTCACTTTGGAGCTCCCACATTCCACTAACCTGAGGGCTAACATCAACACTTCAACACCCAAACGATAGGACCAAATTGAGGATTTTAGTCTGTCACTCTAAAATCTCTAATTCTACGCCCGATAGATATTATTTCCCTGTTTATTTGCACCCTACTTTCAAGGACTTTGACCTTCCTGAATCTCAGATGTAATATTCATTATAGTTGTTAAACTCAACATATTTTGACTAATCAATTGGCCAGATTGAAAGTAAATTAAGATTTAAGTGAAAAAATTATCATAACTTCTTTAAAATTTTCTTGGCAAACTAATTTAAATTACCATTTCACTAAAATATCAAAACAAGGAGAAAGATAGAAAAACTACTCAGATTTCATGGAGAAGTTATGACAAAACATGGATTTCATATATAAAAGCAAGGTTTTACAAACTAGAAAAAGTAAATACAACTTATCTCAAATTCCTCCCCAAGTAAACTCCTTGATGTTCTTCTGAATCTCTTCCTTTCTTTACAACATGCAAAATTCTCTTTCGAAATGGTAAGGAGGAAGAAATCTCTCACTTCCTTTCCACTCTTACAATCTCTCAAAGAATCGCTCACAAATATCACTAATTGAACTCACTATCTAAAACTATAATGAAAACAAGACACTAACTAACACTCTAGTGGACACACTATGGACTAGGTGGACACACGGACAATAACAGACCACAACGGACACACACGTGGACTCTATTTTGGCTCCAAATTGTTTCTTTTAAAGTAGTTGAAGAGTTTCCAAGAGTTTCCCAAGAATCCCTTCAAAAATTGTCCACATTCGATGTACCTTGTGAGAGAGCCGACTTTCTCGCCGTCGGCGGCCTCGAGCGCGCCGTCGGTGGCCTTCTAGAACACTTAGCCTTTAACTCTCTTCCATAAGGCCCGCTGTTGGTGGCCTCGATCTCGCCGTCGGCGGGCTTCCTTGTAATATTTTTCTGAACTCTCGGGAAAATTCCGCCGTCGGTGCCATCGAGCTCGCCATCGGCGCCCTAGATCAAATTTTCATATTTTTAGTCCCTTTTGCTCCAAATTCGCTCCTTTTTACATTTTTTTTACTCCATTGTCCATGAATCAACATACCTACAACAAATCATCAAAAATACCCTTCTTTAAAGTGCAATATCATCAAAATCAATATAAAATAGGCATGAAACTCTTAACATACTTTCAGGGGGTCAAAATCCCCCAAACATAATTATTACTTGTCTTTAAGTACTTTTTTTAGTACTACATAAAAGTTATGATTTGTTTTGGTAATGTTTTAATTCAAAAACACTATAATTTTGATTTAAATAAATATCATAGTAAAATTTCTTAGAAAGATTTTTAAGTAATTAGATTAACTCTGCAGATATAAGGCTATCTAGTCATCAAGTCTAAGAGTTCTAGTCTTCTATTAATTTCAAGAATGACTATATATTATAATCTTAATTCACTTAGAATATTCAGATGATAGGAAATTCATGAAAACACTACTAGTAAAGAAACTAGTCCATAAATATAAGTTCAAAACTGTATTTAGTTTTCCCTTTAGGTTAATCCAAGTGAAGCCAATTTTTAATAAGGCATCTTCTCAAGCTTCTCCTCACTTGCTTTTTCTTCTTTTCTTTTTATTTGGATTGCTTTTCAATCCTTCATATATTTTCCTTTTCTTTTCATGGATTGTTTTTCAATCAATCCTTTCTTTTTTCTTTTTCTTTTTCAAGTGAGGATTACTATATCTGGATAGCTTGTTAATGATTTTAAACTTCACTTTTCTTTTCCTAAATTTGCAACTTATATCATTCCTTCCTCTTATATGTAATTCATAGTGTTTACATCATTGAATCTCAATCTTTTCCTTAACTAAATTCCTAAGATTCTTAATATTTCAGAATATAGTTTTCTTTACTTTCAAATAGTTAAATATAGTCTTATCCTCTTATACTAAATATCTTAACCTACAAATTTAATTTTCATTACTAAAAATATTTCTTTGAATCTTGTACAATATTTAAAAAAATCTAAATATAGTTAACTGAATTAAATTTTATCACAAAAATCATATTATAAATTTTGAAATATTTTAATTGAGAACTTATAATAGTTAGTATTCCCCCCCCCCCCCCGAACTTAAAGTTTTCAATAATAGAAAAAATATGGGTGGAAAGAAAAATTCTAAATATAAAAATCATTCCTTTGCACTTTAGGAATTTTCTTCTCTCTGAAATTTTTGCAGGTTCTTCTCAAAAATTTTAAATTCAACTGACCTGTAATATTAGGAACTCTTCTACACATATAACAGTTTAGAGAATTTGTTGGGGTAATGAAATTTTGAAACAAGTTTATAAAATAAAACATTTAACAACAACAATTTACTATACCACACAGGACAATACAAAATAACATTTGCATTTCACAGTACAATAACAAACAGTTTACTTTTTTATCTAAGAGTTCAAAATTACAATTATAATTATGCATCACAATCCAGAAATGAAATACAAACTACAAACACAATACATATCTCAGAAAATAAAACAGTTCACAAAATACAAATAATAAAATGAAAATACTACAACAAAACACACATACATCACATCACATCACAATCAAAATTTAAAAATCAGGTAACAAAACCCCATACTATGTCCTCATCTCCTTGTTCAGCAGGAGGATTGGGCTGATAGTGAGTATACCGGGGGCATTCTAGAAAAGTAACATCAGGCTCACCTCTATAGTATCTTGCCTGAGCATCATAATAAGCAATCTCAAAATCAGAATGCCACTAAAGATATTCACTATCATGATCATGCTCCGCTCTAATCCTTCAATCCTTAGATTTATTCTCTCAAGTATTTCAACTATTTTTTCAAAACTTTTCCGCTGTAGGGTCATCTCATTCATCAAATCATAAAGAGTAGGAGAGTTAGAAGCAGGAGGGTCATAACTAGTAGAGGGGATATCTCTACTGGTAGAAGGTGCTTTACTTCTACTCCTAGATCTCCACTCTTCATGGGATTCATATGTCTTCAAATTGGCTTTACTAATGGGTTTCATGGGATATACCCATTCTTTATCGTCTCTAGCTTCCACTCTAGATAATTGAAAAAGTGCAAAAATTAGGTTAGGATGTCCTAAATATCCACTTGATTCACTCTTTGCCGTGGCCAAAATATTCTTGTAAAATATACTCCCCACATTAATATTTATATTGTTCTAAATACATAAATTCAGAACGTACTCTATCTCTTGATACTTCACTATGGTGATAGGTAGGTAGCAGAGTAGAACAAATGAAATAATGTCATGCCTTAACTGTGGCATTCATCATATAAATAGGAAATTTAATCCGTTCACGATGCTATATTTTCCAAATCCCTTTCCCATCAATGAGAAAGTCAATACATTGTCTAACGGACCTTCCATAGTTCCAAATGTTTCATACTCGCTAGAGTAAAAATCGTGAAGCTCGTAAAAAGAATTAATGTGGGCAACATTAAAATCAACAGAAAGTCCTCCTAGTTTTACAGGATCGTCCTAAAGTTGAGTCAGATTTGCATATAACTCTTTTCCATTTTCTACAGCAGCTTTGTTAGTAAAGTAACAGAAGTTCTCCCACTTCCTTTCTCTAATAACTCGTTCCACCTCTCCTCCAGGATTATCAAAAACTCGATCTTGAATACACTTCTTTCCTTGGAAGATTGAAGTGTATCTAGATTGAGCTTTAGCATTTATAAACCAAGCCTCATCAATTTTAAGTCGCCTCTTTTGACGGGGAGCCATTTTTCGATCTATCAAAATTACAAAAATCCAAACTAAACCCCAAAACAGTAATATAATGGCTTTCAAAGGTGACTTAAAGTAATCTAAATAAAGTTCCATGAATTTCTTCCAAGTCTTTTCTCCACAAATTCAATTTTTCCAAAATTCCTTAATGTGGAAAAAAATTCATGGTGAAAATTAAAAATTTTTACATAGGAGGGAATCTCTTACTGAGGGAAGATGAAATCTGGTGTTAAAATGAGTTGATATCACTCCAAATCCAAGATCTCTCAAGCCCTAAGTCAAAATTTTAGGTAAATAAGGGAAGAATACGATGAATAGTGGCAGTTGACTGGTCAAAATTGCTGTTAAAAGGTGATTTTTAGGATCTTGCCATTGGTGGGGTCGTTCACGCTGTCGACGGGCTCCTTTGAATTTAATTTCAATAGTCTCGGGAAAAAACGACGTCGGCGGCCTCGAGCGCGTCGTCGGCGAGATTCTTAAATTTTTATCTTTTTTCTGATTTTTGTGATTTCGATCAATTTTAAGCCTCTTCATCATCCATCCGATCATTTTAAACGTAAATTTTAAGTGATTAAGTGATGTATTAACACAAATAAACATACACACAACAAAACTTCACAATTATATATTAAATCCAAGTGTTACAAGACACATTACATAACAAACAAGTCAGGTATTTTCTCAACCTAAATTCCTCAATTCAGCGTCGCAATCCAAGCCACAATACTCTAAACACTGAAAACAAAACATTCCAAACATAATCTCAACTATACTGAGATTAAAAAGCAAACAATCGAAAGCAAACATACAAACATATTTCAAATCAAGTTAAACATACAAAAACATATATAGTAAAGCAATTCCACTACTCTTCTGAATCAGTGCTTGTTTCTCCTATGATATCACCCATCGCTTGAACATGGACGAACATGTTATAGAAAGGTTGGAATGGGAATTCTTCAGTTGAATCTTCTTTAATCCATCCCATTCTTCTCATTAAGTGTATTAAACTTGCTTCAAAACGTCCACTATGATCAAAATGCTCTTTCATTCTCCAAACAAGGTGATCAAATAAATCAGAGATATTGTTAACTGAATTTATTAAATTTTGTACCTGGTTCTCCAGACTCTTGATTCTGTGTAAGATCATCGGTGTCTTGTCGATACAAGAGGTCGAATTGGAATAGAGTTTTGTGATGCTTGATCCATAATCACGCCCATATCATTATCTTCATCATTGGCTGAGAACATTCTGGTTGGGTCTAAAGGTTTCCAAGGCAGTAGTACGTTTTCCCAAATCTCGTATGATACTTGAAACAAACTGCATATTGAGAAAATTGTTGAAGGATGTCCAAGCCCTTAAGATGATCCTTGAACAATCATGCCAAAAATAGATTTCACAATAATTGATCCAATATCAATTAGCCATCCCATTTTAATGCAGTATTTCAATATAACACTCTCTTTAGTGACTTTACTGATCTTAATTGTCGGTAATAACTTTGCAGATATGAAAAAGTGTCAATGTTTCCAAATAGGATTTAAAAGTGTAGTAGAAAAACTGACATACCCATTTTCCCTAACTTCTCAGTCTTCGGTTTTGTCCGTTAAATAATGGTAGATTTCAATCATCTTATCTCTCATCAGTATGAAATTGGAATAATGGCAGACATGAACATTCTCAAGCATGTACACGTTATTAATTCTTCCAGAGTTAAAATTTATCCACCTAGCTCGCACATAGACGCTTCCTTGGTTGATGCCATGCAAATTGGCGTAAAACTCCTTCACCACAGGAACGACTACTGCGGCAGTGGTGTAGCAAAATACTTCCCATCTTCACCGCACGATCGTTTCTTCAATTGTTGCCGAAGGATTGTTTAATCCTCGATTCACAAAACCTCTTTCTTTAATTAGCCTCCTCTTTGACATCACCTTGTTGAAAAATCGTTGTGCCTCGGTACTGACGAACTTTCTCTGGTTGAACACTCAGAATCTAGGGTGATCTATTGAATTGGAAGCCATTAGAGAAGAATTCAAGAAATTTTCCATTCATTTTTGAGAAATGTTGAGTTTAGGAACCGTCCATAGAAGTTTATAGGGGATAAATTCACCTAAAACTGCCAAAAACCGTCATTTCAAACTCTAAAAACTGTCCACTCGCCGATCTCGCTGTCGGCGGCCTCGATGGCGACGTCGGTGAGCATTGTACAATTAAATGTCAGGGCCCTCGGGAAAATCCCGCCGTAGGTGGCATCGACCGCACCGTCGATGACCTAGGAAAAATTTTGCACAAAAATGTCGTAGTCAAATACGTTCCAAATTTTCTCCATGGATCCAAATTTCATGATGATCAAAGGGTAAATACAAGCAGTAGAATTCAATACTACTTATTACTAATGATAAATTCAGACATACACTCAAAAAATAAAGATAACTATGGGTTGCCTGCCATAAAGCGCTTGGTTTAACGTCGTCAGCCTGACCTATTCAGGTGTTATTCAGGTTGACTGAGCATTAAAACCTCTTTAAATTTTGGTCTTTTACCCTCAAATTATGATTATAATCTATGTCCATTTACTTTAAATCTATTCTCAGTCTTCGGATCTTCAATTTCAACTGCTCCATAAGTATAAACTTGAGTCACAGTAAGGGTTCTAACTAACAAGACTTTAATTTCCCAGGAAATAACTTCAGCCTTGTATTGTAAAGCAAAACTTCTTGTCTTGGTTCAAAGTTCTTCTGGTTAATCTTCCGATCATGTCTTAACTTCAGCTTTTCCTTATAAATTTTGTCGTTATTATAAGATTCATTTCTTAATTCTTCTAATTCATTCAATTGTAACAATCTCTTCTCACCAGCATTTTTCAAATTATAATTAAATTCTTTAATCGCCCAATATGCTTTATGCTCCAATTCTTCTAGTAAGTGGCAAGTCTTTCTAAAAAATGAGTCTTGAAGGAGTCATTCCAATAAAAGTTTTATAAGTAGTCCTGTATACTCATAATGCCGTATCCAGTCTCGTAAACCAATCTACTCTACTAGGATTTATAGTCTTTTCTAAATTTTGTTTAATCTCATGATTAGAAACTTTAGCTAATCCATTGGTTTGAGGATGATAAGTAGTAGAGAATATATGAATAATATTAAACTTTTCTACCAATCTTTGAATATATTTATTCCTAAAATGGGATCCTCCGTCTGTGATAATCACTCTCGACATTCTGTATCTCCTGAAAATGTTTTTCATTAAGAATCTTGAAACACTTTTAGCATCACAACGAGGTAAAGCTTGTGCTTCAAAACACTTTGATACATAATCAACTGCAACCAAAATATATAAGTTCCTAAATGAAGGAATAAATGGACCCATGAAATCTAATCCCTAAACATCAAATATCTCAACTTCTAACATGAAATTTAGCGGCATTTCATTTCTTCTAGATATATTACCTACTCGTTGGCATCTATCATAAGTTTTGATATATCTATAAACATCTCTAAAAAGAGTAGGCCAATAAAATCCAGCTTGTAAAATTTTGTGCGCAGTTTTGTCAATCCCTAAATGTACTCTGAATTCAAAATCACGATAATTTTGAATAATCAATTGAGTTTCTTCATAAGGCACACATCTCCTAATAATAAGATCGTTGCATTACTTATATAAATATGTTTCATCCCAAAAATATGCTTTTGCATTATGAATGAATTTTTTCTGTTGATGTAGTGTTAGCATAGGTGGCAAAACATTGCTTACTATATAGTTAACTATATCAGCATACCAAGATATTTTCCACTCATTAATATTATAAAGTTGTTCATCAGGAAAACTATATGTTATTTCATTGTCGGTGTCAGATGATTCATGATATTCTAATCTCGACAAATGATCAACAACTTGATTGTCAGTTCCCTTTCTATCAATCACCACAAAATCGAATTCTTGCATCAAAAGTATCCATCTAATTAATCTTGGTTTAGTATCCTTCTTTCGCATCAAATATTTAATACCAGAATGATCAGTATGTATAATACATTTAGTTCTAATTAAATAAGATATGAATTTATCAAAAGCATACATAATAGCTAGTAACTCTTTTTTCAGTAACTGTATAGTTAATTTGAACATCCTTATAAGTTCTATTAACATAGTAAATAACTTTAAAAATCTTATCATATCTTTAACCAAGAACAGATCCAATAGCATAATCACTAGCATCACACATTAATTTAAATGGTTTCTCCCAGTCAGGTGAAACTATTACAGGTGTTGTGATTAGTTTTTCCTTTAATATCTCAAAGGCATTTAAGCAGTCTTCAGTAAATTCAAATTTCTTGTCCTTTTCTAAAAGTTGGCATAGGGGTTTGGTAATTTTTGAATAATCTTTAATATAACGCTTGTAAAAACCAGCATGTCTAAGAAAACTTCTTACCCCTCTTACTGTAGTAGGAGGTGGTAATTTAGCTATAACTTGGATATTTGCAGGGTCTACTTCCATGCTATTTTTTGAAATTGTATGCCCTAATACAATTCCACCTGCAACCATAAATTGACATTTCTCCCAATTTAGAACTAAACTAGTTCTTTCGCATAACTCTAAAACTTTTTCATGATGATTTAAGCATGCATCAAATGTTGTTCCAAATACAGAGAAATCATCCATAAATACTTCTATTCCATAATCATTTAACTTACTAAATATAGACATCATACATCTCTGGATTGTTGCAGTTGCATTACATAATCTGGAAGGCATTCTTCTAAAAGAAAAAGTTTCATAAGGACTAGTAAATGTTGTTTTCTCTTGATCCTCAGGAGAAATAGAAATTTGATGGTAACCGGTTTATGCATCCATGAAGCAGTAGTACTTGTGTCTAGTAAGTCTATCCAACATTTGGTCTAGAAAAGGAAGAGGAAAATGATCTTTTCGGGTGGCGGCATTTAATTTTCTATAATCAATACAAATACACCATCCAGTAACTTGTCTGATAGGTATTAATTCATTATTCTCATTTGCTTCAACAATTACTTCTCCTTTCTTAGAAACATAATGAATTGGACTTACCCAAGTACTATCCGAAATAGGATATATAATTCCAGCATCTAACCATTTTAAAATCTCTTTTTTAACTACTTCTTTCATAATAGGGTTCAGTCTCCTTTGTGGATCAATTCTTGGTTTATGTTCATCATTCAATAAAATTCTGTGCATACAAATTGAAGGACTAATTACCTTTATATCAGCCAAAGTCCATCCAAAAGTTTTTTTATACTGTTTAATGTATCCATTAATTTTTGTGCTTGAATTTCATTTAAGGCTGAGGATATAATTACTGGTAATGTTGAAAACTCTCCTAAAAATACATATTTTAAAAGATTTGGAAGAGTTTTTAATTCAAGTTCAGGGGGTTTTACAATTGATGGAATTACTATTTCGTTCTCAGGTGCTGTTGAATCGAGCTTTTCATATTGTTCCTGAATATAATCAACTTCTTCGCTATCAATTTCATCATATTCATTATTTTCCATATCTTCTTTTTCTTCAAAATTTTCTTTGAAATATTCTTTTCTCAAATAATCACATATATCCATTCTAAAACATTCATCATCTTTTTCTTTTGAAGGATATTTCATTGACTTTGAGATGTTAAAGGTCACTTCTTGATCATTTACTCTCATAGTCAACTCTCCTTTTTGAACATCTATCATGGCTCTTCCTGTAGCTAGGAATGGTCTTCCTAAAATGATTGGAATTACCTTATCTTCTTCCATATCTAAAATGATAAAATCTACAGGAAAGATAAATTTATCAACCTTAATAAAAACATCTTCTACAACTCCTTTAGGATGTGTAATAGATCGATCAGCTAACTGTAGAGTTACAGAAGTTGGTGCAATCTCTCCTATTCCTAACCTTTTAAAAGTTGATAGAGGCATCAAATTTATGCTAGCTCCCAAATCACATAATGCTCGACCGTAAAATTTTTCACCAATAGCACACGGGATAGTAAAACTACAGGATCTTTAAGTTTTTCAGAAAGTTTTTTATTAATTGTAACACTACACTCTTCACTAAGTGCAACAGTCTCATGACCTTGTAACTTCCTCTTTTTGTTGAGTATATCCTTCATAAATTTAACATAATCAGGCATTTGTTCCAAAGCTTCAATAAAAGTAATATTTATTGACAACTTTTTTAAAATGTCTAAGAATTTAGCAAATCTTTTTCCCTTACCTTGTTGTTTTAGTCTTTGAGGAAATGGTGGTGGTGGTCTTTCAACAGTAGTTTTCATAGATTTTAGAGGAAAATCTGGATATAAACTTTCATTTTCTCCTTCAGTTTCAACTTTTTCCTTTTTAACTATAGTTTCATTTTGGACTCTTGTTTCCAACTCTTTTCCACTTCTTAATTGAATAGCCTTGATCTGTTATTTTCCTTGATCTTTAGGATGTGCTTCAACATTGCTAGGTAAAGTTCCAACAGATCTATTACTCAGTACAATAGCAATATGCCCCAATTGGTTTTCTATGTTTTTAATAGAAGCTCCTTGACTTTGTAATTGATTTCCCATATTCAAAACTAATTATTCCATAGATAAATTCTTCTCCTTAAATTATTAATTATTATAAAAAATGGTGGATTATAAGGTCTATAATTAGAATTACCTTGATTGTTTACATTTCCTAATTGGTTTACAAGATTGTTCCCCCACTAAGGATTAACAGGATTAGAATTACCTTGGTTATTCCAATTAAAGTTTGGATGATTCTTCCAACCTGGATTATAATAGTTTAAATAAGGGTTATTTTGTCTATTATTTATCAAATTTATAGTTTCATATGAGGATTGAGCATCTACAATTTGTGCTAATGAATTTTCTTCTAACATTGGAGGTGTTTGAGTACGATTCATTCCGTATTGATCTATTTTCATTGAAAGAGAAGCAATTTGAGAAACTATCATAGTTAAAGCATCTGAATCATGAATACTGGCTACTCTCTTAGGATTTACCCTTTCAGCAGGCCAATGAAAATTATTGGTAGCCATTTCTTCGATCAAAGCATAAGCTTCTTCAAAAGGTTTAGCCATTAGAGATCCACCAGCAGCAGCGTGAATAATGGATCTAAGAGATCCTACTAATCCATTGTAAAAAGTTTGAATAATTAACCAATCTGGTAAAGCATGATGTAGACATTTCCTAGGAAGCTCTTTAAATCTTTCCCAAGATTCATATATCGATTCTCCCTCATACTGACTGAAAGATGTGATATCATTTCTAAGTATAGAAGTCTTAGATGGTGGAAAATATTTTGATAATAATTTTTGCGAAAGTTCCCCCTAAGTTCTAATAGATCCTGGTGCTAACAAATTTAACCAAGCCTTATCCTTTAGTGAAAAAGGAAAACATTTAAGTCTGACAACATCATCAGACACTCTGTCATATTTAAAAGTAGCACAAAATTCTAAGAAACTCGCAAGATGTAAATTAGGAGCTTTGTTAGGATTTCTGCCAAATTGATTGTTTTGTAAAATTTGGATAATTGCAGGTTTAAGCTCAAACGAATTAGCAGCTACATCTGGATTTTGGATGGTTAAGTGAATTTCATCAAATGTATAGCGTAATCTCTTAGTGGTCTGGATTGATGTTCATTTTCTATTCTTTGGTTGTTTACGTTGTTTTCCATTGCATTAAGATTATCAGGATTTCTATATTCTTTTCTCAGTTTTCTAATTCTTCTAACAGTGTGTTCTAATTCTGAATCGTAGGGTATAAGTTTTTCAGATCCAAATTTATGCATACAATCGAAATCAGTAAACCAAAAAAACAGTTGACTAATAATAAGTTGCAAATTCTTTTAAAAAGTTTTCTAATTATCCTAAATCATCCTTTACTCTAGTTATGTTATATAACTATTTATCTATTCTATCTAGCTAACTAACGCTCTGACTATCCCCAGCAACGGTGTCAAAAACTTGAACCACTCCATGCACTTTGCGTAAACTTAATATTGCTTGTATTTAATATAGACGAATATAGATATTAAATAATCGCAGAGTTATCTTTGAACGCAAGTATACGTATCGCTCAAGTAATATAGGGCTCTAATGGAGTCCTGAATATCGATCCCACAGGGATAGTTCAGAGGCAATGGACTAGGATAATAGAAATCAATTTAGAATCACAACTTTGTAAATCAAATTGCTTATCTATCACTAATAAGAAATCGTAAATAAGATGAAGTTTTAAATAAACTAATTTTACTAACAGTTAAGTATTCTACTAGTAAAGTGAAGTTAAAATATATAAGCAAGAATCATTCTCCTTGTTAAGAAATTTAAGTGAATGGATAATTAGAATTAGTTTTGTTGACCTCATTTTTGATGAGGTCTTCTCTTCCCTCTTTAGTGTTTAGGATCTAGCCTTAGGCTTTTCCTTTGACTATCTTAGAGGACTAGAATTGGAACCCATCCCTTAGAAATTTAAACCACTTCTTGTCTCCCTGCAAACCCCACAAGCTTGATTGTAGACCCCTAATCACCTAGAGGGTTGAGATCAAATGTGGAGGTTCAAAGGATGAGTTCCCTATAGGACTCTTGGGCCTTAGGACTACCCTGGGTGGCCTGGTCTGGTGATGGTTGACTTACACACTCACTACACTCACACACTACACTCTCACACACAATCCAAATCCTAAAACCACACCTATACCCAACTTGACTCCCTGACTCATGTAGGTAATTCATATGGATGGACCTTAACCCCTAAGCCCCTGGCTAAGAGGGTTAGGAACAACATAGTGAATGCCTCCAATGAGTCCTTTCATGGCTCATATGGGCTTAATATGGCTTCATGGCTCAACAAAAGTGATTCCATTTCACTCACATTTGATCAATCTTCATTCTTCCAAAATTTCAATTTTTGACCTCGGGGACCCTACACCCATCAAACCTACCAAAAGCCCTTGAAATTGCCCAAATTTTCCAAAATCTCCAAATCACCCAAAATTCTTCAAAACCAATCCCAAACATTTCCACATCACTCAAATTGATCATCCATGGCCAAATATACCAAAATTTCCAAAAATACACTCCAAATACACTAAAAATACACTTTTGGCCAAACTTTTATAAATTCCAAAAATTCCTAGAAAATTCCAGAAAATCCCAAATATTCTCAATTTCATTTTATTTAACTACACTATTGGCCAATTTTGCCAATTTACCCCACTTTTACTAAAACCCCCAATTTGACCCATTTTTAACCTAAAGTGAACCCAATGTCAAAGCAAATCAACCCAATTGACCCCAATTTTGGTCCAATACAATTCTAAACTTCAATTAAATATCTCTAATGTCAATCTAGACCAAATCCAAGCCCAATTTGATTGACATTTGAATCCAATTTCACTTTTGACCTTAAAGCCCAATTTGGACCCATGATCCAAACTTAGCCCAAACTAACCCAATTTAACTCCAATTGACCCCAAACCTTTTCTAAACTTTCCCTAACAACCCCACAAACAAAACACTTACATGATTTGCCCAAAATTTGAACCTAAACTCCACCCAAATCCAACCCAAAGCCAAAATTCCCACTTTTGACCTAAACCCAAACCTAACCCAAATGGGCCCAATTCCCAAAATTAAAGCCCAACCAAAGTTGAAAACTCTTTGTAGTACCCCCATAAACATTTCCAAACATTAATTTTACATCAATTTCAACCCTAGCCCAACATTGGCCCAAATTAGCCCAATTTGACCTATATTGGCCCCTTTACCAAAGAAGCCCAAATCCAACCCAATTCAAACCCAAACCACCTCAAATTTATTTCAATTTACTCATGACACATCTCTAAACCAAACCCAACAATTATTTGGCCCAACCTTTTACAAAATTCCCATCCATAAATTTATTTTAAAACCTAAGGCCCACTTCCTTAGGCCTTCCTAAAAAGCCCACTCCAAAATGATTCCAAAAGCCCAAACCTCATGCTAAAGCCCATATGACAAATTCTTCTCATCATGCCCTTAATTGAAATCATCCCTAAGTTCTAATTAAGCCATCAAATTTTTCTAAATTAAGCCATATGCCAAATCCTATCAAATCACCCCTAAATTACCAAAATTCCTAAAAACCTCTTTCATGAAAGTTGACTTAGCTTCTTCCAAGCCAAAGGTGAGCCATGAAGCCATGCATGAGCCACATGGGAGCCATGAGGGCTTTGGGCACCTCACCATACCCAAGATAGGAAAGGAGGGAGGCTCTTTCCATAATTCCTAAAAGTCATTAGCCTTAATCATGTCTCCCTTAAATCCAAATCTAATTTAAATATTCTTAGAAAGGGACCTCACCACCTTTGACTCGCTAACCCAACTCATTCCCTCGGCCTAAAACCAAGTCATGGGAAGGTGAACCCAACCCAAATGCATGAGTTGACCAAATTGAGCCAAAATTAGCCATGCCCCCATTACATTTTGATCCAACCACTTTACACTTGGCAACTACCAATTGAATACACAAAACCCCAGCCCTGACTCACCTGAACCTGAGGGTGACCCATGCAAGCCGGCCAGCCGCCTGGTTCACCGGAAAACACCACACCCGAGAGCACCATGTGAGCCAAACATTAAAATTGTCCCCTGCTGAGCTGCACCATGCCCAATGGCCCCAATGGCCACCATGGCTGTTCTTCTCTTCCCCTGAGTAGCTGATCCAAGCCTTCAAACCCCCTGGGAGGCCCTCCAGCCTCTCCTATTTAGGTCCCACCTCTCTCGGCCATGGGGGAGGCTGAACAAAAACCTTGAGGAAAATATGCCAAAATCACTCCAGACTCTCCCCCACACCTAGAGCACTTGATCCCCACTGAAATCCCCCTGCCATTTCCTCTTTGTAAGCTCAATTTCAGAGTTGAAATTCAAGCTCAAAACCATGACACTTCACCACAGTGAGTCAATCCCCAAATTGATTGGATCTACACCTTCACCAGACCAAGGGGAGAAGTTTCCCAGTAAAAGCCCCTTCACCAGGCCAGCCATTGCTTCCAGCCTCCAAGCTTTGTGATCGGCTATGGTCACTTTTGTACCTAGGCAATTCACTGTGCCAAGGGACTTCATCCGGAGCTTGCTTGGACCCAATCGAACGTGACACAACTCTCGCATCGAAGCTTCACTTCTCCGAGCAAAGGTATGAACTCTCTCTTCTTCCCGAGCTTCCGGAGATTCTCCATTCGATATGAATCGATTTCAATGCATGTTTACTATATGGATGTGTTCGTCTCTTCGAGACGAATCCATAGAGCATAAGAACACAAAAATCCGTTGAGAATCGAGTGAGTTCTTAGGGTTTTAGTGTGGACGGTCACGGGTGCACACCAGTCGTAGACGATGACCAGGAGCCGTCGGATCGAGCGTGTATCGAGCGGACGATCGAGATTGAGCCGGACAGCGCAATGGTACATGAACCACGGGCCCCTGGAGCACTGAGTCGGATGGCGATGTCGAATAGGAATGCGCCGCGTGGGCGTTCGGAGCTGCCGAGGATTGCGTGGCGCCGCGTGGATAAGTACATAAATAGGGATTTTTCTTATTTATTAAATACCCAGAACTTCAAAAATGCATAACTTTGTGTAGAAAAATCCTAAAAATAAAATAAAAATACCCTCTTGCTCAGTGAACAGAGAAGAATAATGTGGAAAAGAAATCAAGTAATTTCATTGAGTATTTTATTTTTAATGATTTATTTACTCTCTGCATTGTTTTAATTCTTCATTTGCATAGACAATTCACCATAGCATGAGACCATAGGGCTTTTAAAGCCTCTGAACTTGGGAACATTCTCTGAATTTTCCAAGGTCAGAGGCCATCCCTATGAGAAGTTATTGATTTTTCAATTGCATGTTACTATTTTGAACATTTTAATTCCAATAATTAGCATATTGAGAAATAAATTCTAGGAAAATTTGGTGATGTTTCTTATGACCAGAGGAACCTAGGAAAAATAAGTTTTGAGTTAATTCACTTGGAATAACCCTAATTGGTCTAAATACCCAAAATTGAATTTTAATTAATTAGGGTTAACTACACATCAAATTAACTTAAAAACAATTCTTCACTAATCTTTGGAATTAGATGAACATCTCATAAAAATTTGAAATCAATTGGACTTGATTAACCCCACCAAATGGGTTGATTAAGCCTCTTAAGTAAAATGGGTAAAATTAAACTTTAAAAAATTCATAACTCACAAAATATTTTTCAAAAATTCACAAAAATAGTTTTGGAGCTTCTTTGATATCAGAGGAACTTAGGAAAATTAAAAATGTAATTTTCTAAAAAAGATTATTTTTATCATTATTTTAATATTTTTAATAAAAAAAATAATAAAAATCATAAAAATATTAAAAATCACCAAAATGTCACATTTTGAATTCTAATTACTTAGAAACAAACCAAATATTTTTCTTAAGTCCCTAGGATAAGATATTGAATTTTAAAGGCTTAATGTAATTTTTAATATTAAAAAATGTATTTTCTAACCTTTTCACTAAAATAATTCTAATAAATCAAAGAAAAATCAGGAAAATACAAAATTGGTTTCTCTGAACTCCTTGAGGTCAGAGAGATTTAAGGAAAATATAAAATCCATTTTTCAATTTTAATTTTATTTTAAAATTAATTAATACTCCAAAACTCAAAACAATTCTAATAAATAAAATATAATTAAAAAAATCACCAAAATTGGTCTAAATGGTCCTCTGGTCATTAGGAACTTCCCATAATTTTCTTAAGGACAAACATTTCCTTGGTCATGTTATTGAATTTTCCTTGAAAACCCCTATTTTCCATTAAAAATAATTACATAAATAAATTAAATACAGAAAAATCACATTTTCTCCTCTAATGTCTTAATTGACATGTGAGTGAGGTTACATAAAAATTTCAAGTTCATTTGAGCTTAATTTAGTGAGTTATAGAATTATTAAGCTTGAAGGGCAAAATGGTAATTAAAAAACTTCAACCTTTAATTAAAATTTTAGGATTAATTAAAAAAGGGGAGGGTAAAATACTTGATTTTAAACTGATTTCGGATGATTGAAACTTAAATGATTGAGGGTAGAAACTTATTAACCATTTCAAAAATAATTAAAATAAAACTTTAATTAATTAATTATTTGAAATTTTGGGAGAATAATAGAAATTGGAATTATTAAAGTAGAGATATTACTAAGAGGATATTTATTCTTTAATTTAAAAATCCCTAAATAAATCACTTCAATAATACTTAAGTCTTAATTAAAAAAAATTAATTAAAATAATAGTCCAAATTAAAATTGAACTAAAATTAAATCAAATTAAGATTAAAATTAAACTAAAATTAAATTAAATTAAAATTAAAATTAAATTAAAACTAAATTAAATTAAAATTAAATTGAAATTAAATAAAAATTAAATTAAATTAAATTAAAATTAAATTAAATTAAAATTAAATTAAATTAAACTAAAATTAAATTAAATTAAATTAAATCAAATTAAATTAAAATTAAATTAAATTAAAACTAAATTAAATTAAAATTAAATTAAATTGAATTAAAGTTAAATTGAATTAAATTAAATTAAAATCATTTAACAACAAACCTAAATGAAATCATTAAGAATTAAATTTAAAATAACTTGAACACTATTCCAAACTTAAACTAACTTTTTATAATTAATTCAAAATTAGAATTAAATCATTAAGTTTAAATCATTAAAATGCTTAATAATTTGATTTGCCCTTTTAAAGCTATTATTATTATAACTCTTAAATGAGGCATCAAGTGAAGTGTTACTTCACTTATAGAATATTCAAATGTCCTAGTTAATCGAGCAAGAGAAGAAAACTTAAACTCCTGGATGATTAATTCACTTGTATAATTAAATTCTCTTGGACTTAAAACAATCCTAGAGGTATTGAAAAGATATTTAAGACTCGTCTTAAGCACTTCCTCAATATGATAGGATGTTTATAAGAATAACTGAATTTAATTGTTCTTGGGTGAAGAAAGTCATCCTTAAACCAAAACACAAGAACCTAGACGTCATAGGAGATGATTAGCTATAGGATTAGGACTTTGGTAGATAACCAAAACCTTTCCCTTAGCTTTACCTAGGTACTTGTTGAAATATTTAAATGCCTTAACATGTGTTTTAAGTGCAGCTCGGGAACCCTCCAGGTACGCTTTTATTTTAATGCAATCTACTTTATTGCATTGTACTTTACTTTTCTTGCATGATAAACAACTGTTGCATGAAAACCAAAACCTTTAGGATAGTCCCTGAACTGAAACCAAAACTAAATTAAAAGTCATTACAAGATAAAAAAAAAAGCCACCGCCACAACATTTCAAAATATAAAACAACTCAAAATTTAATCACAAACAGAACAACAAAACTACAGTTGCAACTAAATTAAAACGTCTCGTTGAATGATCGGGAATACCTCGGATGATGTAACCCACGTGTTGCTAACGGGATTTCCCACGGTCTAAATGAAAGTGTGGAACTCATTCAATTGAGTTTAGAAAATTCATCTGGACTAAGTGAATTCGATGAAAATAACGGTGCTGGGATGACGAAACCGTGGGATCTTAATCGGTTCTGTTTAAACAACTTTAAGATTTGTTTTGATTAAAACACTAAAAAAAACACTTGGATTTTAAGATTTTCTCTAAACCAAAAAACTTCTCTCATCTCCTGATTTATGACTTCTAAAACTAAACCTCTGCAACAACAAGGAGCTTGGAGCACAGTGGGCAGCACAGCCATCGTCATCAGCAAACTCGGGTCTACTTCAGCAAAACTTTCTTAGAATTAAATAACAAAGCCATAGGACTTCGAGGTAGTTTGCTTAGTGCAACATAAATCCTCAACCCTTTTGTTAGGCATTTGCATAATCATATTATACAAATTAAGCCCTAACCGGTCTTAGGATTCCGAGGTAGTTGTTTGGTATGACATAAACCCTCATATCTTCAAGGCTATTTGTATGATCATGTCATACAAATATAAGCCCTAATTAATTAAAATTGGCAGGATTGAAACATTAAATAATATTCTCAAATTGAAGCCAAACAATAGGATAGTTTAGGAAGTTGCCAAGATTTCTTCTTGGATCCTCAGCTTCTCCTACTTCTCTTCCTTTGGACTCCTGAAAATAACTGTTCCAAATTTGATCCATTCCCTATTGAAATTTCCAATACTCAATCCTTTGAAACTTTAAACTTTGAAATCCTTGAGAGCAAAACCACTGATCATTATCGAGAGTTTTCTTAAATGATTCCCGTCATTTAAGATGTAATTAAATATAGGGGCTTGCCCTTATAGGGAACTTTAAGAACCCAGGTAATATAAACCTTGCTTAATTCATTTATATTAAGCAGGGGAACTTGTCGGCTTATAAAATTGGTTCGCAGACCAAACGGATGTCACAAATCTTCTAGTTTATTTAATTGAGCCCCATCGTCAAGCAGTGTGTTTATTCTTCTGGATAGATACACGGTTTGTGGTGCGGTGTTCGTTTATATAAACTATTTGGGATGTGAGATCAGTTTTATTTCATATCTTAAAATTTTCAAATTTAAAATTATTTTCAAAATCAAATACTACTTTCTAAATTATACATATATTCAAATTAAATCTAAAATCTAAAATTCGCCGACAACTTCTATAGGCGACCCCTTTTCAAAATACAACACAAATTTAAAAATATGCCGACAACTTCTGGCGACTCCGCTGGGGAATAGTTCCTCTCTCCATTTTGATCAGATGGTTTTGCTTTCATAAATCAGTAGAAAGTCCATGTCCCTAGTGGACCAAGCTACCATTCTTCCGTTGAAATACCACGTTCATTTCTGTCTTGAACGGGTATAGTCAACTCTCTTGGATTTAGGAGCCACTGTTTAGACACCCCTAACAAACGAACTACCTAATAAACAACCTCTTTTTTAAATCACAAATGCACTAACATAAACAAAAATGTGTTTGAACTCTTTCTTTTTCGTCCTAAACTTTACGATGAAAGGAAGTATAATTTGGGACTGACATTCGGAATCTGCCCTGCAGAAAATGGATGCCCTAAAGTTAATCTTCTCCTTCACCAATGGACTGGACTTCGCTGTTTACAAGGATGAGCTCGCTCGACAATGGGATCATCCGTTTTGGACAAGGATTTGGCAACACGGATGTCAAGATCGCCGACGTCACTCTCTTCACACTAATGGACAAAATGTCGAAACTCGAAGAGCTCGTGATTGAATTCAACCCGAAGTCGGCTCAAGAGTTCCCTCCCCGCAAAGGGTTCCAGCTGAAAGGAGCATCGTCGTTCGTAGGAGGACCGTTGTCTCTACCCCCACCCGCCTAGTCGTCTCTGTACCTACCCCGGCTCCTGCTAAACTAAAAGGGAAGGAAGTCCAAGTTTGTAATGAGCCTGTTACCGTGGAGGGTATAGATCTCCCTGCAATACCTTCTGTTTTCGAAATTGGGTCCAGCTCAAGGGTTCCACTCCTAACACGGACTCAGAGGAGAAATAGAAGTAGAAAGATTGCCGAAAGCGCCGTAGCCGCCGAAGTCGCTTTCTAGAAGAGATCCCCGAGTACACACCATTGCCTGAGTACATACCATTGCCTGAGTATACACCGCTTTTGGAAGGAAGTAGATTCCATCCCCTCTCCGCCGCAGCGGACGAGGAAAATGTCCGCAAGATTGCTTTTACATTACCTCAACCCGCATACTATAGCAATGTACCGAAAGAAAAGGGCTAGGATTACACCATTTGCTCGATCGCAGACCGTGATAGAGAAGTTAGCGAAGAAAGAGAAATGTCCCGTATCGTAAATTTTAAGAAGGATAGGGCGGGTGCCGACCAAATCTCGTCTCGGGCCGCGAGTAGAACCGGTTAGTCCTACGTAAAAGCCGAATAAGAAGATGAAAGCTAGTCCACCTCGTTGTTGTTTCAAGTTTACGGATCGAGAGGATACCACCTTCCAAGCATTCGGCCGATGAGACCATCAGGTCCTAGGCCTTCTGCCGCTAGAAGGATGGTATGGCGTCCTACTACTGGCCAATTAAGACCGAAACAACGACCTGAAAAGGAAAGTCTCATCAGGAGACTCGAGTCTGAAGAGAGCGCCACTGCAATGAAGGGGACTCCCAAGAAGCATGATAACTGCAAAACCGTACGAAAAAGACCATTGGAGGACGCTATGGAAAAGCTAAGAACCGACATTCAATGATTAGCAAGAGAAAGAGAAGAAAAGTTTGGAGATGAAGTCGATTCATCGGAATTCATGGATGACGAATATGTGGAGATCAACATGGTTGAGACACAAGCATCGTCAGCTTCGCAAGGTGCTCCGACAGCTGCGGAAAGAGATGAACCGGAAATGTTAAGAGCACAACTTCGAGAAAAAGATGATACAATCTCTCAAATGGCAAAAAAGATGGAAGAGATGGCTGCAGCCCTAGCTACTCTTCAGAGTCAGGTTCAACCCCCAAGAGAAACGCCTCCAGAAGTTATTCATATTACAGACGGAGGAAAAGAGATTACATCCGTTAACGGAGACGATCAACCGAAGAAAGATTCTACCTGAATATGATTCCGGAGAAAGACATCAAGAGCATGGTAGAACAACAAGTGCGAGAAGCCTTAGCACGAGTCTAAGAGCGGAGCATCTATTCGGACGGGTAGACCTTACCCCGAAGAATTTGATGCGACATAATACCCAAAAGGCTTCGTACCACCTCTCGCTCAAGACTTTTGATGGTACCGGAAACCCTCGACAACGATGTTGCACATTTTCGCGCTAGTTGTTGCAACGCCGGTGGAAGTGACGCCTTACTCTTCCGACGAGCTTCGTCGACAGCTCGTCAGGGATCGCCTTCGATTGGTACGCAGAGTTACCGAACGGTTCGGTAAAGACATTTTCAGAATTAGAGAACCTCTTCGTGAAACGGTTTGCCGGAGCTCAACACCATATCACCATCGGTGATCTAGTAGTGGAGAAACAGAAACCGAACGAAACTTTAGTGGACTACATTCTTCGATGGAGGAATCTAAGCATGAAGTGTAAGCCACAGCTACAAGAGCAGCATGCAGTCGGTATCTTGCTTAAAAGCATTCACAGCCCGATAGCACTCCTCCTTAAGGGATTTACGATTAAGACTTTCAAGAAGTTGTTAAGCAAGGCCGAAAGCTTGCAAGAGGAAGCGAAACAACTAAGTTTCGTCTACATGACAGACAAACAGAAGCCTGTGAAGACATTTGAAAAGAAATCTGGGATCGTCGCGGCAGTCGATAAGGGTAAGCAGCCAATGCAAATACATCCGGAGTAGCCGCAGCCCAGCTATCAGCAACCTCAGCAGAACTACCAACAACCTCGACCCGGTTATCAGCCAACTCAACAGTACGAGCAACCGCCTCGCCCGCAACGCACGTTAAAGGAGCTTATAAATAGAGAATATCCGTTCAAGAATGAGACAGTGCCAAAGATGTTCCGCAGTTTGATGAAGACTCCAGATTTTCAATTGCCAGAACCCAGGAAGCCTGAAGAAGTCAATAAGAAAGACCATCCCATCTATCGCCCTTATCACCGGATGCTCGGGCACAAGATAGAGGATTGCATTACCTTCAAGACTCGGCTCTACGACAATCTCCGAAAAGGGAACATAACGATTCCGAAGGAATACATGAAGGAATCTCGGAAAGGCGGTTCCGTCAATGTTATTTCAACGGATCCTATTGTTCCTATAGATCCCTACACGACGAATGATGGATGGAGTACCGCTTGGACGAAGTCATCGAAGAAAATTTTGGATCGCATCCAAACCTCTTCGGTGCGTGCTTCAATTCAAAGTTTGAAACCTGTCAAGCCGGTGCTATCGCTTGCGATTGAAGAACCACCCCAGGAAGAAAAGATCGTAGAAAAGAAGAAGATCATAGAAGAAGAAAAGACCGAGGCTCTTAAGGCTAGACTAGGGGCTGCTTATCCTATGATGGTTGTTTCCGATTCGGGGGAAAAATTCCTCGAGCCTCTGACTCTGTATGATTATTTGCTCGCTCCGGCGGGATCTTATAATGATAAGAGTTATGGCGTTGGCTACGTTTTGACTGTTTCTAATGATTACGCAACTAACGACAACCAACCTAATCCGGATCTCGATTCCAATACAAATAATAATTCTAAAATCATACACAACCTCGACAATCACGATGACAAAGAAGACATTCACCAAGAAGGCTACAAAAGTTCAACGAGCAATGAATCTATTTGCGAATTTCGAGGAACTCCAATCACAATAGA
The DNA here is from genome assembly GCA_022702705.1 of Papilionanthe hookeriana x Papilionanthe teres. Lineage (NCBI taxonomy): Eukaryota > Viridiplantae > Streptophyta > Magnoliopsida > Asparagales > Orchidaceae > Papilionanthe > Papilionanthe hookeriana x Papilionanthe teres. Next base: position 22,993,353 of record CM040425.1, read on the forward strand.
GTTAGAGCTTTCGGATTCCAAAGCGACTCCAGAAGAACCTGTCATGCCGATTCAAAAGGAGACACCAGTAAACTCAGTGCCAGATTCAGAGGAATTCACAGAAGTCAACTTAAGGAGCGGAAGCGTTCTACCTCCGAGAATGGGTCCAAAAGACAAAGGAAAGCAGGTGGTTGTTCAGGAAGAATCAACCCCAGCAGAAGAATTGCCCATTCGGGAAGAAACTAAAACACATGGTAGCAAAGTGGACTATAACGTGCTAGCCCATCTTAGGAAACTACCAGCCAAACTGAGCATCTACGACGCTCTCATCTTATCAAAAGAGATGAGGGAAGCTCTGATCAAGGCCTTACTTGATCCAGAGATTTGTTTAGCTCAGATGGCCGGAGATTCCTTAGACAAGATTTGCTCGTTAAAGGAACAAGCGAGGTGTTACCTTCACTGGACGATGATTTACTACTTGGGATGACTCGATCACAACCGACCGTTGTACATTTCGACCACAATCGGAAAGTTTACGTTCTCTAGAGTATTGGTGGATCCAGGAGCGTCAATCAACATAATGAATCTTCGGACGTTAGCATACTTGGAAATTGATGCTCGCGAGCTTGAAGCGGACTAGATGTTACTAAGAGGATTCAATCAGAAAGGAGAAAGAGCCCTCAGATCAATAACGCTGTTGATGAAGACCGGTGATTTAGCAAAGACAACCGTAAAATTCCATATAATTGATTCTGAAACATCGTTCAACGCACTACTGGGTCGACCGTGGATACATGAGAATCAGATAGTACCATCATCTCTGCATCAGTGTATAAAATACTACGATGGAGGAGAATAGTGCATTAAAGGTGACTTGCAACCTTTCTCCATACATGAAATTGGAATTCATGAAGATGCAGCCTACTACGCGCCTCCAAAGAAAACAATCTTCTCCAAAAATACCATGCCAAATGAAGCAAAAGAAGTTCAAGACGACGAAGAACCTGAAGTTCTAGTCCAACAGTCACTCACCACTCCGTTACGGCGAGATGGTGAAGGTTTCTTCACAACTTGCACCCAAGGTCGAGGCCGGGGACGAGGTCGTGGCAGAAACGTTGGGACAGTTGGACAGAAAAACCCGGTAATCAACGTGAATTGGGAGAACAGCTCTGAAGAAGAAGAAGAAATCAAGAAAGAAGCAGCTATAATAAACAGAAGAAACCACAATTCAAGATCTCCCTCGAAGATGAAAAGAATGAAGAATACAAATCAATGTACGAGAAGATAAATCGCTGTGTTCATACTATGACCCTAACCCCGATCCATTCTAATAAGATTGAGGGTATGGTGGTCAAGGAGGTGCATGGTCGTGGTACTAAACCAATCAAGTTTTACCGTGGTGCTTCTTCTTCCAAAACTGAAAAAGATGTACAATTTGAAGATGTTACTTCATCTGAATTAATGGAATTACCTTTTGAGTGGTACCCTCCCTGTGTTCAAAATTTAATTCAACGTGGTGTCTTACCTTGACAATGGACAAAGAGTCAATCACAACATTTTGAAAGACTATGGAACAATGCCGGTCGGCCTCGCAATTCAAAGCATGGTATCGTATCTCGGCACGCAGGTTTAGTCGACGATACGGAATTTTGCTTGGTTCTCACTTGCAAGCCTAATAAAGACCGCTTGGAAGCTTCGTAGGACCTCGAAGATCTACCAATCGGAGATGCTCCACCAGAATTCGAAGAAGAAATCAAATCTACAATAGACGAGTTAATGGAAGTTAACTTAGGTACTAGTGAAAAGCCTATACCAACTTTTGTTAGCTCCTTACTCAATAAAGAAGATTCCGAGGAAATGATCAAGCTATTAATGGAATTCAAGGACTGTTTTGCTTGGAGTTACGACGAAATGCCAGGATTAGCTCCATAAGTCGCAGTTTCACAAGTTAGGAGTAGATCCTACTTCGTTCCAGTCGTACAAGCTCTCGAAGAATGCGTCTAGAAATCGAGCAACAAGTAATAGCCGAAGTTAAGAAGCTAATCGACGCTAAATTTGTCCGCGAAGAACAATACCCTACTTGGTTAGCCAACGTGGTACCAGCTTAGAAAGAAAAATGGTCGATCGGAATCGCGTAGACTTCGTGGATTTAAATAAAGCATGTCCAAAGGATGAATTTCCACTCGCCAATCCCATAACCGATGATCGACATCGCTTCAACACATGAAATATTTTCTTTTATGGATGGATCATCGAGATACAACTAGATAAAGATGGCACCAGAAGACGAAAAGCTCACAGCTTTCAGAACGCCGATCGGAGTGTATTGCTACACAGTAATGCCATTCGGACTAAAGAACACAGGAGCAACATATCAAAGAGCAATGAATAAGATTTTTGATGATCTCATTCACAACTAAGTCGAGTGCTACGGGGACGATGTGGTCATCAAAAGCAAACTAAAGGAAGATCACCTGTATGATTTGAGAATTGTTTTTGAGCGACTAAGGCAATATAACCTTAAGATGAATCCCTTAAAATGCGCCTTCAGCGTCACCTCCGAGAAATTCTTAGGATTTGTTGTCCGACATCGCGGAATCAAAATTGATCCGGAAAAGATTAAAGCTATCTTAGAGGTGCCGCCTCCCAAAACCTTAAAACAGCTACGATCCTTTCAAGGGTAGCTGGCATATCTTCGACGCTTTATCTCGAATTTGTCAAGTAGGTGTCAGTCCTTCTCGGCATTAGTTAAAAAGGACGCAAAATTCGTTTGGGAAGAGAAATGCCAACGGGCCTTCGAGGACATTAAGCAATATTTAATGACACCTCCTGTCTTAGCAGCCCCAGTCTCGGGTAGACCGTTAATACTTTATACCGCGGCTTTAGACGACTCTCTCGGAGCCCTGCTAGCCCAGGTCAATGACGAGGGAAAAGAAAATGCTCTTTATTACTTAAGCCGTCGTCTAATCCCGACGGAAGTAAAGTATCCTCCAATTGAGAAGCATTGTTTGGCCCTGATCTTCGCCGCACAGAAACTCAGGCATTACATGCTTTCTCATAAGATCAACCTCATTTCGAAAGTCAATCCGTTGCAATATTTAATGACCCGACCGACACTTTCTCGGCGTACTTGCCGTGTGGTCGATGATACTATTGCAAATTGACATAACTTTCGTTCCTCTTCGCGTCGTAAAGGGACAAGTACTAGCTGACTTCCTTGCAGCACATCCTTTACTAGCAGATTCACCTCTCGATGACGACTTACCTGAAGAGTAGATAATGAGCCTAGAAGACAACGATGATCGACATTGGGAACTATACTTCGACGGAGCGTCCTCAGCACAAAAAGATAAAGAATCACAAACGATAGTGCCCGGTAAGGCAGGAATCAGACTAATCTTTATAACACCGGAACGGGGGATGTTAAGATACTCCTACCACTTAACAGAGCCATGCACAAACAACGAGGCAGAATACGAGGCCCTCATAACAGGACTAGAACTGACCGTTCAAATGGGGATAACGGATATCAACATCTACGGAGATTCTCAGTTGATCATTCAACAGGTCGCCGAACAATACATAATTTTAAAGCCAAGACTCGAGCAATACTTTCAGTATGCCATGAAACTGTTGGAACAAATTTCGAATGTAACAATCTACAAGATCCACAGAAGAGAAAATGCTCTCGCGGATGCGCTAGCTCGCCTTGCAAATGAATTTGCCTGCTTACAAGATGAGTCAGTTGAAGTGTCAGTTCAAGGACGACAGGTCCAATCACAGCTCGACATGGATATGATATAGAAAAGAGAAAAGCAGAGGAATCAACTAGCAGCAGTGATGTGAAAACACAGGAGATTGGCGTCAACCGCTAATCGACTACCCGCAAACAGTAAATTACCGGACGATAAGTCATTAGCCCATCAAATCAAGAAAAGAACTCGTCTTACGCATTAATAAATAATACATTATACGAAGGTCTTTTGATCGGATGTGGCTAAGATGCCGAGCGGGTCCGAGGCTCGTGAAATCTTTAAAGAAGTGCATTCAGGACTTTGTGGTGCTCATCAGTCGGGTCCGAAAATGAAAATGAAAATTAAAAGACTAGGGTACTACTGGCCCTCAATGATGACCGACTGTATGAAAGTCGCCAAGAGCTATCACCAGTGCCAAGTGCATGGAGTGGTTCTACACCAACCTCCAAATGTGCTACTTCCGACAATTGCGTCGTGGCCATTTGAGTGTTGGGGCACAGATATAGTGGGTCCGATATAACCGCCTTCTTTAAGAGGACATCGCTTCATCCTTGCAGCTACATACTACTTTTCTAAATGGGCAGAAGCAGTTCCACTCAGAGAATAAAGGCACACTACGTGCTACAGTTTTTCAAAAATCAAGTTGTATACCATTTTGGAGTACCGCGCAGAATCATTTCAGATAATGGGTCTGCATTCAAAAGTACAAAGATCAACAATTTTGTCAGAAGACACGGGATCAATTGACGATACTCAACGATCTACTACCCAAGAGCAAACGTCTTGGTCGAGGCTTTTAAAAAAACCCTCGTTCAGATTTTAAAGAAAACCTTGGATGACAACAAGAGAAATTGGCACGAGAAGTTGTTGGAAGCCTTATGGGCCTACGAGACAACTTTCGAGACTCCTACTCGCCTACGCCTTACACTTTAGTGTACGGGTCCGAGGCCGTTTTACCTTTGGAGGTCCACTCATCACTCAGATCGCGGATGCAAATAAAATTACTACGAAGAAAATGCCGATTACAACCGGAAGAACTGGAAAGCTTGGAAGGGAAAAGACTTGCAGCCGCAACAAAATTTGGAACCGTACCAAGCTAAGATGATCCGAGTTCATGATAAACTGGTCCGCCCAAGAACTTTCAAAGTTGGTGACTTAGTTCTTGTTCTCAGAAGACCTATTCTTGCACATCGCAAGATAGGAGGTAAAATTTGAACCGACTTGGGAAGGGCCGTTTGTGGTCGAGGCAGTCTACTCAGGAGGCTCCAACCAACTTCTGAATTGCCAAGGAGAACGACAAATGCTTCCAATCAATGGACGGTATTTGAAGAAGTATTACGCAACCTGATGTTTCGAAGGGTGGCCCCTAAAATAGAGTCTTATCCCTAGAAACACGGGTGAAGCAATCACTTTATGACTGGGTCCGAACCCAAAAACATAAAAATGGATTAAAAAAAAATCATTAAAAAAAATATGTGCTAAAAATGAAATATGTGAAATCATAATAATAAAGTTTTACCCTTCCTTTCAAATCAAATCTGGTTCCTGATCTTTCTTCATCTTTTCCTACTTTCCATAAAAATTAAAATTAAAATAAGAGAATAAGAATCTTCAATGATAAATATTTTCTTAATGTTCTTGTTCTTAGTACAGCCCCTGATCCTTTCCTTATCTTCTTCGCAGGGAAATGTCAAACGGGCGGTTAGTCCTAAACTTTAAAAATGGCGTGAGTCTCGCACTCGATGAAAAGAGGGTGAAGGATGGAGCAGTGATAGAAATTGATTCTGACTTCACACCAGCCAGCCTACAGTATGAAGAAAATGATTGGGTCCCAGTGGACCGAGAAGAGCTTCATAGCCAGACAGTGATGAAGATGGGTGGCCCAAGCCACCAATCCAACAACAAGAAAAGAAAGATAAACACCGAGGAAAGCAAGAAAATCAAGTCTGTAGTTGCCACGGCAGAGGGCAGGCTTGTCAGTGCCGCGCCTGCAGAAGTTCAAGGGGTAAGGAGAGCTACTCTCACTGCTACCCAAAGAAGGAATAAGAATCGCCATATCCGCAAGATGTTGACTAAACTAGCAGCAGATCAACACGAGGCAACATCCACCTTCACCAATACACACATTTCAAAGATACCGGTTCATCAGGAACCTGAAAAGAGGGAACAAGCTCCGAGAACAACATAAAAGATAAGGGGAACACTAAAAAGATCAGAAATAGAATCAGTGCCTCGACGCCGGTCATATATACCATATCTGAAGAACCTTGTTGCGGAAGCAACCCCAGAGGATGTCCCGACAGAGACAATCCCCGAGGAGCCAAGGTATGCAGGAGAACGTGACGGGATTGAGCCATACAACCCGCAATACGTTACTAGGCCTAGCCACTTGCAGATCATCCCAAAATATGAACTAGAAAGAATGCAAATTGTTGAGAAGAAGACTTTCGAATACTTTGAAAAGATTAGAGGCAAAAGAATCAACATTTTGGAAGGCCTCGAGTTACACACAGGTGTGTTCTCAGAGTACGAGCAACAGTAAATTGTGGATTGCATCTTAGAACTTAAGAAGATGGGTTGAGCAGACCGTCTGAGAGAAAAGACTTATTCAGAACCCCAGAAATGGATGCCAGGGAAAGGAAGAGTCACAATACAACGCGGATGTTGCTATAACTTCGCAGAGGACGTAAAAGGAATCCACCGTGGATACTCCGTCACGGTGAGGTGGATCCAATGCCGAGGATAATTAAAAGAATGGTGAAAAGAATGATAACGTGGAGGGTACTGCCAGCATACTGCATACCCAACAGTTGCATCATCAACATTTATCAGAAAGGCGACTGCATACCTCCACACATAGACCACCATGACTTTGTCAGACCTTTCTGCACATTTTAGTTTGTCAACCAATGCAATATCATGTTCGGATCTGACCTCCGGATAGCAGGCCCGGGTAAGTTCCGAGGGCCGGTGGAGATACCACTTCCGGTAGGTTCCGTCATGATATTACAAGAAAATGGTGCAGACATCGCAAAACATTGTATACCGGGAGTACCAGTGGAGCGGATCTCCGTCACTTTTAGAAGGATGGATGACAGAAAGGCGCCTTACCACTTCCAGCCAGATCCAGAATTGGAGAGTCTCCGGCCCTACGAGCTGTGAGTTACACGGGAAATAACACACCTCCAATGCACATCCATGCGGCATTCCTGCCAAAGATGGCTTGGAAGGTGATGTTATTGACCGTGTATCTCATTATTCAGACATGGATTGTTAACAGATACTTTTTGGATGGATCAACAAGAATCATACATAGTCCATTTTGAGTCATGGATTGTATGAGAAATATTTTAGATCGAGATGTATGATGTATCTTCAACAAGATTGGAATGAAAGTGACCATGTCACATTTTGTCTTCACCTCTTTTTGTGCAAATTGATCGGGAAACGCCATTAGAGTTAAATGAACTTTCGAACAAAGAACAAAAAAGAAAAGAGAAATAAATAAGAACCATTCTTAGAAATCCAAATATTCAAATGAACTTCAAATCCACATGAACACCAAATAAAATTCACGTGAACATCAAATAAACAACAAAAAAAAAATTTGATCATTAAAGGACAAACAAAATGAAAAATGAATCTCAAATGGAATTACAATCTCAATCTATCTCTTTCAAATCCTTCAATTCTTCCTCAGATCAAAATCTACTTCAAACTACTTTGAAACCCACTTTCGGGATGGTTCTTCCTCACGGAAAACTCACACTTCAAATTTCAAAAATCCTACACCTTTTTCGTCACGTCGAGATCCTTTTGATTTTCTGTGATCTCCTTTCCCTCTTGTACGGAGATTGACTAGGTCTATTGACACAGAGACACAAACTTGGTTCAGTTTGGTTCTGATGGCATGAGACTGGGTCCTTCTTCATACATTTCAACCTCCGAGACTGGTACCTAAATTCCAGTTCTCATTTCGAGGTCGGTACCTAAATTCCGACTCTCCTTTCGAGGTCGGTACCTAAATTCCGACTCTCTTTTCGAGATCGATACCTAAATTTTGATTCTCTTTTGAATTGATACCTAACTTTCAATTCTAAACTTCCGAGACTGGTACCTAAATTCCAGTTCTCATTTCGAGTTCGGTACCTAAATTCTGACTCTCCTTTCGAGGTCGATACCTAAATTTCGATTCTCTTTCGAATTGATACCTAAATTTCAATTCTAAACTTCCGAGACTGGTACCTAAATTCCAGTTCTCATTTCGAGGTGGGTGCCTAAATTCCGACTCTCCTTTCGAGATCGATACCTAAATTTTGATTCTCTTTCGAATTGATACCTAAATTTCAATTCTAAACTTCTGAGACTGGTACCTAAATTCCAGTTCTCATTTCGGGGTCGGTACCTAAATTCCAATTCTCCTTTCGAGGTCGATACCTAATATTTGATTCTCTTTCGAATTGATACCTAAATTTCAATTCTAAACTTTCGAGACTGGTACCTAAATTCCAATTCTCATTTCGAGGTCGGTACCTAAATTATGACTCTCTTTTCGAGATCGATACCTAAATTTTGATTCTCTTCCAAATTGATACCTAAATTTCAATTCTAAACTTCCTAGACTGGTACCTAAATTCCAGTTCTCATTTTGAGGTCGGTACCTAAATTCCGACTCTCCTTTCGAGTTCGATACCTAAATTTTGATTCTCTTTCGAATTGATACCTAAATTTCAATTCTAAACTTCCGAGACTGGTACCTAAATTCCAGTTCTCATTTCGAGGTTGGTACCTAAATTCCGACTCTCCTTTCGAGATCAATACTTAAATTTCGATTCTCTTTCGAATTGATACCTAAATTTCAATTCTAAACTTCCGAGAATGGTACCTAAATTCCAGTTCTCATTTCGAGGTCGGTACCTAAATTCCGACTCTCCTTTCGAGGTCGATACCTAAATTTTGATTCTCTTTCGAATTGATACCTAAATTTCAATTCTAAACTTCCGAGACTGGTACCTAAATTCCAGTTCTCATTTCGAGGTCGGTACCTAAATTCCGACTCTCCTTTCAAGATCGATACCTAAATTTCGATTCTCTTTCGAATTGATACCTAAATTTCAATTCTAAACTTTCGAGACTGGTACCTAAATTCCAGTTCTCATTTCGAGGTCGGTACCTAAATTCCGACTCTCCTTTCGAGATCGATACCTAAATTTCGATTCTCTTCCAGTATTGATATTTAAAATTCAATTCTTGCTCTTTCGGATCAGTACCTAAATTCTGATTCTTATCTTTTCAATCGACACTTAAACTCCAATTCTCACTCCGCGGCTGGTACCTAAATTCCAGTTTTCTTCATAATCCCGAGGTTGAATCCTAGGTTTCAATTCTCATTTCAAATCCAAATTTCAAATTCAAATTTTCCTCAAATCGATTTTAAACCAAACTTCAATCAAAATCTAAACTCACACATTGAAACTTGAAATTCAAAAGCAAACTGAAATCTAAATTGAATTCCCCAGATCATGTGATTTGGAGTTCACCTCCTTTTCCATTCCCCAACGAGAGTTCAAGAACCTCCAGTCTTGGAGATATACCCGATACTCCCCAGCGGAAGTTCTTCTACTTTGTCCCAAGTTTATCATCTGGGAATTTGTGTTGGTTTTGTTGATCTCTTCTGTCAACGCCAATACGCGTGGTGTGCTCCGTCAGCACACCACACTTATTGGGGGTCCATTTGTTGACCTCATTTTTGATGAGGTCTTCTCTTCCCTCTTTAGTGTTTAAGATCTAGCCTTAAGCTTTTCCTTTGACTATCTTAGAGGACTAGAATTGGGACCCATCCCTTAGAAATTTAAACCACTTCTTGTCTCCCTGCAAACCCCACAAGCTTGATTATAGACCCCTAATCACCTAGAGGGTTGAGATCAAATGTGGAGGTTTAAAGGATGAGTTCCCTATAGGACTCTTTGGCCTTAGGACTACCCTGGGTGGCCTGGTCTGGTGAGGGTTGACTTACACACTCACTACACTCACACACTACACTCTCACACACACAATCCAAATCCTAAAACCACACCTATACCCAACTTGACTCCCTGACTCATGTAGGTAATTCATATGGATGGACCTTAACCCCTAAGCCCCTGGCTAAGAGGGTTAGGAACAACATAGTGAATGCCTCCAATGAGTCCTCTCATGGCTCGTATGGGCTTAATATGGCTTCATGGCTCAACCAAAGTGATTCCATTTCACTCACATTTGATCAATCTTCATTCTTCCAAAATTTCAATTTTTGACCCTGGGACCCTACACCCATCAAACCTAACAAAAGCCCTTGAAATTGCCCAAAATTTTCAAAATCTCCAAATCATCCAAAATTCCTCAAAACCAATCCCAAACATTTCCACATCACTCAAATTGATCATCCATAGCCAAACATACCAAAATTACCAAAAATACACTCCAAATACACTAAAAATACACTTTTGGCCAAACTTTTATAAATTCAAAAAATTCTTAGAAAATTCCAAAAAATCCCAAATATTCTCAATTTCATTTTGTTTAACTACACCATATGCCAATTTTGCTAATTTACCCCACTTTTACCAATACCTCCATTTTGACCCATTTTTAACCTAAAGTGAACCCAATGTCAAACCAAATCAACCCAATTGACCCCAATTTTGGTCCAATACAATTCTAAACTTCAATTAAATATCTCTAATGTCAATATAGACCAAATTCAAGCCCAATTTGATTGACATTTGAATCCAATTTCACTTTTGACCTTAAAGCCCAATTTGGACCCATGATCAAAACTTAGCCCAAACTAACCCAATTTAACTCCAATTGACCCCAAACCTTTTCTAAACTTTCCCTAACAACCCCAAAAACAAAACACTAATATGATTTGCCCAAAATTTGAACCTAAACTCCACCCAAATCTAACCCAAAGCCAAAATTCTCACTTTTGACCTAAACCCAAACCTAACCCAAGTGGACCCAAATCCCAAAATTAAAGCCCAACCAAAGTTGAAAACTCTTTGTAGTACCCCCATAAACATTTTCCAACATTAATTTTACATCAATTTCAACCCCAGCCTAACATTGGCCCAAATTAGCCCAATTTGACCAATATTGGCCCCTTTACCAAAGAAGCCCAAATCCAACCCAATTCAAACCCAAACCACCTCAAATTTATTTCAAATTATTCATGACACATCCCTAAACCAAACCCAACAATTATTTGGCCCAACCTTTTACAAAATTCTTATCCATAAATTTATTTTAAAACATAAGGCCCACTTCCTTAGGCCTTCCTAAAAAGCCCACTCCAAAATGATTCCAAAAGCCCAAACTTCATGCTAAAGCCCATATGACAAATTCTTCTCATCATACCCTTAATTGAAATCATCCTTAAGTTCTAATTAAGCCATCAAATTTTTCTAAATTAAGCCATATGCCAAATCCTATCAAATCACCCCTAAATTACCAAAATTCCTAAAAACCTCTTTCATGAAAGTTGACTTAGCTTCTTCCAAACCAAAGGTGAGCCATGAAGCCATGCATGAGCCACATGGGAGCCATGAGGGCTTTGGGCACCTCACCATACCCAAGATAGGAAAGGAGGGAGGCTCTTTCCATAATTCCTAAAATTCATTAGCCTTAATCATGTCTCCCTTAAACCCAAATCTAATTTAAATATTCTTCGAAAGGGACCTCACCACCTTTGACCTGCAAACCCAACTCATTTCCTCAGCCTAAAACCAAGTCATGGGAAGGTGAACCCAACCCAAATGCATGAGTTGACCAAATTGAGCCAAAATTAGCCATGCCCCCATTCCATTTTGATCCAACCACTTTACACTTGGCAACTACCAACCGAATACACAAAACCCCGACCCTAACTCACCCGAACCCGAGGGTGACCCATGCCTGCCGGCCACTCGCCCGGATCACCGGAAAACACCACACCCGAGAACACCATGTGAGCCTAACATTGAAATTCTCCCCTGCTGAGCCGCCCCATGCCAAATGGCCACCATGGCTGTTCTTCTCTTCCTCTGAGCAGCTGATCCAAGCCTTCAAACCCCCTGGGAGGCCCTCCAGCCTCTCCTATTTAGACCCAACCTCTCTCGGCCATGGGGGAGGCTGAACAAAAACCTTGAGGAAACTCTGCCAAAATCACTCCAGACTCTCCCCCACACCTACAACACTTGATCCCAACTGAAATCCCCCTGTCATTTCCTCTCTGTAAGCTCAATTTCAGAGTTGAAATTCAAGCCCAAAACCAGGACACTTCACCACAGTGAGTCAATCCCCAAATTGATTGGCTCTACACCTTCACCGGACCAAGAGGAGAAGTTTCCCAGCAAAAGCCCCTTCACCAGAGCCAGCCTATTGCTTCCAACTCTCCAAGCTTTGTGATCGGCCGTGGTCACTTTTGTACCTAGGCAATTCACCGATGCCAAGGGACTTCATCCGGAACTCGCTTGGACCCAATCGAACGTGACACAACTCTCGCATCGAAGCTTCACTTCTCTGAGCAAAGGTATGAACTCTCTCTTCTTCCCGAGCTTCTGGAGATTCTCCATTTGATATGAATCAATTTCAATGCATGTTTACCGTATGGATGTGTTCGTCTCTTCAATACGAATCCATAGAGCATAAGAACACAAAAATCCGTTGGGAATCGAGTGAGTTCTTAGTGGTTTTAGTGTGGACGGTCACGGGTGCACACCGGCCGTAGATGATGACCGTGAGCCGTCGGATCGAGCGTGTATCGAGCGGACGGTCGAGATCGAGCCGGACAGCGCAATGGTGCATGAACCGCGGGCCCCTGGAGCGCTGAGTCGGACGGCGGCATCGAATAGGAATGCGCCGCGTGGGCGTTCGGAGCTGCCGGGGATTGTGTGGCGCCGCATGGATAAGTAGATAAATAGGGATTTTTCTTATTTATTAAATACCCAGAACATCAAAAATGCATAACTTTGTGTAGAAAAATCCTAAAAATAAAATAAAAATACCCTCTTGCTTAGTGAACAGAGATAATAATGTGGAAAAGAAATCAATTAATTTCATTGAGTATTTTATTTTTAATGATTTATTTACTCTCTGCATTGTTTTAATTCTTCATTTGCATAGACAATTCACCATGGCATGAGACCATAGGGCTTTTAAACCCTCTGAACTTGGGAACATTCCCTAAATTTTCCAAGGTCAGAGGCCATCCCTATGAGAAGTTATTGATTTTTCAATTGCATGTTACTGTTTTGAACATTTTAATTCCAATAATTAGCATATTGAGAAATAAATTCTAGGAAAATTTGGTGATGTTTCTTATGACGAGAGGAACCTAGGAAAAATAAGTTTTGAGTTAATTCACTTGGAATAACCCTAATTGGTCTAAATACCCAAAATTAAATTTTAATTAATTAGGGTTAACTACACATCAAATTAACTTAAAAACAATTCTCCACTAATCTTTGGAATTAGAGGAATATCTCATAAAAATTTGAAATCAATTGGACTTGATTAACCCCACCAAATGGGTTGATTAAGCCTCTTAAGCAAAATGGGTAAAATTAAACTTTAAAAAATTCATAACTCACAAAATACTTTTCAAAAATTCACAAAAATGGTTTTGGAGCTTCTCTGATATTAGAGGAACTTAGGAAAATTAAAAATGTAATTTTCTAAAAAAGTTGATTTTTATCCTTATTTTAATATTTTTAATAAAAAAAATAATAAAAATCATAAAATATTAAAAATCACCAAAATACCACATTTTGAATTCTAATTACTTAGGAACAAACCAAATATTTTTCTTAAGTCCCTAGGATGGGATATTGAATTTTAAAGGCTTAATGTAATTTTTAATATTAAAAAATGTATTTTCCAACATTTTCACTAAAATAATTCTAATAAATAAAAGAAATATTAGAAAAATAGAAAAATTTGTTTCTCTGAACTCCTTGAGGTTAGAGAGATTTAAGAAAAATATAAAATACATTTTTCAATTTTAATTTTATTTTAAAATTAATTAATACTCCAAAACTCAAAATAATTTTATTAAATAAAATATAATTCAAAAAATCACCAAAATTGGTCCAAATGGTCCTTTGGTCATTAGGAACATCCCATAATTTTCTTAAGAACAGAAACATTTCCTTGGTCATGTTATTGAATTTTCCTTGGAAACCCCTATTTTCCATTAAAAATAATTACATAAATAAATTAAATACAGAAAAATCACATTTTCTCCTCTAATGTCTTAATTGACATGTGAATGAGGTTACATAAAAATTTTAAGTTCATTTGAGCTTAATTTAGTGAGTTATAGAATTATTAAGCTTGAAGGGCAAAATGGTAATTAAAAAACTTTAACCTTTAATTAAAATTTTAGGATTAATTAAAAAGGGGAGGGTAAAATACATGATTTTAAACTGATTTTGGATGATTGAAACTTAAATGATTGAGGGTAGAAACTTACTAACCATTTCAAAAATAATTAAAATAAAACTTTAATTAATTAATTATTTGAAATTTTGGGAGAATAATAGAAATCAGAATTATTAAAGTAAGGATATTATTAAGAGGATATTTATTCTTTAATTTAAAAATCCCTAAATAAATCACTTCAATAATACTTAATTCTTAATTACAAAAAATTAATAGAATAATAATCCAAATTAAAATTGAACTAAAATTAAATGAAATTAAGATTAAAATTAAACTAAAATTAAATTAAATTAAAATTAAAATTAAATTAAAACTAAATTAAATTAAAATTAAATTGAAATTAAATAAAAATTAAATTAAATAAAAATTAAATTAAATTAAATTAAATTAAATTAAATTAAATTAAAATTAAATTAAATTAAATTAAATCAAATTAAATTAAAATTAAATTAAATTAAAACAAAATTAAATTAAAATTAAATTAAATTGAATTAAAGTTAAATTGAATTAAATTAAATTAAAATCATTTAACAACAAACCTAAATGAAATCATTAAAAATTAAATTTAAAATAACTTGAACACTATTCCAAACTTAAACTAACTTTTTATAATTAAGTCAAAATTAGAATTAAATCATTATGTTTAAATCATTAAAATGCTTAATAATTTGATTTGCCCTTTTAAAGCTATTATTATTATAACTCTTAAATGAGGCATCAAGTGAAGTGTTACTTCACTTATAGGATATTCAAATGTCCTAGTTCACCGAAGCAAGAGAACAAAACTTAAACTCCCTGGATGATTAATTCACTTGTATAATTAAATTCTCTTGACTTAAAACAATCCTGAGGTATTGAAAAGATGTTTAAGACTCGTCTTAAGCACTTCCTCAATATGATAGGATGTTTATAAGAATAACTGAATTTAATTGTTCTTCGGTGAAGAAAGTCATCCTTAAACCAAAACAAAAGAACCTAGACGTCGTAGGAGATGATTAGCTATAGGATTAGGACTTTGGTAGACAACCAAAACCTTTCCCTTAGCTTTACCTAGGTACTTGTTGAAATATTTAAATGCCTTAACATGTGTTTTAAGTGCAGCTCGGGATGACGGGAAGACCCTCCAGGTACGCTTTTATTTTATTGCAATCTACTTTATTAGCACCGTACTTTACTTTTCTTGCATGATAAACAACCGTTGCATGAAAACCAAAACCTTTAGGATAGTCCCCGAACCGAAACCAAAACTAAATTAAAAGTCATTACAAGATAAAAAAAAGTCACCGCCACAACATTTCAAAATATAAAACAGCTCAAAATTTAATCACAAACAGAACAACAAAACTACAATTGCAACTAAATTGAAACGTCTCGTTGAATGATCGGGAATACCTCGGATGATGTAACCCACGTGTTGCTAACGGGATTTCCCACGGTCTAAATGAAAGTGTGGAACTCATTCAGTTGAGTTTAGCAAATTCATCTGGACTAAGTGAATTCAATGAAAATAACGGTGCTGGGAAGACGAAACCGTGGGATCTTAATCGGTTCTGTTTAAACAACTTTAAGATTTGTTTTGATTAAAACACTAAAAAAACACTTAGATTTTAAGATTTTCACTAAACCAAACACTTCTCTCATCTCCTGATTTATGACTTCTAAAACTAAACCTCTGCAACAACAAGGAGCTTGGAGCACAGTGGGCAGCACAGCCATCGTCATCAGCAAAACTCGGGTCTACGATCGCTGAAAAATTTATTAAGAAATTCATACCTATTTTTGATGAAATTGCACTTTAAAGAAGGGTATTTTCTTTATTTTATTGCAGGAATGAATAATTTAGGTGATAAAAGCAAAAATCATAAAAAGGAACGAATTTGGAGCAAAATCATGCAATTTGTGCTGAGTCGCCGACGGTGAGATCGAGCCCGCCGACGGCGAGGTTACGCGGAGACATTTCCGAAGGATTTATAACCTGTCTCGCCGACAGTCGAGCCCGAGCCCGCCGACGGCCGAGATAGAGCGGTTTGAAGATCTTAGAAGCCTCGCCGACGAGCCGAGGTAGTTCGTCGCCGACGGCGAGGTAGTTCAAATGGCACAGATACATTGAACCTGGACACTTTTTGAAGAGATGCTTACACACCTCTTGGTCCTTTGCTCACCTCTATATATAGAGGCCGAAAATCAGTCTTTTGTGTGTTAGTTTTTTGCATTCTTTTGTGTTCTAAGTGCAATCTTTTAGTCTTTTGTGAGTTCTAAGTGTAATTTGTGTGCAGTAGTGTGTCTTTAGTGAGTCTTTTAGTAAGTTTAGTGAGTAATTAGTGAGTCGTGTCTGTACTCGGAAGGAAGAGTCAAAGGAACTACGAGGAGTCTCGTTTGGGGATAAATCGAGGTAAGTATTTGTATTTATTGTTTTTAACTTTAAATGAAATCCATGCTTAGTTTAGTTCCCATGCATTCTGAGTAGTTTATTAGTCTTTCTCCCTATTTATGAAATTAAGTGACTTGATGAAATTAAAATAGAGATACTTATATATATTAATAAATTGTGATAATTTTTACTTAAAACTTAATTTACTTTCAAACTCGGCCATTTGAATTGTTAAAATATGTTGGTTATTAACTATAGTAAAAATTACATCCGATATTCGGGGAATTCAAAAGCCTTGGAAGGAGGGTGCAAATAAATAGGGAAATAATATCATCGGGCGTAGAATAGAGCATTTTAGTGTGACGGACTAAAATATTCAATTCGGTCCTATTATTCGAGAGCCGAAGTGTAGATGTTAGCCCTCGGGCGAGGGGAACGTGGGAGCTTCGAAGTGGCAGTCGGTATCCTCCCAGCCTAGCCGCGATTCGGTAATCAAACATAGGATTAGTCAATATTCTTTACACCCGGACCAAAGGGTAAAGAATAGGAATGCTCCTATTTGTCACAATACCTTAAAATTATCTATTTAAATTCATTAATCACTTAAATTTCTAAACAAGGGGAAAGATACTTTTTCTGAATAGTTAAGACTTATTTAGCAATTAGTTTAATTTCCTGCACTTTCAATACATATTAATTTTCTACTTAGTTAAGTTACTTAATTAAAATACTTAGTTTACTTTATTGCGCTCAAATTTAGAAGTCCAAATTTTCGTATACTATTTTAAAAAAATTATTATTATTATTTTAAAATTAGTTGTTATTTAATTTTCTCTTTCCCTGTGGGATCGATAACCAGGACTCCACTAGAGCCCTGTATTACTTGATATGATACGTATACTTGCGTAGCATCCACAACATAAACAATTACAATTCTATACATATAAATAGCGGGGTCAAGTTTTTGGCGTCGTTGCAATTAAATTAAAAATATCATAATATAAAATTGAGGGTCAGTCTACTTCAACAAAACTTTCTTAGAATTAAATAACAAAGTCATAGGACTTCGAGGTAGATTACTTAGTGCAACATAAATCCTTAACCCTTTTGTTAGGCATTTGCATAATCATATTATACAAATTAAGCCCTAACCAGTCTTAGGATTCCGAGGTAGTTGTTTGGTACTACATAAACCCTCATATCTTCAAGGCTATTTTATGATCATGTCATACAAATATAAGCCCTAATTAATTAAAATTGGCAGGATTGAAAAATTAAATGATATTCTCAAATTGAAGCCAAACAATAAGACAGTTTGGGAAGTTGCCAAGATTTCTTCTTGGATCCTCAACTTCTACTACTTCTCTTCCTTTGGACTCCTGAAAATAACTGTTCCAAATTTGATCCATTCCCTATTGAAATTTCCAAAACTCAATCCTTTGAAAACTTTAAACTTTGAAATCCTTGAGAGCAAAACCACTGATCATTATCGAGAGTTTTCTTAAATGATTCCCGTCATTTAAGATGTAATTAACTATAGGGGCTTGCCCGTATAGGGAACTTTAAGAACCCAGGTAATATAAACCCTGCTTAATTCATTTATATTAAGCAGGGGAACTTGTCAGCTTATAAAATTGGTTTGCAGACCAAACGGATGTCACAAATCTTCTAGTTTATTTTATTGAGCCTCATCGTCAAGCAGTGTGTTTATTCTTCTGGATAGATACACGGTTTGTGGTGCGTCGTTCGTTTATATAAACTATTTGAGATGTGAGATCGGTTTGATTTCATATCTTAAAATTTTCAAATTTAAAATTATTTTCAAAATCAAATACTACTTTCTAAATTATATATATATTCAAATTAAATCTAAAATCTAAAATTTGCCGACAACTTCTATAGGCGACCCCTTTTCAAAATACAACACAAACCTAAAAATATGCTGACAAGTTTATAATTGTGTTGTGCCAAATAGGAGCATACCTATTCTTTACAAGCATAAAGAACATTAACTATCCTATGCTTGGTTACTGAATCTGCAACTAGGCTAGGAGGATACCGGCTCTCACTTTGGAGCTCCCACGTTCCCCTCGCCTGAGGGCTAACATCTACACTTCAGCACCCAAACGATAGGATCGAATTAAGGATTTTAGTCTGTCACTCTAAAATCTATAATTCTACGCCTGATAAATATTATTTCCCTATTCATTTGCACCCTACTTTCAAGGACTTTGACCTCCCTGAATCTCGGATGTAATCTTCGCTATAGCTGTTTAATTCAACATATTTTAACTAATAAATTGGCCAGATTGAAAGTAAATTAAGATTTAAGTGAAAAGATTATCACAAATTCTTTAAAATTTTCTTGGCACACTAATTTAAATTACCATTTCACTTAAATATCAAATCAAGGAGAAAGACAGAAAAACTACTCAAATTTCATGGAGAAGATACGACAAAACTTGGATTTCATATATAAAAGCAAGGTTTACAAACTAGAACAAGTAAATACAACTTATCTTGAATTCTTTCCCAAGAAAACTCCTTAAAGTTCATCTGAATCTCTTCTTTTTTTTACAACATGCAGAATTCTCCTTCAAAATGGCAAGGAGGAAGAAATCTCTCACTTCCCTTCCACTTTTACAATCCCTCGAAGAATCCCTCACAAATATCACTAATTGAAATCACTATCTAACACTATAATTAAAACAAGACACTAAATAACACTCTAGTGGACACACTATGGACTCGGTGAACACACGGACAATAATAGACCACAACGGACACACTAGTGGACTCTATTTTTGGCCCCAAATTGTTTATTTTAAAGTAGTTAAAGAGTTTCCAAGAGTTTCCCAAGCATTCCTTCAAAAATCATCCACATTCGATGTACCTTGTGAGAGAATCGACTTTCTCACTGTCGGCAGCCTGGAGCGTGTCGTCGGCAGCCTTCTAGAACATTTAGCCTTTGAATCTCTTGCATAAGGCCCGCCGTCGGCGGCCTCGATCTCACCGTTGGCGGGCTTCCTTGTAATATTTTTCTAAACTCTCGGGAAAATTCAGTCGTCGGTGCCGTTGAGCTCGCCGTCGTCTCCCTAGATCAAATTTTCATATTTTTTGTCCTTTTTGCTCCAAATTAGCTCCTTTTTGCATTTTTTCGCTCCATTGTCCATAAATCAACATACCTGCAACAAATCATAAAAATACCCTTCTTTAAAGTGCAATATCATCAAAATCTATATAAAATAGGCATGAGGATCTTAAAATATTTTCAGTGGGTCAAGGCTTCACATCAACCATTTTCCTTTCTTACTCTCTACTCTCTACTATAGAAAAGAAGAACTTTAAAACTTAACACACACTAAACACACTCACTAATAATAACCACTTCAACACACACTAATAAAAATAGACACACTTCCCTCTCATGTAAATCATGAGGCTTCATTTTTATGATTTTTTAAAAGGTGCCTTGGTGTCTCTTCAAATTATGTCCAGATTCAATGTATCCACCAAAAGATGCATCCCTTCAATCAAATTTTCTGCCCAAAGGAAGTTAAGGAAGTTACCACCAAAAGTTGCTTCAAACACCCCTTGAAAATGGCACTAAAATTCATTTAAATTTGATTTTTAACTGTGGCGCTTAAGCGCTGGAGGCCAAATTTCTCAAACTTCATAATTTTGCTCCAAATTTGGTCCTCTTTCGCTCCTTTCATCATAATTAATTATTTTTATCATACCTGTAAGAAAAACATAAAATACCTTCCATTAAAGTGCAATATCATCAAAAATAGGTATAAAAATGTGCATCAAAACACTATATATTTTAGATGTATCAGTAGCGCACATGACAGTAGAGTTTTCGAGGCCGCTATGAGGAGTACTAACTACAACTTCCCAGACCCTCTGCTTAGTATGTTACATCCCAAATTCTTTGCTTTTAAATTTAAACATTGTACTGAACCTGCATCACATTCCAAGGAAATATTATTTGGTTGATGCTGGCTATCCATTACAGCGAGGGTATATGAATTCCTTTTCTGATACAAGATATCATCTGCCTGATTTCGAGCGAGCCAACAACGTTACATGTGACAGAAAGTGGTGTTTAGGAGAAGACATTTATCTTTACGAGGTGTCATCGAGAGAACTTTCAGTGTTTGGAAGAAGAAATAAAGGATGCTAGGAGATATGCAATGTTACCCATTTCTCGTATAGGTTCAAATAGTGATAACCATAATGGCACTGCACAATTACATTAAGCGGCATCCATCTCGTAGCGACATTGACTTCCGCAGTCCTGAAGAGGATCAACAGAAGGTCTCTGCAGAAGCATTCGAGTACCACCTCGGGCATTCTCTTCCATGACATGACAATGATCATTTTCTTATTTGTATGAAAGAAGTGGAATGTGCAAATGAAATAGCGGCCCTTTAAAAAAATCACTGATGCGTTAGTCAGAGGGTGATTAGACTATTATATGGTTTCATTAGTAGTAAGTGTTGGCCAGTTTTGATATGTTTTTATTCTTGTTTTTTCTTTTTTCTAACAGTTTCCATCGTTTTGCTTCGTTTAGCTCCGTTTTAGCTCCGATTAGCCCCATTTCAGTTGCGTTGTGTTCCTAACAAGTAGCCCTACAATATAAACATAAAACAACCTTTCTTTAACGTTTAATCTCATTAAAAAAATATGCAAGAAGTGAAAAGGAGATTAAGCAAAGAAGACTTATCAAAATGTGTCAGGCCAAAATTTATTTTTTTGCTCGTTTTTACTCCTAATTGCACCATTTTGTTTCCTTTTCTCTAAAAGCCTTTTCTTGTACCTAAAACCAAAAAAGAATACAAAATACCTTACTTTATAGTGCAATATCATCAAAAATAGGTATGAAAAAGACATTAAAAAGCTATCAAATTTTTAGTGGATCAAGATCCCCCAAACTTAACTATTACTTGTCCTCAAGTAATTTAATTAATACATAAAATAATGATCAACTGCAATAAACTTGCTTTCTATAATACCATGATTTTGACTTAGATAAATACAGTAGTAAAATTTTTAGAAAGATCTTTGAGTAATTCAAGTAAATTCTGCATGTATAAGGCTATTTACTTATCAAGTCTAAGAGTTCTAGCCTTCTATTCATTTCAAAAATGAATGTAGATTGTCCTATTAAGGAACTTAAAGGATTACATGAAAGAAGTTTATGAGAACACTACTACTAAAGATGATATCCATACACAAAAGTTCAGGAAAATAATTAAGTTCTTCCCTTTAGGTAGATCCAAGTGAAGCCAATTTTTGATTAAGCATCTCCTCAAGCTTCTCCTCACTTTTCCTTTTCTTTTTCTTCTTTTTCTCTTTTCTTTATTTTTTTTTCTTTTGCTTTTTGCTTTTTCAAGTAAAGATTGCTATATCTAGATAGCCTTTAATAATTTTGGACTTCACCCTACTCACCCTAAATTTGAAACTTACCACAATCCTTTACCTTATTGGCATTTCTTTAGCTTATTATTGATTCATCATAGAGTCCCAATCATTTCATTTCACATAAAGTTTTAAGATTCTTAATATTTTAAACATACAGTTTTTCTTACTTTGAATAGTTGGCTATAATCCTATTCTCTTATACCAATATCTTATCCTACAAAATTACTTTTCATTATAAAAAACATTCGTTCAAGTCCACTAAAGTACTCAAATAAAATCAAATTACAGTTATCTGAAATTGAGCTCTATCACAGGAAATCATGTTAATAATTTTGAAAATACTTTTAAATGAGAACAACTAATTGTTAATTCTTTCTCTCCCCCAAACTTAAATTTTAAAATATTTTTCAATTAATTCCATAAAATGTATTAGGAGGAAAAATTAAAGGTTAAATCTACTTACTACTACAACATCTTTTCAAATTCATATACATGTATAATCAGGACAAAATGACTGCAGAAAGTAAATTTAGCCTAAAACATGTTTGTAATAAAATTACACTTAAAGGAAGTATTTTATTTTAAACATTTATTTTTCTTCCTACCTCCAAACTTAACTTTTAACAAATATAGTATTTAGTACAAAAAATATAAGCAGGAACAAAAATAGTTTAGAAATTCTATCTACTACAAATGTCTATAAAAAACATCTTCAATTATTCAACATAACAGAACAATATGCAGCAGAAAGTAAATCTAAACTAATCATGCCAGAATCAAGTTCATTAAATAAAAGTTTAATTAGCATAGCAGGTATCAGCAAGGGAATATAAAAATGATCTTCAAGTCATATATAAAGTTGTAACACAAACACAAACACACATGATAAATGAGGTCAATTCTTCCATTAACTCATCACATCTCACTAGTTACCTCCAATTTCTAACAGAATCTCTACACTAATAAATTAGGTACATTTTAAAATGATTTTATAGATTATAATCCCAAAGATAAGATTATCCCTGATATATTGGTTCACGTGCACCAACCTCAGACATCATCTAATCTCCTTTAATTAAGCACCTCTAATATTTATAAATCGTAGTGTAAGATCATCCACTTCATCAAATATGTTCATGACTCCTATCAAATGAAATTAAAGTTAGAGAAAGGAAGTAACAAAACTAAAATGGAACTGTCGTTATTCAAATTCATGATATCTCTTGTAAAAATCAAGTCATGGTAAGACCTGAGCTGTAGTTGACTCGTCAATCCAACAACTACAAGAGAACATACACGTCTATCTATAATAAGAAGTTAAGGAATCACTTCCCTCATGACACACAAAAATCAAATCAAACTACTAAAAATCCAAACATTCACCAACAACAATCAAACTGATCAATCCATAATGACACATAAAGATCAAGCCAATCCAGTATAGGTTGCCTCCCATAAAGCGCTTGGTTTTAATTTCGCGGGCCTGACAAATGATTCCTCCTAGATCAAAATTCCAATTAAGTAATCCTCGATCAAACACCAATCTTCTTCAGATCCAAGGATTCCTAGAAAATCCTCAAATTTTAATTTTTCATTCAGCTCTTCCTTTTCATATTGATTTATATCATTGTTCCTCATATTTCTTTCTAGATCCAATATTCTTATTTTGATTTTCTCAATTTTCATATTAATTCATCCTTGAAATTTATAAGAAATGGATCTTTATAAGATAATTCAAGATCTCCCAAATTTTAGATCGAATTCTCTTTAGATAATTCAAATTTAGGATCAAAATCTTCTGTCACTCTCTATTTCAATTTATCTTAAATTCTTCCCCTTGATAATTATTAAATGATGGAGGTGATTTTTCTATATCTATCTTAGTTGAGGAAATAGGTTTTTCTAATTCCTTAGGGATTTCTTCCAATGGTCTTTCAATATCCTTATCCTATTTCCTTAACTCAAAGTTCTTTTGAAATATATCGTCAAATTCTCTTCCAAGTCTTAGTTCAATAACTTTATATTGTTCATCATTCAATTTAGGTTTTTCTTATGATTGAGTCGAATCTAAAGATATAAAGACTCGTGGTGTAGATGAATTTACTAAATAGGTAGGCTTTAAAATTTTATGGGGTACATCCATCTTAAGTTCATGAGATTTTTCAACAAATGGAATTAAAAGTTCACTATTTTGTTAGCATCAATCATTTCACACCTCTCCTGAACATACAGACAGTCTTCTTTCGATAACGTTTTCAACTCATCATCAAAGTCCATTTCGATCTCATCTGTTAACTTACACTCAAAACTTTTTTGGAAATAGTCTTTATTTAAATAATTAATTTCATCCATCCAAAAACAATCATCATCTTTTCTCTCAGCTGGATCATTATTATTCTCTTTAGGATTGATCTCAGTGTTGCTAGGAAGTGTTCCTTGGGGTCTCTTGCTAAGTTAATTATCAATTTCTCCCAGTTCATTCTCTATGTTTCTAATCACAGCATTTTCACTTTGCAAGTGGTTTCCCATTTGCAATAACACTTCTTCTATAGACATATTCTTATCCTCAAATTGTTGATCATTGTTAGAGTCCAGTGGATAGGAAGTCTATAGCTTGTGTTACCCTGATGATTCCAACTTCCATTAGGATTTGCATGATTATTTTCCCATTTTTGGTTTCCACCTCCAGTAGTATGATTCCAATTAAAATTAGGATGGTTCCTCCAACCTGGGTTGTAAAAGTTAGAATACAGGTTGTTTATGGTATTTAAAGTCTCATATAATAAGTTGGAATCAATCATATGCCCTAATGAACTTTCCTCACTTACAGGAGTAAATTGAGGCTGGTTCATTCCAAATTAGTCCAACTTCCTTGATATTGCTGCAACCTGAGATGCAAGAGTTGAAATCACATTTGTATCATGAACAGCAGATATATTTTTAAGATATACCCTTGCAGAGGGCCATTGAAATTAATTTGTAGCCATTTCTTCAATTAATGCATACACTTCATCAAATGATTTTGACATTAATGAACCACTAGTAGTAGCATTAATAATGATCCTAAGGGATCATACTAACCCATTATAAAAAGTTTAAATGATTAACCAATCTAGAAGAACATGATGTGGACACTTTTTTAGGAGTTCTTGAAATCTTTCCCAGGCTTCGTATATTGATTCCCCTTCATACTGATAAAATGAGTAAATATCGTTTCTAAGTTTAGTATTCCTTGAAGGTGGAAAATACTTAGCTAGGAATTTCTGAGTTAACTCCTTCCAATTTTTAATAGAACCAAGTGCTAATGAGTATAACCACATTTTAGCCTTATCCCTTAGAGACAAAGAAAAAGCCTTAGCCTAACAGCATCATGTGACATGCCATTATAACGAAATGTAGCATAATGTTCTAGAAAATTAGATAAGTGTAAATGGGGATCTTTCAAAGGAGTTCCCTCAAACTGGTTGTTCTGCACTAGTTGGATACTCGCTGGATTTAGTTCAAACGAGTTAGCTTCTACGACAGGGATTTGTATACTTGAGTGAATTACATCTATTATAGGATTTACATAATCTCTCAATAATTTATGATGATTTTCCAAGTTATGATTTTGAATGTTTTCCATTTCCATTTCTAGTTTTCAAGTCCTTTCTATTTTTTTATTTTTTCTCATTTTTCAAACTTGGGACCATAAGGCACAAGTCCTACAGATCCTTTATTTTGCATATGTAACACAATAAACAATACATTAACAATAAAACAAATAATTCGAAAAATATATTTAACACAACAAAACATTTTCATAAACACCTTATTTTTCACACAAACAGTTTTTTAACAACACTTTTTCATACAAAAAACACTTTTCACAAAACAAAAATTTCGACACTAAAGTTTTCCAATTCTAAGCCTAATAATTTTAACTAAAATTCTCCTAAAATTTTTACCGAAGCTTCCCCAGCAACGACGCCAAAAACTTGATGCGAATTTTTATATGCATGAATTTATGAACCCATATTTATATATTTATAATGATTTTGTAAAGTCACAATTTCAAATGCATGTATACATATTGCTCAAGCAATATAGGGCTCTAGTGGAGTCCTGTTTATCGTTCCCACATGGAAGCGAGGTAAGAGGTCCTTAGTCAAATTCTAGTCTACTACTATTAGAATTTAGTATGGAAGGTCGATATAAATGGTTTTTCTAACAACTACTCTTAAAGGTGAATCTTAATTTTAAAATAATTAAAGATAACCGTTTCTGGATAAATTAGTAGAATATAATAGTAGTTTGGAGAATTTTGAGATAATAAAAACTACTGATCTCAATTAATGAATTGGATAATGTAAAGGAATGAGATGCATTAAATATTGTATGTGCCAATTAGAAACAATCATATTCTTTACCCTCTTCCGAGTGCATAAAGAACATTGGCTAATCCTAGGTTTAGTCCCTAAATCCGTGGTTAGGTGAACAACTGCATATCAGGGCTTTATATATATACTTTCAGATGCAAGAATATGATACCTGCAAGAATTTCATACCTGCAACTACCTGCAAGAATTTATGAATTTATATTTAGATTTTTATAATAATTATTGTGAAAGTAACAATTTCAAACGCAAGTATACGTATCGTTTCACGTAATACATGGCTCTAGTGAAGTCCTGGTTATCGATCCCACAGAGAAGATTTTAGGAAAATTAAGATATATTTTTAGAATTTTTAAATTAAAAGTAATTATTATTTTTATTTCTTTTCAAAGTTTAGATTTCAAACAAAATCTTTACTAAAATTTCTACTAAAAGCAAGTAAGCAGAAATAAAATAAAGATTAATGCAGGTATAAATAAAACAACTTTCTCCTTTTCAACTAATCCAAGTTTTTTAGAATAATTATCATTTGTGGAGAATTTAGATTATGGTATTGTGCCAAATAGAAGCATTCCTATTCTTTACCCTTTGATCCAGGCATAAAGAACATTGACTAATCTATAGATCGATTCAGGATGTTTTATTAGTAGAATGGGTTAATCTAGGCTCACACTACTAGATGTCCAAGGGTGGCTATGGTCGGCCCTACCAGTGACCCGTTCCCTTTCTATAAACCAAATTATTAGAATTTAGTCTGTCACTCTAAAAACTAATTAATGCTACGCCCAATAAATCATATCTTCCTATTTATTTGCACTTCACCTTGAATAACCCTCATAAAGCCTTTGATTACCCAAGGATTCATGTGATATCTACTAGTTAAGAACTCATATCCGGATATGTCTCAAAATTCTTCAACAGGTTTTAACAATTTAAATGGCCAGTTTAAAAAGTAAACTAAGATCAGATATTAATATTATCACAATTTTTATAAATATTTTAAGTTAAATTCTCCAACAAAATTTAATTATCTTATTATCCTTTCATAGTTAAAAGGAGAAAGAAAACTAACTACTCAGAAGACATTGAATTCACACAACAAAACATAATTATAAAACTTTTAACCAAGTTACAAATACTTATCTGAAATGTTCCTTCAAGTGATCTTATGACTCCTACTGACTCCAATGCAATGATGAAAGAATTCAACAGTAACAACACTAATAATCTCACAGTTAACACTCAAAATAAACTAAAAATAAACTCACTAAATACTAAAGAAGGTGGCTCCCTAAAATGATTGGATGGTTATATGGTGCTTGGGTACTATAGGATGCTAAAAGGGGCCAAGGGGATAGAAGGGGCTGATTTTCTCTGTAGAATGGGCTCCTTATTATAGAGCTCTGAATTTGACCAGGGGTTGCTTAAGGCACCTCTTCAAAATTCGTTCAAATACAATGTATCTTCTAGAAGGTAACTTTCACGCCTAGGCGCCGGGATCTGGCGCCTAGGCACTGGACTCCGTGACCAGGTCTTCATACCTCTTCACTTTGGATCGCACCTCTTCGCGATTAAAACTGTTTCCCTGTGTCCAGATGCATTGTATCACATGTCCTATATATTAGGAGTAACTTCCAGTCTTCTAGAAGCTCTGATAACCACTTAACACTGTCAAAATAACTGCCCAAAGTCGTCAAAAATTTTGTCTGCGTCTGTATTGAACTGTCGCGTAGGCGCCAGGCCTACAATTTCGATATCTTTGCTCTTTAAGCTTTATTTTTCTCTTTTTTGCTCCATTTTCCTTCTTGGACTTTTTTTTTAACAACAACATCTAAAAACATAAAAATACCTTTCATTAAAGCAAAATACCCTCAAGAATTGAATCATAAATAAGGCCTAAAAATGGGTATTTTTAAAGTAGATCAAGTTCCCCCAAACTTAAACGTTACTTGTCCTCAAGTAACCCTTTTAATTATATAAAATGTATAACATTTAGAATGAAGTTTAAATATTTAAGATTTCTTTTAATTTTTGGTTTTATAAAAGCTTTAGCAAATCATTAACCAAATTTCATTAATTAAGTTTAATTTTAAGAATTTAAAGAATATTTAACTACCAAATATTAAGACTTCCAATATTTCATTTATTTCAAGAATAATTGTAATTATCATATTAATGTCACATAGAATATTTACAAGAAAAAAATTTTCTTGAAACATTTTTCTAGTAAAAATAATTGTACATAAAAATTAATTTAAAATGTAATTGGTTTTCTTCCTATAAGATAATTCAAGTGAAGCCAATTTTTTATTAGGCATTTCATCAAGCTTCTCCTCACATTTCTTTTTTTCTGCTTTTTTCTTTTCTTTTCTCTCTCTTTTTTTATATAAGGATATTAAGCAAAGAAAGTATGAATAAACATAAAGACAACCTTTCTTTAAAGTGTAATCTCATTCAAAAATATGAAAGAAGTGTAAAGGAGATTAAGCAAAGAAAGACTTATCAAAATGTGTCAGGCTAAAATGTATTTTTTTGCTTGTTTTTGCTCTAAATTGCACCAATTTTGTTTGACTTTCTCCAAAAGCCTTTTCTTTTACCTAAAACCAAAAAAGCATACAAAATATTTTCCTTTGTAGTGAAATATCATCAAAATTAGGTATGAAATAGACATTAAAAAGCTATCAAATTTTCAGTGGATCACAATTTCAACAAATTTTTGATGAATTTTGAAGGGGTTTTTAAGGCAACCTTCGGTACAAATGTGGGTAACTGATCAAGGGCGCCAAAAGATATTCAAATTTCACTTGAAAGGATGCATCTCTTGGGTAGATTCATTAAATATGGACATATTTTGAAGAGACACCAAGGCACCTTTTGAGAAAGTAGAAAAGAAAGGACTTGAAGAAAAAATAAAAAGAGGGAAGAGATGATAGTAGAATAGAGTAAGTAAGTTGAAATAGAGAGTAGTTATAGTAAGAAGCTATAGGATTCTTACTTAGAGTTTCTTCACACTTATCTCATTCCTAGTGAAAGGGAAAGTATGTAGAGATTTCTAAGTAAAAATTCATTTTTTTAGGGAGATGTAAACCCTCTAGGGTTGGAAGACCAGTTCCAAAGAGTCTTGTAAGAGAAAGGAAGAGATTTAAAGGAACTTCAACAGTTTGGTGGAGAGGAGCTTGAGATAAGTTTTTGTCTTTGTACTTCACTTGGTTTTAATTGAGACTTCTTGTCTTTTCTACATGATTTCTACTTTTAAAATTATTTGTTTTTTCCATGGATTCTAATTAATTCTCTTTATCTTTTTACTTAAAATGAAAAGTGATTAAGTGTTGGATGGAAGTTGTGGAAGTATTGATCTTTAACGTTGGAAGAAGTTGTGCTGATTTAATCCTTGTAATGCATTTACTTTTTGATTTGGCCAATTAAGATGTTAGCATTTATTTTGAGAACATGTAAGATCCTTATAGGTATTATCTCAACCAACAATTGGTATAAATAAAATGAGATCGTATGAATGAGAAAGTAATTCATATAATTTTGTGCAAATAAAAATGGAAATATACTTTGATGGTGTAGATATAGAGGACTTTAGGGTGATAGACTAAAGCCCCTAATTTGGTTTATTATTTTAGGTTTGATGCAAGATGTTAGCCCTCAGGTGAAGGGAAAAGAGGGAACTCAAGAGTAAGAACTAGTATCTTCCTTACCTAAACCATCTTCAAAACTATTCAAACTTTAAACTAGCCAATGTTCTTTATAGCATCTCTAGTAAGGGTAAAGAATAATATTGCTCCTATTTGGCACAACACATTTTGAATACTTTCACAATAGAACTCCTGTACTTATTACTTATTCATGATAAGGAAAAATATATTTTTATTTATACTTCTTTAATCTCATAAAAATCTCATTATAGTTAGTTAATTGTTCACTTTATTTTATAATATAAGAAAATACCAAAAAATAATCGCATTTTCAATTTTTCTATTATCTTAAACTGTTTAAGTAAGTTTCTTTTTCTAAATAGATTTTGTGATCTAAATACTTTTTATTTTTAAAGATCCATTAAAGAAATTTTCTGTGGGATTGTTATTTTGAGGCTTAATCAGAAAGTTCTACATTACTTAATAACGATATATATACTTGTGTAGATCCCAAAATTTAAATATAATTACATTGGAATCAAGTTTTACATGCCATTGTAAAAAAAGAAACTTTATTAAAATATATAAAATATTATAACATAAATATAACTATACATCATATTACCATTAGTATAAATATCACTAGGGATTAGAAATATCAAAGTTAGAATTTTCAAGGTTGATGAATGGATCCATGTTTATAAATTTAAAGTTATCAAGTTTAAAGGTCATAAATCATAATCTAATGACGATGTGTAATGAAAAGACCCAACAAATGGATTTAAACAACTTTAGTAGGAAGGTGTACCTCAAAGGTTTAAAGTTAATGATTATTGGAGGGTCTGGAGTTTTCTGAAGATTAAAATAAAATTAAGGGATTCAAATGGATTAGATAAGTTTGATTTAGAAGGTTAAGATTTAAGATTTTAATTAGGATAATAGGTTTGAAAGATTAACTTTGATGTGCTTTAGTTAGAAAAATCCCTAATTTAAAATGGGAGAATTTGGTAGCAAAGATTTATAGTTGGAGGAGAAATCCAAATTCTGAATTAAGTCTAGACTCTATAT
Source organism: Papilionanthe hookeriana x Papilionanthe teres (assembly GCA_022702705.1). Taxonomy (NCBI): domain Eukaryota; kingdom Viridiplantae; phylum Streptophyta; class Magnoliopsida; order Asparagales; family Orchidaceae; genus Papilionanthe; species Papilionanthe hookeriana x Papilionanthe teres. The sequence continues at coordinate 23,024,434 of CM040425.1, forward strand.
AAGGATAATTAGGTTGACTAACCTAAATTTTAGGCATTATGTCCCCGCCTAAGATGCACATGGCTTTCCATCGTCTCGGGTGCATTGTTATCCTTCAACTATTGAATAGCGATATAATCAAAAATCTTCACTTAGCATCATAGCAATAACAGGTGGACAATTTCAAAGCTAAAAGTTGTTAGAGGTGACTTTTTTAGTAATCATGGGTTACATCCACCTAGGGTAAATGCATATTTTCACGTGTTATAGGTTATTTATTCTATAAGTATTAGTCCTTATCACTAACTAAGATAAATAGTAGTATAACATTGGCTTCTCGTAGTCTAGAGTATGTGTGATCCAAATTTTTGTTTCAAAGTTGAATATTCCCATGGTTTATACTTGATCTACCTGGTAGGGATCCCGTGATTTAACTTGGTGCATTTTGAATTTTTTGTTTAGGATTTGGTATTTAATTTGTGGCCAGATTCGACTCGTATGTTTTTCTTAATGTAAAAATTAGTGTATTCTAGATTTAATGTTTTGCATTTTGTGTATGTGTATAAGTTGGTGTTCTTTGTTCCATTTTACTCTTAATTTCAAATCCTAATGGTACTATGAAACTTTACATTGAAGTTTTTATCACTTTCAAGCTTATGTGATTGAAGCTTGAAGTGCCTTTTAAAGATTTTTAACTTTCTAGTGGCTTATAGATTCTAAGTATTTTAAAACGTTTGGTTTTTATTATAGACTTTTGAAGTGTTTTAAATTATTAAAGTTATTTTATTTGTTTTAAGGTGTTTAAGTCTTTTAAGTTAATTTCTTTGATTAAAGACTTTTAATATTTTACTTGCATTTAAGGGATTTAATATTTTAATTATTTGAATTAAATTATTACAGTTTTAAAATATTTTAAGATATTTTATTGTGAGTGGTTAAAGTTTTTTTAATATTTTAAGTTCTTTACATTTAAAATATTCTCATACTTTATTTTTATTAAATGCTTTATAATGTTTAACTTATTTTATTTGGTTTAAAGTTTTTTTAATATTTCAAAATAACGTTTCTTTAGATTATATTAAGGTGTTTAGTGATTTTAAATTATTTCATTTAACTTTTTAAAAATTATTTTCAAGTTTTTCTTAAAATGGCTTTAAATTATTTTATTTTGGATTTAATTTATTTTAATTTGTTTTAATTTATTTTAAAATTATTTTTAAATATTTTAATTTTTTTTCAAATTATTTTAAAATGTAATAAATTATTTTTAAACATTTGAAATTATTTTAATTTTTTTGTTTTAAATTATTTTTAAAATGCTTTAAAGAGGCATTTTAAATTATTTTATGCTTGATTTAAAATATCTTATTATTTATTTTTTAAAAGGTTTTTAAAATAATAAAATTTATTTTCATTATTAATTTTTTAAATACTTTTTTTTGTTTAATTATTACTTTTTAAATTGGTTTTAAGGTTACTTTTATAGTTACATTAATTTTTTTATTTTGTTTGAAAAGTTTTTTAAACTTATTCTTAGTTTATTGTAATTGTTTTAACTTCATTTAAATTGTTTAAAATATTTAGTTTTATTTTGTTTTAAGTTCATTCTTTTTAAAATTGCTTCAAATTAATTTAATATGTTTTTATTTAGTTATTTTATTTTTTAAATGGTTTTTTAAAATTATTTTATGTGTTTTTTTATTTTTGTAAGGGGTTTAAAATCTATTTCTTTTAAATGGTTTTATTATTATTCTTTTTATTAAAAGTTTTAAAAAATTAATGTTTTTATCTAATAAGTTTTGTTTTTCATTTTAAAGGGTTTAAAATCATCTTTTGAATTGTTTAATTTTCTTTTAAAAGGTTTTAAATTGAGCTTTCTAAGAGGATTTTGAACACACGGGCTAGCAAGTGAGATTTTTTTTAAAAATTCACCAAGAGACCCTACACATGAGAGGCTTTCTTCCTCCATTATTTTCAATTTTTGTAATCATTTCCATATGCTTAAATATAATAAAAAATATGATGGAATGACTTATACATGATTTTAACTTTAATAAAAACACATGGGAATTACATACATTTATACATGATTAAAACCATAAGGAAACATGGATATTTCCTTACTCAATAGAGAAAAAATGAATACTACTTTACACAATCAATGTTTAACAGTAAGAGGAAACATGGATATTACCTTACACTAACATGTACTTTTACAAGAAGAGGAAACATGGATAATAGTTTACAAATAGCATGAAGAGGAATGAAAGAGTTAAGAGAATCGTAGAGAAGAAAAATGAAGAGAAGAAGAAGAGATGAAGAATAGAGAGATGAATAATGTAGAAGGGAAGAAGAGTTTGTCGGCATATTTTTAGGTTTGTGTGTTGTATTTTTGAAAAGGGGGTCGCCTACAGAAGTTGTCGGCGAATTTTAAATTTTAAATTTAATTTAAATATATATATAATTTGGAAAGTAGCATTTGATTTTGAAAATAATTTTAACTTTGAAAATTTTAATATATGAAATCAAACCGATCTCACATCCCAAATAATTTATATAAACGAGCGTCGTATCACAAGCTGTGTATCTATCAAGACGAATAGACACACTCCTTGATGATGGGGCTCGATTAAATAAACTAGAAGATTTGTGACATCCGTTTGGTCTGCGAACCAATTTTATAAGCCGACAAGTTCCCCTGCTTAATACAAAGAAATTAATTATATTACCTGGGTTCTTAAAGTTCCCTATAAGGGCAAGCCCCTATAGTTAATTACATCTTAAATGACGGGAATCATTTAAGAAAACTCTCGATAATGATTAGTGGTTTTGCTCTCAAGAATTTCAAAGTTTAAGGTTTTCAAAGGATTGGATTTTGGAGTTTCAATAGGGAATGGATCAAATTTGGAACAGTTAATTTCAGGAGTCCAAAGGAAGAAAAGTAGGAGAAACTAAGGATCCAAGAAGAAATCTTGGCAACTTCCCAAACTATCCTATTGTTTAGCTTCAATTTAGGAATTTATTTAATATTGCAATCCTGCCAATTTTAATTAATTAGGACTTATATTTGTATGACATGTCATACAAATAGCCTGTAAGATGTGAGGGTTTATGTCGTACCGAACGACTACCTCGGAGTCCTAAGACCGGTTAGGGCTTAATTTACATGACATGATCATACAAATGCCTAACGAAGAGTTGAGGATTTATGTTGCACTAAGCAAACTACCTCAGAATCTTATGGCTTTATTATTTAATTCTAAGAAAGTTTTGCTGAAGTAGATCTGAGTTTTGCTGATGAAGATGGTCGTGCTGCCCACTATGCTCCAAGCTCCTTGTTGTTGTAGAGGTTTAGTTTTAGAAGTTATAAATCAGGAGATGAGAGAAGTGTTAAGGTTTAGAGAGAATCTTAAAATCCAAGTGTTTTTTTTAATATTTAATTAAAACAAATCTTAAAGTTGTTTAAACAGAACCGATTAAGATCCCACAATTTCGTCATCCCGGCACCGTTATTTTCATCGAATTCACTTAGTCCAGATTAATTTGCTAAACTCAACTGAATGAGCTCCACACTTTCATTTAGACCGTGGGAAATCCCGTTAGCAACACGTGGGTTACATCATCCGAGGTATTTCCAATCATTCAATGAGACGTTTTAATTTAGTTGTGATTGTAGTTTTGTTGTTCTGTTTGTGATTAAATTTTGAGTTGTTTTATATTTTGGAATGTTGTGGCGGTGAATTTTATCTTGCAATGACTTTTAATTTAATTTTGGTTCAATTTAGGGACTATCCTAAAGGTTTTGGTTTTCATGCAACAGTTTTTTTTATCATGCAAGAAAAGGTAAAGTACAGTGCATGTAAGTAAATTGGAATAAAATAAATTGCAATAAAATAAAAGCGTACCTGGAGGGTCTTCCCTTCATCCCAAGCTGCACTTAAAACACATGTTAAGGCATTTAAATATTTTTCAAGAAATACATAGGTAAAGCTAAGGGAAGGGGTTTTGGTTGTCTACCAAAATCCTAATCCTATAACTAGTCATTTCCTATGACGTCTAGGTTCTTCGTTTGGTTTAAGGATGATTTTCTTCATCAAAGAACAATTAAATTTAATTGTTATTCTAAAACATCCCGTCATATTGAGGAATTGCTTAGGACGAGTCCTAAACATCTTTTCAATATTTCGGGAATTGTTTTGAGTCCAAGTGAATTTTTATTGTACGGATGAATTGATCATCCAAGGATTTGTATTTTTGTTTTGTTCCCTTGCTCAGTGAGCTAGGACATTTGAATATCCTATAAGTGAAGTAACACTTCACTTGATACTTTATTTAAGAGTTATAATAATAAGAGCTTTAAAAGGGCAAATCAACTTATTAAGTATTTTAATGATTTAAACTTAGTAATTTAATTTTAATTTTGACTTAATTATAAAAAATTAGTTTAAGTTTGGAGTAGTGTTCAAGTCCTTTATCTTTTAAGTTTATTTTAAGTGTTTGGTTTAACTCTTAATGATTTCATTTAGGTGTGTTGTTAAATGATTTTAATTCAATTTAATTTAAGTTTAATTTAATTTAATTTAATTTAATTTAATTTAGTTTAATTTAATTTAATTTAATTTTAATTTAATTTGGTTTTAATTTATTTTAATTTAATTTAATTTAATTTAATTTAATTTGATTTAATTTGATTTAATTTTAATTTTTATCTTAATATATTAAATATGATTTAATTTAATTGTTAAGGTGTTAACTTGATTTAGATTTTGATTTAATTTAATCTCAACATCTTAAATTTAATTTAATTTAATTTAACATTTTAAATTTTAAGTTAGGATTATCCTTTTAGTTAAGAATTAAATATTATTGAAGTGATTAATTTAGGGATTCATAAATTAAAGAATAAATATTCTCTTAATAATATCCCTACTTTAATAATTCCAATTTCTATTATTCTTCCAAAATTTAAATCATTTAATTAATTAAAGTTCCATTTTGCTATTTTCAAAGTGTTTAATGGGTTTCTACCCTCAATCATTTAAGTTTCAATCATCCAAAATCAGTTTAAAATCAAATATTTTACCCTCCCCTTTTTGATTAATCCTAAAATTCTAATTAAGGGTTGAAATTTTTAATTACCCTTTTGCCCTTCAAGCTTAATAATTCTATAACTCACTAAACTAAGCTCAAGTGAACTTAAAATTTTCATGTAACCTCACTCACATGTCAATTAAGACATTAGAGGAGAAAATGTGATTTTTCTGTATTTAATTTATTTATGTAATTATTTTTAATGGAAAATAGAGGTTTTCAAGGAAAATTCAATAACATGACCAAGGAAATGTTTCTGTCCTTAAGAAAATTATGGGATATTCCTAATGACTAGAGGACCATTTGGGCCAATTTTGGTGATTTTTTGAATTATATTTTATTTATTAGAATTATTTTGAGTTTTGGAGTGTTAATTAATTTAAAAAATAAAATAAAAACTGAAAAATGGATTTTATATTTTCCAAAAATCTCTCTGATCTTAAGGAAATCAGAGAACTAACTTTTATATTTTTCTAATTTTTCTTTGAATTATTAGAATTATTTTAGTGGAAATGTTAAAGAAAATCATTTTTTTAATTCAAAAATTGTTTTAATTCTTTAAAATTCAATATCTTACTCTAGAGACTTAGTAAAAATATTTGGTTTGTTCCTAGGTGATTAGAATTCAAAATGTGATATTTTGGTGATTTTTAATATTTTTATGATTTTTATTATTTTCAATTATTAAAAATATTAAGATAATGATAAAAATCAACTTTTTTAGAAAATTACAATTTTAATTTTCCTAAACTCCTCTGATATCAGAGAAGCCCCAAAACCATTTTTGTGAATTTTTGAAAAGTATTTTGTGAGTTATGAATTTTAAAGTCTAATTTCTGTTATGTGACTTAATTAATCCATTTGATGGGGCTAATCAAATCCAATTGACTTCAAATTTTTATGTGATGTTCCTCTGATCCTAAAGATTAGTGGAGAATTATTTTCAAGTCAATTTGATGTGTAATTAACCCTAATTAATTAAAGTTCAATTTTGGGTGTTTAGGCCAATTAGGGTTGTTCCATGTGAATTAACTCAAAAATGTGAATTAACTCAAAACCTATTTTTCCTATGTTCCTCTGGTCATGAGAAACATCACCAAATTTTCCTAGAATTTATTTCTCAACAAGCTAATTATTGGAATTAAAATACTCAAAACAGTAACATGCAATTGGAAAATCAATAATTTCTCATAGGGATGGCCTCTGACCTTGTAAAATTCAGGGAATGTTCCCTAGATCAGAGGCTTCAAAAGCCCTATGGTCTCATGCCATGGTGAATTGTCTATGCAAATGGAGAATTAAAATACCACAGAGAGTAAATAAATCATTAAAAATAAAATACTTGATGAAATGACTTGATTTCTTTTCCACATTATTCTATTCTATTCACTGAGTGAGAGGGTATTTTTATTTTGTTTTTATGATTTTTCTACACAAAGTTATGAATTTTCAAAGTTTCTGATATTTAATAAATACATTAAATACCCTATTTATCTACTTATCCACGCGGCGCCAGCGAAACATCGGCAACTCCGAACACCACGCGTCGCCATTTGATTCGTCGCCGTCGTCTGACTCAGCGCTACGCGGTGCGCTGTTCATGCTCCATCTCCCGGTCCAACTCGATCTGGGCCATCCATTTGCATGTGTATTGAATGGACGGCATCCGCTCATCGTCCCCAATCGACCTCACCCGAGAGCCGTCCACACTAAAACCTTAATATCTCACTCGATTCTTAATGGATTTTTGTGTTCTTATGCTCTATGGATTCGTCTTGAGGAGACGAACACATCTATACGGTTTATGTAGCATGAAATTGATCCAAAAAAATAGAGAATGTTCAGAAGCTCGGGAAGAAGAGAGAGCTCATACCTTTGCTCAGAGAAGTGTGGCTTCGATCTGAGAGTTGTGTCACCTTTGATTGAGTCCAAGTAAGCTCCGCATGAAGTCTCCGGCCCCGGGGAATCGTCTAGACTTGAATTCGACCGTACCCGATTCCAAAGCTCGGAGGCTAGAGCAAATGGGTGGCTCCGGAGAGGGGGCTTCCACCTGGGAACTCCTTCTCTTGATCTTGTGCAGGTGTGGGTGAGTTTAATTTGAGTTTGGTGGAGAATTGGAAAGTGTCCTGGTTTTGGGTGAAATTTTGACTGAGAAATTGAGCGCTGTGGATGGGGATTAGGGCAAATTATCACTGGGGAACAATTGCTCTAAGTGTGGAGGATGATCTGGAACAATTTTGGTAGAGTTTCTGTATGGTTTGGTGCAACTCTTCTCTTGGCCGAGAGGGGGAGGTGCTTAAATAGAGTTGGCTGGAGGGCCTCCCAGGGGGGTTTGATGGCTTGGATCAGCTGCTTAGGTCAAGGGAAGAACAGCCATGGCAGCCATTGGGCATGGGGCAACTCAACAAGGGAGAATTTCAATGTTAGGCTCACATGGAGCTCTAGGCCATGGGGTTTTCCAGCGGCTGTGGTGACTGGCCGGCCGTGGTCGAGTCACCATCTCGACTCAGATGAGGTCGTGGCTTGGCAATGGTGAAGTCAATCGGAGTTGGCCATGTGTAAAGGTGGTGAATTGAAATGGAATAAGAAAGGGGTGATTTTGGCTTGGTTTGGGTCAACTCATGGTTTTGGGCTAGGTTCACCTCCCCATGGCTTGCTTGGGCTGAAGAGAAAGCTATTTGGCTCAGCTTAATTAGTGGGGAGAAGTCACCATCCAAGTACAATTAGGCTTAAGCATGGTTTAGGGGAATCATGGGAGTGGTTAATCACTCTTAAGAGAATCATTAAAGGGTCCCCTCTTCTTGCCACTTTGGGTATGGTGAGGTGACCAAGGATTTCATGGCTCCCATGTGGCTCATACATGGCTTCATGGCTCCATTTGGCTTGGGAAAAGTCAAGTCAACTTTCATGGAAAAGGGTTTATGAAATTTTGAAAATTTTGGGGTTATTTGATGGGATTTGGCATAATACCATTTTGGTTTGATTTTCCTGATGGATTTAGCACTTAGGGAGTGATATTAATTGAGTGAAGATGAGATGAGATTGTAATGTGGGCTTTAGGATGGGTTTGGGCTTTTATAATTTGGTAAAGGTGGGCTTTTAAAATGGCTTAAGGGAATGGGCTTTTAGATGAAAAGTTTTGCAAAGGGCCATGCTAAATAAATGTTGGGTTTGGTTTAGGGATGTGTCATGAGTGATTTGAGACAAATTTGAGGTGATTTGGAATTGAATCGAGTCTAATTTGGGTCCCTCGGTGATAGGGTCAAAATAGATCAAAATGGACTAACTTGGGCTAAGGTTGGGCTAATGTTGAAATTGATATAAAACTAATGTTGAGAAATGTTCATGGGAGTGTCACAAAGAGTTTTCAACCTTGGTTGGGCTTTAATTTTGGGATTTGAGCCTATTTGGGTTCATGGTGGGTTTAGGTCAACTTAAAGGACTTTGGGTTTGGGTTGAATTTAAGTGGGGTTTGGGTCCAAATTTTGGGCAAATTATGTTATTTTTTTGTTTATGGAGATGTTAGGGAAGGTTTAGAAAAGGTTTGGGGTCAATTGGGGTTGAGTTGGGTTGGTTTGGGCTAAGTTTGGGTCATGGGTCAAAATTGGGCTTTAAGCTTAAAATTGAAATTGGATTCAACTGTCAATCAAATTGGGCTTAGATTTGATCTAGATTGATATTGGGGATATTGAATTGAAGTTTAGAATTGAATTGGACCAAAGTTGGGGTCAATTGGAGTGGTTTGGTTTGACATTGGGTTCACTTGGGTTTGACTTTTGGGGAAATTGGGGGTTTTGGCAAAAGTGGGGTAAATTGACAAAATTGGCCTATGGTGTAGTTGAACAAAATGCAATTGAGAATATTTGAGATTTTCTGGAATTTTCTGGGAATTTTTGGAATTTTTGAATTTTTGGATCAAGAGGGGCATTTTGGTAATTTGGAGGGTATTGGGGGTATTTTTTGAAATTTTGGTATTTTTGGTTAGGGATGATCAATTTGAATGGTTGGAATGTTCAAGGTTGATTTTGGAAAAGTTTTGGGTGATTTGGAAATTTTGGTTGTTTTGGTTAGTTTCAAGGGTTTTTTAATATGTTTGGTGGGTCAGGGCCCCGGGGGTCAAAATTGAAATTTTGAAAAAATGACAATTGAGCAAGTGTGAGTGAAATGTAATCATTTTGGTTGAGCCATGAAGCCATATCAAGCCCTTAGGAGCCATGAGAGGACTCATTTGAGGCATTCACTATGTTGTTCCTAACCCTCTTAGCCAGGGGCTTAGGGGTTAAGGACCATCCATGTGAATTACCTACATGAGTCAAGAGGTCAAGTTGGGTGAGAGTGTGGTGTATGTGTAAGTCAGCCCTCACCAGACCAGGCCACCCAGGGTGATCCTAAGGCCAAAGAGTCCTATGGGGAACTCATCCTTTAAACCTCCACATTTGATCTCAATCCTCTAGGTGATTTGGGGTTTACAATCAAGCTTGTGGGGTTTGCAGGGAGTTAAGAAATGGTTGAGTTTCTAAAGGGGTAGGTGCCATCTCTAGTTCTCTAAGATAGTCAAAGGAAAAGCCTAAGGCTAAATCCTAAGTACTAAAGAGAGAAGAGAAGACCTCATCAAAAATGAGGTCAACAGGGTTGAGAAAAGGTGAAGAGAAGTGTGATGGTGAGAAGAAGAAAAGGAGAGAAGATGAAGGAGAGCGGAGAGCTTACAATCGGGGACGAAGAAAAATATCATAACGGAGGAGGTAAATTGAATGAGCACAACCGAAACCTAGGGAGGGAGAAGAGAAGAATCATTTTCACTTATCAAGAAACATAAGGCTAACATATGAATTTTTACATGAAACATAAAGTCACCACATGTGATTTTTCATAAAACATAAGACTTTCACATGAATTTTTGCATGAAACATAAGACTATAACATGGATTTTATTATGAAGCATAAAGCTACCAAATGTATTCTTGCATGTTTCACATGTTTTTTGAAGAACATAAAGCTACCATAATATATGAAACATAAAGTTGAAACATGAATTTGAATGAAACATAAAACTACCACATGAATTTTTTTATGAATTTGCACATAAAGGGTGAGTTGGGGTTAAGGTTTAGGCCATAGGGAGTGAGGTGTGCATGTGTTTGGGTGGGGGGAGGGCTTCAGTGGTTAGTTTCAAGTAGGGTAGTAAGGGAGAGAGGAGGGAAGCTTGATGGGAAGCTTTCAAGTAGGAGAGAGAGGTAACATGTGTGTGTATAGGCTAGGGTTTTGGGTAGGAGAAATAAAGAGAGGAAGAGTGTACGTAAGTTAGACTATGGTTTTGGTTAAGGGATAGAGAGGTGATGCGCGCTGGACTTTTTATATTGCAAGAACTTATGAACTCAAATTTATATATATTTATAATGATTTTGTGAAGTCCAAACATTTAACACAAGTATACTTATCATATCAAGTAATACATGGCTCTAACGGAGTCCTAGTTATCGATCCCACAGGGAAGGCACGATTCTTACAATAGATAATGTAGTACTAAAATCCAATACTCAATTTGCAATTAAAGTTTAATGTTTACATCTACTAACAAGATGCAGAAAACAATAACAGTTAAGTAAACTACAGTTACTTCTATATCTTTAAAACATAATTAACTAACACACACACACTAAGCTTCGTACTTGAAAGATTTTGATATATATGAAAAGTATATTTCCTCCTACAATGAGTATATAATGTGTGAATGATGTAGAATGATTATTTATTTTATTGTGCCAAATAGGAGCATAAATGTTTCTTTACCCTCCAAGCATTAAAAGAAAATTGACATATCCTAAGTTTAGTCACTAAATCTAAGGCTAGGCTAGGAGAATACTGGCTGTCACTACGAAGCTCCCACTCACCCTTCACCTGAAGGCTAACCTTCGAGTTTAGTTTCTAATCTTAGGACTAAAGTGGGGATCTCAGTCTGTCACCCTGAAACCTCCAATTTAAAATCCATCAAAACACATTTCCCTATTTATTTGCACTTAATTCCCATGAACTACACAATTCATCCATGGTCATTGAATGAATTCTTCATTATTGTTGTAGGACACTAAATCCTTTCAGAGTTAATATTCAACAACAGATTTTAACAATTCAATTGGCCAGATCGAAAAGTAAATTAAGTTTAAAATGAAAAACCATCTCAATTTCTTCAATACTTTAAAAGCACTTCAAATCCACATCATCACATCATCACATCTTTATGCAAGAAGAAAGACGAAGGAGACTACTCAGAATTCATAGAGAAGACACAATAAAACATGAATTTTATATATAAAAGGAAAGTCATTCAAACCACAAAAGCAAATATAACTTATCTCTTTCTCTTCCCCAATGCAAATCCCTTGAAGTTCCTTTGAATCATTTTCTCTCTTCTTTGCAACACTCAATTCCCTCTTTAGAATGGACGGGAAGAAGCAATCTCTAACTTTACTCCTTCTCCTTCACTCCTTAGAAAAGAATCCCTCTCAAATTCTCACTTCTACACTCACTCTTCTAAACCCTAACACTCAACACACACTCTCCCTATCTAGAACCTCCACCAAGCCTCTCCAAAGCCTCTCTAAAAACCCCCCATTTTCATCCAAAAATAGTTACTTATAAGTTAAAAATGAAATCCCAAGAGTTTCCTTATGTATCCCTTCAAAAAGTCACCAAAACTCTTCTAATTTATATTGCACCGACATTGGGCCCTGGTGGTGCTCTGTCACCCCAATAAATTTTGGAGCTCTCAGGAAAATGGCGCTGGCGGCGCCAGAAGCTGTTTTTCTCCTTTTTTGCTCCTTTTTGCTCTGAATTCGTTCCTTTTCGCTTCTTTTCACTTCAATCACCTAAAATCATCATACCTGCAATAAATCTTGAAAAATACCTTTCTTTAAAGTGCAATATCACCAAAAATGAGTAAAATTATATAGCAAAAATAATATATATTTTTTGTTCATAAAGCGGGAGAGTGAAAGTGTGTTACACTAGGGTTTGAGTTGGGAAAGAGGGATGTTTCTTGACTATTGAACTGAGTAAGAAAAGAGGAAGAGATAGGTGGGAAAAAATCAAAGGTTTTGATTTATTGAGAGAAGAGTGAGAATGAGAGGAAGAGAAAGTGTGGGTATGTGTATGTGTGGAAGTATAGGTGTGAGTGAGTATACGTGTGAAAGAAAAACTTTGAGTTTATGTGTGGACTTAGAAGTGAACATGAGTATATGTGTGAAAGGAAAAGTGTGACTGAGTTTATGTGTGGGATATGGAGTGAGAGTGAGTATATGTGTGGAAGAGGAAGTGTGAGTGAGTGTAAGTGTGTTAGGTCATGGCATAAAATAAGGGGAAAAAAGTAGAGGGCTAAACCAATGAAAAAAAAAGGAAGAAGGAAAGAGGGAATCAACCATGGAAGTGGCTCTACTACTCCCTTAGAGAAGTTTCAGGGTTAAGAACTATAGAAGATGCATAGAAGTAGTTAGGGAGATAAGTGCCCCTAAAGAACCTTTTATGGCCAGGATAATATCAGCTTTAATAGTCCCCCAGCCTTTCTTGTAGAAATATGTTGATAAGCCATCAGGACCAACAGTCCCGACACTATCTATGGTTGATAAAGCTCTCCAAATTTCCTCCTCCAAAGGGATTTTAGTGAGGCTTAGATAGCTGACATAAGGTAGCTACTCAAAGAACAATGGTCTAGAGGATCCCTAACAGTGCTGGGGCAAGTAAGTAGCTGTTTGAAAAAATCAACTGCATATTGGGCTATATCCTGACCATCATTTAGCCAGTTTCCCAGGGCAGATTTAATCTTATGGATCAAATTACATTTCTCTTGTACTTTATGCATGCATGATAGTATTTGTTGTTTCTATTTCCATCCAAAAATTCACTGATGGAGGCTTTCTGTCTATGAAAATTTTCTTGCCAGCCAGTGGCAGTTAATACTCTCTCATTAGCTTCTGAAAGGGAGCACTCATCGACCAGACCTGCAGCACCTTCCTGTTTAAGTTGCAATAGGTTTCCTTCTGTTGTTTTAACCATCTTAAAAACATCCTTAAATATAGTCCAATTCCACTTACTAAGAGATTTTCCAACTTTCTTCTGAAGTTGTGATGAGGGATAAGGTTCTCAATGTCATACACTTTAGTAGAGACAATTTGCAAAAAAATAATGTTGTCCATACCACATATTAAGATAACTGAAAGGGGAAGGACCCCTGGAGGATACATCATCAATAGTGATAAGAAGAGGTCTATGATCAGAACCAGCCAGGGTGAGGTGAATAATTGTAGTATGTAAAAAGTTTTGAAGCCAGCTGTCATTTACTCAAAATCTATCAAATCTTTCACAAACTTTTCCCCTTAAACCCCAAGTAAAATAATCCAGCTGATGAAATATTATCATTAAAGACAATGAGAGTATTAACATTGGGTGGTTTGCCACAAATTTTTTCAGTAGGGGAAGAAATATAAATAAAGTCTTCGCTAGCATCTAGCAGCCATTAATAGAGGAACTGAGATTCTTAAGAGAAAGCCGCAACTCCAACCTGATGGCCTTTGTAATTCCAACATAGATGATAGTGACAAAACCAGAGTGTCCAACCATATTAAAAGAAAAATGAAGGAATTAGGAATGATTCACAATAATGGAGCAGTTAACTTCTTGTCTACATAAAAGCTAAATCTTATTATAAATATTTGTAAAATAAGAAAGGCCATGAAAAAGCTTAAAAATTCTATTGCAATTAATGTGAACCATAGGTTCTAAAATAGATATGCACCAAAGTTTGTGTTTTCTGTTAAGATGTTGCACCCTTTTGAGGGAAAGGGCTTATATTCCAATAACTTAAATTAATGATGAGGTGGAGGTTGAAATCTCCCCATGGTGAGTCTGAAAACAGATTCACTTCTAGGTAAAGAAGAACACCTAGCTTCCAACATAATAGGATATTCCTGGGTATTCTAGACTCCTGACCGCAAATTTATATATTAAGCAAGAATTTATGAAGCTGAATTTATATATTTAGAATTATTTAGTAAAGTCACAAATTCAACGCAAGTATACGTATCGTATCAAGTAATACAGGGCTCTAATGGAGTCCTGGTTATCGATCCCACAGGGAGGTGAACGTTCTTTAAATCAGATATAGCACTAAAATCCAATACCCAATGTAACAATTACTTAAGTGTACTACCACTAGTTAATGCAAAGTATAATAAAGCTACTACAATTACTTCTAATTACTGAACTATATTAACTAACAAACACACTAACTTATGTGATTTATAAGATACTTCTATATGAAAAGTGTCTTTCTTCCTGCATAAAGATTATTATGTGTGAATGATGAAGAACGGTATTTATTTGTGTTGTGCCAAATATGAGCATATTTGCTTCTTTACCTTCAAAAGAGTACCCCATCTTCCAAGCAGGTAAATAACATTGCCATATCTTAAGTTATTTACTGAATCTAAGGCTAAGCTGGGAGGATACCGGTTCTCACTTCGGAGCTTCCACTCACCCTTCACCCGAAGGCTAACCATAGGCTTTAGTTACTAATCTTAAGACCAAATTGGGGATCCCATTTTGTCACCATGAAACCTCCAATTTGAATTCCATCAAAAATCATTTCCCTATTTTTTTGCACTTAATTCCCATGAACTACACAATTCATTCACGGACATTAAATGGTTTCTTCATTCTTGTTGTAGAACATTCAATTCTTTTGGAATTAATGTTCCTCAACATGTTTTAATAATTCAATTGGTCAGATTGAAAAGTAAATTAAGTTCCAAATTAAATAAACATCACAACTTTTATAACACTTAAAGGGCACATCATTTCCACATCACCACATCATAATTACTTCATGCAAGAAGAAAGGCATAGGAGACTACTCACTAACCATGGAGAAGATATAAAAACACATGGATTTTATATATAAAAGAAGAGTCATATAAACTATAATAGTAAATACAACTTATCTCTTTCTCTTCCCCAAGCAAATTCCTTCAAAGTCCCCTTGATTCCTTTTCTCTTCTTTACAACACTTGATTCTCTCCTTGGAAAAAAGATGAAGAAGCAATCTCTCACTTTACTCCCTCTTCTCCCCTCCTTAGAGAAGAATCTCTCTTAAAATCACAAACCCTAACTTTCTCTCAGACTTTCCTCACACTCTCTACAGCAATTCTCTTCTTTTCCTCCTCTCTATTTTCGTCTTGGACACTTAATTTAATGTTAGGAACGAATTCCCCAAGAGTTTCTTCAAGCACCTCTTCAAAAATCGACCAAAACTTTTGAATTCAAAGTGAACCGACATTTCGTGCCAATTAATTCTGGAGTCTCTGGAATAAGGCGCCGGCGGTGCCAGGGCTATTTTCCTCCAAATTACTCTTTGCATCTTTTCGCTCCAATCACCTATAATCATCATACCTGCAACAAATCATGATAACTACCTTCTTTTAAAGTGGAATATCACCAAAAATAGATAAAAACATATAGCTAAAAGAGTATATATATTTTTGGTGCATCAACTCCCATGGAGTTCTTTTCTTCTTTTTGCCTCTTTGTGTATGCCATTATTCTTCTAAAAACTTATGCATCTCTTTAACTAGTTAGGGTGGAGGAAGTTCTAGAAAACCAATCATTTGCAAGGGGATCCAAGTCTGCAGGAAGCTGGACATGTGAACTAGCCTTCATCAGCAACATCAGTCACCGGTTGGGTAGGAATCTCAATTGGCTCTAAGCAAGGGGCGACCCCAAAGGAACCAACCCCTCTAAGGTCTCATTTGGTGCCTTCACAACTACAACATGTTCTACAAGTTCAGTGGCATCACCAGAGGGATCAACAACAGCTGTAGGTCAAGATTTGTGGTTAGGGTGGAGTGTATAACTCCTATCATTGGTGAGTTAATAAACCTAAAATATATAGTATTTTTATACACATGTTTATACCTATTTTTGATGATATTGTATTTTAATGGAAGGTATTTTGTATGTTTTTCTTACAGGTAAGATTACATAGATGATTATGATGAAAGGAGTGAAGAAGTATCAAAATTGGAGCAAAAATGATGAAAGTTGAAGAAGTGATATGTGGCAGCTAAGCGTCGGAACTCACGCTTACGCACCAAGGCCCCGCAACTATGCGCCACATTTGAAGCTTACATGATAAATGAATCGTTGCTAAGTACCAACACCCTGTGCTACGTGTGGTAGCTATAAAAGAGGAGTTATTTTAATTTATGTGTCATTTTTAAGAGGTTTTTGAAGCACCTTGATATGCCTAAAGTACATAATGTTTTTAAATACATTTTTTACCTATTTTTGATGATATTGCACTTTAATGGAAGGTATTTTTGTGTTTTTCTTGCAGGAATGATTAAAATGAGTGACTATGATGAAAGTAGCAATAAAGGATCAAATTTAGAGCAAAAATTGAATGGTGTGAAAAATTGGAGTTTGGCGGCTAAGCGCTGGACCCTTGGCACATAGGCGCCATAGTTAAGGTGACAAATTTTATTTGATTTTGTCACAAATTTGAAGAGGTTTTTGAAGCATCCTTTGGTTTAAACTTCACTAACTTCCCATCAGTGCTAAAACTCATTTAAAATTTAAACGGATGGATGCATTCTTGATGGATACATTGAATCTGGACATATTTTGAAGAGACACCAAGGCTCCTTTTGGAAAATTTTAAAAAGAAGACTTGAAAATCAGAAAAATGGTTGTTGTTGGAGGGTGTGATTAGTGTTAAGAGTAAAGTTTATGTTAGAGAGTTATTGAGAGCACACCTTTCCACTTCACCACATTTATTATCAATTGTAACTAGCTTTTAATAAGAGCAGAATAGAGATTTGGAGTCAACAGAGTTGGGTGCCAACCTCTATTGTGTCTTGTAAAGGGAAACCAAAGTTTCAAAAGAACTGCAAGAGTCTTTTGGATAGGATTTTTAGATAATTTTTTAACTTTGTTTTACATTTGGTTTTAAAGTAAGACTTGTTGTCTTTTCACTATGATTTTTTCTTTCAAATCAAGTTGTGATTGTATTTTCTCCATGGATTCTAAGTAATTTTCTTTATCTTTTTCCTTTTAAATGATGAAGTAATTAAATTATGGAAGGAAGTTGTGTGAAGTATAGGATTTTAATGTTGGAAGAAGTTGTGATGATTCACTACCTAGCATTTCATTTACTTCTTGATTTTTCCAATTAAGACGTTAAAATTTGTTGGGAGATTATGTAAGATCCATTACTGTATTGTCTCAATCAATAATTGGAAAGAATCACATGCAATTGTATGGACGAGAATTATAGTCCATATGGTTGGGTGCAAATAAATAGGAAGATATGCTTATAATAGGGAGTAAAATTAGAGGACTTTAGAGTGACAGGCTAAAGCCCTCTAATTTAGTTTGATGTGAAAAATTTTGTTATGAGATGTTAGCCCCCAGGTAGAGGGAATCGAGGGAACTCTTGAGTGAGAGCTAGTATCTTCCCTGCCTAACCCATCTACAAGATTTCAAATCATTAAATTAACCAATGTTCTTTATAGAACAAAGCAAGGGTAAAGAATATAATTGCTTCTATTTAGCACAACACATTTTAGATACTTCCACAACGAAATTATTTTAAAACATAATTATTACTGATTCATTAAAAGAGGAAAAAGATATTTTATTCTCATTTGCTTTCATACTATTTTATAGTTGTGTTAATTTTAGTTGTTTGCTTTAATTTTTATTCAGAAAATACCAAAAAAAAAATTGAAAAACTTTATATCTTAAAACATATTTTAGAAAATCATTTTAAAAAGTAAAAAGTTATTTTTCTTGTTTCTTTAAAATTTTAGACATTTTCCTGTGGGTTCAATAACTCGGGCTTGATCAAAAAGTTCTATATTAATTGATAAACGATACATATACTTGCGAAGTAACCCATATTATAAATAATTAAAGTATAATTTCATGTCTAAAACATAAGGGTAAATATTCGTGGATCACACCTCTTGGTGATAACGTGGGTAACTTCCTATTGGCGCCAAATTCAATTCAAAATACCCTTGAATGGATGCATCTCTTGGAAGATATGTTGAATCTGGACACAAATTGAAGAGATACGAAGACACCTTTTAGAAAAGTATAAAAAGTGGCCATGAAAATCATAATAAGGTTGTTGTTAGAGGGTGTGGTTAGTGTTTAAGAGTGAGGTTTATGTTAGAGAATTATTTTAGACTCCACTTCACCATCATTACTTTATTTTATATACTTTGTATTAGGGGTAGAATTAAGATTTGGAGTCTACGGAGTTGGGCGCCAACCTCTAAAGAGTATTGTAAGGGAAAGTAAAGTTTTCAAAGGAACTTCAAGAGTTTTGTGGAGAGAATTTACAGATAAGTCTTTATCTTTGTATTACATTTGGTTTTTAATTAAGACTTCTTTTGTTTTCACTATGATTTCTACTTTTAAACTAAGTTGTGATTGCATTTTCTCCATGAATCCTGAGTAGTTTTCTTTATATTTTTCCTTAAGTGATGAATAATTAAGTTATGGATGTATGTTGTGTGAAGCATAGGATTTAAATGTTGGAAGAAGTTGTGATGATTCAAAACCTTGCACTTTATTTACTTCTTGATTTGGCTAATTAAGATATTAAAATATGTTGTGAGAATATGTCAGATTCAGAGTGGTATTGTCTCAGTCAACAATTGGAAAGAATCACAAGAAATTGTATGGGTGAGAATGTAAACCATATGGTTAAGTGCAAATAAATAGGGAGATATAATTTGATGGGTGTAGAATTAGAGGACTTTAGAGTTTCAGGCTAAAGCCCTCAATTTGATTTATTGTTTTATGTTTTGATACGACATGTTAGCCCTCAGGTGGTGGGAATCGAAGAAACTCTAGAGTACGAGCTAGTATCTTTTCAGCCTAACCCGTCTTCAAGATTTTTAAAACAGTGAATTAACCTATGTTCTTTATAGCATCTCTAGTAAGGGTAAATAATATAATTGCTCCTATTTGGCACAACACATTTTAGATACATCCACAACAGATATTCTCCATAACTTGTTACTAATTTATAAAAAGGAAAATGATATTTCATTTGCATAAGTTTTCATCTTGCAAAAGTTTAGTTAAGTTTTGTTTACTTTCACTTCAAATTATAAAATTAATCCATTTCCTAAAATATCATCTTTAGTTTGAGTAGGATCTTTCATTAAAATAGTAAAAAGTTAATTTTCTTATTTTCATTGTTTATCACCTTCCCTGTGGGTTCGATATCACGAGGCTTCAGAAAGTCCTATATTTCTTAATTAAATGATACGTATACTTACATAGTATCCACATTATAAAATAATTAAAAAAAGTATATATATATATATATATATATATATATATATATATATATATAGATATATATATATATCGTAAGCCTATTTATTGGTGGATCAAGTTTTTGGCGTTGTTGTCAGAGATTAAAATAAATAAAGAAAATTTTTAAAAGAAAAATTAGTTTTTATAAAGTTTTATTTAAACTTGTTAGATTTATTTTATGAAGTTGTTTTTATTGTATTTTATAATTGTGTATGCGTTCTGAATGACTTGTACCTTACGATTCTGAATTAGAAAGAGTTATAAGAAAAATTTAAAAATTTTAAATACAGAAAAAGATAAAAATATTCAAGAATAACACATAAAAATGCTCAAATCTATCAAGAATTTAGACCTTTAAGGGATTATACTAACCCTACAGTAGATGAATTTCATGGTAATATTCAAAATCCTGCTATAGTGGCAATTTATTTGAACTTAAACCTACTATTATCCAAATGGTATCTAATAATCAGTTTGGAGGAACACCAACTCAGGATCCAAATTTACATCTTGCCAATTTTCTAGAATTGTGTGCTACATTTAAATATGATGGTGTTTTAGATGATGCTATTAGACTTAGACTTTTCCATTCTCCATAAGGGATAAAGCTAAGATGTGGTTATATTCCTTAGTAACTGGATCTATTAGAACTTGGGGTGATTTAGCACAGAAATTTCTTGCTAAATATTTTCCACCATCAAAGACTGCTAAGCTTAGAAATTATATTACATCTTTTTTCCAGTTAGAAGGGGAATCTATTTATGAAGCATGGTATTATTTTAACGATCTCCTAAGAAAGTATCCACATCATACGATACCAGATTGGTTAATAATTTAAACTTTTATAATGGATTAGTTGGATCTCTTAGATCTTTTATTGATGCTGCTGCTGGTAGTTCATTGAGGTTTAAACAATTAATGATTCTTCTGCTTTAATTAAAGAAATGGCTAAAAATAATTTTCAATGGTCTTCTGAGAGGGTAAATTCTAAAAAGGTGGCCAATATTCATGAATCTTATTCTTTTGCAATGTTAGCAAATTAAGTTGATGCCATTTCAAGGAAGATAGACCAATTTGGAATGAATTTTTCTCAACTTAAGTAAACCCATTGGGGAATTAGAACAATAATGGGAACAATAATTATAGACCTACTTATCCTCCGGGTTTTAATAGTATTTAACGACTTAAGGAGAAGTTGTTTGTAGAAGAAGTGGAGTTACAGATGGGAAATCAATTGCAAAGTCAAGGAGCTACAATTAAAAATATTGAGAATCAATTGGGACAGATAGCCAATTCATTAAGTAATAGATCCCAAGGAATGCTTCCTAGTAATACTGAGATAAATCTAAGAGCAAAAATAAAGAGAAAGTAAAAGCTATTCAGTTAAGAAGTGGAAAAGAGTTGGAAGGCAGAGTACAAAAAGAGATTGAAATAGAGAAAGAAGGGATTCAAGAACCAAAAGAAGATGCTTAGAAAGGTTTGGAAAGACCTATTTCTCCACCAAAAATTTATTTAGAAAAACCTCTACCACCATTTCCTTAGAGACTTCGATAAATAAAGTTGGATAAGCAATTTTCAAAATTCTTAGAGATTTTTAAGAAACATATAATAAATATTCTATTTACTTAAGCCTTAGAACAAATGCCAAGTGATGCGATGTGACTTTATATATGCTTTTAAATACAAGAA
Source organism: Papilionanthe hookeriana x Papilionanthe teres (assembly GCA_022702705.1). Classification (NCBI taxonomy): domain Eukaryota; kingdom Viridiplantae; phylum Streptophyta; class Magnoliopsida; order Asparagales; family Orchidaceae; genus Papilionanthe; species Papilionanthe hookeriana x Papilionanthe teres. The sequence goes on from CM040425.1 coordinate 23,045,575, forward strand.
TTTGATACCACTTTTTAGAATATTTAATTCCTGGCAAATTGCTTCAAAAACTTGATGTGTAATATTTACTTTTACTTATGAATTTATATTTAGATTTTATAATAATTATTGTAAAAGTCACAATTTTAAACGCAAGTATACATATTGTTCAAGTAATACGGGGTTCTAGTGGAGTCCCGGTTATCGATCCCACGGAGATAGTGTTTTTATAAAAAGTAAGAAATTTAAGAAATATTTTGGAATTTATCAAATTAAAAGTAATATATATATATATATATATATATATATATATATATATATATATATATATATATATATATATATATATATATTTAAATTTAATTTACTAACAATTTTTACTATAAGCAAGTAAGCAGTAAGCAGAAACAAAGTAAAGTTAGCAGAAATTAAAATTCAATGCAAGTATAAAAATGACTTTCTCCTTTTCAACTAATCCAAGATTTTTAGAATAATTATCTTTTGTGGGGAATTTAGATTATGGTATTATGCCAAATAAAAGCATTCCTATTCTTTACCCTTTGGTCCAGGTGCAAAGAACATTGACTAATCTATAGATCGGTTTAGGATGTTTTATTAGTAGAATGAGTTAATCTAGGCTCACACTACTACATGTCCAAGGGTGGCTATGGTCGGCCCTACCAGTGACCCATTCCCTTTCTATAAACCAAATTATTAGAATTTAGTCTGTCACTCTAAAAAATAATTAATTTTACGCCCAATAAATAATATCTTCCTAATTATTTGCACTTCACCTTGAATAACCCTCATAAAGCCTTCTACTACACAAGGATTCATGTGATATCTACTAGTTAAGAATTTATCTCCGGGTAGGTCTCAAAATTCTTCAACAGGTTTTAACAATTGAAATGGCCAATTTAAAAAGTAAACTAAGATCAGTTATTAATATCATCAAAATGTTTTAAATATTTTAAATTTAATTCTCCTACGAAATTTAATTAATATATTATCTTCTTATAGTTGAAAGTAGAAAGATAACTAACTACTCAGAACACATTGAAATCACACAAAAAAATATATTTATAAAACTTTGAACCAAGGTAAAAATACTTATCTGAAGTGTTCCTTCAAGTGATCCGCTGACTTCTACTGACTCCAAAGTAATGATGAAAGACTCCAACAGAAACAACACACAATAAATACTCAAAATAAACTCACTAAATAATAATAAAGATGGTGGCTCCCTAAAATAATTGTATGAAATATAGTTCTTGGGGACTAGAGATGCAAGAAGGGGTGAAAGATACTATAATGTGCTAAAAGGGGCGATTTTATCTGTAGAATGGGCTCCTATTTATAGAGCTCTGAATTTGACCAGCGGTTGCATAAGGCACCTCTTCCAAATTCATCCAAATTCAAAGCATCTTCTAGAAGGTAACTGTCGCGCCTAGGCGCCGAGATTTGGCGCCTAGGCGCCGGACTTCATGACCAGGTCTTCACACCTCTTCACTTTGGATCACACCTCTTCGCGATTAAAACTGTTTCCTTGTGTCCAAATGCATTGTATCACATGTCTTATATATTAGGAGCAACTTCTAGTCTTCTAGAAGCTCCAATAACCGCTTAACTAAGTCAAAATAACTCCCCAAAATCATCAAAAAATCTTAACAGCATCTGTAGTGAGCTGGCGCTTAGGCGCCGGATTCTGGCTCCTAGGCGCCAGGCCAATAATTCCAATATATTGCTCCATAAGCTCCATTTTTGCTCCTTTTTCCTTCTTTTTCCTTCTTAGACTCTTTTTTAATCATCTACATCCAAAAACATGAAAATGCCTTTCATTAAAGCATAATATCCTTAAGAATTGAATCATAAATAAGGCATAAAAATGGGTATTTTTTAGGTAGAACAAATTCCCTCAAACTTAAACGTTACTTGTCCTCAAGTAACCATTTTAATTACATAAAATAGATAACATTTGGAATGAAGTTAAAATATTTAAGATTCCTTATAATTTTTGTTTTTATAAATGCTTTAGCAAATCATTAACCAAATTTCACTAATTATGTTTAATTTTAAGAATTAAAGAACATTTAACTACCAAATCATAAGACTTTCAATTTTTCATTTATTTCAAGAATAATTGTAGTTTATCATATTAAGGTCACATAGAATATTTACAAGAAAAAGACTTTAATGAAATATTTTTCTAATAAAAATATTTGTACATAGAAATTAAGTTAAAAATGTAATCAGTTTTCTTCCTATAAGGTAATTCAAGTGAAGCCAATTTTTTATTAGGCATTTCCTCAAGCTTCTCCTCACATTTTTTCACAAGTGAGGATTACTATTTTTGGATAGCCTGTTAATGATTTTGAACTTCTCTATCCTTAACTTATTTTAAAAAACTTATACATTCTTACTTAATAAATATGACATTTTTAATAATTTATTATTTTTCAAAACTTATTTCAATCTTTTCTTTTTCAAGAAATAATCTTGATTCCTTAGTATTTCAAAAAATACAATTCTCTTTACTATAAATAGAAAAAAATTTATCTTGTTATTCCTTAAGTTAAATAATTCTATTCTTAAAATCAATCAAAAGTTTTGAAATTTTAGTTAAGTTTACTAAATTATTTATAAATTCAAAAATTTAGGTAATCTTAAACAGATTTTTCATTCCTTATGTTATGTTAAAATATTTTTCAAGAAAATATTAGTTCATTAAGGACAAATAATATTTAAATTTGATAAATGTTTTCCCTTCCCCCAAACTTCAGCTTTAGTATAAATATGAATCATGAAATTTTCTAAAGCATGAGAGAAAGAAATAAACATGAATTAATCTAAGTACATTAATGATGTATTAAGGAAAAACTAATTTCTACTTCTACACATGCTTTAATATGAATATAACAAAATTGATTAAGCATATATAGAAAAGTTTTGCAGAGCAGGAGTTAATTTCTAAAAAATCTTTCTTATTTTATTTTTTTTTATTTTTATTTTTAAACATGAAAAATTACTAACTATTCATGAACACTAAACAATAGACTGAAACAGAAATAAACTTTTTTAAAAAATTCATTCATATTTCAGTCTTAAACACACATCAGATGATCTAAAAACAGTTTGAACATAAAAAATTCACATCAACACTAACAAATAACATCACACTAAACAGCTCAAGAAACAAGAAACACACTAAAAATAGAATCAACACATCTCTAGAGGTAAGTCAAGCTACTAATCACTATCTGTAGCTTTATCATCCTCATCACCAAAAGAAAACTTCATATCCTTTGGATCAACATATGGTGAATATCTGGGACAAGTAGGGAACTGAACATCATGCTCACCCTTCAGAAATCTCACTAAAGACTCAGAATACTCAGCTTCGTAATCAACCTTTCTTTGAGTATACTCAGAAAGATAATCGATCTTCTTATCGATCGTATCTACACTACATTGAGTTAGGAATAACTCATTCTGCTGCTATATAAACTGATCATGGATAGTCTCCCAAAAACTAGATAGTGGCTCAGCAGAAGTAGATGGTCGAGAAGTAGAAGCTCTACCTGAAGTAGGTAGTGAACCAGAAGGTGCAGTAGAACTCTTACCTCAAAGTCGATCATAGATATTAACACTCTCTCTTCCTATAGGCTTTGTCGACTTGAGCTTTTCCTTAGAAAGCTCAACAACTACTCCAGCACTTTGACATAGAGAATAGATCAGAAAAGGAAAACCAAGTCCAATAGAAGTTCTAAAACGAGCAGTAGCCTCTACAGAATCATAAATAATGCTCCCTACATCAATAGGTTTCCTCTCTTGAATGCAATAGTTGAGGATAGCTCTATCA